>OY735898.1:6055533-6657200 GCA_963506565.1 Tachystola acroxantha | reverse complement strand
TAAACCTAAACCTAAACCTAAACCTAAACCTAAACCTAAACCTAAACCTAAACCTAAACCTAAACCTAAACCTAAACCTAAACCTAAACCTAAACCTAAACCTAAACCTAAACCTAAACCTAAACCTAAACCTAAACCTAAACCTAAACCTAAACCTAAACCTAAACCTAAACCTAAACCTAAACCTAAACCTAAACCTAAACCTAAACCTAAACCTAAACCTAAACCTAAACCTAAACCTAAACCTAAACCTAAACCTAAACCTAAACCTAAACCTAAACCTAAACCTAAACCTAAACCTAAACCTAAACCTAAACCTAAACCTAAACCTAAACCTAAACCTAAACCTAAACCTAAACCTAAACCTAAACCTAAACCTAAACCTAAACCTAAACCTAAACCTAAACCTAAACCTAAACCTAAACCTAAACCTAACCTAAACCTAAACCTAAACCTAAACCTAAACCTAAACCTAAACCTAAACCTAAACCTAAACCTAAACCTAAACCTAAACCTAAACCTAAACCTAAACCTAAACCTAAACCTAAACCTAAACCTAAACCTAAACCTAAACCTAAACCTAAACCTAAACCTAAACCTAAACCTAAACCTAAACCTAAACCTAAACCTAAACCTAAACCTAAACCTAAACCTAAACCTAAACCTAAACCTAAACCTAAACCTAAACCTAAACCTAAACCTAAACCTAAACCTAAACCTAAACCTAAACCTAAACCTAAACCTAAACCTAAACCTAAACCTAAACCTAAACCTAAACCTAAACCTAAACCTAAACCTAAACCTAAACCTAAACCTAAACCTAAACCTAAACCTAAACCTAAACCTAAACCTAAACCTAAACCTAAACCTAAACCTAAACCTAAACCTAAACCTAAACCTAAACCTAAACCTAAACCTAAACCTTCCTTCCTTCCTTCCTTCCTTCCTTCCTTCCTTCCTTCCTTCCTTCCTTCCTTCCTTCCTTCCTTCCTTCCTTCCTTCCTTCCTTCCTTCCTTCTTCCTTCCTTCCTTCCTTCCTTCCTTCCTTCCTTCCTTCCTTCCTTCCTTCCTTCCTTCCTTCCTTCCTTCCTTCCTTCCTTCCTTCCTTCCTTCCTTCCTTCCTTCCTTCCTTCCTTCCTTCCTTCCTTCCTTCCTTCCTTCCTTCCTTCCTTCCTTCCTTCCTTCCTTCCTTCCTTCCTTCCTTCCTTCCTTCCTTCCTTCCTTCCTTCCTTCCTTCCTTCCTTCCTTCCTTCCTTCCTTCCTTCCTTCCTTCCTTCCTTCCTTCCTTCCTTCCTTCCTTCCTTCCTTCCTTCCTTCCTTCCTTCCTTCCTTCCTTCCTTCCTTCCTTCCTTCCTTCCTTCCTTCCTTCCTTCCTTCCTTCCTTCCTTCCTTCCTTCCTTCCTTCCTTCCTTCCTTCCTTCCTTCCTTCCTTCCTTCCTTCCTTCCTTCCTTCCTTCCTTCCTTCCTTCCTTCCTTCCTTCCTTCCTTCCTTCCTTCCTTCTTCTTCCTTCCCTTCCTTCCTTCCTTCCTTCCTTCCTTCCTTCCCTTCCTTCCTTCCTTCCTTCCTTCCTTCCTTCCTTCCTTCCTTCCTTCCTTCCTTCCTTCCTTCCTGTAGAGGTGAAGGTTTTGATTGTTCATCTTCATTACGGGAGTTAAAAATATTGATACAAGGATTATAGTTTTCGGTTTTTTTTATATAATTAATTAGTTATTTAATTATTAACAAACAAATTTTGGAGTATTTTCATTTCATTTAATCACAATAAGTTGTATTACAATGATTTGGTCTTAACAATAGCTTCACCCGCGGGGTGCAGGGAAGCCGGTTACACAATTTATAACTATATAGTAGTAGCAACTACAATACTGTATAATAATATATTTAATACAATATAATTAGAATTTTTATATTTAAAATTTCGTATAAAATCTAAATCTAATAAAAAATACACTGTAAGTAATATATTCTATATGTCAAGTAATTACATTGTTAAATTATCTTTCACAATACCGCTATTCATATCTATAGTAAATAATTATTCTATCCATTTGTCAGTCACGTGACATGTATCCTGATGTCATGATAACACTTTCGTTTCAGAATGATTGCCATTTGATGTCTGAGCTTGCCGCATGTGAAGGCCCTCGCAGCAACCGGCCGCCCGCGCCGGTCCCGAGGCGTGACGACACACAGCACGGTGCCACAGTGCCGGCAGAACACAGCAATGGACGTGGTCAGTGTACAGGGTATAGGAGCGGCCCCAGGATACTGCCCTGGGGGGGACGCCTCGCGTCAGGAATGAAATTTCAGACTTACCTATTAAGAATTACTTGTATTAAAATTTAATTACAATAACGAAAAAAAAATACTATTAAACTACAATACAACTATCACGAATGTCATCAAATATAAGTAGGTATAGATACCTACATATATTTGATGACATGTTAAATGTAAATGATATAAATCAATACCTGCTGTAACAAACAACAATGAAATAATGGTAAGTATGTTTTTGTCTATCATAATGCATCAATGCTAGGTTACACGTTCCCAATGAGAACATCATTATTTGTTTCGTCACACTGGCTGTGGGTTTGGTCACGCCGCGCGACTCAGGGATGATCAAATACATGATCCTGGGGCACAAAAAAATATAAAAAGTATTTCTTTATTTTCCATGTAAATATCCACAACTAATACCTACAGTCTTGTCGTATGGCCGCTGTATGGCCGCTGTATGGCCGCTGTATTTGTGATTTCAAAAGGAACAGAGATGATTTTGATAGTAATTATGTTAAAAATACTAGAAACACAATTTCATGAGCTAAGCTTATTCCATACCAGCACTGAGTCGGCGGCGCTGAGCGCTGAGCGCTGAGCGCAAACACACAATATTATACAATTCATTTACTCATTGCTCTAACTAACAACAAAAAATAATAATAAATCAAGTTATTGCCACAATAATTTTTACATGATAGTAAACTAGAGTCCAGGCCCGAGCTGGCAGAGACAACTGGAGCGCCCGTCCCTTGAACTCTTAGAGCCGGAGCTGGGCGCTGGAACGCATCACACCGGACAGACGACATACCGAAGACTGAATATTTTCAATAAAAACATTTTTTATGGTTTTATAAATAGTGGTTATTGTCGCTACACTGACTTGTAGGCGCGTTAGCCAGGTATAGCCTAGGTATAGCCCAGGTATAGCGCGGGAATTCCCCGGGGAATCAAGTATACTGCCCCTACTTGGCATTCACTGGGTAGATGTTGATGTCATTGCCCCCTGGTGTCGGCACACCGCGTGTCCGCGCGACGCCCGGTGTCGCAGCTCGCAGGGAACAGGTTCGGACAAACACATAGGCGCACGCATATGATTACAACACGACGAAGAATGGAGAAAAATTTTCATCCCGACGGGGATTCGAAGCCGGACCTACTACTGAATTTGAGTACTTGCACAATTACTGGCTAGATATCGCTACGGCCCTAAGACGAGAATATGGAGACAGACTTCACGACCTCGGCACGATATCACGGTGGCTCTGTGGGAATAGAGCGCGCCACGGAATGGCGAGGTCCCTGGTTCGAATCCCGGTCGTGATGAAAATTTTCCTCCATTTATCATTTAGATTTTCGTTTCGCCTAGCGCATGCGCATGCGCAGGAAAATATCAAAACATGATATTTTAGTTGTCGAGTACATTTTCTACATCTGTTTGTTCAATTATTCTTATTTGCCGAGCGCCTGTTGCAGGCGCAGGCCGCGGCCTCGCCCGCCTCCTGCGGCCGCGGCCTGCTGGTGCTGGTGCTGGTGCTGGCGGGTCTGGTGGGTCTGGGCCGACGGCTGGCGGGTTTCGGCTTGCGGCTGGTGGGTTTCGGTCGCCGGTTGACGGGCTTCTGTCGTCGGCTGGCGGGTTTCGGTCGCCGATTAGCGGGTTTCGGCCGTCGTCTGTCTGGTCTGGCCCGCTGCCTGGCCGCCGGCGCCCGCCTCCGCCTGCAAGCGAGCAAGCTGTGTGAGCGGCCGGGGGCGGGACCTCAATAAGGTTGATTTTCTAAAAGCTACTGGACCGATTGTGACAATTATTTTACAAAACCTTTTTTCAAAAACAGTCCAGTACTTTTTTGAGAAAATCTCTCCCGTCCACTCTGCTCCGAGCGAGCGTACTCACCGCGCCAGGAGGAGCCCCCCCCCGCCCCCGCCCCCGCCCCCGCCCCCGCCGGCACACGAGCACCTGCACACGACAACACCACGCTACAGACACCACACGAGTAGAGACAGGGAATGGACTCGACTTATTGACATTCGAAAGACCAAATAAAATAAACAAACAGCAACAATGTTCGTTTTCTCGAGAGTGAGTCTCCGCAGCGCCTCAACGCCAGTGCCAGCGCCAGTGCCAGCGCCAGTGCACGGGGCGGCGGCGGCGGAGCGGCTTCGGACAGGCGCTGAGACGCTCCTGCGACTCCTCGGGATGAAGAATGAAGACGATATATTAAGTTAAGATATTATGAAATACTCTATAAATGACAACAGTCGAGTCCAACAATAAAACTAGAAAACATCACATACAGCAGACTGGCGAACAGGTCGCCGCTTATTGACGACTCCAGAACCTGTCTCCTCTCCCTCCCCCTCCTCCCCCGGCCACTCCCCCGGCGGCTCCCTCCGGCCGCGCCCGCCGGGCCTGACACACACAACACAGCGCTCAGTGCGAACCCGAGACGTTTTTATGTTCTCAAGTTCTGTCAAATTCTACGCGAACGTGTTTGTACATCTGTAGGCACACACCAGACATTGACGGGACTTGAGCACCGCAACATGGCCTCCGGCCTTCGGGACTCGGCTCTCCAGCCAGACACCAGACATCAACTCTTAAAGACCACTCATCACAGCACTCGATGCTTCCCGAAGCCTCCAGAACATTCCAGACAAGTGTCGAATATTCCGGAAGGCCGTTGACCGCAGTGGAAGTTTCCCAAAGGCGTCGAACGGCCCGAGAGGAGTCATAGGGACGGGTTGAGGGGGACTGTCTGGAATGATGTGACGAGGAGTGATGTCAGTGCTGGGACATATGTATGGACTGGCAGACGCAGGGGTGACCGCGCACTGTGAGAGGCACTCACCTTCAGGAGTCTTCATTGTCATTGCTACGATGTCATCTCCTTCGCGCGGCCCCGGCCCGAGGCCCTGCGGCCCCGGCCCCGGGTGGAGCCCCTGCGGCCCCGGCCCGAGGCCCTCCGGCCCCGCGCTCCGCCGCCGCCGGCCCGCGCCTGCGCACAGCGGGACACTCACACACCACTCGGGACATGGGGGGGGGGGGGGGGGGGCACTCACACCACTCGCCTCACCGAGGCACCTCCCCCCCCCCCCCCTAGTGGCACGTGTGAGAGGGGCCAACAGTAACCCTTCACACGTGCTGAGAAAGTAAACAAACCCGACAATATATTCTAAATGACAATTTATCGACACATTGAAACTGGTGGTTATACAGTCGCAGACAGAGATAAGTATACAGGGGGCGTATACAAGGTTGAGATATTCTCAAAAACTACTGGACCGAATTTAATAATTATTTTACAGTTACATAGTTTTAACTTTTATCTATCAAACAGTGAAAGAATATTTGCAGTAGGTCAAGTAGTTTTTGAGAAAATCTCAACCTTAAAAACTCTCCTGTACACCTTTCTCTGTGTTCCACCCTACTCATGATAAATATTAAATTGGTAAGGTTCTTAGTAAATCAAAACTGCAAAAACTAAGTCACAAGTAACGCAATGACCTTACTAATGACCTTGAGGTCAAATTCCAGTGAAAGAAATCGTTGCAAATAATTAAAAATACCTTAAAATGAAAAAAAAAAAATTCCAAGCACAGTAACGATGCACATCAAATTAATATTTTTTTTGATACATGAATTTATATATATCATAGTGACGTGACACGTACCGAAAGCATTCGACGACGACCGGGTCTTTTCACCCCTAACCTTGGGGGGAGAAGTGCGGGCCTTGAGGTATACCCTCTCTACCCGGGCATGAACTCACCGGATTTTGAGCCGCCGGTGAAAGCATCCACCAGCACCTTGAGGACCCCGTCGACGCCCCCCTCCCCCTTCCCGTCCTTGCCCCCGCCCCCCAGCGCGGAGAGCGGCGCCGCGCTGCCGGCTACACACACACACACACACACACACACCAAATAAAATAATTAATGCATAAAGTTGGAAAGTTGATGAATCAAACAAAGTTTTCATCGGTAGTGTTGTAAGGGTTGACAGGAAGAAATCCCTTAAGCGGGATAAGTCCGCCTTTGTACAACTTAATTTCATTAAATAAATTTCGAACGAGTGTGATACGCTCGTAGCGGTCACTGACCTATGGCGCGCACACACCCCGTGCGGTCATTGACCTATGGCGCGCACACCCCGTGCGGTCACTGACCTATGGCGCGCGCACATCTCGTGCGGTCACTGACCTATGGCGCGCGCACATCCCGTGCGGTTACTGACCTATGGCGCGCACACCCCATGCGGTCACTGACCTATGGCGCGCACACCCCGTGCGGTCATTGACCTATGGCGCGCACACCCCGTGCGGTCACTGACCTATGGCGCGCGCACATCTCGTGCGGTCACTGACCTATGGCGCGCGCACATCCCGTGCGGTTACTGACCTATGGCGCGCACACCCCATGCGGTCACTGACCTATGGCGCGCGCACATCTCGTGCGGTCACTGACCTATGGCGCGCGCACATCCCGTGCGGTTACTGACCTATGGCGCGCACACCCCGTGCGGTCACTGACCTATGGCGCGCGCACATCCCGTGCGGTTACTGACCTATGGCGCGCACACCCCGTGCGGTCACTGACCTATGGCGCGCGCACATCTCGTGCGGTCACTGACCTATGGCGCGCACACCCCGTGCGGTCATTGACCTATGGCGCGCACACCCCGTGCGGTCACTGACCTATGGCGCGCGCACATCCCGTGCGGTTACTGACCTATGGCGCGCACACCCCATGCGGTCACTGACCTATGGCGCGCACACCCCGTGCGGTCATTGACCTATGGCGCGCACACCCCGTGCGGTCACTGACCTATGGCGCGCACACCCCGTGCGGTCATTGACCTATGGCGCGCACACCCCGTGCGGTCACTGACCTATGGCGCGCGCACATCCCGTGCGGTCACTGACCTATGGCGCGCACACCCCGTGCGGTCACTGACCTATGGCGCGCACACCCCGTGCGGTCACTGACCTATGGCGCGCGCACATCCCGTGCGGTCACTGACCTATGGCGCGCACACACCCCGTGCGGTCATTGACCTATGGCGCGCACACCCCGTGCGGTCACTGACCTATGGCGCGCGCACATCCCGTGCGGTCACTGACCTATGGCGCGCACACCCCGTGCGGTCACTGACCTATGGCGCGCACATCCCGTGCGGTCACTGACCTATGTCGCGCGCACATCCCGTGCGGTCACTGACCTATGTCGCGCGCACATCCCGTGCGGTCACTGACCTATGGCGCGCACACCCCGTGCGGTCACTGACCTATGGCGCGCACATCCCGTGCGGTCACTGACCTATGGCGCGCACACACCCCGTGCGGTCATTGACCTATGGCGCGCACACACCCCGTGCGGTTGGTGTCTGTGTAAGTACTAGAGGCCCCTTTGGGACTGCCGGGGTGTGATTACAATTTGTTTGTGTAATAATTCTACTATAGTATCTCGTCTCTGCGTATAGCGTAGCGCCTGTGGGCGGGTCGCAGGCGGCCACTCACCCATCGCGCCGAGCGCCATCACCCCTAGCACGGCTCGCAGCCCGCGGCGCATGCGCGTGCCGCACCACGACTTGCACGACTTGGCCTTGGAGGCGGCGGGGGGGTCGGGCGGGGCTTCGGGGGCCGGGGTGGACACGAGGGAGGCGGTGGAGGGGCCGCCGCCGGGGGGCGATGCTGTGCAGAAGAAGCAACCATTAATTATGTGCCCCACAGCCAGCTGCGAGTGCCGGGGGGGGGGGGGGGGAGCGTGACGTCACGTACCTGTGTACACGATCACTTGGGGAGCTGCCTCCTCCTTCTTCTTCTTCTTGTCGCCCCCCTTCGCCCCCATCAGCGACCCGCCCGCCGTCACGCCCGCTACAACACACAAATATTCATATTATCAATGATTACTAATATTAAATCTCGCTCTGTAGGAACTCCCTCCCTCCCTCCCTACCCCCAAGGAATGGAGGGAGGGGGTAGGGAGCTAATAGGGGTTGTTCAGGCGCATCTAGGTGCATGCCACCTCGTTTCTCATGCACCTTCACGGCGGACGTCGCGGCCATTAACTTTTATAAACCCACTATGACACTCACTGTCATGAGACACTTTTCGGCTAGCATTCGGCGGTCTCGGTCGATATATAATAAATACAAATACTAATTACTCGGTTCGGTGGTTGAAACGTACAATAATACTGTGTGTTGTGAACTATGTGGTGTAAGCACATTAGAAGACTTCTCCTCTCCACTGCGTAGAAAGCCAGAGCTGCCGCCGCCTGCACTGCACCCTGCATGCATGAGGGGGAGTGGGGAGGCACTCTAGGTGCGCAAACAGGGGTGATGGGGAGGGGGGGGGGGGGGATTACTCACCGAGCACGCAGAACGCCGCCACCCCGGCCACCGACTTGAGCGTGGTCATCACGGTGGTGGGGGGCGGGGGCGGCTCTTTCTTGGGCTCCTCGGGCTCCTCACTCAGCTCATCTTCGTTATCCTCTGTCGTGACATCCTCGTCCTCCTCCTGTTCCGGCGCCCCGCCTCGAGGCAGCAGCGCCACGAGGCCCTGGTTGAACGTCGCGCCGCCCAGGCTCGAGGCGGCGGAGTGGTGCAGGTACGCCTGCGGACACCAGGGGGCGGACGGGGGGGTTGAAGTGTGTTGGTGTGGGGAGGCGGGGGGGGGGGGGGGGGCACGAGAGGCACTACCGGAATGCGACAGCTGATACCTACTTTCCTTTGAAATGAAACGAGAATAGTTTCATCTGCATCGTTCGGGAACCTATTCTTGTGTAAATTGCGTCTCACACAGGGATGGATCTATGTTATATATTCACGACATCGTCGCTATAGTCGGAGGTTGTAGCGACCGTCGATGTCGTGACCTAGCCCCCCCCCCCTCCTCACCCCCCGCCCCCCCCCCCCCCCACCGCTACTGTGTGTGTACTCACGTGCGCGTGCGAGGCCGCGGGGCGCGAGCGCGGCCGGTTGTCGCGGCGTGGCGCGGCCGTAGTGGCCGGCGCCTCGGCGTCCTCCGTGGTAGATCTATCGACCCCCGGAGGGTGGTCGTTGGAGGCGTAGCGGTCCCCCGCCGCAATGCGGTCCTTGATGTAGGTCTCGACCCCCGGAGGGTAGTCGTTGGAGGCGTAGCGGTCCCCCGCCGCAATGCGGTCCTTGATGTAGGTCTCGACCCCCGGAGGGTAGTCGTTGGAGGCGTAGCGGTCCCCCGCCGCAATGCGGTCCTTGATGTAGGTCTCGGCCCCCGGAGGGTGGTCGTAGGAGGCGTAGCGGTCCCCCGCCGCAATGCGGTCCCCCGCCGCAATGCGGTATCCCGCCGCAATGCGGTCCTTGATGTAGGTCTCGTCCACCGGAGGGTGGTCGTAGGAGGCGTAGCGGTCCCCCGCCGCAATGCGGTCCTTGATGTAGGTCTCGTCCTCCGGGTAGCGGCCGAGCTCCCCCGGGTAGCGGCCCGTGACCCTCTTGTAGCGGCCGCCGACGTCAATAATGTCTACGAAAGACAAATATCATGAATCCATTCACATTTTAGGTAATTGCCACGTACTTATCCTATAAGAGCCCTCGGCAAGTCGGCACACGAGCTGTGACGGGGGAAATAAGCTAAATCAATTTATTTTGTGTGCCTTTAAAATGACAAATATAGGATGTGTTTATTTTTTTGCTGCTGTCTGTGAGGTCAATGTTCATAATATGCGTTCTGATTACCCTGCTTCCCGGCCTTGTCGCCCTGGACCTCGGCCTTGGCGCCCTGCTGCTCGGCCTTGGCGCCCTGCTGCTCGGCCTTGTCGCCCTGGACCTCGGCCTTGGCGCCCTGCTGCTCGGCCTTGGCACCCTGCTTCCCGGCTTTGTCGCCCTGGACCTCGGCCTTGTCGCCCTGGACCTCGGCCTTGTCGCCCTGGACCTCGGCCTTGTCGCCCTGGACCTCGGCCTTGACGCCCTGTTGCTCGGCCTTGGCACCCTGCTTCCCGGCTTTGTCGCCCTGGACCTCGGCCTTGGCACCCTGCTTCCCGGCTTTGTCGCCCTGGACCTCGGCCTTGGCGCCCTGCTGCTCGGCTGTGGCATTCTGTTGCTCGGCTTTAGCATCCTGATTCTCGGCCTGGGCACTCTGCTCCTTGGCCTTGACCTTGGCCTTGGCCCCGGTAAGCTGCTTCAAGTACTCGTCATCTACAAACAGTTGGAATACATACATTAGCGGGTCGTAATTGTGAAAAACATTTGTTCGAATAACGCGAGTTCGACAACTTTTTCCTTGAAATACCATTTATTATTCTTTTCTCGTGTGGTTTAGTGACCGCTCCTATTTGTCAGAGTTATTCAGGCCGCCCGCAGGCCTCTGACGCGGCCTGACGACTGCTGCCGAGCGACAGCAACCGGGACCCACTGCTTGCCGCGCGCCCCGAGGCACGGGGGGGCTCAGATGTCACTAGCGGTCACCCCCAGGGCCTGACTGAGCATTGCTTAACTTGTACGATCATGTTCACTCGCAACTGGAGTACGAGCCCCTCCATTTATTATGACTCTTGTGTCTGCGAGAAAGAGTCTTGAATTGCCTGTTGGAGCAATCGCTCCGCTATCTCTATGTAACCATTTATCTCGAATACAATAGCCTCCATCCATTCCTTCGCATAGCAATATCATATTTGTGCCAATCTGGATTTCCCCTCGTGCAGCGCGAGAGCGCCGGAGCAGCGCCTGTCGCTGTCGGCCAACTGCTGCTGGTGCGGTGCGGGCCACAGTAGACAGCGCATCGCACGTATAACACCGTCATATCAAATAATAATAATATCAGCTGGTAGTGTGATTTTCATTCATTAAACGTATTATAAGTCGCACTCACCAAAGTTTTTGCCGTGCGATGGCTCGTCTTTGGCGTCCCCCTTGGCGTCCCCTTTGGCATCTCCTCCTGTGATCCAGTTCATCCACCCCGGGGGGGCCGCGTCCCCTCCCCCCGCCACGCCCCCACCCCCACCCTCATCCGCACACGCGCCTGAGGACACACAATTTATTTATTTAGTTTATTAATGGACTCGAGGGTTCGTCATTTGCCAATGTCATGTTAATATGCTGCTGAAAGTTTTGTGCAAAGTGGTATAAATGCAAATTCAATAAAATATTGACGTGCAAAAATGTACACAACGTGTTTGCTTGCAATAAAGAGATTTGATTTAATATTCATAAGACATCATAGTCTTCCTTCTTCCTCCAGAGGAGTCGCTTATAATATAGGTCCCAGAACTGATCCTTGGGGAACTCCCCTTGTTACTGCCGCCATTTTGGATGTGCATGCTTCCATTCCCTCGTATTTGTACAAACTGTTTCCGATTGCTTCAATATGATTTAAATAAGTTCGCTCTAATTCCGTAAAGGTGTAATTTTGTTATTGCAACATCATGATCTATACGGTCAAAAGCTCAACTAAGGTCTAGATTCCAGACTAACCCGGATACTTTCTTTTTGTCGTTTAATAAAGAGATAATTCCGAAGTTAGCCGAACTTGTATCACAGTATACTGAGAAATACCTAAGTTTTAGTCCAAAATTAATGATAAGAATTAGGTAATTTGAATTGAAACACTATAACAAAGTACAATGCTTTCCGCTTGTCATCTTACTTGCTGTGCTCATTATTATTATTATTACATATACTTAGACATATTTATCAGATACCTACTGTGTTTTTACAGTATCTCCGAAACTATAAGGCTTAAAAACATAGATCCTTGAATTAATTCGACAAATTGAAACTGGTGGTTGTACTCACGATAAATATTGAATTGGTAAGGTTTTTTAGGAAATCAACTAAAAAATTGAACTAAGTCACATCCATAGAAATGATAATACTTAGCATTAGCTCAAATTCCAGTGAAAGAAATCATTAAAAACTTTAAAGCACAGTAGCGAACGAGGCACATCAAATTAATAATTTCTTTGATAGTTAATGACGTATGCGTGTGAAACGTGGACTCTAACCTCCGGAATGGTGCACAGGTTGAAGGTAGCACAAAGAAGCATGGAACCCACGATGCCCGGTATATCCCTACGCGACAGAGGGAGACATGAGACCATCCGCCTGCGGACCCGGGGCACCGACATCGGCAAACGAGTGGCCAAACTGACATAGGTCTGGGCGGGGCACCTCTGTCGCCGAAACGATGGTCGATGGAGTAAGTGCGTTCTAATGTGGAGACCCCGGACGGGTAGAAGCGTGGGCAGACCACCGGCCAGATGGGCCGACGACATTAAGAGGGTTGGTAGCTCGGTGTGGACCAGACAACCTTGGGATCGGGCCACATGGAGGAGTCATGGAGAGGCATATGCCCAGGAGTGGGCTGCTGTATGCTGAAGAAGAAGAAGATTTGTATTTTCCCCAAATTGTTTAATTTACTCCAACGCATATAAAGCCGGAGCAAACACTTAATCGTGTCGAATGAATTCAAGGCTTCTATGTATAACCCCGTGCGGCTGAGCTCGTCCTCGCGATCACGATACACGAATGGTAATAATAGTTTAAAAAAACACACTAACTCGTTATACTGTGTTTTCTGAATTATAATTATGATCACCATTACTTAGAAACTGCCAATGCCAGATCCTGCCCCACCATCAACCGCAAGTTGTACAAGATAACGCATAAATGTAAAAATATCTCCGTTTGTTATTAAAATTATTGGTTTAAAATAAAGTTTTGTACAAGTTGCAATTCGAAAAAAACAGCTTAATTAAGAATTCAGAAAATAGTAAGAAATCGAAGCGATTTATTCATTGTTTTTGTTATTCTTCTATAGGAGTTGCGAGAGTAGTAGAAAATGATAGTGATTATGATTATGCAATATGAAACCTGTAATAAGTCCCCAACAAAATGATAGGTAGGTACAGCTTCAATGGTCACGTAGTTTTGTAGGCGGGGCAAAGCTCCATTGAAATGTGGCAATGTCATATATATTAAAATCTCCAAATAGGTATTAGTATCACATCGCTTGAAACGTTGCAATAACAATTCAATTATTTATACAGGGTGTAACGTAAATGGTATATGAAGCCGAAGGGAGGGTGTTCAGTATCGGTAACTGAACAACTTTTGGTCTACGACTTTTGGAATAAAAAATAAATTAATGTTTCATCATCAAATCAGCTGACCGGGACGAAATGTTAAAAAAAAAAATTCGCGAAAATCGAAAAATCGTAGAACAAAAGTTGTTCAGTTGTCGATACTGAGCACCCTCCCTTCGGCTTTATTAAATCTATACATATAATAAGACTGTAAAAAAGTTGTGTCTGTACATTGGATAATTGAAAAGAATAATTGTAATGTGTTTTAGGATCGATACTGATGCCAAAACACTAACTTTTAGAATTGTTTGTCTGTGACTTTGTGCAAGTATCACGCCATAACTACTGAAGGGATTTTGATGGGAGTTTCACTAGGAGATAGCTGAAATATCCGGACAGCTCATAGGCTATAAGCCATGGCGGTATGTGATGTGGAAACAAGGATCCAGAGAGGAAGATCTGCCTCCTGATCTCCTCCATCCTCCTCCTCTACGCAAACGAAGTCGCGGGGTGCAGCTAGTGCTTATTATTTTGATATTTCACTTAAAGCCCCAGCCAGTCTCAATCCCGCGGCTGAGCACCAACATGGCGCTGGAAAGGTCACCAGAAACAAGATTAGACTAGTGATTGGAAAGTTCGGTCGCTTCACCCTGAACCGTTCATTCGAGTCGTCCAGCCCCTTGCCATGCAGTCTTGCAGCAGCATTACTGCAATAATACTTTGGTATTTCGCACCATGACGTCCCTAATGAGCTTAAGTAAGGCCGTACTCTAAGGTCACGGCCGAAGCTGGCTGAAGCAATGGGTCGTGATCATTTATAATTTGTAATAGGATTCTAAATATTGAGTATACGTTTAGTTGAAGACAGAGATAAGTATACAGGGGGCCTCAATAAGGTGGAGATTATCTCAAAAACTAATGGACCGAATTTAATAATTATTTTACAGTTACATAGTTTTAACTTGTATCTATCAAACAGTGAAAGAATTATTGCAATAGGTCAAGTAGTTTTTGAGAAAATCTCAACCTTAAACACTCTCCTGTACACCTTTGTACATTTGATATTTTTTGATAAAAAAATCGACAAAGATTCTTTTCAAAGTGTTTTAGATTCGATATTGACGCCAAAACACAATGTTCTTTTATTCTTGTCTGTCTGTGTCGATATTCCGGCATCACACCGACACTACTGGAGGGATTGTGATGTGACTATCACTAAGAGATAGCTCCAATATCCGGACAGCACGTAGGCTATGAGCCATTGCGGTATGTGATGTGGAACCACGGGACCAGAGAGGAAGACCTGCCTCACAGTACATTCACAGTACTTCGTGGAGTTCTATTGTAACCAGCAACTTCTATACCTAAGCTAGTACCAAAATAAGCAAGTTAGTTTACCTTCATGGAACATTAGATTGGAACATGCCATACATATAAAATTTTACAACTATCACATTCCTACCGCTTCCGGAAGTCCACACACACACACTGCACTATAGCACCCCCCCTCCCCCCTCCCCCCTGCACACACACCCCACCCCCTCACTCCCCCTCACCGAGCACACAGAGCGCTGCAAACACCACCACAGCCCTCATCGCGCCGTGCCGTGCCGTGCCGTGCCGTGCCGTGCCGTGCCGTGTCGTGCCGTGTCGTGGCACCGACCAGCAATCACCCGCGTCCGAAGCACTGCGTTTGTCTCCACGGATTCCGGGAGATTGCGGAACCGGATCGCGTCGGTTTGTCTCCAGGGATCCCGGGATCTGTTTCCATGAAGGCAGGAGCCGCTGTTGTTGTCCCCGGTCCCCGTCAGTGCGCCTGGAGCCAGTATCCGGGTCCCCGCGACGTGCGCTGCGTGTCCGCGTGTTGGCAAGATGGCGGCGCGCAGAGTGTGGAGCCGGAGCCGCGCGAGGTCGCGCCCAATTCGCGCTGAGGGCGAGCGCACAGCGGGCGGCGCGACACGCGAACGAGGCGTCAACACGACATTTAATACTTATTGTTTATTTAACTATATTTACCGATACGAAACGAAAAGATTACTGGCGTGCGGTAAATATCTATCAGTAACTATACAGAGGCCAAGGGTCGAGCATCCCACCGCGAGGCCGTAGGCCGAGCTCCGCGAAGGGCGAAGTCCGAAGCGTCCCCTTGCCGAGCAGAAATAACTCCCCACCTTCCAAGTAACTTTTGCGAGGCCGCAGGCCGAGCTCCACGTAGGGCGAAGCCCGAAGCGTCCCCTTACCGAGCAGAAACCACACTATATTCCTTCCAAGTAACTTTTGCGAGGCCGAAGGCCGAGCCGGACCGCGAGGCCACAGGCCGAGCTCCGCGTAGAGCGAAGCCCGAAGCGTCCCCACTCCCGCAACCTCCTGCGCCTGCAACACGAGCGCGGCCGCGCACCATGTGATGCAACACCTAGTCTATCTATAAACTTACGTCTAACTCACGTAGGAGTAGACAGAGAGGATGGACTGCTGCGATCCCGGCTCACATCTCTCGCCTCCTCCACATTCATCAATCTCTTCATGCACGTCGGTGCATCGGTTGGTAGGGTCGCACTTGGCCCGTTTTCAGGACATCGCCATCTTATGGGTCACCCTGTATGAACCAAAGTACATGATTATAAATATAAGGGAGGAGGGTAATGTTTTTCGGTGTATGTATGTATGTCCATTCCTTCCTGCCATCCTGTAGCCCGCGCGGCTTGCTGGCTGTCGGTGTGTGAGGTGTCGTTAGATTCGTCTTCATTACGGGAGTGCCATAGAGTATACAACATTAATCAAAAGGGGATAGTTTTATTGCAGTAGTTTTTGTTTTTTGAAATAATTTTATTTATTTTTATATAAAATTACGGATCCACGGATACGGACAGACGATATACGGAACCCCGCGGGTCGCTGACGTCACTGGCTACCCATTGCACTGCTGGCAGACAAATCGTAGTCGCCCTTAGAGAAAGAACCCTAGTCGCCTCATTGGCCGCTCTAGCGAAACGTCACTGACACGTGACATCTTGAGTAGATTTTTTTTTGTAAGGGAAAGGCAAAGCCAACAAGGCTTACAGCCTGGTATATAATAATTAGTAATAATGCGCCTCACTATAGTTTTAATTGTAAAATGTTCTCCCATACCGCGTGTAGGCGCGGCGTATGTGTGCGGCGGCCCTTACGGAACTGGTCCTCCTCGCAGCGTTATTATCGGATCAGGTTGTGTAGAGTTTGAATAATAATTTATAAGTAACTTGTAATTATTAAGACAAGGAAAATCTAAAATGGTATTTTTGTCAAGGCCGGTCGGCGCGAGAGCGGCCCCTAACACCCGCTGCGGCGTGATGCAACTCATAGCTATAGGAAATATATACAAAACAAATATATTTACGTAGTTATTTATAACAAACCATTAACATATTTATTTGTTTCATTAATAATGGACTCGACAGTCCGTCATTTGCCAATATTTTTCTCTCAGAGTCGTCACTGTGGACGAAGCAGCTCGACAGTCACGCTCACTCCCGAGCTTGTAGCGGGAACTCTTGATAAAAGCTTGAAACTTCAGATCTTGCTCAAATAATCCAATAACTTCACCATACTGTCATTCGCGAACATTTTCTGATTAATTTAACGTGACATTAAACACAAAATAGTCCCTGTAGACAATGTAACAAAAGTTACCAAATAATTAAATACGTGAAGAGAACCCATTCACAATTTCACATATTTTACATAAATAAAAAAAGATACAAAATCTAAAAATAATGCAATGTGCACCGTAAAGGGTATATGAAGCCGAAGGGAGGGTGTTCAGTATCGCTAACTGAACAACTTTTGTTCTACGACTTTTCAATTTACGTGAATTTATTTTTTGACTTCTCATACATTTCGTTTCGGTCAGCTGATCGATTTGTATGAGACATTAATCAACAGACACCTGGACACGATGCACGATGCGCAGTTCGGTTTTAAATCGGGCCTGTCCACAGAATCGGCCGTGCTCTGTTTGAAGCACACCGTCCAGTACTATGCTGATAGGAGGACACCCGTCTACGCGTGCTTCCTGGACTTATCGAAGGCGTTCGATCTGGTTTCGTACCATGTGCTTTGGGATAAGGTTAGGCGTGATACAAACCTGCCTCCGGAGCTCGCGTCTATTTTTAAGTACTGGTACGATAACCAGTCGAACTACGTGAGGTGGGCGGGGAAGCTATCGGACGTGTACAGGTTGGAGTGTGGGGTGAGGCAGGGGGGATTGTCCTCGCCGAAGCTCTTCAACCTGTACATGAACCGGCTGATCGCTGAGCTCAGCAGCGCCGGGGTCGGGTGCTCTATCGATGGCAGCTTCGTCAATAATATAAGTTATGCGGACGATATGGTGCTGCTGAGCCCTTCGATCAGCGGTCTTCGCACACTGCTGGCCATCTGTGAGAGATATGCCGTGACGCATGGACTCAGGTACAACGCGACTAAGAGCGAGCTGCTGGTGTTCAAGGCCGGAAACAAAACGTACGCTACAGTGCCGCCAGTTATGCTCAGCGGCTCGCCTCTCGTACGAGTCAAGAAATTCAAGTACCTGGGTCACTGGGTCACGGAGGATCTCACAGATGATATAGACATGGAGAGGGAGCGGAGGGCCCTGGCCGTGCGGTGCAATATGCTGGCCCGCAGGTTTGCACGGTGTACGAAAGACGTAAAAGTGACACTATTCAAGGCATACTGCCAGTCGATGTACACCTGCAGCCTGTGGACCAGATACACGCAGAAGTCGTACGGGGCCCTCCGAGTCCAATACAACAATGCCTTCAGGGTGCTGCTGGGGCTGCCCAGATACTGCAGCGCGGCAGGGATGTTCGCGGAGGCGCGAACTGATTGTTTTTACGCCATAATGCGCAAGCGAGTAGCATCCCTGATGTTCAGAGTGAGGGGTAGCCCCAACAGCCTCCTGAAGTTAATTGTCGACAGGTGGGACTGACCCTGAGTGCGTTTTTGGGTGAGGTACATGCTACGGCAGGTAACTTCACCCCAAAAATGTTATTATAATTTAAAATCACTAACATAGTTGTAAGCAAATTGTTACTAACATATTATGGACTTGTGTCTGAAAATAAAGATTCATTCATTCATTCATTCATTAATTTATTTTTATTTTTTATTCGAGACGTCGTAGAACAAAAGCTGTTCAGTTACCGATACTGAACACACTACCTTCGTCTTCATGTACCCTTTACGTTACACCCTGTATATTTATGAAATAAAATTCTAAAAAACCAGTTACTTATTTATTCATTTTATTATATACTTATTTATTTATAAAATTAAAAAAAAAAAGGTTTTACTTATTTATTTTATTCTATTCGGAAAACAAACTGACAAAAAATGACAATATTAATAATTAAATAATATCTATACGCCAACAGATATATTTATTTGATAAAGACTCCTAGGTTAAGTTGGATGAAATATAATAAATACTTATAATATATAGAGATAGATATTATATTCAAACATGATACTTATTTATTAAACTTTATTAAACTACTGCTATAAATAAATCACTACAACCATTGATCTCCTATAAACAACTAGATACACATTCTGCCTTCTGAAAGTGTCCGAGCGCAAAGAAGGTCCCAACGGATGAATGGACCCTCGTTTGCTTTATTGGACATTATTTGGACGTTAACAATGGACCCTTATTTGGACGTTTTGTAAATTGTTTTAGTAAGACCTTTGTGTATCTAGTTGTTTATGCGAGAGCAATGACTACATAGTATAGAACAATTGTCTGTCCCTATGTGTGCTTAGATGTATAAAACTTACGCAACGCATTTTGCGTTTTTTTTAATAGATTGAATGATCTAAGAGAAAGGTTTACATGTATAATACATGCATATATATATTTAACCTATTATATAATTCATATTCGACGCGGACGAAGCCGCTGGTGTTTTTTTAATGATTCCCTAGAATCAATAAAAAAACAGAATACATTAAAAGAAAAAAACACATACCAATGTTTACGTATGGAAGGGGGGGGGTTGAACGGCCCCTTATTAGCAATTTAAACTTGATCCTTCATGCGGAACGGTTTCCAATCCATTGCTGGGTTTCAATGATAGCATTATAATACGAGTCGCAGCAAGCAAGCAATGGACTACGGACATGGCCTTAGTTCCGTGTGACTGCCGGGTCACATGATTGTACGCGATTGGAGCTTTTGACAATGGCGGGAGACGACGGTCGCGATATTGTTTGATAATTATCAGTTTAATGTCTCCAGTGGTTATTTTGCGTCTAATATCACGTTAAGTTAATCAGAAAATGTTCGCGAGTGACAGTATGGTGAAGTTATTGGATTATTTGAGCAAGATCTGGGGTTTCAAGCTTTTATCAAGAGTCCCGCTACAAGCTCGGGAGTGAGCGTGACTGTCGAGCTGCTTCGTCCAGAGTGATGACGCTACGGCGACTGCGAGGGAGGGAGATAGAAGACTATTATACAGGGTGTAACGTAAAGGGTATACGAAGCCGAAGGGAGGGTGTTCAGTATCGGTAACTGAACAACTCTTGTTCTACGACTTTTCGATTTTCGCGAATTTATTTTTTGATTTTTCATACATTTCGTTCCGGTCAGCTGATAGATTTGTATGAGACATTAATTTCTTTTTCTTTTTTATTCAAAAAGTCTTGGAACAAAAGTTGTTCAGTTACCGATACTGAACACACTCCCTTCGGCTTCATATACCCTTTACGTTACACCCTGTATAATAGTCTTCTATCTCCCTCCCTCGTATATTGAATATTATGTAACATGTCATTGGCAAATGACCTGTCGAGTCCATTATTAATAATAAAAAACTAAGTTCGTACAAAAATGTTTATTTATTCTGTAAGTATTCATGACAAAAATAATTATTATTGAACAATATTTAACATATATGAGACTTAATAGTTGTCCACGTCCACGAGGTCCTTGGCACCGACTGCGGCCTGCGGACTGCAGGCCGTCGACTGCTAACCTGTGACACACAAACACAGCTGCTGTTAGCCATATATCAAGTTTAACCTCATTTTCCCTTAAGAGCCTTCCATGAGCCAACTAGCGCCGCCAATCTTGAAAAAATAATATCTTCCAATATAATCAATTTTATTTAAAAAAGCTATTTACGAAATGTTTATTACGATAAATACTATTTTTTAAATGCTTATTTATAACGTGATTCAATGTCGGTAAGTTGTAGTTCGCATAATTGCGAGAAACGGCCGTTTTTGGCACATTTGTGAACTACAACTTAGCTTGTCGCAATTATGCCATGTATTGTATATTGAACAATAGTATTCATCCTAATAAACATTTTGTACATAGCTTTTTTAATCAAATTGATTATATTGGAACTTAATTATCATCATTAAAATGGTTGTCTTACCGAGCAGGTCGCCGTGCTTGTCGTCGCGCCGCTGCGGACCCGCCCCCGCATCTGACACACAACAAATGTAATATAATACGCTAGTATAGTCAATATTCGTTCTATTACACGACAAAAAATCCCAGAATTTTTTGATACCTCGAAAAGACCAAAAAGTTTAATTTAAAATGCAACTTTCTCCAACGTCCGTCAAAAACACCGTCCGCCAAGATTATCTGTGGCATGACGTCATTGCGGCCCCAATAAACTAGGGATGTTCGATGTTGAGAAAACACAAAACAGCGATGTTTTTGCTCTTAACATAGATTATCATCGTAATATCTGGTTAACTCTAGCTATGAGAGAGCCTTCAAATGTATTCATAACCATTTATTTGGTAAATATATTTCATTCACATGTCATTAAAATTTGAATTATTAATAAAAATTCAATAATTTCAGGGGCCTCTACGCGTTGGACCTGTGTCTCCGTGCAGCCTCTCAAAGGACCGGCTTTTCCTAAACCCGTGAAACCTGGAGAGATACATAATGATTTCTGTTTCGGAAAACGTAATAAATGGTGACTTACCGACTTGCTTCCGAATCAGGACGGTGAGGATGTCAGGTGACACGCCCGGCCTCGCGCTGCGCCGGCCCCGGCCTCCACCTGTACCAGTCGGGCATAGTAGGGGGGGCAGACTCACCCTCCCCTAGGGGTGGTGTCATAGTGCCACTCAGCGTCAGTCCCCACTGCTGGGCACAGAGCTTCCCTTACAGCGAGGGAGACAAATGCAAGTAGACTTTCCCAGCGACAGGCAAGCTAGCTCTTTGTCACTTCTGCTAGCCTGGTACTTCACATACTATCGCCAGTCTAGTATATGTCCCCACTGCTGGGCACAGACCTTCCCTTACAGCGAGGGAGCTGGGGCCATGATCCACCACGCGGGCACACTGCGGTGCGGCGGATTTCACATGCCGTAGATTTTATTTTTCAAAGTCAAAGTCAAATTTCTTTATTGCAAGTTGAGTACATTTTTGGTTTTTTCAATTTGGTACAAATACAGCGGAAAGCAATCACTATTTCCCGTAGTAAGTTCACTATTTAACAGCGCTAATAAGCTGGCCTCCGACGACAGGTCCCCACCGTGAGTGCTCCACCCCCCGTCCAGCTCCTCGTCCTCCTCCTCGTCCTCCTCGTCCAGCTCCCCGTTCAGCTCCCTGTCCAGCTCCTCGGCTACCACACAATGAAAGAAACACAAATTATTTCCAAAAAAACCTGCATAAAATGACAATGCCAGATTCTGCCCCACCAGCAACCTAATGTGACTTGTGAAAAAATGATTTTATAGTGTTAAGGAACATCTGGTATAGGTTAGTCCTTTTTAAATTCAAACCGCTGCACCTTGATTCCGTGAGTGGTAAAGTATAATCTAGCAGTGTGGGTGTGACCAGCCTGAGTCTGCTCGGGATCACATAATGTCTGTTAGTGTGACCTGTGGTGTGGTCAAAGTGGAATAAGCCATTACCGGGTGACGTGCGAGATGCAACTTCCTTACCTAGTTTCTGTGAAGAATCCTAAAATCTAATGGAATTGGTATTAGAAAAGATGATGATGACGATGGAAATGCTATAAGGCTGTATGATCTTTTGGCGCATTTGCCTTACTAAAACACGCAACAACAACTGTCATTCTGACTCGTGGTTCGCGTTTAAATGATATAATTTGTGACACAGTAATGCACCAAATGTATTGATTTACAATATAGTAGCTGTTATTTATTATTATTATGATTATTAATTTTGTATGATTATTTTATTATTGTGTTTTAACTATTTAATTGGGATGTAACATATTGAATTGGACCTGTAAATAATTTTTTACCAATAAAGAATCTGAATCTGAATTACGTGTGACAGCTTAAATGGTCAAGTAGTTTTGTAGGTGGGGCAAAGCTCCATTGAAATCTGGCAATGTCAATTGTATATCCTATTATACAATCCTGCACCTCATATGTTACCATACATCAAGCTGTTTGGATGTGGGGCGGGACTAAGAATTAGACATACATACACTCTAAAACATAACCGCAGTCGGGTAATGAACACGTATTAATTAAATTCAAATAAACCTACTTTGAACTAAAAGACAGAGATAAGTATACAGGGGGTCTCAATAAGGTTGAGATTATCTCAAAAACTACTGGACCGAATTCAATGATTCTTTTACAGTTACATAGTTGTAACTTTTATCTATCAAACAGCGAAAGAGTTTTTGCAATAGGTCAAGTAGTTCGAGATAATCTCAACCTTAAAACTTCTTCCCGGGAACCAATGGGAAGGTCCAAACGGATGAATGGACCCTCATTTGCTTTATTGGACATTATTTGGACGTTAACAATGGACCCTTATTTGGACGTTTTTAAATTGTTTTAGTAAAACCTTTGTGTATCTAGTTGTTTATAGGAGATCAATGCCAGATATCCACTCAAGAAATTACTAAAATGTCACGTTGTATACCTATTCTATGTTTGTGCCGCTCGTTGGCTGCTTGCTGCCTCCTCCGGTTCGAACACAACACACCTGCACACACAACACATGCTTAAACACAGACGGAAATTGACTAAAATTAGTATTGCAACAAAACTCTGCTTCCGCTTCCGCATGCTTTTTGACTTCCGTTTCCGTGTCTGGTTCCGCAAACTTTATAACAGAAATGTCTACAGCTTTAATACATGAAGAACGCAACACAATAGACTCAAATGTGTAAAAGCGTTCAAATTACTTTTTGATAAATATAACTTTCCACTTAATTAATTTTATTTAATTTTGAGTACCAAAGTACAAATGAAAGAAAAAAAATCTTAAAAAATAAAATTAAGTTTTTTTTCATATTATTAACATTTCCGCTTCCGCTTCCGTTTCCGCTTCCGTTTCTGTTAAAACATACTTTTAACATCTGTTTCCGTTTCTGCTTCCGTTATGACACTTCCGTTGCATCACTATTCAAAATTCATTTACTTACACCAACATAATAAGTCTATATGTATAAAACAACTAGGTGTTGCTTTGTGCTCGTGTTGTAGGCGCCGCAACTAAAGAAATATTATCCGGATTGTTCGCTGTGCAAATAATTCGTGCAAGCCATCCACTGATTATATCAAGCACCGCCCGAAAGTTGCAAGTTCAAAACTCTGTGAAAAACATTTATTCGAAAAGAGTTTGCTCATTTAAAGTAGGTTATTTTTGTGCTTTTTAAAGCAAGCAACGCTCGAAATGCCCGTATGCCAGAAACTTAAAGAAAGTTTTCAAAAGCCAAACGTTGCTAGCTGTACACAATTTCCATAACTTTGTTCATAATTCGAAGGCAAGGGCTTTCAGCCTTTGGTAGCGTGGTAGATAATGATACTTAATACAATTTTAACTAACAGCCTTACTTATAATCGATGATTTAAATTAATACCTTGTTCAACAATTGTTTAAAAAAATGTTTACTTATAAGCGCTATTTACAGTTAATCAACTCCTGAAGAACCGAATAAGTAGCCGTCAGTTTAAAGAACGTCGTGGGGTTGGTTAAATGCTTAATCAACAAAATGGCGGACCGAATTCGGAACAGCTGATTCCATTTGATACTGCTAAATCCATGAAGAAAACATTTCGACGCGCGCGATAGGAGACAGCCTGAAGTATATGTTGCATGGAGACAGTTCTCCTCTTTTGTCGTCACTTTCACTCTCATACATGAGAAAGAGACATGTTTATTATTCGATTCGATGTCTATTGAAAATTCAAACAATGGAAAAACAAATTCCTTGCTTCAAGTTGTTGACGAATTGAATTTGACACTTTATATTTCTACGACTCTTTTTAAGGACTTTGGACCAGGCATTGACCCAATTCAGGCAAAATTTTCTTTCTTTTTTTAAATTCATTCGCAGTGTTACCGTACTAAAATATATTTTGGTGTATAAATGACGATTAGCTAATCACTGGTTAAATAACGTTTATAAGTAAATATAGTTTAATCACTGAATATAAGAGTTTAAATAATGATTAGTTGATATGTTGTTCAGTGGTTGATTCTTCTACTTCTTGAAGTGGCTCGTGACGTCACGCCAGGGCCTCCGCCCGCTACTTGGCGCATCATAATCAGTTGGAGAAGGTGGAACCTGTCGTTGATTAGTGCTTTTTATAAGTAACAGTGTAAGTATATAGGTACGTAACTATATGTACATGTATAAATGTATTAAATAAGAGAGAAGAAGAATAAAGAGAAAATAAATAATAAATTCTGTTTTGGAAAACGCAAAAAATGATTACTTACAGGGTTGCGGCTGAAACATGGTGAGGAGAATGTCCGGCCCCGGCCTCGCGCTGCGCTGGACCCGGTCGCCTCCACCTGTCACCAGTCAGTCATAGTAAGGGGGGCAGACTCACCCTCCCCCAGGGGTGGCTACAGAGATATTCCCCAGCGCTGAAGTGACGGTAATGTCATAGTGGCACTCAGCATCAGTCCCCACTGCTGGGCACAGAGCTTCCCTTACAGCGAGGGTGACAAATGCAAGCAGACTGTCACAGCGACAGGCAAGCTAGCTCTTTGTCACTTCTGGTAGCCTGGTACTTCACATACTAGCGTCAGTCTATTATATAGCCCCACTGCTGGGCACAGACCTTCCCTTACAGGGAGGGAGCTGGGGACATGATCCACCACGCGGGCACACTGCGGTGCGACGGATTTCACATGCCGTAGATTTTATTTTTCAAAGTCAAATTTCTTTATTGCAAGTTGAGTACATTTTTGGTTTTTTCAATTTGGTACAAATACAGCGGAAAGCAATCACTATTTCCCGTAGTAAGCTCACTATTTAACAGCGCTCCAAAGATGGCCGGCGACGCCTCCCCGTCGTGAGTGCCCCGCCCCCCGGCCAGCTCCCCGGCTACCGCACAATGAAACAAACACAAATTAATTTTAAAAAACCGACTGCACAAAATGGCATTGCCACATTTCAATGGAGCTTTCCCCCCCCCCCCCCCCCCCCCCCCCCTACAAATCTACGTGCCCATTGAAGCTATCATATTGTTGTGGACTTATTACAGTTACTAGTTTATCTGGGCCGCAGTGACGTCATGCCACAGATAATCATGGCGGACGCTGTTTTCATAATTCATTTATTGCCTGTCACACACATATTAGGTACACAACACAGTTACAGTCCCCCACACACGTCACCCGTCACCCCGTCACCCGGCGGGCACAGCAATATGGGAAGGCAGTAGCTAGTTGTTTATAGGAGATCAATACCAAACATCCACTCAAGCAACTACTAAAATGTCACGTTGTATACCTATTTCATCTTTGTGCTGCTCGTTGGCTGCTTGCGGCCTGCTCCGGTTCGCACACAACACACCTGCACACAACACACATGCTTAAGGCTTCTACTGAAATTAAACGTCTGAAAAAATATATATCAATCTTGTGGTGTCTATTTAGAGACTGATGAATACCGATACACGATTGGACAAACTTCGCTCGATAGAAACAACATCGCAAACATAATCCATGTCTTTTAAATTGAAATTATATCTAAACCGAAATAGTTATTCATACAAAATATATACTAAAATGTAGGGTACTATAAATACGAGAGCTTATAAAAAAAAATTGATTTCTGATTTACTTCAAGGTCGTCATGGTACGAAGTAATAAAGTATTATTGAAGTAATAGGTACTGCTGTATTACTTCGGGGCAAGGGGGCTGTACTTCAGGGTATTTCACAACTATCGAAAATTAAACGTTTTTATTACTAAATAGACACAAATTCATGATATGTGAAATCAAAATTGAAATTAGTTGCAACATGACGCAAGGTTGCTGATAGCACTGACCGAGCACGCAGACTGCCAACACCGATACCCGTAGCGACCACATCGTGCTGTGCCGAGCTGTGTGGAGCTGTGTCGAGCTGTCTATCCCAGGCGCCGGTCCCCTCACTACAACCTAGTACAACTCTACAAACACCGTATAAATAACTTCTCAAAGAACCAGTCTTTTGTTGATTATTATATTAATACGTATTATATTCACCAAACGAACTGAATTAATTTGTCTAAAGGAGTCTAGATAAATTATCATATTAATGAGGCGTTTTCACATGGCGGGAAGCGGCTGTTGCAAAATTATTTGACAATATTTATTTTCATGTCTACAGGCACTATTTTGTGTTTAATATCACGTTAAGTTAATCAGAAAATGTTCGCGAGTGACAGTATGGTGAGGTTATTGGATTATTTGAGCAAGATCTGAAGTTTCAAGCTGTTATCAAGAGTTCCCGCTACAAGCTCGGGAGTGAACGTGACTGTCGAGCTGCTTCGTCCAGAGTGATGACGCTACGGCGACTGCGAGGGAGGGAGATAGAAGACTATTATATATTGAATATTTTGTAACATGACATTGGCAAATGACGAACTGTCGAGTTCATTAATAAAATAAATAAATAATTATACCTAGATGTCGTGGCTAATAAAAATAAAAAACTAGGTCCGTACAAAAATATTTATTTCTTCAGTATTCATGACGAAAACAATATGCTGGTTGCCTCATATCGACATTCAATAAAACAATATTTATTTCATATAGTATTTCACATTAGGATCCCATATATATCACTTTTATTACATAAAAGTAGTAGATGACTGTAAAAAATAAAATTGAAATTAAAATATTTGCTCGTATTTCCCCGCGCGTCTGAAACACGGTCGGCCATCTTGGCGCGATCCGTGACGTCACGCTACGCTTTTAGTGATGTCCGACTTTTTTTGATTTATCGATCGATGTGGGTTTTGGTAGATACATTGAATTATTATTAATAATTCAAATTTTAATGACATGTAAATGAAATATTTACCTAATAAATGGATATGAATACATTTGAAGGTTATCTTATAGCTAGATTTAACCGGGTATTAAGATGATAATCTATGTTAAGAGCAAAAACATCAATGTTTTTACATCGTGTTTTCTCGACATCGAGCATCCGTATGCCGCAGTGACGTCATGCCACAGATAATCACGGCGGACTCGGTTTCAATCGAGCTAAATTAAAGTTTTTGGTGTTTTAAAGGTCTCAAAAACTTCTGGGATTTTTTGTCCGGTGTAATAGAACAATTATTAACTATTTAAGACCAAAAATAAATGAGCCAACTAGCCTATTATTATTGAATGGAATTTTATACAATTCCTCATTATATATAGGTAAATAAATAGTAATAGAGGCATCGCGTGACCAAAAGGCTGGCGGCTACTTCGCACAACGTATCAGCCTCGCGATACAGCGGGGCAACGCGGCCAGCCTGTTGGGCACGCTGCCTATAGTGGGGGAACGGGGGCAGGTTTTGTATCTTTAATTTTAATTTTGTATTATTAGTTTGTTATTATTAGTTGAATTTTGAAAAATAAATTTATTCAAATAATAAAAAAAGGTATGGTGAACTATACTCAACATATAAGTATCTTAATAGTTATCCAAAGAGTGCAGTCCTTGGCACCGACTGCGGACTGCGGCCTGCAGGCCGTCGACTGCTAACCGGCGCCTGTCATAGGCAAACACAGCTGCTGTTGGGCATATATAAAGTTTAACCTCAATTTCCCTTAAACCATGTTTTGTTAGCTCTTAATTTATAGGACAAAACCTACAGCCTCACTTATATTATAATCCATGATTAAAATTAATAAGTATCTTGTTTAACAATTGTTTAAAAAAATGTTTACTTAAAAACACTATTTACAGTTAATCAACTCCTGAAGAACCGAGTAAGTATCTGTCAGTTTAAAGATCGTCGTGGGGTTGTTTAAATGCTTAATTAGCAAAATGGCGGACCGAATTCGGAACAGCTGATTCCATTTGATACTGATGATTACTTTTTTAAGGACTTTGGAGCAGGCATTGCCCCAATTTAGACCAAATTTTCGTTCTTTTTTGAATTCATTCAGCAGTGTTACCGTAATAAAATATTTTTTGGTGTTTAAAATGACGTTTAGCTGTAGTGTTGAACGTTGTGTTCAACCACTCAGCTAATTGAGACTTAGATGTTTGGTTGGATAGCGTCGTTCAATCAATAGTCCGATAAATCTAACTTTTTTGAACGAATTAAATTATAACTCGAATATCAGAATTAGATATGATAGTACACATGGACGAAAATGCACTAAGCGGGACATTTCAAGTTGAATTCTTGTTGTAAATAATAGTGCTTACTAAAATACATAAGTACGTGCTAAAATATTTCAGTTACTATTTTTAAGTTCGCTATCAGAGAATAAATCAACCAAAATCATTTTTTTAAATACTTCCGTAACTAAATTGTGGTGGGAAATTAGACACAAAATGTTAGAATAGGCCAATGCATTTATTAAAAAAATAAAATATGAGTTATGAATTAATTTTAAAAACCATGCAAAATCAACTTATCTTCATCGGACTACAACGTGCTAGCTTTTTTATTATTATTGTACTCGACAGTTCGTCATTTGCCAATGTCATGTTACAGAAAATTCAATGTATAATAGTCTTCTATCTTCATCCAGAGGAGACGTCGTAGCGTCATCACTCTGGACGAAGCAGCTCGACAGTCACGTTCACTCCCGAGCTCGTAGTGGGACTCTTGACCATGGCGCCAAACTTCAGATCCTGCTTGAATTCTCCAATAACTGCACCATACTGTCATTCGCGAACATTTTCTGATTAATTTAACGTGATGTTAAACACAAAATACCCACTGTAGACATTAAACTGAAAATTATTAAAGCGTTATTTGATAATTTTTGTTACAATGTCTAGTGGTTATTTTGTGTTTAATATCACGTTAAGTTAATCAGAAAATGTTCGCGAATGACAGTATGGTGCAGTTATTGGATTATTTGAGCAAGATCTGAAGTTTCAAGCTTTTATCAAGAGTCCCCGCTACAAGCTCGGGAGTGAACGTGACTGTCGAGCTGCTTCGTCCAGAGTGATGACGCGACGGCGACTGCGAGGGAGGGAGACATGAAGACTATGATATATTGAATATTCTGTAACATGACATTGGCAAATGATGAACTGTCGAGTCCATTAATAAAATAACTACTGCTAGGGTGAACTCCTTTAATGACTGTCCTCTTACCCATTAGTTGCGCATTAGCGCGCAGCCCCTCGCGCTCGGGCCTGCTCTCGCGCCGCTGCGGATCCGCGCCCTCATCTGACACACAACAATCATCATTAAGTACAGTGTCGGGTTCTCTTGAAAATGGCGGGAGACGACGGTTGCGAAATTATTAGATAATTTTCCTTTTTACGTCTACAGGGACTATTTTGTGTTTAATATCATGTTAAATTAATCAGAAAATGTTCGCGAATGACAGTACGGTGAAGTTATTGAATTATTTATGCAAGATCTGAAGTTTCAAGCTTTTATCAAGAGTTCCCGCTACAAGCTCGGGAGTGAACGTGACTGTCGAGCTGCTTCGTCCAGAGTGATGACGCTACGGCGACTCCTCTGGATGAAGACATGAAGACGCGGCTACCCAGGGTGAAGACGCTACTGCGACTCCCCTGGAGGAAGATAGAAGACTATTGAATATATTGAATTTTCTGTAACATGACATTGGCAAATGACGAACTGTCGAGTCCATTAATAAACATAAATAAATAAAATAAGTACAGTGTCAAAGTGAATCTCTTTGTTGCAAGTAAGCACGTTGTGTACGCTGGAGCACAGGGGAAGGTGTACAGGAGGGGTTAAGGTCGAGATTTTTTTGTAAACTACTTGACCTATTGCAAAAATTATTTCACTGTTTGATAGATAAAAATTTAAAATTACGGAACTGTAAAAAAATCTTTAAATTCAGTTTAGTGATATTTTTAAGAAATCGCAACCGTATTGAGGCCCCCTGTATACTTATCTCTGTCCTCGACTGTACATATTTACACGTAATTTTTTGAAAATACATTTACACCACTTTGCAGGGAAAAGCCAACGCTGTGGCGAAAAACTCTCAGCAGCACATCTTTTAAAATAATGCTACTTAATACAATTTTAACTAACAGCCTTACTTATAATCGATGATTTAAATTAATACCTTGTTCAACAATTGTTTAAAAAAATGTTTACTTATAAGCGCTATTTACAGTTAATCAACTCCTGAAGAACCGAATAAGTAGCCGTCAGTTTAAAGAACGTCGTGGGGTTGGTTAAATGCTTAATCAACAAAATGGCGGACCGAATTCGGAACAGCTGATTCCATTTGATACTGCTAAATCCATGAAGAAAACATTTCGACGCGCGCGATAGGAGACAGCCTGAAGCATGTGTTGCATGGAGACAGTTCTCCTCTTTTGTCGTCACTTTCACTCTTATTCTTTTTTTGAATTCATTCAGCAGTGTTACCGTACTAAAATATTTTTTGGTGTATAAATGACGATTAGCTAATTACATCTTCCATCCATACATTTAAGAGTAAGCTAAAAGTGTGGCTTCTAGAACAACGGTTTTATAGCTACGAGGATTTCCTAGAAAACCCGCTTTTATTGTAAAACCCTAATTAATCGGTAAAATAATTACATAATCTTAGAATGTGTCAATTTATGATTGTAAATTAAATATCAAATATTTTATACTTATTTTTAATATTATTACTGACTAATTAATTTAAGTAAATAATTTCTACATTTTACATTATATACAATAATTATTGTACATATACTTGTATGACTTGTAACATAATGTTACTAATATAATTTTCATTTTCATTTACTGCTTAAATAACGTTTATAAGTAAAAATAGTTTAATCACTGAATATAAGAGTTTAAATAATGATTAGTTAATATGTTGCTCAGTGGATGATTCTTCTACTTCTTGAAGTGGCTCGTGACGTCACGCCAGCCCCCCCCCCCATCATAATCAGTTGGAGAAGGTGGAACCTCTCGGTGATTAGTGCTTTTTATAAGTAACAGTGTAAGTATATAGGTACGTAACTATATGTACATGTATAAATGTATTAAATAAGAGAGAAGGAGAATAAAGAGAAAATAAATAATAAATTCTGTTTCGAAAAATGCAATAAATGGTTACTTACCGGGTAGCGAGTGAAACAGGGTGCGGAGAATGTCAGGTGGCAGGTCCGGCCCCGGCCCCGGCTGAGGCCCCGGCTGCGGCCCCGGCTGCGGCCCCGGCCCCGCGCTGCGCCGGCCCCGGCCGCCTCCACCTGTCACGTCACTCAGACTAAGGGGGGGGGCAGACTCCCCCTCCCCAGAACCCCAGGGGTGGGCTGCGGAGGTTTCTGCCACCGATACAGTGACGTCAATGTAAGATTTTAGGCTAAGTTTGGTACAAAAACGTTCCCGAAGACTTTGACAGGTGTTAATGCACACTCAAAAATTCCCGCCCGATATTCCGATCATCCATTCCGGGCAGGAAACACCGCTCCATCATCAGCCAGCAAGACTCAAGTCTCGTCAGCCCGCAGCCGGCCACAGAGCTCAGCGTCCAGATTCCAGCCGCTATCATCCATCACTCAAACTCAAACCCCGTAAGTCCCACTGGGTGCGCAGGTCACAAGAGGGCAGCTCCTGGGTACCCACCTCTGGACACAATGCACTCAAGCGAGCTGTAGAAGCGATCACAAACAGAAACAACAGGATTTGAGCGCCTAAAGGTTGCAGCTAGTGGCCCGTGATCGAAGACATCTAATGTAGTCCAGTGACACCTATTGTCAGAGGTATTCAGTCCCGCGGCCTGCCGCCTGCCCGTGACCGGGCCCCACTGCTGGGCTGAGGCAGGGTCTCACCGGGCCTCCCTCATTGACAGTGACAGCAAGCCTAGTCACATTTCTATCATCCATTGATCGTACAATTGAAGACGGAGATAAGTATGCAGGGGGCCTCAATAAGGTTGAGATTTTCTCAAAAACTACTGGACCGAATTTAATAATCTTTTACAGTTACATAGTTTTAACTTTTATCTATGAAACAGTGAAAGAATTATTGCAATAGGTCAAGTAGTTTTTGAGATAATCCCAACCTTAAAAACTCTCCTGTACACCTTTCTCTGTGTTCCACCGTGCTGTCGATGTATTAAAGTATATTTTAGTCAAATAAAGAAATACCAGTAACAATTGTGAGAAACTGAACTCGACGGCGCGAATCAATAGTAGCACCACGATATCGCAGCGCGGAGCGGCCGGCAGACGAGGCAGGACTAGTGAGTTACTATCATCTCTTATGTTTTTGAGTTGAAAAAAAATCGTTTTTTTTTAATTTGGCACAACGGAAAGCAATCACTATTTTTTTTTATTTTTTTTTCCCTCTCCCACTGTAACTCCTTTTTGAAAAGGATCACCAGTGGCGTACTATTGGCCCGTCATACAGTGACGGGTTTAAGCGACACAATGGGGCTGACATGCCGGACGTTACATAGTCACGCCTCGGCTATTTAAAGCAATCACTATATCTCGTAGTATGTGAGCTCACCTCTTAAGATCACTTGAAAGATGGACGCCTCCCCGCGGTGAGTGCCCCGCCCCCCGCCGCGCCCCCCGGCTACCGCACAATGAAACAAACACAAATTAATTTAAAAAAAAGACATTGTCACATTTCAATGGAATTTTGCCCCCCCTACAAAACTACGTGCCCATTGAAGCTGCACCCATCATTTTGTTGGGGACTTATTACAGTTACTAGTTTATCTGGGTCGCAGTGACGTCATGCCACAGATAATCATGGCGGACGCTGTTTTTGATAGAAGTTAGAAAGTTGTATTTAAAGTTACATCAGAGTCGAAATACAGCTTAATTAAGAATTCAGAAAATAGTATGAAATAGAAGCGAATTATTCATTCTTTTAGTTATCATTTTCTACTACTCTCGCATCTCCTACTGATTATGATTATGCAATATGAAACCTGTAATAAGTCCCCAACAAAATGATAGGTACAGCTTAAATGGTCACGTAGTTTTGTAGGTGGGGCAAAGTTCCATTGAAATGTGGCAATGTATTTTGTATATCCTACGTTACTCCTCCCCTCCAGCCGAATCTACCGACACCTCATATGTTACCATACATCAAGCCGTTTAGGCGGCGGGACTAAGAATTACACTGACATAACCCTCCTTATTGCGCAGTCGGGTAATAAACACGTATTAATTCAATTCAAATGTACTTTGAACTAAAATACAGAGATAAGTATACAGGGGGCCTCAATAAGGTGGAGATTTTCTCAAAAACTACTGGACCGAATTTAATAATTCTTTTACAGTTACATAGTTTTAACTTTTATCTATCTAACAGTGAAAGAATTATTGCAATAGGTCAAGTAGTTTTTGAGATAATCTTAACCTTAAAAAAAATCCGCCCAACAACTAGATACACAGTCTGCCTTCTAAAAATGTCCGAGCGCAAAGAAGGTCCAAACGGATGAATGGACCCTCATCTGCTTTATTTGACATTATTTGGATGTTAACAATGGACCCTTATTTGGACGTTTTTAAATTGTTTTAGTAAGACCTTTGTGTATCTAGTTGTTTATAGGAGATCAATACCAAACATCCACGCAAGCAACTACTAAAATGTCACGTTGTATACCTATTTTATGTTTGTGCCGCTCGCTGGCTGCTTGCGGCCTGCTCCGGTTCGCACACAACACACCTGCACACAAAACACATGCTTAAACACAGACGGAAATTGAAAATTCATTTACTTACACCAAAGAGATACATAATAAGTATATATAAAACAATTATACTTCTAATAAATATACTTAGATATATAACAAACAGTAAACGGTGCATTATTTAATTATTTATATACCCTCTTGCTTATAATAAAACACTAATCAAGCACTGAGCAAGTTTTGAACTGAAAATTTTGCCTAAATTGGGTCAATGCCTACTCCAAAGTCCTTAAAAAGAGTCATAGAAAAATAAAGTGTCAAATTCAATTTGTCAACAACTTGAAGCAAGGAACTGCCGATGGAGTTAGTCATATTTACATCGCAGACAATTTTACATTTACAAGTGCTCATTTGGTTCTCTTGAAAATGGCGGGAAACGACGGTTGCGAAATTATTTGATAATATTCCTTTTGACGTCTACAGGGACTATTTTGTGTTTAATATCACGTTAAATTAATCAGAAAATGTTCGCGAGTGACAGTATGGTGAATTTATTGGATTATTTGTGCAGGATCTGAGGTTTCAAGCTCGGGAGTGAACGTGACTGTCGAGCTGCTTCGTCCAGAGTGATGACGCTACGGCGACTCCTCTGAATGAAGACAAGAAGACGCGGCTAGCCAGGGTGAAGACGCTACTGCGACTCCCCTGGAGGAAGATAGAAGACTATGATATATTGAATTTTCTGTAACATGACATTGGCAAATGACGAACTGTCGAGTCCATTAATAAAATAAATAAATAAAAAACTTGAAGCAAGGAACTGCCGATGGAGTTAGTCATATTTACGTCGCAGACAATTTTTCATTTACAAGTACTCATTTGTTTTTCCATTGTTTGAATTTTCAATAGACGTCGAATCGAGTAACAAACAGATGTCTCTTTCTCATGTATAAGAGTGAAAGTGACGACAAATGAGGAGAACTGTCTCCATGCAACACATACTTCAGGCTCTCTCCTTCGGTCCGCCATTTTGTTAAGCATACGACTTTGTTTAAACTGACAGCTACTTATTCGGTTCTTCAGGTGTTGATTAACTTTAAATAGAGTTTATAAGTAAACATTTTTTTAAAACTATTGTTAAACAAGGTATTAATTTTAATCATCGATTATAAGTAAGGCTGTTATTTTATTAATAGACTCGACTGTTCGTCATTTGCCAATGTCATGTTACAGAAAATTCAATATATTCAATAGTCTTCATGTCTTCATCCCGAGGAGTCGCCGTAGCGTCGTCACTCTGGACGAAGCAGCTCGACAGTCACGTTCACTCCCGAGCTTGTAGCGGGAACTCTTGATAAAAGCTTGAAACTTCAGATCTTGCTCAAATCCTCCAATAACTTCACCGCACTGTCATTGGCGAACACTTTCTGATGCTGCTGTATTACTTCGGGGTAAGGGGGCTGTACTTCAGGGTATTTCACGAGTATCGAAAATTAAACGTTTTTATTACTAAATAGACACAAATTCATGATATGTGAAATCAAAATTGAAATTAGTTGCAACATGACGTAAGGTTGCTGATAGCACTGACCGAGCACGCAGACTGCCAACACCGAGACCCGTAGCGACCACATCGTGCTGTGTCGAGCTGTGTGGAGCTGTGTGGAGCTGTCTATCCCAGGCGCCGGTCCCCTCACTACAACTCATTACAACTCTGCGGACACCTTATAAATACCTTCTCAAAAACCAGTCGTATAAATATTTTGTTGATTGTATTATATTCACCAAACGATCTGAATTAATTTGTCTGAAGGAGTCTAGATATTATCATATTAATGAGGCGTTTTCAAAGTGACATTTTAAAGGGAAAAACTAGCTTTTCCAGTTGATTATAGACGGCGCGACTCATAGTGCCCTGGTACTGGGGATGCGACTCTAAGAGCCGGGGCTTCGGACCGAGTGGACACAGCGGGTGTGGAGTGAGACATAGTGAGACTCCAGGCGGCTCATAGTGCCCTGGTACTGGGGATGCGACTCTAAGAGCCGGGGCCTCGGACCGAGTGGACACAGCGGGTGTGGAGTGAGACATAGTGAGACTCCAGGCGGCTCATAGTGCCCTGGTACTGGGGATGCGACTCTAAGAGCCGGGGCTTCGGACCGAGTGGACACAGCGGGTGTGGAGTGAGACATAGTGAGACTCCAGGCGGCTCATAGTGCCCTGATACTGGGGGGCGACTCTAAGAGCCGGGGCTTCGGACCGAGTGGACACAGCGGGTGTGGAGTGAGACATAGTGAGACTCCAGGCGGCTCATAGTGCCCTGGTACTGGGGGGCGACTCTAAGAGCCGGGGCTTCGGACCGAGTGGACACAGCGGGTGTGGAGTGAGACATAGTGAGACTCCAGGCGGCTCATAGTGCCCTGGTACTGGGGATGCGACTCTAAGAGCCGGGGCTTCGGACCGAGTGGACACAGCGGGTGTGGAGTGAGACATAGTGAGACTCCAGGCGGCTCATAGTGCCCTGGTACTGGGGATGCGACTCTAAGAGCCGGGGCTTCGGACCGAGTGGACACAGCGGGTGTGGAGTGAGACATAGTGAGACTCCAGGCGGCTCATAGTGCCCTGGTACTGGGGATGCGACTCTAAGAGCCGGGGCCTCGGACCGAGTGGACACAGCGGGTGTGGAGTGAGACATAGTGAGACTCCAGGCGGCTCATAGTGCCCTGGTACTGGGGATGCGACTCTAAGAGCCGGGGCTTCGGACCGAGTGGACACAGCGGGTGTGGAGTGAGACATAGTGAGACTCCAGGCGGCTCATAGTGCCCTGATACTGGGGGGCGACTCTAAGAGCCGGGGCTTCGGACCGAGTGGACACAGCGGGTGTGGAGTGAGACATAGTGAGACTCCAGGCGGCTCATAGTGCCCTGGTACTGGGGGGCGACTCTAAGAGCCGGGGCTTCGGACCGAGTGGACACAGCGGGTGTGGAGTGAGACATAGTGAGACTCCAGGCGGCTCATAGTGCCCTGGTACTGGGGATGCGACTCTAAGAGCCGGGGCTTCGGACCGAGTGGACACAGCGGGTGTGGAGTGAGACATAGTGAGACTCCAGGCGGCTCATAGTGCCCTGGTACTGGGGATGCGACTCTAAGAGCCGGGGCTTCGGACCGAGTGGACACAGCGGGTGTGGAGTGAGACATAGTGAGACTCCAGGCGGCTCATAGTGCCCTGATACTGGGGGGCGACTCTAAGAGCCGGGGCTTCGGACCGAGTGGACACAGCGGGTGTGGAGTGAGACATAGTGAGACTCCAGGCGGCTCATAGTGCCCTGGTACTGGGGATGCGACTCTAAGAGCCGGGGCTTCGGACCGAGTGGACACAGCGGGTGTGGAGTGAGACATAGTGAGACTCCAGGCGGCTCATAGTGCCCTGGTACTGGGGTGTGACTCTAAGAGCCGGGGCTTCGGACCGAGTGGACACAGCGGGTGTGGAGTGAGACATAGTGAGACTCCAGGCGGCTCATAGTGCCCTGGTACTGGGGATGCGACTCTAAGAGCCGGGGCTTCGGACCGAGTGGACACAGCGGGTGTGGAGTGAGACATAGTGAGACTCCAGGCGGCTCATAGTGCCCTGATACTGGGGGGCGACTCTAAGAGCCGGGGCTTCGGACCGAGTGGACACAGCGGGTGTGGAGTGAGACATAGTGAGACTCCAGGCGGCTCATAGTGCCCTGGTACTGGGGATGCGACTCTAAGAGCCGGGGCTTCGGACCGAGTGGACACAGCGGGTGTGGAGTGAGACATAGTGAGACTCCAGGCGGCTCATAGTGCCCTGGTACTGGGGATGCGACTCTAAGAGCCGGGGCTTCGGACCGAGTGGACACAGCGGGTGTGGAGTGAGACATAGTGAGACTCCAGGCGGCTCATAGTGCCCTGGTACTGGGGATGCGACTCTAAGAGCCGGGGCTTCGGACCGAGTGGACACAGCGGGTGTGGAGTGAGACATAGTGAGACTCCAGGCGGCTCATAGTGCCCTGGTACTGGGGGTGAGACTCTAAGAGCCGGGGCTTCGGACCGAGTGGACACAGCGGGTGTGGAGTGAGACATAGTGAGACTCCAGGCGGCTCATAGTGCCCTGGTACTGGGGATGCGACTCTAAGAGCCGGGGCTTCGGACCGAGTGGACACAGCGGGTGTGGAGTGAGACATAGTGAGACTCCAGGCGGCTCATAGTGCCCTGGTACTGGGGATGCGACTCTAAGAGCCGGGGCTTCGGACCGAGTGGACACAGCGGGTGTGGAGTGAGACATAGTGAGACTCCAGGCGGCTCATAGTGCCCTGGTACTGGGGATGCGACTCTAAGAGCCGGGGCTTCGGACCGAGTGGACACAGCGGGTGTGGAGTGAGACATAGTGAGACTCCAGGCGGCTCATAGTGCCCTGGTACTGGGGATGCGACTCTAAGAGCCGGGGCTTCGGACCGAGTGGACACAGCGGGTGTGGAGTGAGACATAGTGAGACTCCAGGCGGCTCATAGTGCCCTGGTACTGGGGATGCGACTCTAAGAGCCGGGGCTTCGGACCGAGTGGACACAGCGGGTGTGGAGTGAGACATAGTGAGACTCCAGGCGGCTCATAGTGCCCTGGTACTGGGGGTGAGACTCTAAGAGCCGGGGCTTCGGACCGAGTGAGACTCCGGGCTAGTCATGGGCATGACAGGTCTAAAAATGTTGCCTTTCCTACACAAGAAGTTATGTAAAATACTTTTTAGAAACGTCCTGTCAGAAAAATGGCTTACTACTGTAATTGTAGTTAATTCTGTATCGCCCACTAAGTCGAATCCTAATCCAACGCGACTGTCTCTGTCGCTCACATGCTACACGCGTAAGAGCGAGCGGGACGCCACGCTTAGGCGACTGATATTGCGCAACCATTGATCTCCTATATACAACTAGATACACAGTCCGCCTTCTAACAATGTCCGAGCGCAAAGAAGGTCCAAACGGATGAATGGACCCTCATTTGCTTTATTGGACATTATTTGGACGTTAACAATGGACCCTTATTTGGAGTTTTTTTTTAATTGTTTTAGTAAGATCTTTGTGTATCTAGTTCATCAACAAATGACTCCTAATTTGCAAATAGAATTAACATTTCAAAAATAGTCAATTTTGTATGTTCGTAATGGTCTCCAAACTGGTTCCTATAATGTTTTTAAATAGGCAATAAAATCACAATATAAGTATATCGAGTAGCCGACCTAGCTTCTCGTCAAACATGTTTCCGGTCACCGGGAACTACCCGATAGGGATCGGGTCTATTGCGTTTCCATACAAGTGTGCGAGACACTGCGACTCGAGGCTGCAGACATCAGTGTTGGGTATTAACCGTACACGCGACTCTGACATATAGGTACAGACGGACAGACAGACAGACAGACAGACAGACAGACAGACAGACAGACAGACAGACAGACAGACAGACAGACAGACAGACAGACGGGCAGACAGACAGACAGACAGACAGACAGACAGACAGACAGACAGACAGACAGACAGACAGACAGACAGACAGACAGACGGGCAGACAGACAGACAGACAGACAGACAGACAGACAGACAGACAGACATACAGACAGACAGACAGACAGACAGACAGACAGACAGACAGACAGACAGACAGACAGACAGACAGAGACAGACAGACACAGACAGACACAGACAGACACGGACAGACACAGACAGACACATACAGACAGACACAGATCAAGTTGAAATTTATACCAAATACGTAGGTCCATGATCTCATGAAACCGTGCACAAATCAACCTTCTATGTCAACGAAATCAACAGATATCGCTGTTTATTTGTATGAAAACGTAAAATATTACGGTTACGGAACCCACGGTGCGCAGTCCGACTCGCACTTGGCCGGTTTTTTCCTCTTGAGTTATTTATTTTTTATATTAATATCGTATATTTATATTACTTAATCGTAAGATTTAAAATCGTAGTGCAAGTGTTATCAGTGAGTACTAGGAGCTCGGTGGCTCGGTGGTTGGGTCAATGGACTTGCGATACGGAGGGCCCAGGTTCGATTCCAGCCAAGGCACCCTTGCACCAATGAGTTATTTTACTTACGTACCGAGAGCTCTCAAAACAGTGAAGGAAAACATCGTGATGAAACCTGCATGACGTAGAAGAAAAATCTAAGGCATGGGAAACCCGGCGCATCGCAGTGTGCCCGCGTGGTGGATCATGGCCCCAGCTCCCTCGCTGTAAGGGAAGGTCTGTGCCCAGCAGTGGGGACATATAATAGACTGGCGATAGTATGTGAAGTACCAGGCTAGCAGAAGTGACAAAGAGCTAGCTTGCCTGTCGCTGTGACAGTCTGCTTGCATTTGTCTCCCTCGCTGTAAGGGAAGCTCTGTGCCCAGCAGTGGGGACTGATGACTGATGCTGGTAACCTCAGGGTCACAGAGTGATAAAGAATTTGATTTATCTCATTATTTACTTATTAATTTCGTAGAAATGGTGACATAGGTCATTGCGGTATACATTATAATAAATAACGAGAATTATAGATAATGCCGAGTCTAAATATATGAAGCTGGTATATAACGCGCCACTCGCCACGCAGCTCGACACAGTGGTCACAGCTCGTCACAGCCAAACTCACTCGCAAGTATTTACCATATTTACATTAATTAATGAAATTGCTTGTAACAAAGTGTTATTTGGTTTCCAATGAAATCTCATTGTAATATTAATTAGGGTTCCGTGCATCAAACGGAAAAAGGAACCCTCATAGGATCACTTTGTTGTCCGTCTGTCTGTCAAGACCTATATCTCAGAAACGCGTGGACGGATCAAGTTGAAATTAATACCAAATACTCAGGTCTGAAACCTCGTACAGTCTTTAAAAAATCAAACTTCAACGTCAACGCGATCAAAAGATATGGCCGTTTGTGTCGAAGTTACACCAAAAGTACCAGGACACTATGACATATCAAATCAAGTGCCTCTTAACGTGATCGCACATTGAGAGAGTCCTGCGTCCAGCAGTGGGTTGACAAGGACTGGAAGATGATGAAGTCGCATCCCCAGTACCAGGGCACTATGAGCCGCCTGGAGTCCCACTATGTCTCACTCCACACCCGCTGTGTCCACTCGGTCCGAAGCCCCGGCTCTTAGAGTCGCATCCCCAGTACCAGGGCACTATGAGCCGCCTGGAGTCTCACTATGTCTCACTCCACACCCGCTGTGTCCACTCGGTCCGAAGCCCCGGCTCTTAGAGTCGCATCCCCAGTACCAGGGCACTATGAGCCGCCTGGAGTCTCACTATGTCTCACTCCACACCCGCTGTGTCCACTCGGTCCGAAGCCCCGGCTCTTAGAGTCGCATCCCCAGTACCAGGGCACTATGAGCCGCCTGGAGTCTCACTATGTCTCACTCCACACCCGCTGTGTCCACTCGGTCCGAAGCCCCGGCTCTTAGAGTCGCATCCCCAGTACCAGGGCACTATGAGCCGCCTGGAGTCTCACTATGTCTCACTCCACACCCGCTGTGTCCACTCGGTCCGAAGCCCCGGCTCTTAGAGTCGCCCCCCAGTATCAGGGCACTATGAGCCGCCTGGAGTCTCACTATGTCTCACTCCACACCCGCTGTGTCCACTCGGTCCGAAGCCCCGGCTCTTAGAGTCGCATCCCCAGTACCAGGGCACTATGAGCCGCCTGGAGTCTCACTATGTCTCACTCCACACCCGCTGTGTCCACTCGGTCCGAAGCCCCGGCTCTTAGAGTCGCATCCCCAGTACCAGGGCACTATGAGCCGCCTGGAGTCTCACTATGTCTCACTCCACACCCGCTGTGTCCACTCGGTCCGAAGCCCCGGCTCTTAGAGTCGCATCCCCAGTACCAGGGCACTATGAGCCGCCTGGAGTCTCACTATGTCTCACTCCACACCCGCTGTGTCCACTCGGTCCGAAGCCCCGGCTCTTAGAGTCGCATCCCCAGTACCAGGGCACTATGAGCCGCCTGGAGTCTCACTATGTCTCACTCCACACCCGCTGTGTCCACTCGGTCCGAAGCCCCGGCTCTTAGAGTCGCCCCCCAGTATCAGGGCACTATGAGCCGCCTGGAGTCTCACTATGTCTCACTCCACACCCGCTGTGTCCACTCGGTCCGAAGCCCCGGCTCTTAGAGTCGCATCCCCAGTACCAGGGCACTATGAGCCGCCTGGAGTCTCACTATGTCTCACTCCACACCCGCTGTGTCCACTCGGTCCGAAGCCCCGGCTCTTAGAGTCGCATCCCCAGTACCAGGGCACTATGAGCCGCCTGGAGTCTCACTATGTCTCACTCCACACCCGCTGTGTCCACTCGGTCCGAAGCCCCGGCTCTTAGAGTCGCATCCCCAGTACCAGGGCACTATGAGCCGCCTGGAGTCTCACTATGTCTCACTCCACACCCGCTGTGTCCACTCGGTCCGAAGCCCCGGCTCTTAGAGTCGCATCCCCAGTACCAGGGCACTATGAGCCGCCTGGAGTCTCACTATGTCTCACTCCACACCCGCTGTGTCCACTCGGTCCGAAGCCCCGGCTCTTAGAGTCGCATCCCCAGTACCAGGGCACTATGAGCCGCCTGGAGTCTCACTATGTCTCACTCCACACCCGCTGTGTCCACTCGGTCCGAAGCCCCGGCTCTTAGAGTCGCATCCCCAGTACCAGGGCACTATGAGCCGCCTGGAGTCTCACTATGTCTCACTCCACACCCGCTGTGTCCACTCGGTCCGAAGCCCCGGCTCTTAGAGTCGCATCCCCAGTACCAGGGCACTATGAGCCGCCTGGAGTCTCACTATGTCTCACTCCACACCCGCTGTATCCACTCGGTCCGAAGCCCCGGCTCTTAGAGTCGCCCCCCAGTACCAGGGCACTATGAGCCGCCTGGAGTCTCACTATGTCTCACTCCACACCCGCTGTGTCCACTCGGTCCGAAGCCCCGGCTCTTAGAGTCGCATCCCCAGTACCAGGGCACTATGAGCCGCCTGGAGTCTCACTATGTCTCACTCCACACCCGCTGTGTCCACTCGGTCCGAAGCCCCGGCTCTTAGAGTCGCATCCCCAGTACCAGGGCACTATGAGCCGCCTGGAGTCTCACTATGTCTCACTCCACACCCGCTGTGTCCACTCGGTCCGAAGCCCCGGCTCTTAGAGTCGCATCCCCAGTACCAGGGCACTATGAGCCGCCTGGAGTCTCACTAGCATGAGGCCCCGCGTGTGGCTGTGGGGCGAGTGGGGGGAGGGGCCCGAGGCTAGCAGGGGGCTGTAGGGCTGGTTGGGATTCTATCATTGTGTCAATATTGTGTTTCAGAGCACAGCACAGCACAGCACGATGCGTACAGTGACGGTGTTAGCGATTCTCTGTGTGCTCGGTGAGTCCAGTTTACTCAATGATTGTATGCCAGGATATGTGTGCTATTGTATGCCAGGATATGTGTGCTATGGTATGCCAGGATATGTGTGCTGTTATATGCCAGGATATGTGTGCTATTGTATGCCAGGATATGTGTGATGTTATGTCAGGATCGCAATGTATGCTATGGTATATCAGGATCGCAGAAGGCGGCAGTCCATCATCTCTGCCTATCTGCGGGAAATAAAGCTTATGAATGAATGTTACTTGAAAACTAGTAAAGCTGCACTTAGTACTCGATTCTGGCTTTTATCTCAAGTCCACTGTCTTCACTGCGCAATGTTGGTGTACTGAAGAGGTTTGCTTCTTCAGTTCTCTACCATTGTGGCTTGTGTGACCGTGTGCATTGTGTGCAGGCCTGGCCGCGCTCGTCTCGGGCCAGCGCCGCGCCACGCAGCCGCGCCTCACGCCACCCAGCGGACAGCGGACACGCGTGCTCTCCACAGGTATGCCATACACCACATCCCACTTCCCCCATAGACATGAAGCCGGTCCAATGTGCGCGCGAACCATTCTGTCACCGATGAGCGCATAGAGACGGAGCGGGGACAGGGGGGACGGGTTAGAGAGATGCGTCTATGTCGGTACTATCTCTATGTGTCACGTGTCGCGAGGCAATGTTGCGCTCATGTGCGGGCAGACACGGGCGCACTCCTGCTACAGGGATATGGAGGAGGTGGGCTGGGCATATCCTCTCCATAGTCAGAATATGTCGCATCGTATGATGCCCTGAATCGTAGAGCTCGGTGGCTCAGTGGTTGGGTCAATGGACTTGCGATATGGAGGTCCCAGGTTCGGTTCATCGACGACAGAGATAAGTATCCAGGAGGCCTCAATAAGGTTGAGATTTACTCAAAAACTACTGGACCGAATTTAATAATTCTTTCACAGTTACACAGTTGTAACTTTTATCTATCAAACAGTGAAAGAATTATTGCAATAGCTCAAGTTGTTTTTGAGATAATCTCAACCTTAAAAACTCTCCTGTACACCTTTCTGAGTTATCCTCGGTTTTATCGACGGAGAATCTTACGTACATTTACCGAGTGCTCTCAAAACGGTGAAGGAAAACATCGTGATGAAACCTGCATGTCGTAGAAAAAAAATATTTAATGCATGTGAAACCCGCCGCACCACAGTGTGCCCGCGTGGTGGATCATGGCCCCAGCTCCCTCGATGTAAGGGAAGGTCTGTGCCCAGCAGTGGGGACTATTCCATTGGCTAATAATACATCATATTATTATTAGTAGGTAAATAAGTTTTTTATTAGTACTTATCTTAAGTACCAGTTAATGATAGGTATTTAATATTGCTCAACAAGCTACCTATTCATACGCCGAATTATCTACCCAAAGGTTGTCTGGAAGAGATCGTTTTGAGCGATAAGACCGCCAATTGTAATACTAACTGTATTAGTATATTTCTTTTGTGTAATACTTTTTTACTTTATTTTTGCAATAAAGAATATTTATCTTATCTTATCATACGTCGTGTGTTGCAGTGGGCCTGGGCCGACGGCGGCGCGACGCCGGGGCCACGGGGGCCGGGGCCACGGGGGCCGAGGCCGGGGCCACGGGGGCCGAGGCCGAGGCCGGGGCCGCGCTGAGAGGGCCCTGCAATTGCATACCCTACAAGGACGGTGAGACAACACCAACATATAGCCACTCTGAGATAGATCTTGAGAGATCCCAGAATTACGCAATGATATCTGTGTAGGCCTATTAATAAACGGAACGTGATGCTGTATTATTAAACAAAACTCAGCATCACTCTCAAGCTCACACTTGAAATCTTATTCGCTGATTCCAGTCGGAGCGCGACTTGAGTGCCTGTTTGCGCAAGACTTTTTTAAAAAAAGCTCTCGTATTTATATTACCATTTTGATATATATTTTGTATAAATAACTATTTCGGTTTAGACATAATTTTCATTTTAAAAGATTCATCAGTCTCTAAATAGACACCACAAGATTGATATATATTTTTTTCAGACGTTTAATTTTAGTAGTTAGTGCCGTAGCCTTCGTAAAAAAAACTGAAAATACGCGCATACGAGGCCTTAAAGCAGGTGACACACCTCCAGCGAGTAAAGCGAGCAACTATCAGCTATTTTCTAGCTCAAGAAACCTACGGTGGAACACAGATAAAGGTGTACAGGAGAGTTATTAAGGTTGAGATTATCTCAAAAACTACTTGACCTATTGCAAAAACTCTTTCACTGTTAGTTAGATAAAATTTAAAACTATGTAACTGTAAAAGAATTATTAAATCACGTTTCTTGCTCTAGAAAATAGATAGTTACTCGCTTACTCGCCGGCGGCGTGACACCTGCCTGCGCCTATACAAGCGGTAATGTGTTTCGCAGGCTACCGCTCGGGGTTCGATTTCGAACATATATTCGGCCCCTCCGCAACCGAGGGCAGAGCAACCGGAGCCCTACCGGCCACGGGGGCCGGGGCCACGGGGGCCGGGGCCGGGGCCACAGGGGCCGGGGCCGCGCTGAGAGGGCCCTGCAACTGCATACCCTACAAGGACGGTGAGATAACAGTAGCACATGGCCACAGACCAGTGGTCTGAGATAGATCTTGAGAGGGTCTCCCTGCAAGTCTAAAAGATAGATCTTGAGAGGGTCTCCCTCCAAGTCGGGTATCGAGTAAGTTAGGCCCGCAGATGGCATTCCTATTACTAAACGAAACGGGTATTACGAGAGTACAGTCGAAGACAGAGATAAGTATACAGGGGGCCTCAATAAGGTTGAGATTTTCTCAAAAACTACTGGACCTTTAATAATTCTTTTACAGTTACATAGTTTTAACTTTTATCTATCAAACAGTGAAATAATTATTGCAATATGTCAAGTAGTGTTTGAGAAAATCTCAACCTTAAAAACTCTCCTGTACACCTTTCTCTGTGTTCCACCGTAGGTTTCTTGAGATAGAAAATATCCGATAGCTACTCGCTTACTCGCTGCCGGTGTGACACCTGCCTGTGTCTATACAAGGGGTAAATGTGTTTCGGGTGCTCTTGACAATGGCGGGAGACGACGGTTGCGAAATTATTTGATAATTTTATTGTAATGTCTCCAGGGACTATTTTGTGTTTAATATCACGTTAAATTAATCAGAAAATGTTCGCGAATGACAGTACGGTGAAGTTATTGGATGATTTGAGCAAGATCTGGGGTTTCAAGCTTTTATCAAGAGTTCCGCTACAAGCTCGGGAGTGAGCGTGACTGTCGAGCTGCTTCGTCCAGAGTGATGACGCTACGGCGACTCCTCTGGATGAAGACGCGGCTACCCAGGGTGATGACGCTACGGCGACTCCTCTGGAGGAAGATAGAAGACTATGATATATTGAATTTTCTGTAACATGACATTGGCAAATGACAAACTGTCGAGTCCATTAATAAAAAAAGTGTGTTTCGCAGGCTACCGCTCGGAGATCGATTTGGCAGATATATTCGGCCCCTAAGCAACCGAGGGCGGAGCCCTGGCGGAGGCCGAGGCCGGAGCAAGATAACACCATCGGAATCCAAGTCCCATATATCTAGTGTCTTATTTTGTAAACAATAATTACTAACATTTTAAGCTGTTCTGTGATTATTGCATAGTTATGTTCACATTATTAGATCGGATCACTTTATTGTCACAATGATGAACAGGTTCAATCAATCAGTTCCTTCAGTGTTACATCACAACAGGTGATAAAGGTTACATTTAATAAAGCCAGTCCCGCTATCCCCCGGTAGATGGCACTGACTGGTCTGATGTCAACATTAAACGCGTTGTTATTGCTTGTAACTTGGGCTTGTCGTATTTAATACCTAGTATTAATTTGTACTGTATTGTGTAAATTACACAAACAAACCAATAATAATAAAGTATTCAGCTGACATTGATTTTTTTTCATTGTTCTGTGTTGTTTTTACGATGACATCGCACTTCGGTGCAACGCCATCTATTGTCAACTTAAAAAGCTAGTTTTTCCCTTACAACTGTAACTTTGAAAACCCCTCATTATTATCAAAATATGACACTTGTTTTGGGCTGCGGTATAGACGTATGGACTCATCTATACAATATTGGGATATTCATATGTTAACGCCATTGATTTCCTATAAACAACTAGATACACAAAGGTCTTACTAAAACAATTTAAAAGCGTCCAAATAAGGGTCCATTGTTAACGTCCAAATAATGTCAAATAAAGCAAATGAGGGTCCATTCATCCGTTTGGGCCTTCTTTGTGCTCGGACATTTTTAGAAGGCAGACTGTGTATCTGGTTGTTTATAGGAGATCAATGGTTAAGGCGTATAAAAATAAACTTTTGTGGGTTTATTATTTATTTTATTTAAAAACAGACGGTTACCTAATTACAATATGGTTGTTAATAATAGAACAAGTATCGACCTAATAGCTTCCTAAATAGAACTTAGAATAGAACCGCAATTGCACTTGTCGCTTACTAAAGGCAAAGTCTATTTTATCTTTTAAGATACCACTTTCTCTTACCAGCGCGGGGCCCGTAGCATTTGGCTGAAATCCATTTCTAAACGCAACGGGCAATGACCCGAAGTATTATGTTGCCGTCGACACCAAACGACACGTATCGCTCGCCATACGCGGTGCTGTCGCTCGCGTGTGTTGCCGCGTCTCGTGGTGGAGGCCGGGGGAGAGGCGGTGCCGCTCAGATGTTTTGCGATGAAACAACTTTACTTATGTTTTGTCTTTTATGTATGTTTGTATATATTATGTTTATGTATATTACTATATGTTTTTTCGCCTGCTCTAGAGATAGACGGCACTGGCTTCAACACAATCAATATCCCACATTGGGATGGTATCTATACAGGGTGTAACGTAAATGGTATATGAAGCCGAAGTCAGGATGTTCAGTATCGGCAACTGAACAACTTTTGTTCCTAAGACTTGTCGAATAAAAACAAATTAATGTCTCATACAAATCGATCAGCTGACCGGTGCAGAATGTATGAAAAGTCAAAAAATAAATTCGCGAAAATTGAAAAGTCTAATTATTATATATAAACGGATATCACTCACTTATATTGTTAAAGTCGGCAATTGGACCGAATCCAGCTACAGCCATCGAACGCACCATCGTCGTCGGCGGGACAAGTTATCTCGGAGCGCGCACACAGGGCGCTCATCCGCAGTGCGCGAAGAAACGTCACCGGCGACGCGGGCGCGGCGCGCTCACCTTGAAAAAGACCGTCGAAATCGGTCGAAACTGTCGGTCTAATTGCCGACTTTAACAATATAAGTGAGTGATATCCGTTTATATATAATAATTTGTAGTAATGGTTCACTATAGTTTTAATTCTAAAATTGAAAAGTCTTAGAACAAAAGTTGTTCAGTTGCCGATACCGAACACCCTCCCTTCGGCTTCATATACCCTTTACGTTACACCCTGTATAGACGCGTGCAGTCCTTACAGTGTTGCGCATTCGGTGTCGGGTGTGGTCGGGGCGGGGGAAGGTTGCAGCGGGGGCTTATACCAGCATTTTCTCCGGCATTGACGGCAAGTATTGTATACCCGGCAGTGGACACAGTATTGGCCCTGTCCTTGGCCCTGTCCTTGGCCGTGGAAACAGCATTGGCCCCGGCAGTTCCCACTGCGGCGGCACCACGTCGCGACGGCTCCGTATGCCTGGGGAAAGACAGGTGTGCTTCATACTAATGTAAAATCACGTAATATGTATTTTATTCTACTACTGTATTTGTATTTGTAAAAAAATACAATTTAATTCTTACAAACTAATAATAAAAAATTAAAATTAAAGATAAAAAACCTGCCCCCGGTCCCGCACTATAGGCAGCGTGGCCAACAGGCTGGCCGCGTTGCCGCTGTATCGCGAGGCTGATACGTTGTGCGAAGTAGCTGCCAGCCTTTTGGTCACGCGACGCCTCGACCAAGGTCTTTTATCTTTAATTTTATTTTTTTATTATTAGTTTGTTATTATTAGGAAAATAGGTACCTATACGAGTTAAATCTATTCTTACAATATTTATACTTATTAATTAGATAAAACGGGAATTACCGCGTTAAACAGTCTACTCGTGACCATGATGGCTGCAATGCTGTCGAAATATCGAGACATCAATAATAAATGTTTAACACAGCAATTCCCGTTTTATCTAATTAATATGTACTTATACAAACCGTGAAAGTTTAAAAAGTGATATTTATACTGTACAATTATAAAAATACATATACAATTGATCAGCTGCCATTTTCCTGCAGGGCTAGTACGCGCACGCGAGCGATCGGCGTCTCGTCGGCGAGCTGTCACACGCAACAAGTAGCACGAGTACATTTGCGGCCGATTTTCATATGTGATGTGACTCCTCAACTGCGTCTCGCCTTGTACTATATAGACTATTATATATTCTGTGTCTCGGCGTCGCCCTGGCGTGGCGTGGAACATGTGTTAGAGGGGCTGGACGCAATGCTGGTAGAGCTTTGTGGTCGGTCCCTGTGTGGCCAGCCCCCAGTGGTCGGTCCCTGTGTGGCCAGGCCCCAGTGGTCGGTCCCTGTGTGGCCAGGCCCCCCAGTGTTGAGTGCAGTGTAGGTACCTGTCAAGACCGCTCCTCCCGGCTGTCCGAGCGGCGGCGGGGGGCGCCTCACAGCCGTAGCCTCCACACTCACGCCTGCAAAGGTAAAGTCAAATGACAATGCCAGATTCTGCCCCACCATTAACCGCATGATGTACAAGATAACGAATAAATGTAAAAATATCTCCGATTTTATTAAAATTATTGGTTTAAAATAAAGTTTTGGTACATCAAGCGAGTCGAAAAAAACAGGGTAATTAAGAATTCAGAATATAGTAAGATATCGAAGCGATTTATTCATTGTTTTTGTTATTCTTCTATAGGAGTTGCGAGAGTAGTAGAAAATGATACTGATTATGATTATGCAATATGAAACCTGTAGTAAGTCCCCAACAAAATGATAGCTTAAATGGTCACGTAGTTTTGTAGGTGGGGCAAAGCTCCATTGAAATGTGGCAATGTCATTTCTTTATTGCAAGTAAATACTGTGTATACTTTTGCACGTAAACATTTTTTTTCGAATTTACATATACACCACTTTGCAAGGAAAAGGTACTGACGCTGAGGAGAAAAAGTGGCAAAAAACTCTCAGCAGCACTTCTTTTAAATAATATTACACAATTACTTAATAATTGTGTAATACAACAATACTGTTTACAGAAGTTATCATTATCCCACGAAGGGCTATATGTATCTCTCAGAGGATGCCAGCCCGACTCTCTGGACAAACTGCTGACTCACCGAGCACGCAGAGTGCCGCTAGAACCAACACCACACGTAGCGAGGACATCGTGCTGTGCTGTGCTGCGCTATATTCAGCTCTGTAAACATTATCCCAATAAATAAATAAAATATTGAAATGTTTGGCCGAGCTTACTGTAATCCTAGTGCTGAAATCTAATTCAATGCCAAGTTTAAAAAACGTCATTAACGCGTTAGCCTCGCGATACAGCGGGGCAACGCCGCCAGCCTTTTGGGCACGCTGCCAATTGTGGGGGGACCTGGGACAAGTTTTTTACCTCTAATTTTTATACATATATTTTTATTTGTACATGTAGTTTTAGTTTAGCTTTTAACGTATTTAATTAATAACGTGTAAATTTTAGTTTTTTCCAAATAAAGTGGGTCCTTTGAAAGTTAAAAACGTCATTTGGGCAAAAAAGTTTTATTGATACATGCGTCTGCCTCGCGCCCCGAGGCGCCGCGCAACGCAACTTTGACCCGTAATATTGCTCTAATGAAAAGATACAACTTATGGTTGTCAAAAACAAGAGTGAGACACAAGATGCCCCGCAGCGGCGGAGTGAAGAGCACGGCGCAGTGACTCGATATTCGTATTTTTATGAATTTGGCAGGATAATAAAAATACGCCAACAAAAATCTTATTTTTTTAAACAAGCTCTCGTATTTATGGCACCCTACATTTTGATATATATTTTGTATGAATAACTATTTCGGTTTAGATATAATTTCATTTTAAAAGACATGGAAGGGGTTTGTGTGCGATGTTGTTTCTATCGCGCGCAGTTTGTCCAATCGTGTATCGGTATTCATCAGTCTCTAAATAGACACCACAAGATTGATATAATATAGTTTTTTCAGACGTTTAATTTTAGTAGTTAGTGCCGTAGCCTTCGTAGAAACACTGAAAATACGCGCATACGAAGCCTTAAGGACCAGTGGGCCTATTACGGTTCTAACAATCAAATCATAGCATGTCATAGCGGGCGTGAAAGGGACGGTGCTACGGCATTTGTGTAGCGGCGTCTCTGTTTGGCGCGCCATGACATGGTAAGATTTCATCGTTTTGAGAACGGCAATAGGGCTGATCCATAATGGAATTTTATTAATCACTAATACAACAATATACTTATAACTAAATTATCCGTTGAACCTTCGTCAATCAAATAACCCGCCCCTTGTCATACCCGGTGCAAAGGTGCCCATAACGCTCGCGGCCAGTCTTTGCACCAGGTAGGCCCCGGGGCGAGAGTCACAACCCCTCTCTCGAAGGCGACGGCTTATGTCAGTTTTAAGGATCAACTTGTCTTTAAAAAAAGTTTCTTCCGAATTTAGTGGAGGTAGGGTGTAAATAGACTTTATACAGGGGGTGTCCCAGTTATCAGAAAAATATATAAAAAAAATCCAGTCATGTATTTTGATAATTATTGGCATTTAAAAAAAATCGAGAAAAACGACATCCTTTGCTGGTTTTTTGAGTACTTTTTGAGTTACAAATCTTAACATTTTTCTTTTTTTTTCTTTGACGTAACCCTTAATAATGCTTCTCTAAATTCTAGTCTAAAACTGAAAGCCTACTGCCCCAGTTCAGATGAAAATGATCACTTTTAGACATATCAAGTTTTGAAAAAAATTCTTTGCCCAACTTTAATCAAGTATCCTGAAAAAAAATGTACGTCTTTCTGGCAAGTGATCTCAAAGTTGGCGCAATCCATGCCGATTCCAAAATGGTATGACACTTACCAAAATATTGCTTTAACAAGGCCATTTTGATTTATTTTTGAAAACTATCCCTCAATACATGACTTGGATTTTTTTATATTTTTCTGATAACTGTTATCACTTGGCCTATCACGCGTTGACTTGACGTCGATTTCTGGGACACCCTGTATAAATTAATTATGATTAGATTAAGTAATTAATTAGTCTTACTTGCGTATTTTCAGTGGTGTGTCTAGCTGAGTGGCGAGTGGCGTAGCGGAGGCTCTGCGCCTTGTTATATACTAAGGGCTACTGGGAGCTAGGGTCACTAAGACAGTGCTATCATTAGAGGCATGTTCCCCGAATCCACGCAAAGACCTATATCTCCAGTTCTACGAACTTAAGTAAACAATGTAATAAATCAATGCGTTCAATTTATTTATTTGTTTTATTAAAGGACTCGACAGTTCGTCATTTGCCAATGTCATGTTACAGAATATACATATCATAGTCTTCAAGTCTTCCTCCCTCGCAGTCTCCGTAGCGTCGTCACTCCGGGCGAAGGGCTGGCGTGCCCCAAGGGCTGGCGGACACTCGCCCCACGCGTGGCCTCGCCACTCGCCACACAGCGGGGCAACGCCACTCGCCACACAGCGGGGCAACGCCACTCGCCACACAGCGGGGCAACGCCACTCGCCACACAGCGGGGCAACGCCACTCGCCACACAGCGGGGCAACGCCACTCGCCACACAGCGGGGCAACGCCACTCGCCACACAGCGGGGCAACGCCACTCGCCACACAGCGGGGCAACGCCACTCGCCACACAGCGGGGCAACGCCACTCGCCACACAGCGGGGCAACGCCACTCGCCACACAGCGGGGCAACGCCACTCGCCACACAGCGGGGCAACGCCACTCGCCACACAGCGGGGCAACGCCACTCGCCACACAGCGGGGCAACGCCACTCGCCACACAGCGGGGCAACGCAGACAGCCTTTTGGACACATTGACAATTGTGGGGGACTTGGTGCAGGTTGTTATATATATATATATGGTATATTTATAATAATTGATTAATTAATGAAAAGCACAGCTCTTAGCACCACGTATTTTATTTGACAGACAAGACAGGTAGTTCAGAAATCGCATTGTTGTTGTTACAACTACCCTCAATCTTCATATACAATAATATATATTTTTACATTTGTAGGTAAGTTTAGAATTTTTTTAACCGACTTCAAAAAAAGGAGGAGGTTATAAATTCGTCGTTTTTTTATGTATGTTCCCTGATTACTCAAAGACGCTGGGACCGATTTGGAAAATTCTTTTTTTGATTAATGGGTATACCTCCCAGGTGGTCCCATAGTCATCAGGTCAGGATCTGATGATGGGATCCTGGAGAAATAGAGGGAACTCTTCAAATGTTAGGCACATATAACGTATTTCATATATTTTCTATAGCTATTCAAGTATTTGCGTCTAGCAGTGATCATCTCATGTTGGTGAGCTGATGATGGAAGGTATAACTCCTTAACGATTAGGAGTTGGGGGATAATTCTTAAAATATTATAGGTACACATAGACTGTTACTTATAATCTTTCAAGTTATTGAATCACTTGAATAACTCACGCATTTACACCACTAAAAAGCAAAAAATAAGTTATTTTTAAATAATAATAAAAAAAACGCCTTCAAAACTCAACAACCAGGAACTAAAAAGCAAGAAATAATTACTTACTTACATCTACATACGAATATTGAAATAAAATATCATTGCTATGTACGGTGGAACACAGAGAAAGGTGTACAGGACAGTTTTTAGGGTTGAGATTTTCTCAAAAACTACTTGACATATTGGAAAAACTATTTCACTGTTTGATAGATAAAAGTTAAAACTATGTAACTGTAAAAGAATTATTAAATTCGGTCCAGTAGTTTTTGAGAAAATCTCAACCTTATTGAGGCCCCCTGTATACTTATCTCTGTCTTCGACTGTACCTACTGATCTCTATTAAGTCGGTGCCAAGCCAAATAGGTATACGATAGGGATACGTAACTTACTACATTCGTCCCCCCCCCCCCCGCCCCCCCCCCGTCCCCCCCCCCGTCCCCCCCCTCCCGCCCCCGACATAGCAATAATATTGTATTTCAATATTCGTATGTAGATGTAAGTAAGTAATTATTTTTAAAAAGTTCAGTTTTATTAAAATCTGGTTACTCAACAACTACTTAAATATATTTATTGCAAAAAAAAAAACTAACTACTACAAAATAAAACTAACTTAATATCTAAAAAAATTAAATACTTATGGAATAAAACTATAAACTACAGAACGAACACGTCGTCGAGGTCCCCGTTCTGTGTCATGGTGCCCAGGACGCTGGCAGCAATTCCTAGCTGTATGGCAATACTTAGTCGCTGAGCGAGGTAGCTGCCAGCCCGGGGATCACGACGGGTGGAATCGCGACGGGTCGAATCGCTATTGACCCCTTAGTGGGCTTTGCCTTTCCCTTTGGGAAGAATTTAAAAACCACAATCACTTTTTGACTGTAATTCGTTTTGATTCGTTGATTTTCTCATTTTTCTCCGACTATTTTAAAAATTTCATAAAATATTACTGTCATAAATAAAACCCAGATTATTCCATATCGACATATTTTAATTTTCTGCTCGCTCCGTAACAAATATCCCACATTGGGATGGTACACTCGAAAACAGAGATAAGTATACAGAGGGCCTCAATAAGGTTGAGATTATCTCAAAAACTAACGGACCGATTTTAATAATTATGTTATAGTCATTGATCTCCTATAAACAACTAGATACACAAAGGTCTTACTAAAACAATTTAAAAAACGTCCAAATAAGGGTCCATTGTTAACGTCCAAATAATGTCAAATAAAGCAGATGAGGGTCCATTCATCCGTTTGGACCTTCTTTGCGCTCGGACATTTTTAGAAGGCAGACTGTGTATCTAGTTGTTTATAGAAGATCAATGTCTACAGTTACATAGTTTTAACTATTATCTATCGAACAGTGAAAGAATTCTTGCAATAGGTCAAGTAGTTTTTGAGATAATCTCAACCTTAAAAACTCTCCTGTACACCTTTCTCTGTCGTCTACCGTGCATAGAGAGCAGACCTTACAGGTCCGTTGTTGCGCATTCGGTCGCCGGGCAGAGGTGCTGCATGATGATGAGCTGATGGTGCGCGAGCGGGGTGAGGGGTGGATGGTGTTAGCTCTGGTTCCTTTGGGAACGGCATGGGCAGCGGCCCCATAATTGGGCCCGGCAGTTGCCACAGCTGCGGCAGCGGGCTGCGACGGCTCCGAGCACCTGGGACAAGACACCGGGTATGCTTTAACATCATCATCATCAGTCTATTTATATGTCGGGGAATAAATCAAATTATTTATTACTCTGTGACCCTGAGGTGACCAGCATCAGTCTATATGTCCCCACTGCTGGGCACAGACCTTCCCTTACAGCGAGGGAGACAAATGCAAGTAGACTTTCCCAGCGACAGGCAAGCTAACTCTTTGTCACTTCTGGTAGCCTGGTACTTCACATACTGTCGTCAGTCTATTATATGTCCCCACTGCTGGGCACAGAGCTTCCCTTACAGCGAGGGAGCTGGGGACATGATCCACCACGCGGGCACACTGCGGTGCGCCGGATTTCACTGGTTTCATTTCAGTGGTCGGTCCCTGTGTGGCCAGCCCCCAGTGGTCGGTCCCTGTGTGGCCAGCCCCCAGTGGTCGGTCCCTGTGTGGCCAGCCCCCAGTGGTCGGTCCCTGTGTGGCCAGCCCCCAGTGGTCGGTCCCTGTGTGGCCAGCCCCCAGTGGTCGGTCCCTGTGTGGCCAGGCCCCAGTGGTCGGTCCCTGTGTGGCCAGCCCCCAGTGGTCGGTCCCTGTGTGGCCAGCCCCCAGTGGTCGGTCCCTGTGTGGCCAGGCCCCAGTGGTCGGTCCCTGTGTGGCCAGCCCCCAGTGGTCGGTCCCTGTGTGGCCAGCCCCCAGTGGTCGGTCCCTGTGTGGCCAGCCCCCAGTGGTCGGTCCCTGTGTGGCCAGGCCCCAGTGGTCGGTCCCTGTGTGGCCAGCCCCCAGTGGTCGGTCCCTGTGTGGCCAGCCCCCAGTGGTCGGTCCCTGTGTGGCCAGCCCCCAGTGGTCGGTCCCTGTGTGGCCAGCCCCCAGTGGTCGGTCCCTGTGTGGCCAGCCCCCAGTGGTCGGTCCCTGTGTGGCCAGCCCCCAGTGGTCGGTCCCTGTGTGGCCAGCCCCCAGTGTTGAGTGCAGTGTAGGTACCTGTCCAAGCCGCTCCCTGGTGCTGTCCGAGCGGCGGCGACGGGCGCCTCACAGCCGTAGCCTCCACACTCAGGCCTGCAAAGTAATCAATTTAATATCATTATCCCACGAAGGGCTATATGTATCTCTCAGAGGATGCCAGCCCGACTCTCTGAACAAACTGCTGACTCACCGAGCACGCAGAGTGCCGCTAGAACCAACACCACACGTAGCGAGGACATCGTGCTGTGCTGTCCTGTGCTATATTCAGCTCTGTAAACATTGTCCCATTAAAAAAATTTGTTGAAAAATGACAATTCTCGATTCTGCCCCACCATCAACCGCAAGATGTACGGTGGAACACAGAGAAAGGTGTACAGGAGAGTTTTTAAGGTTGAGATCTTCTCAACAACTACTTGACCTATAGCAAAAAAAATTTCACTGTTTGATAGATAAAAGTGAAAACTATGTAACTGTAAAATAATTATTAAATTCGGTCCGGTAGTTTTTGAGATAATCTCAACCTTATTGAGGCCCTCTGTATACTTATCTCTGTCTTCGACTGTACAAGATAACGAATAAGTTTAAAAATATCTCCGGTTTTAATTAAAATTATTGGTTTAAAATAAAGTTTTTTTCAAGTTGCGAGTCGAAAAAAAAACAGCTTAATCAAGAATTCAACCCAAAGGTTGTCTGGACGAGATCGCTTTGAGCGATAAGACCGCCAATTGTAATACTAACTGTATTAGCATATTTCTTTTGTGTAATTCTTTCGTTTTTTGCAATAAAGAATATTTATCTTATCTTATCAGAAACTAGTAAGAAATCGAAGCGAATTATTCATTGTTTTTGTTATTCTTCTATAGGAGTTGCGAGAGTATTAGAAAATGATACTGATTATGATTATGCAATATGAAACCTGTAATAAGTCCCCAACAAAATGATAGGTACAGCTTAATGGTCACGTAGTTTTGTAGGTGGGGCAAAGCTCCATTGAAATGTGGCAATATCATTTGGCCGAGCTAACTTTAATCCTAATCCACGCTGCGCTCCCGAACACAAAATACGACGGTTGCAAAATTATTTGATATTTAATGTCTACAGGGACTATTTTGTGTTTAATATCACGTTAAATTAATCAGAAAATGTTCGCGAGTGACAGTACGGTGAAGTTATTGGATTATTTATGCAAGATCTGGGGTTTCAAGCTTTTATCAAGAGTCCCGCTACAAGCTCGGGAGTGAGCGTGACTGTCGAGCTGCTTCGTCCAGAGTGACGACGCTACGGCGACTGCGAGGGAGGGAGACATGAAGACTATTATAATATTGAATTTTCTGTAACATGACATTGGCAAATGACGAACAGTCGAGTCCATAAATTAAATAAATAAATGTTTGTCGGATGCCGAGCGACTTGTGGGCAAACACCACCAACAACGCGACAGGGCCACGTGGCAAACGATGGCGAGACGAACTTGACGTTTTTATGAGAGAGTGGTCTGAGTCTGCAGAATAGAGATGAGTGGAAAGGGGGGGGGGGGGGGGGGGGGGGGAGACATTACAGGCTATTAAATAATAATAAATAAAATAATGATTAAATTAATTGTAACTAATTTCTTACTTGCGTATTTTCTGTGGTGTGTCTAGCTGAGTGGCGAGTGGCGTAGCGGAGGCTCCCCTTCCCGTTATATACTGGGAGCTAGGGTCACTGAGGCAGTGCTATCATTAGAGGCATGTTCCCCGAATACACGCAAAGACTTATATCTACAGTTCTACGAAATTAAGTAAACAATGTAATGTAAATGTAATCAATGCGTTCAATTTATTTATTGGTTTTATTAACGGACTCGACAGTTCGTCATTTGCCAATGTCATGTTACATAATAGTCTTTCATATTTCTCCCTCGCAGACGCCGTAGCGTCGTCACTCTGGACGAAGCAGCTCGACAGTCACGTTCACTCCCGAGCTCGTAGCGGGGACTCTTGATAAAAGCTTGAAACTTCTGATCTTGCATAAATTATCCAATAACTTCAAGAAATTTTTCATTATGTTCTAAAAAAATATTTTATTAAGTATAAAAGACATTGGAGCTTTGCCCCCCCTACAAAACTACGAGACCATTGAAGCTGTACCTATCATTTTGTTGGGGACTTATTACAGGTTTCATATTGCATAATCATAATCAGTATCATTTTCTACTACTCTCACAACTCCTATAGAAGAATAACAAAAACATTTTTTTTTTTTCATTTATAAAATTTTTAATAAAAAACGGAGATATTTTTACATTTATTCGTTATCTTGTACAACTTGCGGTTGATGGTGGGGCAGAATCTGGCATTGTCATTTAAAAACATTAAAGGACCACTTGTTAAGAAGGCGTATTACAGGATAGATGACTATTTAATGACTATTGGTGTGTGTCGCTTGGTCCGCATGAGGGATAAAGTCTAGATTACTAACAATAGTAATAGTTGTGTAATACATAGTTATTAAGTAATTGTGTATTATTATATTATTTTAAAAGCAATGCTGCTGAGAGTTTTTGTCACCTGTTCTCCTCAGCGTTGGCACCTTTTCCTTGCAAAGTGGTTTAAATGTAAATTCAAAAATACATTGACGTGCAAAAATGTACACAACGTGCTTACTTGCAATAAAGAAATTTGACTTTGACCATGGTTTTCGATATATCGTCTGTCGGGCCACCCTGTATAAAGGGGTGGCCTGGTTTGGTCAATCACCTTTCCGCTACATCCTGTATACAATTATTCCTACAAATATAAACAACTTGATGTGATTAACATCTTCCAAAAACAATTAGTTACAATGAAATAGTAATTATATGTATAACTATAATATTATGTGCGTGTCGAGAGCGGCTGAGCGAGTGTAACTCTTATTGCAAGCGCCATAAGATATGAAGTCGGTATTTAAGCGATAAGTACAGTTTAATACAGAAGAGTAGGCTTTTGAAAATTTCGGGAACGTATGATTCTTCATCGTAATACCTTATTAAATCTAGCTGTAAGGGAGCCTTCAAATGTATTCATATCCATTCAATTGGTAAATATTTCAGTTTCGTGTCATTAAAATTTCAATTATTCACATAAAATCGACAAATCTTTTTTTTTTCTTTTTTTTTAGGCCCTGATCTTTTCCCCGCCAAGAGGGAGCACCAGTTCGAGACTATGACTTGGTCATCAACCTCGAACTCGAGCTGCAGCCTCCTGGCTCCATATCTCGGGCATTCATCGACAAATCAAAAACATCGGGCATCCCTAAAAACCCAGAGTGACGTCACGAACCTCGCGAAAATGGCGCGTCGGACAAAACGAGTAAATATTTTAATTTCAATTTCATTTTTTACAGTCACCTTCTACTTTTATATCATCATCAGCCCGTATCAGTCCACTTCTGGACGTAGGCCTCTCCCAAAGCGCGCCACTCAACCCTACTCTCGGCCCTCTGCATCCAGTCCCTGACAGCCATCTTGCGAAGGTCATCCCTCCATCTGGTCCCACACCACGTGTACCCGTTCGTGGCTTCCATTCGAGAACTCGTCTCCCCCATCGGTTATCGGTTCTACGACAGTGACCAGCCCACTGACACTTCAGTTTACTGATTCTATGAGCAATGGCAACCACTTTTGTCTTCTGGCGGATATACTCGTTTCTTATTCTATCCAACAGAGAAATTCCAAGCATAGCACTTTTATGTAAGTACTTAATAACAGTGATATATTTGGGATTCTGATGTGATATAAGTACTAAGATGATATAAATATTACTTTTTAAACTTTCACGGTTTGTATACATATTAATTAGATAGAACGGGCTGAATTGGATAAAATGATGGCTGCAATGCTGTCGAAATATCCAAACATCAATAATAAATATGTTTTGATATTTTCTTGCATATGCGCTATGCGAAACGAAAATCTAAATGGAGAAAAAAAAAATTTCATCACGACCGGGATTCTAACCCGGGACCTCGCCATTCCGTGGCACGCTCTATTCCAACAGAGCCATCGTGATTCGTATCCAGATCGTGAATTTTGTCTCCATATTCTCGTCTTAGGGATGGTAGCGACATCTATCCAGTAATTGTGCAATTACTCACACAATTACTGGATAGATGTCGCTACCGTCCCTCAGACGAGAATATGGAGACAAACTTCACGATCTGGATACGAATCACGATGGCTCTGTTGGAATAGAGCGTGCCACGGAATGGCGAGGTCCCGGGTTAGAATCCCGGTCGTGATGAAAAAAAAATATTTTTCTCCATTTATCATCAATAATAAATGTTTAACACGGTAATTCCCGTTTTATCTAATTAATATGAAATAAATATTGTTTTATTGGATGTCGGTATGAGGCCACCAGCATATTGAATTGAGACTGTACCGCGGTCCAGTTAGTATCGGACGCCAAATTGCTCCACTGGTCATCCGTCCGCTCCTTGCGAAAACACCCGCTTCCTCTGCGTACTACGCGCCATACTTACTTGATACTAAGGTTAGTCGATCACGCAATCTCTTCAAACTAGTAAAGGCAATAAAACTGCAACATTAAAGTTTCTATTTAAACTTAAATATTCATTAAGAAGACATTTTGTAATTTCTTTTCTCGCGTGGTTTAGCCAAACCTATTTGTCAAAGTTATTCAGTGACGTCAGCAACCGGGGCCAACTGCTTAACGTGCGCCCCGAGACACGGAGGGGCTCAGATGGAAGTGTCACTAACGGTCACCCCCAAGTCCTGACCTCGCCCAACGTTACTTAACTTGAGCCCCTACTTTATAATTACATTGTTAGCCCTACACGTATAATAAAAGTTACTAAACGGTTTAAGCCATTGTCTAGTATCTAACATAACGTTTTTGTAATCGTAACGAAGTGTTAAAGTGACAGGTTTAAGAGAAGTTAGGGCATATTTTAATTATGTCTAACAACGTGTGCCAGTATTAGTCACTATCAGTAATTTTCAGTGTTTTAACTAAGGCTGTATGGTCAAACTTTTACCTTTGCCAAAAATTTCATAAATAAATCAAAGTGACAGCGCGGGAAACACAACAAAATGGCGTCCGAACGAGTGGCCTTGCTCTCGATGGTGATGTTCAGGTGAATTTAACATGAAGTGGTTTTATATTTATATACCCTCCGTATATAGATACCTACTTGTGTAGGAGCTCATAAGCCTTACGTATTCTCGTTTATTAACTCCTAGTTTAGGCACCAGTCTCTCCACAAGCAATTATTAGATTTAAGTGCAAAATTGTAGATATCTTATTTATTTATTTTATTAATGGACTCGACAGTTCGTCATTTGCCAATGTCATGTTACTACAGAAAATTCATTGTATAATAGTCTTCTATCTTCCTCCAGGGGAGTCGCCGTAGCGTCATCACTCTGGGTAGCCGCGTCTTCTTGTCTTCATCCACAGGAGACGCCGTAGCGTCAATCACTCTGGACGAAGCAGCTCGACAGTCACGTTCACTCCCGAGCTCGTAGCGGGAATCTTGACCATGGCGCCAAACTCCAGATCCTGCTTGAATTCTCCAATAACTTCACTATACTGTCATTCGCGAACATTTTCTGATTAATTTAACGTGATATTAAACACAAAACACCCACTGTAGACATTAAACTGAAAATTATTAAATAATTTCGCAACCGTCGTTTCCCGCCATTTTCAAAAAGCCCCATGTAGATATCTATCATAGAATTATTGTTTGTAGTGCATTGATCTCCTATAAACAACTAGATACACAAAGGTCTTACTAAAACAATTTAAAAACGTCCAAACAAGGGTCCATTGTTAACGTCCAAATAATGTCCAATAAAGCAAATGGGTCCACTCATCCGTTTGGACCTTCTTTGCGCTCGGACATTTTTAGAAGGCAGACTGTGTATCTAGTTGTTTATAGGAGATCAATGTTGTGGTGAGAAAATTATTTTATTTATTATTTATTTATTTATTTATTTATTTTAAGGAAGATTTACAGCTACAATAACTTTAGGTTACTTAATAATGTCTAGAAGCTAATTACAAATCTCCACCTATAGACATCAAGATGTGTCTCAAGATTTAAAAAAAATAATAAAAGTGACTTAAATAGGTACTTATGTTAAATTTTTTATATAATACTAAAAAATACTTTAATGATAACTGTCGTTAAAGAAGTCCTGCGCTATGATGCAAATAAACATTATTTTATTTTATTAAGTATTTATTTTATTCTAAACCTATCTTCATTTCTCCTCAAACCAGCGCCCTAACATCATCATCATCATGGACAGTGGACCTGCCCGAAGTAAGGAAGTATTACTTCACGAAGTACAGTCCCGGGGGCTCCCCCAGCGCCCCGGGCGTATTCGACAACATCCACCCGGACAGCCCCCACCACCGGGCGCCCCCCCGACCCGGGCCGGTGTACGGCGCCCCGGAGCCGGGGGCGGAGCACTACCTGAGGAACACGAACCCAGAGTTCGGTCGCGGGGAGCCCCGGGACGCGGGGGAGCGCTACGCGGAGCGCTATCAGTACCAGGGGTACATGGAGAAGAAGGTATGTGCGGACAACATGGTAACACTGGCAGTGAGATTTCAACTCTTACGACGTAGATAATAAGAATCAATGGATGTACACAAGGTAATGATAGACAGAGACGAAAGACTGAGTTCTCGCTCGCACCTGTAGTAGGTAAATTGTATTGGTAGTTGGTAGTACCAGGAGTGCATGAAGAAGGTCCAGTAGCGATAATACTTCATGAGCTAGACAAAGACTACCTTGTAATAAATAATTGTGAAACATTATAGTACCAGGAGTGCATGAAAACGAAGATAGGTATGACGTACTGAAAACAGAGAAGGAGTGTATAATGCGATCCTCGGGCGTTTGCAATAAATAGCAATATACCCACATATATCAGGAGTACCAGGAGCGCATGAGAGCGAAGGTGTGATACAAATACCTAGTTTTTAGAGACTAAGGAGTAAGCGATGGTACCTTGTAGTACTAGGAAGGCATCAAGAAGAAGATATGGCGAAGTAGTGATAGGTAACATTATTTTATTTACTCTGAGGATAACCTAACATTCAGTCACAATTAATTAATTATTTTTTTGGACTTGACAGTTCGTCATTTGCCAATGTCATGTTACAGAAAAATCAATATATAATAGTCTTCTACCTTCATCCCGAGGAGTCGCCGTAGCGTCGTCACTCTGGAAGAAGCAGCTCGACAGTCACGTTCACTCCCGAGCTCGGAGCGGGACTCTTGATAAAAGCTTGAAACTTCAGATCTTGCTCAAATTATCCAATAACTTCACCGTACTGTCATTCGCGAACATTTTCTGATTAATTTAACGTGATATTAAACACAAAATAGTCCCTGTAGACATTAAAACAAAAATTATCAAATAATTTTGCAACCGTCGTTTCCCGCCATTGTCAAGGGAACCCCAAGATTCAAGCTATTAATTTAATTTAAATGTTATACCTCGCATTCCCCCGCACAGGTGCGAGTGGCCGTAGCGGGCGGCGGCGTGTACTTAGCGGGCCTGAGCGCCGCGCTCGAGCGGTACGACGAGCGCCTGCGCAACTGCTCGCAGCCCGACACGGTACGTAGGTATATCGACAGCAAGCTCGGTGGTTGGGGCAATGGACTTGCGATACGGAGGTCTCAGGTTAGATTCCCAGCCAGGCCAGCCATGTACCAATGAGTAATGGGTTTTTTCGACGGAAAAACTTACGTACATTTACCGAGTGCTCTAAAAATGGTGATTTAAAGTTACGCCAACGTTTAGCCGCCCTGTCCCTTTCTATCTTAACCTTTTTTAACGAAGTGTAAGAGGGATAGCAACACGATTTAATGGAAGCGAGGTTTATGAATAACAGCATATTATGTGTTAAGAGTACCATTGTTTATTTAAGTATTTATTTTATTATTGTGTTATCTAATGTACAATCGAAGACAGAGATAAGTATACATCGGGCCTCAATAAGGTTGAAATTTTCTCAAAAACTACTGGACCGAATTTAATAATTATTTTACATAGTTGTCACTTTGAATACGTTGAATTCCGATTGTTTTCCTAGATAAATTCCGTTTTCACTTTTATCTATCAAAAACAGTGAAAGAATTGATAAATGGAGAAAAATTTTCATCACGACCGGGATTCGAACCCGAGACCTCGCCATTCCGTGGCACGCTCGATTCCAACAGAGCCATCGTGATATCGTATCCAGATCGAGAATTTTGTCTCCATATTCCATATTCTCTCGTCTGAGGGCCGGTAGCGACATCTATCCAGTAATTGTGCAATTACTCAAATTCATGTCTAACATTGCAGTTAGAAACCATGTTTTTAATTGATGACGCGTTTCTTTTTCATATGTTTTGATATTTTCTCCATTTATCATTTAGATTATCGTTTCGCATAGCGTATATGCAAGAAAATATCAAAACAAGTGAAATAATTATTGCAATGGGTCAAGTAATTTTTGAGAAAATCTCAACCTTAAAAACTCTCCTGTGCACCTTTCTCTATGTTCCACCGTACATACCCCGCCCCTAAATCTCAGAACACCTCGTCTCCCTGGCTGCCTCGGAGCGAGCTCCCCTCGCCGCCCCGCCCCGAGGGCCTCGCCTCCAGCGCCTCCGTCCCGTGCGCGTCCGCCTCGTCGTTGCGCGAGCACGCGCGCCGCCTCGCCGCGCTGGCGCTGTGGGGCGCGCGGGAGCTGCAGGACGAGGCGACGCAGAGACGGTATGAGGTAAGCAATAGACGAGACGAGAGACGCAAACATATTGTTAAAACGTTACATTCAAATCAAATCGTTACATTTTCTGTGACCACTATTGAACACCCGACCGATGCCGATGAAAAAATGTACGATAAATTCTATTATTTTATTTTGTTTATTTATTCAATTATATATAAATTGACAGGATAACACCTTATAGATCTAAGCACTCGACAGAATACCGACTGTGGCGTATAATTATAGCAGCCCAAATAGGCCGGAGCCTGTGCCCTGTGCCTGGGCTAACTACGTAATTGAAGACCTTGAAACCCTTGACCTTGAGACCTTATTCTATTTTTTATTTGAATGGCTTCTACTCTTAATGCTTCGCGCACATTATGGCGGGCCGCAGCGTGTCGGGGCGGGCCGCAGCGCAGCGCAAAATGCTTACCTAACACATTAGTGCCGCGCCGGGCGCAGCGCAGTGACGGATTGTGAGTCCAGTGTACTGACAGATATCGTACAATGAACACGGGCCAATCCGCTTGCTATAGCACACTGTGTCGGGGCGGGGCGGGCCGCATCGCACGGACGCAAATAACCGACACAGTGTGCGATAGATCATACAAATTGTATTAAAGCGATTTGAGCGGATTTTTGCGCTCGGCCCCGACACGCTGCAGCCCGCCATAATGTGCTCGGACCTTAAAGAGATAATTTCGCCAATGTCAAGTTGTTTAGAGTATTCATGTAAAATAATAAACAAATATTAAAAAATCAATCCGCTATTCCAAAATGAGATAAATTCGCGATGCGTTTTAACCAATATTGAAGGCGAAATGGAAAAACAAGAGTCGCTAAGTCATGTAAAAGTTTCATATAGTACGGTGTATGTATGTCTGTGCGCAGCCCCGCGGCGAGGCGCAGGCGCGCGCCGAGGCCGAGCTGGTGGTGCTGGTGGCGAGCTTGCTGGAGCGCCTCGCCCGCCTCACGGGGTACGACCCCCCGGAACCGGCCCCGGCGCCTACACCCGGCCCTGGCGTACGGACCACTAGTGAGTACATACAATGTCTTTAAACATCTTCAAAGTCAAATCTCTTTATTGCAAGTAAGCACGTTGTTTACATTTTTGCACGTCAATATGTTTTTTATTTACATTTACACCACTTTGCCAGCCCCCCGCCCCGCGCCCCTGAGCCTGGCGTCCGCCTCGCCCGAGGACACGCTCGCCATGATGCGCTGTCTGTCGGGCCAGGCGGGCCCCCAGTCGGGCCCCCAGTCGGGCCAGGCGGCGCCGGCGTACGAGCGGTGTCGGTTCCCGCCGCTGACCAACACTACAGGTAAGTTCTGTTGCCAGGTAAATAGGCAAAGTTGACAACCGCCCCCCCCCCCCTTTAATTTTCGCTACTTATCAAATACCCTATCATAATATCATGCTAACCTGGTATTCCGCAGACGCCACCCCGCCCCCAACACCCGCCACTCCCGAGCTCCTGGTACCTTCAGAGACCAGGACCTCATCACCCCTCAAATCTGTCAAAAAACGTTCCATTGCCGACGACCCTCTACTCCACGTGGTACAATACTACGTGAAGCACAAAGTTTGGGACGGCTCCAATACCAATCCCGACAGCGACGCATCAAAATTCGACGTCTCAAACGATTTAACAGTCAAATCTATTCACAAAAGATCTATAATAATCAATAAAAAAGCCAAACTCTTCAAACCTGAAGACCCGATGCAAGATATCAGCGCTTACGTGAAACATAAGACCGGAGTTAATTATGAGAGGAATTCTAAAGAAGCGGAGAAGATAAGAGTGTTTTTGGAGAAGATTATGAAGCACAGTGCGGCGGGGAAGGATACTGCGAGGAGGATGGAGAAGATTGGGCGGGTTCGGAGGCGTTCGGCTGACGTCGGAGTGGCTCGGAATTCATTGGCTGACGTTGAAATGGCTCGGAATTCATTGGCTGACGTCGGAGTGGCTCGGAATTCATTGGCTGACGTCGGAGTGGATCGGAATTCATTGGCTGACGTCGGAGTGGATCGGAATTCATTGGCTGACGTCGGAGTGGATCGGAATTCATTGGCTGACGTCGGAGTGGCTCGGAAGCGATCAGTGGAGGTTGGAGGGGGTTGGAATCTATCGCCTGACGTCGGAGATGTTCGTAATCTATCGGAAGAATTCGGAAGGTTACGGAAGCGTTCCGTCCACTACGGCCACGTGGTGTTCGCGAGGCCGGCACAGAACCCGCAGCAGGATATCAGCTACTACGTGAAGAGCCGGTCGGGCACGCGGCGCCGGCCCGACGCAGTGCAGGCCGCGCAGGTAAGGAACACAATGGCAGTTCTTTAGATCCCAAAACCAGACAGTAGTTTAATGATGATGATGAAAACAATAAAAGTCCAGTAACTTATGTATCTAATAATAAGTGAATTGAATAAATAAATTCAATAACGTTAATGTTCTCACGGAACATTAACGTTATTGAATTTATTGAAACAAGAATTTGAATGTCGTTGCAATGCCGCTTTGAACAGTTTAAGTGTCCGCCTGTGTCACAGGTCCCCATTTGTGTGCACAGGTGTCCTCCTGTATGTCACAGGTGCCTGTGTGTTCCAGGTGCCCCTGTGAATTACAGGTGTCCGTACCATCCGTACGTGTTAGGAGCCCGTCTGTATTTTAGATTCCCTGTGTATTTAGGTGCTCACCTATGTATTTTAGGTACCCGCCTGTCTTTAAGGTGCCCATCTATGTATTTTAGGTACCAGCCAGTGTGTTTTAGGTACCTACTTATGCATTTTAGGTACCCGCCTATGCATTTAGGTGCCGCCTATGCATTTTAGGTACCCGCATATGTCTTTAAGGTACCCGCCTATGCATTTTAGGTGCACGCCTACTTATTGTAGGTGCCCGCCTGTATTTTAGGTGCCCGCCTATGCATTTAGGTGCCCGCCTATGTCTTTTAGGTGCCCGCCTATGTCTTCAAGGTGTACACCTGTACACTGTAGGTGTCCGCGTGTTGCAGGTGCGTCTGGGGCTGGAGCAGGTGTTCCAGACGGGCAACATCGAGGTGGTGCGTCGCTACGGAGCCAACTACAACCCCGCGGTGCCCAACGCGGTCCTGGCCGGCGCCGCGGAGTCAGTCGCAGACGTGTAGAATAAAAGATTGGGTTTATAATAGTATTGTATTGTGATGCTGATATTAAACAACTTACTTTGGAGTAACCATAAGTTACTCCGAATGTTACAATGAAACGCCGTGTTGATATTTACAACTATAAGTATTTAATTGCGAGATGTAAAAACAAGGCAAAAGTAAAAGAAATGTATGCTTCGACTATTTACAGGAGCATCTAAAAACATATGACAATCGTCTTCTTTTGTTTTATATACATAAGCAAAAAGGCTGCCAGCCGCAACCACTAAGGAGATGCTATCATCTCTAAGGAGGCGCAGTCATGAACGCCTCATTACAAAAGAGGTATTCAATGGTTCTCTTGAAAATGGCGGGAGACGACGGTTGCGAAATTATTTGATAATTTTCCTTTTAATGTCTACAGGGACTATTTTGTGTTTAATATCACGTTAAGTTAATCAGAAAATGTTCACGAGTGACAGTACGGTGAAGTTATTGAATAATTTGAGCTAGATCTGAGGTTTCAAGCTTATCAAGAGTTCCCGCTACAAGCTCGGGAGTGAGCGTGACTGTCGAGCTGCTTCGTCCAGAGTGATGACGCTGCGGCGTCTCCTCTGGAGGAAGATAGAAGATTATTGAATATATTGAATTTTCTGTAACATGACATTGGCAAATGACGAACTGTCGAGTCCATTAATAAAATAAATAAATAAGGTATTCAATGAGGGGTTTTCAAAGTTACATTTAAAAAAGCCAGTCCCGCTATCCCCCGGTAGATGGCACTGACTGGTCTGATGTCAACATTAAATGCGTTGTTATTGCTTTTCGTATTTCATACCTAGCATTAATGTGTACTGTATTGTTTAAATTACACAAACATACCAATAATAATAAGTTATTCAGCTGACATTGTTGCGAGTGCACGTTAAAACGATCGTACAAGTTAATCAACGTTGGGCGAGGTCAGGACCTGGGGGGGCCGAGCGATTGCGTGAGCGTCGCAGGGAGTGGACTACCTGGCGCAATATAGTTCCCACATTTATGTGGGGCCATAGCCAGCCACTCCAAGACCGTAGTGCGTGGTGAAGAACCACATCCTACTCGAGGTGGCCCTGTTTTTACTAAACACTACGGATCTAGGCTGGAGAGCCGATAAAGACTCCTGAGTGTGGCATGTGCGCAGCGCACTCAGTACCGGGCCGGGCCGACGAGGTCGATGTAGTCCAGGTAGACCCAAGGGCCGGCACCGGACAGCGGTCGGCGGAGTAGTAAGGTATTACCTACTATTTCGGCGGGCGTACTGCAAACTGGAGGACGAGAAAGCGTGATGGAGGCAAACCGCAAAAATAAACTACCCCAGGAGGGTACCGGCTCTGCCGGAGAATCCCTCCCCGAGCGCGGCTCGGGCAGTCCCATGTATTCTGGGGGGGACACCGTTTTGCCAGAAGTCAACTGGGGAAAAATGACGGGAGCTGGGAGTGTTCCATGCGACAACGTGTCAGATTCAGACTCCGTGCAGTCCATGGTAACGGAAGAGGACGGGAGCTCGCCCGGAAAAAAGAGCATTGCACAGCGGGTGAAGAGACGACGGAGCGGTCATTATGCTTCGGAGTCCGGTTCTTCGAGCGACGGCTTACTACCCCCGCCAAAAGAACTGAAGAGGATCACGTCGGGCAAATCTGCCGGTAATCCATGGGCCAAGGCCCAATTCCTGAAAGCGAGGACAGAGGAGCGACAACTCGAGGCTGAAGAGGAGGTGGCCAAGCTGGCACATCGGGCCCAAAGCGCCCGGAACACCCGGATAGCCCGAGTCCCGGAGAACGCACTGGCGGACGGAGCTCACAACGACAAGTTAGCGGACACGCTGAGGGGGGAACTCCTTAGCAACGTGGACGTCATTGTGAGCGTCGCCGCCAAGTCAAAGAACCTGAAGGGAACGATGCAGCGTGCCCTGAAGGACGCGGTACAAGGCATCAAGGAAACAGCTGCGGCCCTGCATGGTCGCACTGCCACGGACGAAACAACGAGGCTCCAGGCGGACAACCGCCGCCTGCAGAGCGAACTCAACGAGCTGCGCAAGGAGCTCGCTGAGCTAAGGGCCGAGATACAGCGGCCGCGACGAAGCGCCCCCGAAGAGCTATGCGTTGGTGACGACATGAAAGACCTGCCTGCAGTTATACTGTCAGACAGGTCGACTGCGATTCCTGAGGCCACGGCTGTGGCCGACCCTCGGGACTCATTGATGCGCGAGATCATGATCCAGGTGGGGTCCATGATCAACGCGCGTCTCGAAGCGTTCGAGGATCGTCTACCACCGGAACCCCGACTGAGGCCACCACTGGCTGCTGACAAACGGGCCGCCCGAAGCCTAGGAGCGGGCCCGCCTGCCAAGGCGAAGATTCAGCCTGAGCCACCGACTCCTGCTGCTGCGGCGAAGACGGCAAAGAAGACGAAGAGGCAGTCCGAGCCGTCGGCACCCGCCAACGCTGCGAAGAAGGCGCCGGCGAAGAAAGATGACAAAAGCCAGGCTCCTGCAGCCCAGCAGGCAAAGGTCCCGCGAGCCCAGACCCAGCCCACCGACGAAGGGTGGCAGGTTGTTGGCAAGCGTGACAAGGCAAAGGGAAATAAGAAGGCCCAAAAGCCCGCCCAGAAGGCCAAACCAGCCAAACTTCGGCCCCCGCGCTCATCGGCGGTGGTGCTGACGCTGACGGCGGGCGCTGTAGAGCGAGGTGTTACGTATGCATCGGTGCTGGCGGAGGCGAAGAGCCGAGTCGATCTCAAGGCGCTCGGTATCGACGCCATCAGATTCCGCACCGCCATCACCGGTGCGCGTATTTTAGAGGTGCCTGGCTCGACCAGCGCCGCGAAAGCAGACTCCCTGGCGAAAGAGCTGAAAGAGTCCCTTGGAGAGGACAGTGTCCGGGTCTCCAGACCGGAGAGAAGCGCGGAGATGCGCATCTCGGGCCTGGACGACTCGACCACCGAGGACGAGGTGAGGGCGGCAGTCGCTAAGGCGGGCGGCTGTGCCCCAGACCAGATCCGCGCCGGCAACATCAGGCGTGGTCCCACAGGAATGGGCACCCTGTGGCTCAGCTGCCCAATCGCGGCGGCCAGGAAGGCGACGGAGGCGGGACGCCTACTCGTGGGCTGGGTCTCGGCACAAGTTAAAGTGCTCGAGCCCAGACCCATGAGATGTTTCAAGTGCCTAGAGCCCGGGCACATAGGGGCGCTATGTACCGGCGTCGACCGCAGCAATCTTTGCTATCGCTGCGGGAGACCCGGTCACCAGGCGGCGCTGTGCACGGAGGAACCGCACTGCGCGCTCTGCGCTGTGGCTGAGAAGCCGGCTGACCACCGCCTTGGCACCAAGGCGTGCCCCGCCTCCCTACCCAAAAAAGGGAAAGGAAAACGGGCCAAGAATAAGACGACGAGTGGCGATGGCCCCAGGGCCCCCTCGCAGCCGTCCCAGCGGCCAGCGCCGTCTAAAGAGGACCGCATGGATACCGCCCAATAAATGGCAACTCCATTTCTGCAGGCGAATATCAACCACTGTGCCAGAGCTCAGGACTTGCTTCTCCAGAGCATGGCAGAGTGGTTGATACAAGTAGCCGTAGTCGCCGAGCCCTATTTTATCCCCGCCCGTGACAACTGGGCGGCGGACCTGGGCGGCAAGGTGGCTATCATCGCCCAGCCGGCGGCAGGCTCCCCGCCCTTCGAAAAAGTAGCGAAGGGTACTGGATGCGTGTTGGCCGTCTCGGGCGGCGTTGCAGTTATCGGGGTGTATTTCTCGCCAAACAGGAGCCTCGCCGACTTCGAGCAAATGCTCGCAGAAGTCGGGGCTCTTGTGGGGCAGGTACGCCCCAGCCCCGTATTGGTCGCCGGAGATTTCAACGCCAAGTCCATGGCGTGGGGATCTCCGGCGACTGACGCGCGGGGGGAGGAGCTGGAAGATTGGGCGGTATCCATGGGGTTGGAGGTCATCAATAGAGGATCGGTGAACACGTGCGTGCGGCAACAGGGCGGGTCCATAGTGGACGTTACGTTCGCAAGCCCCGCCCTGGCGCGCCGTGTCTCAGGTTGGACCGTGAGAGAGGACGTGGAAACGCTATCGGACCACAGGTATATTCGGTTCGATGTCTCCGCGTCCCCGATCGCACTAGCAGGGGATCGCCGGTCCCCTATTGGAGAAGGCCCGCGCTGGGTACTGGGGAGGCTGGAAAGGGAGCTAGCCAAAGAGGCGGCCCTAGTGGAGGCCTGGGTGGCTGGGCCTGGTCCCGGTCCCTCGGAAAACGTAGATGTTGATGCCGAGACGGAGCGGCTCGTCGACGCCCTGACCCGCGTGTGTGACGCGGCCATGCCGAGGGCAAAGCCGATTCCGCCACGGCGTCGGGTGTACTGGTGGCGCGCCGAACTCAACGACCTGCGGTCGGAGTGTGTCGCGGCGCGCCGCCAATACACGAGGAGTAGACGACGGAGGGTTCGAGACCAGGCCAGAGAGGACGAGCTGTACGGCGTGTACAGGGCCGCCCGCAAGACGCTGCAGGTGGCTATCACCCGGGCCAAGGAGTCGGCATGGGAAGAGTGGCTCGAGGATCTAAACCGTGATCCGTGGGGGCGCCCCTACAAGGCGGTGCGGCTAAAGCTTCGCCCCTGGGCGCCCCCCCTGACACGAACCCTCGAGCCGCAGTTCGTAGGCCAGGTCGTGGCGGCGCTGTTCCCGCGGCGGGACCCGTTCCAGCCGCCGGCGATGGCGCCGCGCACTGACGACGACGACGAGGAGGAGGCAGCGACACCGGTCTCGGAGGCGGAGTTCGGGGCGGCTATCCTGAGACTGAAGGCGAAGAAGAAAGCCCCCGGACTGGACGGTGTACCGGGGCGCGTTGTGGTACTGGCGCTGGAAGACGATTTGGGGGAACAGATGAGGGCTCTGTTCTCCGCATGTCTAGCTGAGGGCCGGTTCCCGCGGGCATGGAAGACGGGGAAGCTCGTTCTTCTGCGGAAAGCCGGGCGTCCTGCAGACTCGCCATCGGCCTACCGTCCCATTGTCTTGCTGGACGAGGCGGGCAAGCTTCTCGAGCGTGTGCTCGCTGCTCGCCTCGTCCGGCACTTGGGATCGGTGGGACCGGATCTGCACGACGCCCAGTATGGCTTCCGCTGTCGGCGGTCGACCATCGACGCCATCGCGCGGGTGCGGAACCTCACAGAGGAGGCGGTAGATCAGGGCGGGGTGGTGGCGGCAGTTTCGCTGGATATCGCGAACGCGTTCAACACCCTGCCCTGGGAAACTGTGAAGGAGGCTCTCAAGTACCACGGCGTGCCCCGGTATCTGAGGAGAGCGGTGGCGGATTACTTCGTCGACCGGGCCATTGTATATCCGGCCCGGGACGAATGGTCCAGATGGGAGATGTCGTGCGGTGTTCCACAGGGATCGATCCTCGGACCGCTCCTGTGGAACATCGGGTACGACTGGGTGCTGCGCGGTGCCAACTTACAGGGTGTCGAAGTCACGTGTTACGCCGACGACACCCTCGTGACGGCTCGTGGTAGCACCCTGAGAGAGGCGACAATTCTCGCCACTGCCGGTGTAGCTCAGGTGGTTCGGCGGATTCGAGCCCTGGGCCTGGAGGTGGCGCTCAACAAGTCGGAGGCCATAGTCTTTCACGGACCACGACGAGCGCCGCCCCCAGGAACAGATATCGTGGTGGGTGGAACCTCCATCACCGTCGATAAGACTTTGCGCTACTTGGGCATAGTCCTCGACGGTCGGTGGAGATTCACGGATCACTTTCGGCACTTGGCTCCCAAGTTGGTAGCCACGGCCGGAATGTTGGGCGGTCTCCTACCCAACATCGGAGGACCGGGAGGTAGTTGTCGCCGCCTCTATGCCGGTGTGGTGCGCTCCATGGCGCTCTATGGGGCGCCCATATGGGTAGACGCCCTTAACGCCGCAAATCGGAGCCAGCTGCGGAGACCGCAGAGGGCCATGGCAATAAGGGCGGCCCGGGCGTACCGCACCGTCTCTTTCGAGGCGGCGACATTATTGGCGGGCAGCACGCCCTGGGACCTAGACGCGGAGGTCCTGGCGGCGGTCTATTGGAGGGACGCGGATGCCAAGCAGAGGGGCGTCCGCCCACCTCCGGAAGAGATGAGACGGTGGCGAGAGCGGGGCCGGAACCGTCTCTTCCGGAAGTGGGAGCAGAGGTTGGAGAACCCGACTGCCAGCGGAGAGTTGGTGGCCGCCATTCGGCCCGTTCTCAGGGACTGGGTCGAACGTAAGCACGGAGCGCTCACCTTCCACCTGGCGCAGGTCCTCACGGGACATGGTTGTTTCGGCGAGTACCTGTGCCGGGTGGTCGGTAGAGAGCCCACGAAGGCGTGTCATCACTGCGGGGCGGCGGAGGACACGGCGCAGCACACCCGCGCCGTGTGCCCCGAATGGGAGGAGCCGCGCGCGGCGCTAGTCGCGGCCATCGGGGCGGACCTCTCGCTGCCGACCATCGTCCGCGCCATGGTCTGCAGCGAGAGAGCGTGGGAGGCGGTGCTCACGTTTTGTGACACCGTCCTTTCACAGAAGGAGGCGGCGGAGAGGGACCGCGAGAACGACACACTCGCGCTTCCAATTCGCCGCCGGCGAACGGGCCGCCGGCGGTTGGCTTATGCCCACCGCCTGCCGCCCTAACGGGGACCTTCGGGCGGAGGATCGGGGGATCCGCCGTCCGAATAAAGCGGTCCCGAGCTGGAAGGCGCCCCACGTGTTCCGGAGCGCCTTCAGCGGAGAAGGGGGGGCGTTAGGCCCCCCGGAGTCGGGCCCGAAAGGGCACCCGCCGACAGGGCCGCGGTAGTTTTCGGAAGAGTACCCGTGGTCCTGTCCATGGTGGCGGAGGCGGAACACCCCAGGAGTTTTAGTTGGTGCGAGTCCAACATAATCGCCCGTTCCCCCGGACGGGCGGTATACATAATGTATTTCTCCTGGGTAACAAAAAAAAAAAAAAAAAAAAGGTCAGGACCTGGGGGTGACCGCTAGTGACACTTCCATCTGAGCCCCTCCGTGCCTCGGGGCGCACGGCAAGCAGTCGTTAGGCCGCGTCAAGGCCTGCGGGCGGCCTCAATAACTCTGACAAATAGGTGCGGTCACTAAATCACAGGGTGTGTGTGTGTGAGAGAGAGAGGGTGTGTGTGAGAGAGAGAGGGAGTGTGTGAGAGAGAGGGTGTGTGTGTGAGAGAGGGTGTGTGGGTGAGGGAGTGTGTGTGAGTGTGTGTGTGTTAGAGAGAGAGAGGGTGTGTGTGTGTGTGTAATTGTGTAAAATTAAATTAAATAGGCAATGAAAATGATTCCTTTCATTTGGGGAAATTAAATTAAAACACATATATATTACAAAAAAATAATGTATATATTCCGCATCCAACACTGCCTCGAGTCAATGCACTGACAATAGTCATTATTATTATTACGAATACAATTTCATACGACATTGGCGAATAAACTCGAAGGCGACGCTTACACATGAATATACTATCGTGATCCAGATCGCGATCCGCACGGTGCAACCAGAACTAAGGCCGCGTGAGCACGTATTTTCAGTTTTTCAATCTAGGCAATCGTGATGAAAGCATGCCGTAAAAAAAATTCTAATGCATGTGTAATCCGCCAATCCGCACTGTACCCGCGAGTTGGATCATGGCCCCAGCTCCCTCGCTGTAAGGTACATATCGTAGGGCAATATAGACTGATGATGATGAAGGATGCAGTCGTTTTTTTTTAATTATTTCTGCTTAAGTGTCTGTCCTCGAGCGCGAGACAGAAGATGTCCCGCAGCGGCGGAGTGAAGAGCACGGCGCAGGGACTACATATTTGATTTTTTATTAATTTTGGATAAACTAAAAATACGCTGACAAAAATCTGATTTTTTTTTAACCAAACTCTCGTATTTATATTACCATACATTTTAATATATACTTTGTATGAATAACTATTTCGGTTTAGACATAATTTTCATTTTAAAAGACATGTAAGGGGTATGTTTGCGATTTTTTTCCTATCGCGCGCAGTTTGTCCAATCGTGTATCGGTATTCATCAGTCTCTAAATAGACACCCCAAGATTGATATTTTTCAGACGTTTCATTTTAGTACTTAGTGCCGTAGCCTTAGTAGAAAAACTGAAAACACTCGCATACGTAGCGCTTAAAAGTGGCAGTGGTCTTTTTGTTTTTATTCCCTCTCCCACTGTAACTCCTTTTTGAAAAGGATCAACAGTGGCGTACTATTGGAGCGTCATACAGTGACGGGTTTAAGCGACACAATGGGGCTGACATGCCGGACGTCACATAGTCACGCCTCGGCTATTTAAAGCAAAGAAAGAAGAATAGAGTATGAAGAAGTTGTTGCTCGCTGCTGTGAGCTATGAGCCGTAGCAGAAAGCTACCTTCTGTAATAGTGCCAATAATAACTATGGCAGAAGCGCTTAAAAGCTGTGAAGTTGGACCGGGTCGCAACGAGGTCGCTGTAATACACGGGGTGACAGCCTGGTGCTATGTCCTCCAGCACGAGGCTGCGTTCGGCCCAATTCTCACATTCCCACAAGATGTGATGGGCAGTCTGCGACTCCGCACCACATTCGCACTTGGGCGATTCTACCAAGGTGAAAACGAGGAGTTTGCCCTTAAAGTTCCCATGACCAGTGAGAAACTGCGAGACGTAATGGTCAATTTCAAGATCCCGGCAGTGGTCTGTGGGACGCGGCGATATCGAGGCGGTACTATTGGTTCGCGATCGCTTTCATTACCTTGATATTCTCTAAATCTTTGACTTTGAAGTTTGTCCAATCGTGTATCGGTATTCATCAGTCTCTAAATTGCTAGTATATACTTTTATCAGACGTTTAATTTCAATAGTGCCGTAGCCTTCATAGAAAAACTGTAACTGCGCGCATACGAAGCCTTAACACTGGATCACGATAAATATTTATAAGTAGACTTCGCCAATACAATGATATTTATGACAGCATGTGGACAGCTGCGTCACACATGACGTCATTACGTCACAAACCCTTCCATTCCGCCGCACCTCAATCATCAATAACATCACAATAAACTTGTAAAACTCAACTACTTAGGCAGGTGTTCCACCACCGGCGAGTAAGCGACCAACTATTCGTGAGCGAGTATCGCTGCGTCTCTTCTGTTTGCACGGAATGTACTATCTATTGTACGGTAGAAGACAGAGAAAGGTGTACAGGAGAGTTGTTAAGGTTGAGATTATCTCAAAAACTACTTGACCTATTGCAATAATTATTTCACTTTTTTTTCGTGTGGTTTAGTGACCGCACCTATTTGTCAGAGTTATTCAGGCCGCCCGTAGGCCTCTGACGCGGCCTGACGACTGGTGCCGAGCGACAGCAACCGGGACCCACTGCTTGCCGCGCGCCCCGAGACACGGAGGGGCTCAGATGTCACTAGCGGTCACCCCCAGGTCCTGGCCTCGCCCAACGTTGCTTAACTTGTACGATCGTTTCCAACGTGTACTCGCAACTGGACTGCGAGCCCCTCTCATTCTTTCACTGTTTGATAGATAAAAGTGAAAACTATGTAACTGTAAAAGAATTATTAAATTCGGTCCAGTAGTTTTTGAGATAATCTCAACCTTATTGTGGCCCCCTGTATACTTATCTCTGTCTTCGACTGTACAGTCAGAGACGACAAGAAAAGAGAAGATAGAGATAAGTATACAGAGGCCTCAATAAGGTTGAGATTTTCTCAAAAACTACTGGACCGAATTTAATAATTCTTTTACAGTTACATAGTTTTCACTTTTATCTAACAAACAGTGAAAGAATTTTTGCAATAGGTCAAGTAGTTTTTAAATAACCTCAACCTTAAACACTCGCCTGTACACCTTTCTCTGTGTTCCACCGTACGTTACTTGCGCGAAAAAATAGCTGATAGTTACTCGCTTATTCGCCGGCGGTGTGACAACTACATTACTGGCGGCGGGAGAGGGGGGGGGAGGAGGATGTGACAGCTGTCACGACTGTCACCGTGACAGCTGTCACGGTGCCTATTGTTTAACTGTCAGTAATAAAGGTCGTTACAATTTGGTGCCGGGTGACCAGGATGGATTTTAATTGAACTTTGGGTCATTTTTGTAGCAAGGTGGACTTAAAGCTTTGAGGTATTTGCACCCAGAGATTGCTTGAAATGGTATATTATGACGTAAAGAAGAAGCTTGTTTCGGTAGTTTCTATACTTAATAGTATTGGTTTTCTTTCATTTTTGGTTTTCTTTGTCAACTAGTTTCGGAAAAAATATTACTTATTATTGTTTCGAAACTATTTATTGTTTAGAAAACGGACAAGAGTAAAAAAAATATCAAATCAATGAAATATAAGTATTAAAATCATAAACCTTATGATTCACTTTTTTATTTTCATTTTTTAATGGTGGGTCCATTAAAAAATGAAAATAAAAATGTGAATCATATAGTCTTCTTTCAGAGCCTTGTAGAAAGTTTAACGATATTACATATTAATTTACGATTATCAAATAGATGAACATAATTTTGGTTCTCTTGAAAATGTCGGGAAACGACGGTTGCGAAATTATTTGATAATTTTCCTTTTAACGTCTACAGGAACTATTTTGTGTTTAATATCATGTTAAGTTAATCAGAAAATGTTCGCGAATGACAGTACGGTGAATTTGTTGGATAATTTGAGCAAGATCTGAAGTTTCAAGCTTTTATCAAGAGTCCCCGCTACAAGCTCGGGAGTGAACGTGACTGTCGAGCTGCTTCGTCTAGAGTGATGACGCGACGGCGACTGCGAGGGAGGAAGATAGAAGACTATTGAATATATTGAATTTTCTGTAACATGACATTGGCAAATGACGAACAGTCGAATCCATTAAAAAAAACATAATTTCCTGTCAGTTATACAATAGGCAGTTGGGGTAAACATAAACACGGCTTTATTTCGGCGGCGAAATGGAAGGGTTTAATGTCATATTGAGAAACGTAGGATCAGGAATTTCGTAATTTAATTCCATAGTAAAAGAAATTCCCAATAAAAAATAGTTTCCAATACAATTTAAGACTAGCCTAGAATAGAACAGTTTAAAACATACTGATCCAACGCTATATTTTACTATTAAACCAGTATAATCGTAATAATATCATATAACATTACAGAATGGCGAAACAACTAACCTAACCTAAAAAGGCAAAGCTCTGGGCTCTTATGAATAAAACTGCCCAAACTAATTTATGTGGCTAAGTGAACGTACAGACGAAGACAGAGATAAGTACACAGGGGGCCTCAATAAGGTTGAGATTTTCTCAAAAACTACTGAACCGAATTTAATAATTATTTTACACTTACATAGTTTTAACTTTTATCTATCAAACAGTGACAGAATTATTGCAATAGGTCAAGTAGTTTTTGAGAAAATATCAACCTTAAAAACTCTCCTGTACATCTTTCTCTGTGTTCCACCGTACTAAACCATGGTTAAGTTTCCCATTTATCATTATTTAAACCACCGCCTATTGATACGGAGTTTAAACTATATTTGTTAAAAGAATATTTATTAAAATCAATATCCGCCATTTTCTTTTTTGTTTTTCAATTAACAATTCAGGCAAAGGACTCTTTGGCCATACAGCCTTTTTTTTTGAAGTTACGCGGAAATTACTAGTGATATATGGAAAAAATTGAAACCACGTCTTAAACCAGCGTTTAACTGTTTATTTATAAGAGCCCGTAAGTATAACAAGTAACTTATTATGTCAATAAACAATATTACGCACAAAGTAAACAGTTTAGCTTATTAACTAGAATACACTTAACTATAACATTAGTTATTGTCCAAATATTAAACACATTATGGATTTAATTAGTTTATTTATTGAAATGTTGCTGGAGACCGGGATTCGAACCCGGGACTTACCATCACGTTTGGTTAAACGCGCACTTACAAACTGCAAACTCAGTTGAGCAACACGTAAGCCCGTATTAATAAACCGATCTTGACAGCGATCTAAAGATGGTTTTCCTATTAATAAACAGAACTTAAGTGCATGTTTAGAATCCGGGTATCACTAAAAAAACGCCGTTAAAACAAAACTCGGCAACTTAAAAGCACTCTCAAGGTCACACATCTCAAGTGCATCGTTAATCAATAGACCAATCTTGAGCAAACACGCATTCAAGTCGCGGTCCGATTGCACTCAGCAAATACGATCTCAAGTGTGAACTTGAAAGTGTTGAGTTTTGTTTATTAATACGTAACGACTCACGTGACACCTGATTCCTAAACACGCAATTATATTCCCTCAAAATCGCTCTCAGAGTTGAGAGCGCTTTATTATTACGGACGTAAGAATCTCCGTAGTTTCATAAGCTACAACTCAATACTAAATATTCAAATTACAAAATTGGTCCCCGTAGTCCAATACTTACCGATTTGTGACACATTTTGAATGGGAATGTTTCATATTACATATATACTTTCACATACATTGTAAATAGAGTATAAAATATACTTAAAGTATACAATCAGACCAACGGTAAACATTCATACCTATATTTATTAATCTCCTATAAACAACTAGATACACAAAGGTCTCACTAAAACTATTTAAAAAACGTCCAAATAAGGGTCCATTGTTAACGTCCAAATAATGTCCAATACAGCAAATGAGAGTCCATTCATCCGTTTGGACCTTCTTTGCGCTCGGACATTTGTATAGTATTAAGCTTAATTCATAACATAGGATTATAATTTAATGTTTACCGGAAGTAAAACGGAACGCACATCAAAAAGAACAATTAGGAATTGTCTATTATAGTAACGTCACTTCCTCTCGGCCATTTTGCCTTCTTTCAAAACCATGCTATACGTGCTGTGCAATTAAACTTACTTATTAAATATATGAAGGTCGCTTGGGGTAGTGAAAGGGCATAATAACGTCTCCTGGTGCTCAAGATAGTGGATGAAGGTCAGAACAGGAGCGCTCCGAGAAGAAAGACCTATTTCACGAGGTATGCCCTTGGGACATTCAAAGGTTAGTGACTTTCATATATCGTGTCGTGTTTCCTATTAAATACAGTCCATCTAGCCGACCTAATCTATTGAAATATCATACAGACTGTGTATCTAGTTGTTTATAGGAGATCAAAGCATATACTAGAAAAAAACATTACAACACTATGTTCGATATTCATAAGACAATATGGTAGTTGAGTCAATCTTTTATATTGCATCACTCAACTCTCAAGCTCCTGCTGAAGAGAACTGTGAACTCAGTTTTGCGATATCTCAACTAATACCGAAGATATTAAGCGGTTAGTCACGTGGTGCTCCATCTCTTTATAGCAACACGGTCTCTATAGTGGAGCCGCCGAGAAAAGCCCGATATGACGTTTGGGGCCGGTGCGGCCGACATAGCTTTGAAACGGTGCACAAGTTACGGATAAATAATTATTGTCTTGAATTCTCATTTACGTAATCCATTTTGTACAAAAATAATAAAATTTAAGAATTTCGTAATAATTTCAAACATGCAACAGAGGAAATTCACATTCTTTCTTATGAAAAAAAATTATTTAGTTTTCCATGAAGCACAGTTACAACGTTATGTCGTCCGAATTAAATCGTAGAGAAGAGATTAAAATACTAAGTGACGATATTTGGTATCAGTTATTAATTTCGCTGTTATATCATCACAGGAAAATTCTTTTTCGTTTCTTTCGTTCAGCCTTAATTTCAGAATGAAACTGGTGTGATGGATATCTTTGTATCAAATTAAATACAAAACAGTTAAAAATAAATCTTTAGTAAGGAAAGCCGGCGACAAAAGCTAGTCAATTACTAACACGTTACCTATGGGTACATCACTATTAACGTCATATTGTCATGTGTCATATCGGGCCTATTAAAACGGCCGTACTATAGTATGCAGTGTGTGTGTCGCTAGCACGGTGTGACGTCACAGCCACAATACATCGCGCACTGTTTCCGTCTCTCTCTAACACAACCTGTCTAAATGCCTGCAGTTACGTCATGTTGCAACTAATTGCAATTTTGATTTCACAGTGGATCATGAATTTGTGTCTATTTTGTAATAATAATGAAAAACATTTAATTTTCGATACTTGTCAAATATAATATGAGCAACGCACTTACGACTGTCAAAATTGCATGAAAACTGACAGTTGTAATATCGAATTCAAACTCCAAATTGTCTATGAAATATCGACTTTACAAATATTGTTTACATGTGGCTCTGCGGACGTTTCTTCTTCTTGAACAGGCCTCCGAAGACCCCCTTGCGGTCTTTCTTGTCCTTGGAGGCGGTCGTGCTGGAGACCGACAGCTCGGACTCGCCGGAAGACCTGCGGGAAACCAGCGGTGTTACAATCTGAATATCTGTTTCATCATCATCATCAGCCCGTATCAGTCCCCACTGCTGGAAGCAGGCATCTCCTAAAGGACACCTATCTACCCGATTCTCATCCCTTTGGACCCCAGTCCCTGCCAGCCACCTTGCGAAGGTCATCCCTCCATCTGGTCGGAGGGCGTCCCACACTACGTGCACCCGTTCGTGGCCTCCATTCGAGAACTCGTCTCCCCCATCGGTTGTCGGTTCTACGACAGTGACCACCACACTGACACTTCAGTTTACTGAAGTTGGCAAAGGTGCCAACGCTGAGGAGAACAATTACATTGATTTGCGGCATCCCCAGTACCAGGAGCCCATGGCTAGCCCGGAGTCTCACTATGTCTCACTCCACACCCGCTGTGTCCACTCGGTCCGAAGCCCCGTCTCTTAGAGTCGCACCCCCAGTACCAGGGCACTATGAGCCGCCTGGAGTCTCACTATGTCTCACTCCACACCCGCTGTGTCCACTCGGTCCGAAGCCCCAGCTCTTAGAGTCGCACCCCCAGTACCAGGGCACTATGAGCCGCCTGGAGTCTCACTATGTCTCACTCCACACCCGCTGTGTCCACTCGGTCCGAAGCCCCGGCTCTTAGAGTCGCATCCCCAGTACCAGGGCACTATGAGCCGCCTGGAGTCTCACTATGTCTCACTCCACACCCGCTGTGTCCACTCGGTCCGAAGCCCCGGCTCTTAGAGTCGCACCCCCAGTACCAGGGCACTATGAGCCGCCTGGAGTCTCACTATGTCTCACTCCACACCCGCTGTGTCCACTCGGTCCGAAGCCCCGGCTCTTAGAGTCGCACCCCCAGTACCAGGGCACTATGAGCCGCCTGGAGTCTCACTATGTCTCACTCCACACCCGCTGTGTCCACTCGGTCCGAAGCCCCGGCTCTTAGAGTCGCATCCCCAGTACCAGGGCACTATGAGCCGCCTGGAGTCTCACTATGTCTCACTCCACACCCGCTGTGTCCACTCGGTCCGAAGCCCCGGCTCTTAGAGTCGCATCCCCAGTACCAGGGCACTATGAGCCGCCTGGAGTCTCACTATGTCTCACTCCACACCCGCTGTGTCCACTCGGTCCGAAGCCCCGGCTCTTAGAGTCGCATCCCCAGTACCAGGGCACTATGAGCCGCCTGGAGTCTCACTATGTCTCACTCCACACCCGCTGTGTCCACTCGGTCCGAAGCCCCGGCTCTTAGAGTCGCATCCCCAGTACCAGGGCACTATGAGCCGCCTGGAGTCTCACTATGTCTCACTCCACACCCGCTGTGTCCACTCGGTCCGAAGCCCCGGCTCTCAGAGTCGCACCCCCAGTACCAGGGCACTATGAGCCGCCTGGAGTCACATTAGCGTGTGGCTGTGGGGACTAATAGCTGATGATGAAGTTTCATTACAAGTACCAGGACACTATGACACGCAAGGAGTCTCATCAGCATGCAGTCTGTGGGGCGAAGAGAGGCCTACGTCTATCGGTGGACTGACACGAGCTGATGATGATGATGTAGTTGCATTACAAGTACCAGGGCCCTATGAGCCGCGTGGAGTCTCACCTGGACGCCGGCCGGTTGTCCAGCGCTGGTGACCCTGGGCCGGTGCCGGCTACAGACGCCGGGCGGGAGCCGCTGCCGTAAGCTGCGCAAATATAAATACGTTAGAATAGATTCAGAATGTCAAAAAAGCGCTGAAAACTACAATAATAGCGGAATTTCTTGGCAATACCGTTCTGGCGTTAAAATGATTAGTATCCACTAGGCAACATTTGCCGGTAAATGTTGCACAACATGTTGAATACAGCAATGAGGAGCTTGCGGTAACATTGGTGATGTCGCGCGTTGTTGTGCAACATTGCCGGTCTTGTTGCGCGACCATTGTTGCCGAGTGGATTTGGCTTTAAAGGAGCTCCCTCACCGTTAGCATTCGCGTGTAATGTAACGTTGCAGATTCGACTTTGAGCATTACATTACAATACTACCTCCCTGACTGGCGCTGTGTCTCTCCCTCACTGATGTAATGCTCGAATCTGTAACGTTACATTACACGCGAATGCTCCCGGTGAGGGAGCACCTTTAAGTAATTTTGTAGCTTAAGAGCCTTCATAGAGCCAACTAGCGCCGCCAATCTTAAAAAAATAATATCTTCCAATATAATAAACTTTATTAAAAAAGCTATGTACGAATATTACGATAAATGCTATTTTTCAATGCTTATTTATAACGTGATTCAATGTCGGTAAGTTGTAGTTCGCATAATTGCGAGAAACGGCCGTTTTTGGCACATTTGTGAACTACAACTTAGCTTGTCGCAATTATGCCATGTATTGTATATTGAAAAATAGTATTTATCTTGTAAATAGCTTTTTTAATAAAATTGATTAAATTGGAAGATATTATTTTTTCAAGATTGGCGGCGCTAGTTGGCTCTAGGACGGCTGTTAAAGCTAGATCTAGAATTTCAGTCACACCTTAGAATCTACAAAATGCGTTATCGTACTAGAGGCAAGCCCCGCCACAGAGCAGGAGAAGCACAGAGATACCACAACAAACAACATATAATAGAACACATTACATACAAACAATATACAGGGTGTAACGTAAAGGGTATATGAAGCCGAAGGGAGGGTGTTCAGTATCGATAACTGAACAACTTTTGTTCTACGACTTTTCGAATAAAAAATAAAAATAAATTGCCTCATACAAATCGATCAGCTGACCGCGACGAAATGTATGAAAAGACAAAAAATAAATTCGCTAAAATGGAAAAGTCGTAGAACAAAAGTTGTTCTGTTACCGATACTGAACACCCTCCCTTGGGCTTCATATACCCTTTACGTTACACCCTGTATAATATTGAAAAATACATTATATAAGGTGCAAAATGTAAGTATATAAGTGAGGAGGAAGGCATTTGATACTATTGGTAATATAACTATGCATTTTGACTTCGAATTCATCTAAAATTCAAACTAGCGGCTCTTATAAGTAAAAGTTGCTTAAACCGTGGTTTATGACGTCTTTAAACCATTGACAAATTCAAGTAAGCATTTGAAAGTAAGACGACATTCTTTTCCAATTATTTTCAATCATCATCATCATCAGTCTATTTATATGTCCTCACTGCTCGGGCACAGACCTTCCCTTACATCGAGGGAGCTCGGGCCATAATCCACAACGCGGGCCCAGTGCGGGTTGGCGGATTTCACATGCCTTAGATTTTTTTTTCTTCTACGACATGCAGGTTTCATCACGATGTTTTTCCTTCACCGTTATTTATATTATTTTCAATAATAATTTCAAAATATATGATTTTAGCACACTTTGAAAGCAAATATAATTTAATAATATAAGCTACATAAATAATATATAACAAATAATATACGCTACAATAAGGTGACCACAAATAAACACATAATATTATCCATATAACAGTTATTATAAATAAAATTTCTACAACTACACATAGAAGAAAACCAAAGCTACAGAATAGAGCGAGAGAGCGCTATGCGCACAGTGTGTGTGCGAGTGAGACGGCACGTACTCGTGACGCGATGCAGCGCGCATAGCAGCCGCCTCGCTCCTGGCCGCACCGCAAGGATAACACACAGTATTATACTAAATGTTATAACAGTACATAGAGGTTTGGGGGAAATCTAAGGATCAGTTATCTGAACCACGGTTTAGTGATTTGAACCATGGTTTAGTGATCTCAACCATGGTTTAGTGGTCTGAACCATGGTTTAGTGGTCTGAACCATGTTTTAGTGGTCTGAACCATGGTTTAGTGTTCTGACCCACTGTTTTGTGGTCTACACCATGGTTTAATGGTCTGAACCATGATTTAGTCATCTGAGCCACGCTTTAGTGATCTGAACCATGATTTAGTGGTCTGGATCATGGTTTAGTGATCTGAACCATGATTTAGTGGTCTGAATCATGGTTTAGTGATCTGAACCATCGTTTAGTGATCTGAACCGCGGTTTAGTAATCTGAACCATTTAGTAATCTGAACTATGGTTTAGTGATCTGACCCACTGTTTTGTGGTCTACACCATGGTTTAATGGTCTGACCATGGTTTAGTGATCTGAACCATGATTTAGTTATCTGAACCATGGTTTAGTGGTCTGAACCATGGTTTAGTGATCTGAATCATGGTTTAGTGATGGTTCAGAAACCATGGTTTAGTCATCTGAATCACGGTTTAGTGATCTGAACCATGATTTAATGGTCTGAACCATGATTTAGTGGTCTGAACCTTGATTTAGTGGTCTGAACCATGGTTTAGTGACCTGAACCATGGTTTAGTAAAAGCCTTTAAACAGTATTTTATCAAATGGTTGATCATTTCACGGTTTAACAGTCTCGAGTTCGAGTAGAGCAGTTTGTAATAATATAATAGTAGCGAAGATAAATAATATTAATTTATAAAGAAGAAAATACAATAATAACTAAGTACACAACTCATTTGCTGTTATTCATAAACTTAGTTAAACCTACATGATAGATGGAGAATTTTTTTTTTCATCACGACCGGGATTCGAACCCGGGACCTCGCCATTCCGTGGCACGCTCTATTCCAACAGAGCCATCGTGATTCGTATCCAGATCGTGAATTTTGTCTCCATATTCTCGTCTGAGGGACGAACCTCACTTCTGCTAAATCGTGTTGTTGTCCCTTTCACACTTCGTAAAAAGGATTAAGATAGAGACAGGGGGGTTCTCATGAAAACGGCGGAAGACGACGGTTGCGAAATTATTTGATAATTTTCCTTTTAACGTCTACAGGGACTATTTTGTGTTTAATATCACGTTAAGTTAATCAGAAAATGTTCGCGAATGACAGTACGGTGAATTTGTTGAATAATTTGAGCAAGATCTGGGGTTTCAAGCTTTTATCAAGAGTCCCGCTACGAGCTCGGGAGTGAACGTGACTGTCGAGCTGCTTCGTCCAGAGTGACGACGCTACGGCGACTGCGAGGGAGGGAGATAGAAGACTATTGAATATATTGAATTTTCTGTAACATGACATTGGCAAATGACGAACTGTCGAGTCCATTAATAAAATAAATATATAGAGACAGGGTGGCTAAACGGTGGCGTGACTTTAAGTCACGTTTATGAATAACAGCCATAAACAAGAAATACGGAAAAAACAGGAAAATATAAATATAAGTACTTAATTCTAAATTAAAAACACTAAAACAGGAAAGTGAAGAATTACAAGCTACGGGTTAGTAACTACTCGGGGGACGGGGGACGATTCTAGCTCGACTAAATACTTACTAAATTTTAATTTCAGATATAATTTTTTTTTAATTTTGTCCATTAAAATTAATTTTTTTTTTAATTAAAATAGAAATTAATATATTTATATAAATTTAAAATTTAAATCTTCATTTAAGATGCTCTTTTTTTTAATTTTTAGACCATTTAAATTCAATTCAGTTTTTAGATTTTATTTCAGTAATCGAACATCAGAATCTCACCCCATCCACGTGTAACCCCGTCGGTGCTCACACAACTATTGATCTACCGCAAGTGATATAACTACAGCGTTAGTGATAACAGAAACAAAAGAAAGAAAGGAAAAAGAAAACTATCTCAGAGTATTCAGATTGGAGACGCTATTAGTATTAGAACAAAAAATGTTCTTAATGATAAATAGAGAAAAAATTTCATCACGACCGGGATTCGAACCCGGGCCCTCGCCATTTCGTGGCACGCTCTATTCCCACAGAGCCACCGTGACATCGTGCCCAGGTTGATTTCTGTCTCCATATTCTCGTCTGAGGGACGGTAGCGACATCTATCCAGTAATTGTGCAATTACTCAAATTCATTTAGATTTTCGTTTCGCAAAGCGCATATGCAAGAAAATATGTTATTCTACCGTTTTCAGTATCAACGTAGCTCCCGTCAGGGGACATCTTTAGCAATTCTAAATAGTAGAAAAAAATCATATATCCAAAAGAAGCTGATTAAATAAAGATTGCAGAATGATTGGGACAAGAGCTCGGAGGCTCAGTGGTTGGGTCAATGGACTGGCGATACGGACGTCCCAGGTTCGATTCCCAGCCAGGGCAGCCATGTACCAATGAGTTATCCTCGGTTTTTTTAACGGAAAAACTTAACATTTACCGAGCGCTCTCAAAACGGTGAAGGAAAACATCGTGATGAAACAATTCTAAGGCATGTATAAATTGCCAATCACGGAGCCCGCGTGTTGGATCATGGCCCGAGCTCCCTCGATGTAAGGGAAGGGATTACTCAAGTCTGATTTTCGTAGGCTTTGGCTAAATATATAAATTCTACTAAGCTCAAGAAACCTCAAAGAAAGAAAACGAGATATAAACAAAGACGTCTCCACCCTAAATACTCCAAGCAAAACTAACTTTAAAAAAAGAAAAACCCTCAAAAAAGCTCTCCAAGCGCTCAGGCGACTGACCGAGCTCGCCCGCCGAGTAGAAGTGCGTCGTGTCGCTCCGCTCGCTCTGCCAATTGTTGTTGCCCTCGTTGCCATGGTTACGATTGGGGTCCTTCTCCTGCCACGATCGGGACATGCGCTGCTGGTAGCTGTTCACGAGAGCCGTCACAGACTTCTCAGACCCGATAGGAACTCTTTCTGGTAAGTGCGGAGGACCTCTGTCTAATACAACAGAACTTCTCTCTGATTGGTGCGTTCCCTTTTCGTGTAGTTGCGAGCCTCGCTCTGATTGGTTCGCTCCCTTTTCATACAGTTGCGAGCCTCGCTCTGATTGGTGCATTCCTTTCTCATACAGTTGCGAGCCTCTCTCTGATTGGTTCGATCCCTTTTCGTATGAGCTTCGTTCTGATTGGTGCGTTCCTTTGTCATATAGTTGCGAACCTCGTTCTGATTGGTGTGTTTGCTTGGGGGGCCGGTCCGGGAGGGCGGGGCCTCGCTCCGGGACCGGCGGGACACTCGCGGGGAGGGGCGGAGCGCCAGCGGCTATGTTTAGGAATGTTTAAGGTTAAGTTTTAGTTGTAAATTTGAGCGATTTCGTGATGTTACGTAGTAAAAATCGCAATTAAGTCGGTAATAATTGAAAATTAAATTAAGGAAATAAGACGCTTTTTCACAAAATCGCCCAAATCTCATTCAAACATTTGATGAGCTAAGAACTAAATACAGTATCATGTAGACAGACACACAGTCAGCGGGGACATCACACAATGCGGCACATTTATGAAGCGTAAGACATGCCCATTGATTGTAACCCCTGACTCAAAGAGAGGGATGTTATAACGGTTTTGAGTAGTGGAAATACCTAAGAAATTGGTTCGAGTGTAATTTCGTGTCCTTGAATTCATTGGATAAATTGAAACTGGCGGTTGTACTCATGATAAATATATTGGTAAGGTTTTTTAGTAAATCAAAACTACAAAAAAATTGAACTAATTACGTCACAAGTCACACAATGACCTTAGAAATGACCATTAGGTCAAATTCCAGTGAAAGAAATCGATGCAAACAATTAGAAATACCGTAAAATGTAAAAACTCCTATAAACAACTAGATACACAAAGGTCTTACTAAAACAATTTAAAAAACGTCCAAATAAGGGTCCATTGTTAACGTCCAAATAATGTCCAATAAAGCAAATGAGGGTCCATTCATCCGTTTGGACCTTCTTTGCGCTCGGACATTTTTAGAAGGCAGACTGTGTATCTAGTTGTTTATAGGAGATCAATGGCTCCAAAGCACAGTAACGATAATAATATTTTTGATAGTTGAATTTATTGTAAATGACAATGCCAGATTCTGCCCCACTATCAACCGCAAGTTGTACAAGATAACGAATAAATGTAAAAATATCTCCGTTTTTTTTTAAAAATATTAGTTTAAAATAAAGTTTTGTACAAGTTGCGATTCGAAAAAAAAAACCTAATTAAGAATTCAGAAAATAGTAAGAAATCAAAGCGAATTATTCATTGTTTTTGTTATTCTTCTATAGGAGTTGCGAGAGTAGTAGAAAATGATACTGATTATGATTATGCAATATGAAACCTGTAATAAGTCCCCAACAAAATGATAGGTACAGCTTAAATGGTCACGTAGTTTTGTAGGTGGGGCAAAGCTCCATTGAAATGTGGCAATGTCATTTTAGTTTATTTCCCCCCAAATTGTTGTAATTTACTTAAACGCTGTGCAGAATTAATGTATGTCACAAGAATGACCATACATTTAATTTTGTCGAATGAATTCAAGGCCAGTCTGTAATATCAGTAAGTAAGAAATACTACGTCATATCTTCTCGTCTTCAATACCACAATGCCTAAAAACTAAGGTCTTCAACCAGTGCGTCCTACCAGTGATGACCTACGGAGCCGAAACGTGGACATTGACGGTGAGACTGGCCCACAGGTTCAAGGTCGCTCAGCGAGCTATGGAAAGAGCTATGCTTGGAGTTTCTCTGTTAGATAGAATAAGAAACGAGTATATCCGCCAGAAGACAAAAGTGGTTGACATTGCTCATAGAATCAGTAAACTGAAGTGTCAGTGTGGTGGTCACATCTGTCGTAGAACCGATAGCCGATGGGGGAGACGAGTTCTCGAATGGAGGACACGAACGGGTAAACGTAGTGTGGGACGCCCCCCGACCAGATGGAGGGATGACCTTCGCAAAATGGCTGGCAGGGACTGGATGCAGAGGGCCGAGAGTAGGGTTGATTGGCGCGCTTTGGGAGAGGCCTACGTCCAGCAGTGGACTGATACGGGCTGATGATGATGATGATGAAGAAATACAAAAATCCTTTATAGGAGTTATTATTACTATTTCACCCAGTTTTTAAATAATTCTATATCTTATAATGACAACAAGTTTCAGAAGAATTTATTAAAAATGACATTAGCAGTAAATCCCTTACCATCTTTCTGCGACCGAATGAACTCTGCATTTAAGTCTCGTCCGTTGGAGAACCTGGTCCGTCCCCACATGCTGCCACCACCAGCTCCAGGTCCTGGCTGCGGGGAGCGCGGCGGCGGCATGTGAGCGTGGCGCAGCATCACGGCTTCAGGGTCTTCGGCAGGTTGGCGCGGAGGCAGCGAGGGAAGCACTGAGGACTCTGAGGAGACAGTTCTTGTGATATGAGGAGTCTTTTTGGCTGTATTTATATAGTTTTTGATGTTTTGTTCATGTTTTTAACGGAGTCAAGTTAGAAATAACTAATTCGAATAAACGCTGACCGGACAGAGGGCGGCAGGAACTGGGCGAAAGGCGTGATGCCTTGGGAAGGCCTCCGGCCAGCACTGAACAGACACGGGCTGATGATGATGAAGTGGCATTACAAGTACCAGGAGTCACTATGTCTCACTCCACACCCGCTGTGTCCACTCGGTCCGAAGCCCCAGCTCTTTAAGTCACATCCCAAGTACCAGGGCACTATGAGCCGCCTGGAGTCACATTAGCATGCGGCCCCGCGTGTGGCTGTGCGGCGAGTGGGAGAGGCCCGAGGCCAGCAGTGGACTGACACGGGCTGGTGATGATGGAGTGGCATTACAAGTACCAGGAGACCGTAGCAAACTAGGAGCGTGATGAAAAACACAGTCCAGTATACTTCAACACGAAGCCCCAGCTCTTTTAGTCACATCACAAGTACCAGGGCACTATGAGCCGCCTGGAGTCTCTCAAATGTGAGCCCACCTATCTTTCTGTCCGGTGTGACTGATGCTCGCTGCGCGTGCTGAGAGGTGCGGTGCTCCTGCAGGATCTCTGCCTGCGTGCGGGGCGGGGGGCGCCGCGCGCGCTCGGGGCTCGACGCGGCTGATGATGATGAAGACGCGTTCCTGAGGTGACAGGAGGGTCAAATTGAGGTTGTGGTCGTTGATCCAGGTTTGCTACAAGACTGGGTTTTTTAAAGTTTGATAATTTTTTGGGACAATATGAGGTAGTTTGATTTTTTTCTGAAATGGTGGCTGTGGTTGTTGACGAAGGTTTCCTATAATACTGTTTTTAAAAATTCGACATTTCTATTGGAAAAGTACGAGGCAGTTGGATTTTTATAATGAAATTGTGGCTGTGGTGGTTGACGAAGGTTTGCTAAAAGACTGCGTTTTCAAAAGTTTGATATAATGTCTGAAAGGTGTTAAACCGTAATTTTTTTATGAAATGGTGGCTGTGGTGGTTGACGGGGGTTTGCTATGAGACTGCATTTTTAAAATTTCCATATCTCGCCTGGGAGCTGCCAGGCAGTTGGTTTTTTTTTACCAAAAGTTTGGCTGTGGTAGTTTCCACAAGTTTGCTGCAAGACTGTATTTTTAGATTTTCAAAATCTTTGCGGGAAGATATAAAACCGTTGTACGATCCTAATAACAGTCAAACGTCCATCTGTATAAGTACCACACCACTAGTTTTGCGACCCAATCCCAATTACTTATCAAGAGTAGAAAACAACTTACTCATGCAGCCGTCTCTTCAGCTCTGCTGTGGGTGACTCCTGCGTCTCCTTGTTCTCGCCCTGCGCGCTGTATGGAGTCAGCTGCAGCTCTGGAGGCAGCTGCGCGTGGAAGGCCAGCTTAGCGACCCACTCCTGCATGGTGTCTGCAGCAGGACACGCGAACAGGTACTCCGCGCCGTCAGCGCAGGCGAGACGGAACACGTGCGCGCGCTTCGTGTAGTCGCCGGCGGGCTCGCAACGCGCCTGATGAGAAAGCAAGGGTCAGTAGACCAGAAAAGGAAATTTTCCTAAAGACTAGCTATCAGATCAGTGGGGCTATTACATCATCAGTAATTTGTAAGTCTACATTGCTCGGGCACCACATACCTTTCCTTACATCAAGGGAGCTCGGGCCATTATCCACCACACGAGTCCAGTATCGAGTTTTTATAATGGTGTATAGGTATTACAAGTGTGCAATGGTGTCTGTGGCAGTTGACCCCGATACAGAACACAACTCCATTTAAATAAATTTGATACCACACCTAGAACGTATAAAACTGTTGACATTAATAAATAAATAAATGTATGTGGTGGTTGCCCAAGAATCCTTACAAGACTGCATTTTCAGATTTTCGCTATCTCATCTAGAAGTATCTAAACCTCACATTTAGTATCACGAGCTGAGGCTGTGGCAGTCGACTACAATTTAGGATATAACTACATTTAAATAAATTTGATACCACATCTAGAACATACAAAACTGCTGACTAAAATTCTAATTTTTCATCTGTGGTAGTTGCCCAAGAATCCCTACAAGAGTGCATTTTCAGAATTTATCTATCTCATCTAGAAGTATCTAAACCTCACATTGAGTATCGCGATGGGCGGCGCGGCTGCCTTCGCGCTGGCGAAGTCCAGCTCGTCGCGGAAGAAGCAGAGCAGCTGTCCGCACAGCACGGAGTAGTAGGAGCGCCACGAGCGCACGGTGGCGCGCTTGCCGCCGCACCCGCACTCCTGCTTGCGCTCCAGGTGACCTGGGGAGGAGATAGCAGGACCATTGAGGGATACCTTTTCCTTGCAAAGTGGTGTAAATGTAAATTCAAAAAATATGTTGTCGTGCAAAAATGTACTCAACGTGCTTACTTGCAATAAAGAAAAGACATTGCCACATTTCACTGGAGCTTTGCCCCACCTACAAAACTACGTGACCTTTTAAGCTGTACCTATCATTCTGTTGGGGTATCATTTTCTACTACTCTCGCAACTCCTATAGAAGAATAACAAAAATAACGAATAATTCGCTTCGATTTCTTACTGTTTTCTGAATTCTAATTAAAGCTGTTTTTTTCGACTCGCAACTTGTACAAAACTTTATTTTAAACCAATAATTTTAATAAAAAACGGAGATATTTTTACATTTATTCGTTGTCTTGTACATCTTGCGGTTGATGGTGGGGCAGAATCTGGCATTGTCATTTGACTTTGAGTTTACCTTCAATCTCGACCGGCGGCAGGTCCGCGGCGTCCCCCCGTCGGTGCCGGCGGAAGCTCTGCGTGCGGCGACGCGTCGTGAACGACGGCGTGCGCTTCGGAGTCTTCACCACCTGAACACATGGACCATATAGAGTAACCACCATCATCAGTCTATGTCCCCACAGCTGGGCACAGACCTTCCCTTACAGCGAGGGAGACAAATGCAAGCAGACTGTCACAGCGACAGGCAAGCTAGCTCTTTATCACTTCTGCTAGCCTGGTACTTCACATACTATCGCCAGTCTATTATATGTCCCCACTGCTGGGCACAGACCTTCCCTTACAGCGAGGGAGACTAATGCAAGTAAACTGTCACAGCGACAGGCAAGCTAGCTCTTTGTCACTTCTGCTAGCCTGGTACTTCACATACTATCGCCAGTCTAGTATATGTCCCCACTGCTGGGCACAGACCTTCCCTTACAGCGAGGGAGACAAATGCAAGTAGACTGTCACAGCGACAGGCAAGCTAGCTCTTTGTCACTTCTGCTAGCCTGGTACTTCACATACTAGCGTCAGTCTACTTATATGTCCCCACTGCTGGGCACAGACCTTCCCTTACATCGAGCACGACAGGATTCGAGCGCTAGTGAAAATCGTTGCCGCACCTGGCCAGGTCAACACGTAGTAAACACCTGGATCTGAGGACGCGACGACTCCAGAAAAAAACTAAGACTGTCTCTCTCTCTCTCCTACTCTTGTGTATTACTCACGCTCATGCTCTCCGCTCGCTTGACGTGCGGCTCCGCCTTGGCGAGGCGCTCCGCGGCCTGCTGCTGCGGGGACAGCGCCTCCTCCGAGGCGGTCGCGACCAGCGCGGACTGACACAAAATGATATTAATTATTTTATTTTATTAAGAGCCTTCCAAGCTTCTTAAAAAAATAATGTCTTCCAATATAATCAATTTTATTAAAAAAAGCTATTTACAAAATGTTTATTACGATAAATACTATTTTTTAAATGCTTATTTATAACGTGATTCAATGTCGGTAAGTTGTAGTTCGCATAATTGCGAGAAACGGCCGTTTTTGGCACATTTGTGAACTACAACTTAGCTTGTCGCAATTATGCCATGTATTGTATATTGAAAAATAGTATTCATCCCAATAAACATTTTGTACATAGCTTTTTTAATCAAATTGATATTGGAAGATGTTATTTTATCAAGATTGGCGGCGCTAGTTGGCTCTATGAGAAGGCTCTTACAAATTATTGTATACGAACTGGAGCCCAGAGAAAACCGTGAAAACTGATAAAAGCGTATATCTTCGTAAAATATTGGTCGTGATTGCTACGGAGCAAAATAACAAATGAGTTACTTATTTATTTATTTTATTAATGTACTCGACAGTTCGTCATTTGCCAATGTCATGTTACAGAAAATTCAATATATAATAGTCTTCTATCTTCCTCCAGAGGAGTCGCCGTAGCGTCGTCACCCTGGGTAGCCGCGTCTTCATGTCTTCATCCAGAGGAGTCGCCGTAGCGTCATCACTCTGGACGAAGCAGCTCGACAGTCACGTTCACTCCCGAGCTTGTAGCGGGAACTCTTGATAAAAGCTTGAAACTTCAGATCTTGCTCAAATTATCCAATAACTTCACCGTACTGTCACTCGCGAACATTTTCTGATTAATTCAACGTGATATTAATCTCAAAATAACCACTGTAGACAATAAAACAAAAATTATCAAATAATTTTGCAACCCTCGTTTCCCGCCATTGTCAAGAGAACCCCAAGTGAATAACAAACGCGAATTTTATGAAAAATGATAAAATATTAAAAAAAGGTAATGGACTCGACAATTCGTCGTTTGCCAATGTCATGTTACATAATATTCAAGATATCACAGTCACGTCTTCATCCCGAGGAGTCGCCGTCGCGTCGTCATTGAAAAGTTGGAGATTCTATTGGAAAATGTCAGAGGGTGTTAAAATGAGTTGTTAAATCAGTAACAGCCTTACTTACAATCGATGATTAAAATTAATACCTTGTTTAACAATTGTTTAAAAAAATGTTTACTTATAAACGCTATTTAAAGTGAATCAACTCCTGAAGAACTCAATAAGTAGCTGTCAGTTTATTCAACGTCGTATGCTTAATTAACAAAATGGCGGACCGCATTCGGAACAGCTGATTCCATTTGATACTGATGATTACTTTTTTAAGGACTTTGGAGTAGGCATTACCCCAATTTAGGCCAAATTTTCGTTCTTTTTTTGAATTTATTCAGCAGTGTTACCGTACCTAAATATTTTTTGGTGTTTTTTTGACGATTAGCTAATCACTGCTTAAATAACGTTTATAAGTAAAAAAAGGTTAATCACTTATTAAGAGTTTAAATAATGATTAGTTAATATGTTACTCTTCCGCAGGGCAGCGATTTGGCCCCAATTTTTTATTTATAAGTATATATTTATTATTAATATTTTATAAAGATGACTGTAAAAACTTTTATGTGGCAAATAAAGTATAAGATGTTAATATGTTGCTCAGTGCTTGATTAGTGTTTTTTATAAGTAAGAGGGTACCCCCCCCCCCCCCCTTCCCTCATTCGATGCACGTTATATCTCTCTCTGTCCCACACGCATCCTCTTTCACACCCACCAACTCTCTCTTACACTCACACTCTCTTACTCACCCTTTCTTTCTCTCTCTTTGTCTCACATACATTATCTCTACTCACCCTTACTTTCTCTCTCTCTCACACACATACATTATCCCCCCCCCCCTACCCCCCGTCACTCACCTCCCTGTCGTTCCCCTCGTGTTGCGGCGCGTTGTGCTTGCGCCTCTCCTCTGCGATGCGCTCCACCTCGCGCTGGCGGTACTGCTGCAGCCGCTCCGCCTCCACTCGCTCCGCCGCGGCGCGACGCGCGGCCGCCTCGGACTCCTGCTGCTCCTTGAACGCAAGCTCCACCTGACAGGAGAGAGAGAGGGTGTGAGAGAGAGAGGGTTAAACATATACAGACTGGCCTTGAATTCATTCGACAAATTTAAATGTATGGTTAGGCTTGTGACATACATTAATTCTGCACAGCGTTTATATTAAAAGCCTTCCATGAGCCAACTAGCGCCGCCAATCTTGAAAAAATAATATCTTCCAATTTTATGCTATTTACATAATGTTTATTAGGATGAATACTATTTTTCAATATACAATACATGGCATAATTGCGACAAGCTAAGTTGTAGTTCACAAATGTGCCAAAAACGGCCGTTTCTCGCAATTATGCGAACTACAACTTACCGACATTGAATCACGTTATAAATAAGCATTTAAAAAATAGTATTTATCGCAATAAACATTTCGTAAATAGCTTTTTTAATAAAATTGATCATATTGGAAGATATTATGTTTTTAAGATTGGCGGCGCTAGTTGGCTCGTGGAAGGCCTTTTGGAATTAGAAGACCTCGATGTCACAGTGGTTGGGTCAATGGACTTGCAAAACGGAGGTCCCAGGTTCGATTCCAGTTCACTTTGAACCTTCCAGGCGAAGGTGTAGGGCGAGTGATTGAGAGTGTGCGGTGCCATGCGAGATAAAGGGTGAGTAGGTGTGTGTGAGAGAGATAAAGATAGCGCGCGTCTGTGTGTCTTCTGTCTCAGTCTCTCTCTCTGCGTGCGAGGGCCTTTGTGCAATGTGCATGTATGAGAGATAGCGTATATAACGTGTGCGTGCGTGAGAGGTGTGTGTATGTACGTAAGAGAGAAGAGTGTGTGTGAGAGAGAGAAAGACAAAGAGTATGTGTGTGTACTGACCAGCGTGCGCCTGCGCAGCGCCTCGCACTTGTCGCGCTGCGAGGCGATGGTCTCCTCGAGGTCCGTGTGTCGCTGCAGCAGCGCCTCGGTCTGCGCCACGCTCTCGCCCAGCTTGCCGTCGCGCAGCACCGGCACCCTGGCACCAGGAGACACCAGGAGTTACCAGACCATATGACGGTGTATAGTATGACGGGATTTTAATTGACGAATACAATTAAGATAAGTGCATTGGTGGGTAGACGTAGTGTGGGACGCCCCCTGACCAGATGGAGGGACCTTCGCAAGATGATTGGCAGGGACTGGATGCAGAGGGCCGAGAGTAGGGTTGAGTGGCGCGCTTTGGGAGAGGCCTGCGTCCAGCAGTGGACTGGTACGGGCTGATGATGATGATGATGAGGTCACTATGAGCCGCCTGGAGTCCGCCCGAGTGCGGGTCACTGACCTGCTTGCCGCCCCTTCTGCTGGTCACCGACCAGATGGAGGGATGACCTTCGCAAGATGGCTGGCAGGAACTGAGAGTAGGGTTGAGTGCCGTGCTTTGGGAGCGGCCTGCGTCCATGACTCCGGGCTAGCCATAGGCTCCTGGTACTTGTAATGCCACTCCATCATCATCAGCCACTGGATAGCATATTAATGACTCTACGACTGTCATAGTGCCCTGGTACTGGGGATGCGACTCTAAGAGCCGGGGCTTCGGACCGAGTGGACACAGCGGGTGTGGAGTGAGACATAGTGAGACTCCAGGCGGCTCATAGTGCCCTGGTACTGGGGATGCGACTCTAAGAGCCGGGGCTTCGGACCGAGTGGACACAGCGGGTGTGGAGTGAGACATAGTGAGACTCCAGGCGGCTCATAGTGCCCTGGTACTGGGCATGCGACTCTAAGAGCCGGGGCTTCGGACCGAGTGGACACAGCGGGTGTGGAGTGAGACATAGTGAGACTCCAGGCGGCTCATAGTGCCCTGGTACTGGGGATGCGACTCTAAGAGCCGGGGCTTCGGACCGAGTGGACACAGCGGGTGTGGAGTGAGACATAGTGAGACTCCAGGCGGCTCATAGTGCCCTGGTACTGGGGGGCGACTCTAAGAGCCGGGGCTTCGGACCGAGTGGACACAGCGGGTGTGGAGTGAGACATAGTGAGACTCCAGGCGGCTCATAGTGCCCTGGTACTGGGGATGCGACTCTAAGAGCCGGGGCTTCGGACCGAGTGGACACAGCGGGTGTGGAGTGAGACATAGTGAGACTCCAGGCGGCTCATAGTGTCCTGGTACTGGGGATGCGACTCTACGAGCCGGGGCTTCGGACCGAGTGGACACAGCGGGTGTGGAGTGAGACATAGTGAGACTCCAGGCGGCTCATAGTGCCCTGGTACTGGGGATGCGACTCTAAGAGCCGGGGCTTCGGACCGAGTGGACACAGCGGGTGTGGAGTGAGACATAGTGAGACTCCAGGCGGCTCATAGTGCCCTGGTACTGGGGGGCGACTCTAAGAGCCGGGGCTTCGGACCGAGTGGACACAGCGGGTGTGGAGTGAGACATAGTGAGACTCCAGGCGGCTCATAGTGCCCTGGTACTGGGGATGCGACTCTACGAGCCGGGGCTTCGGACCGAGTGGACACAGCGTGTCCGTGAAACGGAACGAATGGCGGCGGGCGATCGCGGGGTCGCCGCGCGGGGGGAAAAAGTGACATTCGATATAAATTCAAATCATGGACGACGTGGCGTAAAAATTCTGTTTTCAAATGTTTTCTCAATATACCAGTTTATTATAAAATACAGTCCACTCATTGCTTCCACCGACCGCAGCTACATAATGGTCCTTTTTCGCCAAAGAAGAAGCATTTGAACCTGGAACAGGGCTTATGAACTCGGGCTACAGCAGTCTGGTTCGCCGAAGAATCGAAGACAGCAACTGAGTTCGACCTGCGCTTAGAACTTCACGTCTACGGCTGGTTTTCTACTCATTTTGGATCATCGTGACTTTCATCGCAAAGTCTTCGCTGCAGCGGCTTTGTGAACTACAATACACAGTCCAATTCTACGAGGAACCTGCCGACCGTTATTCTACATCAAGTATCAACAAGGATTGGAACACAGATCGAGAGACGAATCAACAAATTGCATCATAAATAGTGAGTTCGTTCCATTATCCTTTATTCCCCAACATTTTTTATCACTTCACTCACAGTCCTTTGTTTGCCATTCATTCCACTAAAATAGCCCACTTTAATCGCAATAGCATCTTATTTCATCGCTTACAGCCAATCTATAGTCATTTGCATACTGCAATCATCTTTAAAACTCGTAATTTAGTTGGCTAAAATTGAAATTTTTCATATCATTGTTTACGTATTTTTTTTGCCCAGAAACTACCCGCAGTAAAAAGCGCCTACTGCTTTTACACAAGCAATTTTTTCGCTCTACAAAATCGATTGCATTCAATTTTAATCAGGCACTTTGTAGTTGTGCTGATTGCTACAATTATTTTCGCAGGCGTTTCTAACGACAAATTTCTATTTTTATTTATTTAGATAGTCTCTAAAACTAATATTTTTAATATCTGGCTTTTCATTAGTCTAGTCTTTTCCATAGTTTTCATAACCTTTTCACATCATATTACTCAGTTGAGTTTGAATTTATTTTCAATTAAGTTTTTGATTCTTACACACTTATGTCCTTAGATAGAATGGAAACTTTAATTAGAAAGCGTAGTAACTTTAAAAGCAAGCTCACTCAATTCGAGAACTATTTAACAATTGCTTCAAGTTGTGAAAAGTTGAGTAATTTACAGTTAATTGAACTTGAATTACGACTTACTAAAATTGAAAGCTCATACAAGGAATTTGATGAATTTCAGGCCGAGATTGAGACGTTGTCGGAACACCCTTCTATGCAATACGACGAGCGAGAAAAAATCGAAATGAAATACTTCGTGTTGGTGGCAACTGCTAACCAGATAGCTGAGATTTACGTCAAGCCTTTGTCCAATGATGCCGAGGTAGGCTCTAGGTGCGCTCGTCTTGTGGCTCAGCAACCACAACCACAGCCACCAACTCAAACACATAACTTTATTAAGCTTCAACAAATTGAAGTACCTAAGTTCTCGGGTAGCTATCATAATTGGCTAGAGTTTAAAGAATCGTTCGTTTCTTTAGTTCACGATAGGAATGATATGGACAATATAAACAAATTACACTTTCTTCGTGCGTCGCTGAAAGATAGCGCTCTATTAGTTATCGACAATCTCGACTTTAAAGCTGACAATTATACAACCGCATGGGACTTACTGTGTGACAGGTATGACAACAAGCGTCTACTCGTGAACAATCACGTTCAAGCCCTCTTCAATGTCGAGCACGTTCATAAGGAATCTAGTAAAGGGTTGCGCCATCTGGTGGATGTCGCTAACAAAAATCTTAGGGCTTTAAGTACTTTAGGGCAGCCTACTACACACTGGGACACTTTAGTTATTCACATGATGACTAGTAAGCTAGATAGTGTCACCCATCGTGAGTGGGAAGAGACTAGGAATACACTTACTGATCCTCCCACTCTGAAGTTTTTTGTGTCTTTCCTTAGCAATAGGGCTGATTTACTAGAAACCCTAGAGGAATCTAAAGCTACCAAATTAAAACTAGACATTTCTACGCCTTCTTCTAGCAAACCCAAAAGTTTTGCTGTCGTCATAGACAAACATCAAACTTATGCATGTCCTTTATGCAAACAAGCTCATTTACTATATAATTGTCAGGCCTTCAAAAACTTGCCAGTATCTTCTCGCCTTCAAAAGGCACATGACTTCAAGGTTTGTCTTAATTGCCTACGACCAGGGCATATGTATGCTAAATGCAAACTGGGTCCATGTAAGTACTGCAGCACAAAACATAATACTTTGTTACATGAAGACAAAGACCTAAAATCAACATCACACGATAATGTTGTACTTTCTAGTAATCATTCATCTGAATCTCGTGTCGTCTTACTATCCACAGCTCTCGTCAAGGTGTTGGATAGCAAAGGAAAGCCGCACTCAGCTCGCATCCTGCTGGACAATGGGAGCACGGCCAACTTTATATCGCGAGATTTTTGCAATAAACTACAATTAGAGACTCGTAATGCTCACTCAAAGGTATCAGGTATCAATAATCAGGCATCTAATAGTTCGCTATCGTGCTCAATCGCATTTGAGTCTTACGGCGGGGACTTTAGGATGAACATTGATTGTTTCGTCTTACCTGAGATTACCTCGAAACTTCCAAACAAGCTGATCGACATTCAGAACTTACCTATTCCTTCAGGTGTTTGTCTAGCTGATCCCTCTTTCAATGTTCCGTCGTCTATCAACATCTTAGTTGGAGCGGAAGTCTTCTGGGGCGTTATCGGCACAAACCGCATCAATTTAGGTAAACGCAATCCGTCTTTATTCGAGAGCAAGCTGGGCTGGATTATATCAGGCGTCGTATATCAGTCCGACTCGAATTCTTCGTCAATGTGCATGTTTGCAGACGAGCAACATGCTGATACAAATCTAACCCGCTTCTGGGAACTCGATACTATTCCTTCAAAGCATAACTTCACTTCGGAGGAACACTCATGTGAAAGCAATTTCATAAAATCTACAGAACGCAACTCGGATGGTCGATTCGTGGTGTCGATACCTCTTAAAGAATCACCTGATGTTTTGGGCGATTCTTACCAAATGGCGAAACACAGGTTTCTGTCTCTAGAACGTCGCTTAGCACGTGAACCTTACTTAAAAGCTTTATATGTAGATTTTATGAATGAGTACCGCCAGATGGGTCACATGAGGGAAAACACAAAACACAACATACATTCAAGTTTAAGTAAATCGTACTTTTTGCCACATCATGGCGTGCTTCGGGAATCCAGCACCACCACAAAACTCCGTGCAGTCTTTGATGCTTCGGCAACGACTACTTCAGGTAAATCATACAATGACATTCAACTAGTCGGGCCCGTGGTCCAAGATGATTTAATTTCAATTCTATTACGTTTTCGCCAACATAAGTACGTTGTTTCCGGAGACATTGAGAAAATGTACCGCCAAATATTGGTCAAGGAAGATTTTCGTTGTTTACAGCAGATTTTGTGGAGGCTGGATCCCACACAAACAATACAAACATACACTTTAAATACTGTGACGTATGGTACTGCCTCTGCGCCATTCTTAGCTACTAGGTGCCTGAAACAATTGGCCGATGAGTGTGCAGACACAAACATACAGCGCGCCATAGCGCACGACTTCTATGTCGATGATTTTCTTTCAGGAGGGTCGACTATTCCTGAAACAATGGAGTTATGTCGTGGCGTCATAGCCACCCTCGAATCAGCAAAATTCAATCTTAGAAAATGGCAGTCGAATAGCAAAGACATTTTGAAAACCCTTTGCCATGATCATGACACTTCTGACTCAGTCGATTTGAGCGCCAATGAAATGTCTAAAACATTGGGGCTTAATTGGAAATGCTTTCAAGACACATTTTCTTACTCTATAAACTTACCTGCAAAAGATGCAGTCACCAAACGTCACATCTTGTCCACAATCGCGCAAATCTTCGATCCTCTTGGTCTTGTAGTTCCTTGCATCGTGGAAGCCAAGATCATCATGCAGCAGTTGTGGATCTTGCAGTCTTCGTGGGACGAACGCGTTCCAGATCTCGTACAAAAGGTCTGGTCTAACTTTCAACTTACCTTGCCACACCTAAATCATATTCAAATACCCAGATGGATCACGTGTGATCTACCATCATCCATACAATTGCATATTTTTACAGACGCGTCGGAGAAGGCTTACGGCACTTGCATTTATGTGCGCTCTTCATCTGATGACGGTTCGGTCAGTGTCCATTTATTGACTGCTAAGAGCAAGGTCGCACCCACCAAACCGAGCACCATACCGCGCCTTGAGCTTTGCGCGGCTCTTCTAGGAGCTCGATTGTGTACTAAAGTCCTTAACTCCCTCACCTTGCACTTCAGTGAGTGTGTGTTTTGGTGCGATTCTACAATTGTCTTAGGCTGGCTTGCATCTTCGCCTAATCGTCTGAAGGCCTTTGTCCGTCATCGCGTTTGTGAGATACAGGAAGATTTTGCACATAACACCTGGCGCTATGTTCCTACTCAAGAAAACCCCGCAGATCTCGCTTCGCGAGGCTTGAGTGCTGACAGGCTGGGTGAATCTTCTTTGTGGTGGAAGGGTCCTTCATTTTTGAAGTTAGACCAATCTCAGTGGCCAACTTTTCCAAACTCTACGGAGTCATCGTCATCCGAATTGCCGGAGACAATCAACTCGTTTCACACTATAGAAGCAGAGGCCTATGATTTGTTTCGCAATTTAATCACTAACATTTCTAATTTTGCAAAGTTACAGCGAATTACGGCGTATGTATTTCGTTTTGTTAACAATTGTCGCAATACAATTAAGAGTCACAATTCTCTCTCTACATTGGAGCTTACGAATGCTTCTAACTTTCTTATAAAGGTTGCTCAGCGTGAGTCATTTACAGAGGAATACCTGATGCTTAAATCAGGTAAGACCTTGCCAAAGAGGTTGCAATCATTGTCACCATTCCTCGACTCCAACGACATCATACGAGTTGGAGGTAGACTCGGCAACTCTTGTTACGATTACAATGTCAAGCATCCCATCTTACTATGTGGGAAACATCAATTAAGCACACTACTCTTTCACATGTTACACAGGAAGCTTTTACACGCAGGTCCTCAACTTCTATTAGCCACAGCACGACACAACTATTGGGTATTAGGTGGACGAAATCTTGCCAAAAAGACTTCTCGTTCTTGTGTCAGATGCTGTAGACACAAGGCACAAATAGTGCAACCTATAATGGGTAACCTTCCCGAACAGCGTGTTCAACTAGAATTCCCTTTTCTAGACACCGGTGTCGACTATGCTGGGCCAATTATGATAGCTAACCGTAAAGGCAGAGGCTGTTCATTAGTTAAATGCTTCATATGTGTTTTTGTTTGCTTAGCCACACGAGCGGTGCATTTGGAGCTTGTCTCGGACTTGACGAAGGAAGCTTTCATCGCCGCGCTTAATCGTTTTATTGCTCGCAGGGGAAAACCGCGCAACGTCTTTTCAGATAACGGTACATCCTTTGTCGGAGCTTTCAATGAACTGTCACAACTTCTATCACAGGATCTGACATCTGAAATGGTCGATCAAGGTACCAACTTTTCATTCATTCCAGCCTACACACCACACTTCGGTGGCTTGTGGGAATCAGCAGTCAAATCGGTCAAACACCATCTCAGGCGCACGTTAGGCCTAACTAATTTAACTTTCGAAGAGATGGCTACTTGTTTGATTCAAGTCGAGGCTATTTTAAACTCCAGACCCTTGACTCCCATCTCAGACGATCCTTCAGACCTTGCACCGTTAACTCCAGCCCATTTCCTCATTGGACGTCCTCTTACTATGATGCCACATCGTCACATCTCCGATAACGTCAACATCACCAGTCTTCAGCGGTTTCGACGCATAGAATACCTCAAACAACATTTCTGGCAACGCTTTACGCACGAGTACATTCTATGGCTTCAGCAGCGAACCAAATGGTGTCGTTCAGACGGCGAACTACAAGAAGGAGCTCTAGTAGTGATAAAGGAGAAAACCTCACCGCCATTAATGTGGCTCTTGGGACGCATCACTCGTCTACTACCTGGAAAGGACGGCATCGCAAGAGTCGCTGAAATACGAACCAAAAAGGGCGTTATCCGTCGCGCCTACAACACAATATGCCCTCTCCCAGTCAAGATTGTTGAAGATACTTCAAGGCCGGGAATATGTCCGTGAAACGGAACGAATGGCGGCGGGCGATCGCGGGGTCGCCGCGCGGGGGGAAAAAGTGACATTCGATATAAAAAGAATCATGGACGACGTGGCGTAAAAATTCTGTTTTCAAATGTTTTCTCAATATACCAGTTTATTATAAAATACAGTCCACTCATTGCTTCCACCGACCGCAGCTACACAGCGGGTGTGGAGTGAGACATAGTGAGACTCCAGGCGGCTCATAGTGCCCTGGTACTGGGGATGCGACTCTAAGAGCCGGGGCTTCGGACCGAGTGGACACAGCGGGTGTGGAGTGAGACATAGTGAGACTCCAGGCGGCTCATAGTGCCCTGGTACTGGGGATGCGACTCTACGAGCCGGGGCTTCGGACCGAGTGGACACAGCGGGTGTGGAGTGAGACATAGTGAGACTCCAGGCGGCTCATAGTGCCCTGGTACTGGGGATGCGACTCTACGAGCCGGGGCTTCGGACCGAGTGGACACAGCGGGTGTGGAGTGAGACATAGTGAGACTCCAGGCGGCTCATAGTGCCCTGGTACTGGGGGGCGACTCTAAGAGCCGGGGCTTCGGACCGAGTGGACACAGCGGGTGTGGAGTGAGACATAGTGAGACTCCAGGCGGCTCATAGTGCCCTGGTACTGGGGATGCGACTCTAAGAGCCGGGGCTTCGGACCGAGTGGACACAGCGGGTGTGGAGTGAGACATAGTGAGACTCCAGGCGGCTCATAGTGCCCTGGTACTGGGGGGCGACTCTAAGAGCCGGGGCTTCGGACCGAGTGGACACAGCGGGTGTGGAGTGAGACATAGTGAGACTCCAGGCGGCTCATAGTGCCCTGGTACTGGGGATGCGACTCTACGAGCCGGGGCTTCGGACCGAGTGGACACAGCGGGTGTGGAGTGAGACATAGTGAGACTCCAGGCGGCTCATAGTGCCCTGGTACTGGGGATGCGACTCTAAGAGCCGGGGCTTCGGACCGAGTGGACACAGCGGGTGTGGAGTGAGACATAGTGAGACTCCAGGCGGCTCATAGTGCCCTGGTACTGGGGATGCGACTCTACGAGCCGGGGCTTCGGACCGAGTGGACACAGCGGGTGTGGAGTGAGACATAGTGAGACTCCAGGCGGCTCATAGTGCCCTGGTACTGGGGATGCGACTCTAAGAGCCGGGGCTTCGGACCGAGTGGACACAGCGGGTGTGGAGTGAGACATAGTGAGACTCCAGGCGGCTCATAGTGCCCTGGTACTGGGGGGCGACTCTAAGAGCCGGGGCTTCGGACCGAGTGGACACAGCGGGTGTGGAGTGAGACATAGTGAGACTCCAGGCGGCTCATAGTGCCCTGGTACTGGGGATGCGACTCTAAGAGCCGGGGCTTCGGACCGAGTGGACACAGCGGGTGTGGAGTGAGACATAGTGAGACTCCAGGCGGCTCATAGTGCCCTGGTACTGGGGGGCGACTCTAAGAGCCGGGGCTTCGGACCGAGTGGACACAGCGGGTGTGGAGTGAGACATAGTGAGACTCCAGGCGGCTCATAGTGCCCTGGTACTGGGGATGCGACTCTACGAGCCGGGGCTTCGGACCGAGTGGACACAGCGGGTGTGGAGTGAGACATAGTGAGACTCCAGGCGGCTCATAGTGCCCTGGTACTGGGGATGCGACTCTAAGAGCCGGGGCTTCGGACCGAGTGGACACAGCGGGTGTGGAGTGAGACATAGTGAGACCCCAGGCGGCTCATAGTGCCCTGGTACTGGGGATGCGACTCTAAGAGCCGGGGCTTCGGACCGAGTGGACACAGCGGGTGTGGAGTGAGACATAGTGAGACTCCAGGCGGCTCATAGTGCCCTGGTACTGGGGATGCGACTCTAAGAGCCGGGGCTTCGGACCGAGTGGACACAGCGGGTGTGGAGTGAGACATAGTGAGACTCCAGGCGGCTCATAGTGCCCTGGTACTGGGGATGTGACTCTAAGAGCCGGGGCTTCGGACCGAGTGGACAAAGCAGGTGTTGGAGCATATTAGACCGTATTGTCGTAGGCTCCAAGCTAGCTATGGGCTCCTGGTACTTACAATTCCATTCTTCTCTTCTCTTCATCATCATCAGCCCGTGTCAGTCCACTGCTGGACTCATGCCTCTCCCAAACGTCCCTAAACATGTATCTAGACCTTCTGCATCCAGTCTCTGCATCCTCCCTCTCTCTGGTCTCTCACCTGGTCGCGATCCAGTTGTCCAGTGCGTCCGCGTCCCTCATGAAGCCCATGGCGTCCAGGTGCTGGCGGTAGATGCGGTCCCGGCGCGCCCAGGCCGCGTCCAGCGCTTCCCGGCGCGCGCGCACCGCGCTCAGGCGCTCCGCTATCTCCGCCGACATGAAGTGGCCTTCGCGGACCAACTTCTCACCTGGACATAGTATAGTATTATAGCAAAATTTTAATGAAATAAAAACAATTAAAGTTCAAGTATAAAAATTAAATTGGGCTTTTGAAAAACCGCGAAAAATTATGACTGCAAAATTATTCGTAAAATTTTAATTTGTAATGAATCACCCTGAGGGGATCAACCCTGAGCGTTCACTGACATTAACCAGGCTACCTCTGAGGGAGGCTGAGACTAGAATAAGGACTTTGGTCGGGAATGAAACTCGAATTACAACACACACAGTCCCGTTACAAATTTTAATGTCTCCAGTGGTTATTTTGTGTTTAATATCACGTTAAATTAAACAGAAAATGTTCGCGAATGACAGTATGGTGGATTTGTTGGATAATTTGAGCAAGATCTGGAGTTTCAAGCTTTTCAGAATTTGAATTACGCATTATCCATGCTCGGTGAATAAATTAGAACATGATGAAAAAAATTATTGGCGCGGGCAGGACTCGAACCTGCGACCTCGTCATTCCGTGACAAGCTATTATCAAGAGTTCCCGCTCCGAGCTCGGGAGTCCTCCTAGCTCGGGTGACTCCAGAGTGACGACGCTACGGCGACTCCTCTGCTACTCACAGCCCTCTTCCCCCCTAGACATGAAGCCGGTCCAATGTGCGCGCGAACCATTCTGTCACCGATGAGCGCGTAGAGACGGAGCGGGGCACAGGGGGGACGGGTTAAAGAGATGCGTCCATGTCGGTACTATCTCTAGGTGGCACGGGAGACAGACACGGGCCTCCTGCTACAGGGATAGGGGGGAAGTGGGCTGTGTCTCTAGGTGCCACGTGTCGCGAGGCAATGTTGCGCTCATGTGCGGGCAGACACGGGCTCCTGCTACAGGGATAGGGGGGAGGTGGGCTGTGTCTCTAGGTGCCACGTGTCGCGAGGCAATGTTGCGCTCATGTGCGGGCAGACACGGGCTCCTGCTACAGGGATAGGGGGGAGGTGCATACATACCCCCATTAAAGAACCAGGTTGGTATTGGTCCACCTTCCAGAGTCCCGGGTCCTATTGGTCCACTCACCGTCCGCGTAGAACGTGGTGAACGCGTCCTCCTTGGCCTGTATCTCGACCGCGACGTCCCCGTGCGAGGCCAGCAGGCGCGCGGCGCCGGGCAGGTCGCCGGACAGCTCGGGGGCCGTCACGCGCGCCAGGGTCGCGTTGCTCCAAGCCCTGGAGACACAGGAACAGGGTAGGATAGGGTAGTATTAGGGACAGTGCGCAGAGGGCGCCTAAATTAAAAAGAACCAAGGTGATTGACCAAACCAGGCCACCCCTTTATACAGGGTGGCCCGACAGGCGTTCCGCAGAGGGCGCCTAAATTAAAAAGAACCAAGGTGATTGACCAAACCAGGCCACCCCTTTATACAGGGTGGCCCGACAGGCGTTCCGCAGAGGGCGCCTAAATTAAAAAGAACCAAGATATCTTCAGGAGAACACACGTTTATTGGATTCCAATTTTAGTTATAAGCTTTTCTGAAGCACGAAACGATAGCGCGTTGTATAAGACAGACAGAGCCATCTATTGGCCAAATAACGCTATTAACCAGACAGCATGGTGGAACATAGAGAAAGGTGAAAGTCGAAGAGATAAGTATACAAGGGGCCTCAATAAGGTTGAGATTTTCTCAAAAACTACTGGACCGAATTTGATAATTATTTTACAGTTACATAGTTTTAAATTTTATCTATCAAACAGTGAAAGATTTTTTGCAATAACTCAATTAATTTATGGTACGGTGGAACACAGAGAAAGGTGTACAGGAGAGTTTTTGAGGTTGAGATTTTCTCAAAAAGACTTATTGCAAAAATAGGTACGATGACTCATTTTTTTATATTGCATCCCTCAACTCTCACGCTCCTGCTGAAGAGAACTGTGAAATCAGTTTCGCGATATCTCAACTAATACCGAAGATATTAAGCGGTTAGTCACGTGGTGCTCCATCTCTTTATAGCAAAACGCTTTAGTATGTAGTGTGTATGTCGCTACCACGGTGTGACGTCACAGACACAATGTATTACTATTACTGTCTAATGGTAACATGGCTAAAAATAAAAATCGGCTTCCGCGCAACGCAACCTAACCCCGTAACTTTGCTCTGACTAAAGGATACAACTAGATTTAGAGACCAACTTAAATTTGCCATTATCATAATATTATGTCCAAACATTGTCATACTATTACTGATTAGTTCATAATCTGCAAATATAAGTTTGTAATAACAACAAACAATATTTTGGAGGGATGTAATTTCAAATTTACAGTTTTCGTATGTTTTTCCTTTACTTGTGCTATAAGACCTAGCTTCTTGCCTTTCATGATTCTAGGTCAACGGGAAGTACCCTATAGGTTTTGGTTTTCTTGCGTTTTCATAATAAATATGCGAGAAAATGCGACATAAACGGTCATATCTTTCGGCATTCTAAATTAAGTTTATGAATAACATCTCATGTTATTGTAAAAAAAAATCCAAAATCAGTAAGTGTTTTTTTTGGAAACAACCTATACGTACTATAGAAGAACCGGGCTCTCATAAACTCACAGGAGCTCCTGGTACGTCTCAAAATAGGCCTGCAGCTGCTTCGTGAGCTCCAGCTGGCGCATAAACTCATGCCTGATCCCCTTAAGGGTAGACAGAGACAATGGCCTTCCATCTACTGCGATCCTGGCACACACCCTCGCCTCCTCCACATTCATCAACCTCTTCAAAAGCTGTCTAAAGTTCAACAACCCGTCCCCAAGTACCAGGCACTCATATACTCACATGAGCTCCTGGTACGTGTCGAAGTATGCCTGCAGCTGCTCGGCCAGCTCCAGCTGCTGCGTGCACTGGTCGAGGCGCTGCGTGAGGGCCGCCAGCGCCTCGGTCACGTCCTCCAGCTTCGAGGACACGTGCTCCTTCGCGTCCGGGAACGCCGCGCCCAGTCTGGGGGGAGAGAACGCCTTCAACACATGATAGCCTGGTACGCGAAAGTATAGGTATTGGAGTAATTCAGCTAAAACTAGTTTGAGGAGAGGAGACAGTTGTAAGATCGCTTTCAAGACATGCTATCCTGGTTCTACCGCTCTGACAGTCTTAGCACCCGACTCCTATTCAACTCCAGCCCCCTGTTACCTCTCCGCGTCCCTGGTGAGCTGGTGGTGCTGCTGCCGTAAGTTATGATTCAGGGAACCACCTCCCAGCGTCCTTAGCGACTTGGAAATAGCCTCTAAGAGCCTCACCACAACTCCTGCTACCCTACTACCTCTCGGCATCCTAGATGAGCTGTTTCTACCGTTCTGATACTCTTAGCAACCCACTCCTATCCAGCTCTGCCTCTCTGGTACCTCTCCACGTCCTTAGCGACTAGAAAATAGCCTCTAAGAGCCTCCTCACTCCTGCTCCCCTGTTACCTCTCGGCATCCCTGGTGAGCTGTTGGTGCTGCTGCCTGATGGCCTGCACGTCTGCCCCCAGCGCGTGCAGCGCCCGGCCTCCGCCCGCGCCCGCCAGCAGCGCCTCCTTCTCCGCGAGCCAGGCGGCCGTCTCGTCGGCGGAGCGGTCGAACTCGTGCACCTGACGCGCGCCCGCCAGAGCCTAGGAGATGGATTTACATAAATTCTTCAATACTTTGTTCAACCTTAGAGCTCTAGGGAACACTTGGTTATGTCATACATAATGTAATAATTTACAATAATATAAGGTCCAGAATACAAACTAGGTTACGGCTGGATGCACGAGCAGAGGAACAGGGCAAAGAACCGACCCACGGGATATGAACTAATTGCGGATGTAAAGAGGCCTTGGTAATGTTTTAAAATTTAGTTTATTCATAGAGCTGAAAAAAAAATTAAGGCATGTGAAATCCGCCGCACCGCAGTGTGCCCGCGTGGTGGATCATGGCCCCAGCTCCCTCTATGTAAGGGAAGGTCTGTGCCCAGCAGTGGGGACATATATATAGACTTATGATGTGCGCGCGAACCATTCTGTCACCGATGAGCGCATAGAGACGGAGCGGGGGACCGGGGGGCGTGTTAAAGAGATGCGTTCATGATAAATGGAGAAAAAATTTCATCACGACCGGGATTCGAACACGGGACCTCGCCATTCCGTGGCACGCTGTATTCCAACAAAGCATTTATCATTTAGATTTTCGTTTCGCATAGCGCATATGCAAGAAAATATCAAAACAGATGCGTTCATGTCGATACTATCTCTAGGTGGCACGTGAGACAGACACGGGCGCACTCCTGCTACAGGGATAGGGGGGCAGAGGGCTGTGTCCCGAGGAGTGACGACCGAGGCTCATCAGTCCCTGGGTGCTGACCTCCTGCCTACAGGGCTAGGGGGGAGTGGGTTGTGTCCCGAGGAGTGACACCGAGGCTCATGAGCCTGGTCCTGTCCTATGTGCTGACCTCCTGCCTGGCCGCGGCGAGCTCGCGCAGGTCGTCCCCGAGGCCGCGCAGGTCGTCCACGCGGCGCCGCACGCGCTCGGCCTCCGGCGTGTTCTCGTCCAGCAGCGCGGCGCCGGACTCGCACACCACGTACACGCGGCCCTCGTTGGCTGACACATAAAAAAAATTCAAAGTCAAAGTCAAATTTATTTATTGCAAGTAAGCACTGTATTTTTTTTATTTTTTTTTGTAAGATTCTTCCCAATGGGAAAGGCAAAGCCAACTAGGGCATACAGCCTGGTCTGATGTTAGTAGAATGTCTGAATTCTTATAAATACATACATATATACGAAGATAACCTAACCTAAACCTACGCACAACCCTCCCAAACCCCTAAACGAAATAACTCAATGATCCACGCAACCATCAAGCTATGCAAGGACACCTTGCTAAGAGCACAAAACTTCACAAACACGACTTCTTTCGAGCACTCCAACTAATAGAAACGTTCGCGGATATCTCCTGATTAACTTAACGTGATCATTGATCACTAAATACCACGGAAACTATTTAATTAGAATTTTCACAAAAAAGTAGCTAATGGCGTTTCGCGCGCTTAACAAGGAATCGTAAGCACTGTATTCGCTTTTATACCAAGTTGCCAGAAAGTGTCACGACGTTGACAGAGAGGAAACTTAAACAATCTCATTAAGAGCGTTCCATGAGCCAACTAGCGCCGCCAATCTGCCGTTTCTGGCACATTTGTGAACTACAACTTACCGACATTGAATCACGTTACAAATAAAGCATTTAAAAAATAATATTTATAGCAATAAACAATGTGAACGTAGCTTTTTTAATAAAATTGATTATATTGGAAGATATGATTTTTTTAAGATTGGCGGCGCTAGTTGGCTCTAGGAAGGCTTTTAAAGGACCACTTGTTAAGAAGGCGTATTACAGGATAGATGACTATTTAAACGATGAACATGCATGGTGTGTGTCGCCGGTTCCGCATGAGGGATAAAGTCTAGATTACTAACAATAGTAATAGTTGTGTAATACCTAGTTATTAAGTAAATGTGTATTATTATATTATTTTAAAAGCAATGCTGCTGAGAGTTTTTTGTCACTTGTTCTCCTCAGCGTTGGCTTTTCCTTGCAAAGTGGTGTAAATGTAAATTCAAAAATATGTTGAAAAAATGTACTCAACGTGCTTACTTGCAATAAAGAGATTTGACTTTGACTTAAGCACGTTGAGTACATTTTTGCACGTCAACATAATATATTTGAATTTACATTTACACCACTTTGCAAGGAAAAGCCGACGCTGAGGAGAAGTGGCAAAAACTCTCAGCAGCACTGCTTTTAAAACAATGATAATACAATGATTACTTAATGACTATACAGTACGTAACTATTACTATTGTTAGTAAGTTTATCCCTCATGCGGACCCGGCGACACACACCATGCATGTTCATCGTGACAATAAAACAAAGTACTCAAAATCTTGTTCAAAGCGACATTTCTAATTCGTTCCAAAAGATGTCACTGGTATCATATTAAAAATCGGGTTAAACATTGCATTGGAATTAGAAGAGCTCGGTGGCTCAGTGGTTTTGACAATGGACTTGCGATACGGAGGTCCCAGTTTCGATTGCCAGCCCCAGCCAGGTACCAATGATGTAACCTCGGTTTTTTCGACGGAAAACCTTACGTACATTTACCGAGTGCTCTCAAAACGGTGAAGGAAAACATCGTGATGAAACCTGCATGCCGTAGAAGAAGAAAATCTAAGGCGTGTGAAATCCGCCGCACCGCAGTGTGCCCGCGTGGTGGATCATGGCCCGAGCTCCCTCGATGTTAGGGAAGGTCTGTGCCCAGCAGTGGGGACATATAAATAGACTGATGATGATTGGATTTAGAATGTATTTCAATAATAATAAATACTAGTAAAACCGATACTAAAGCTTCTCGACGGCTATATTTAGTAGTCTCATTGCCAGTCCAATAGCCAATGGATCAGTATCGACAAACATTTGTGGTAGCTACCACCGCCATCTGCTCGCCGAGCCCCTCCTGTCAGCCCTGGCCTGGTCTCCCACTCCTCACTCACCGTTGAGCTGCGCCAGGAAGTGCTCGAAGCTCTGCTGCAGCGCGTCCACGTGCTCCACGTCCCCGCCGTACTCCTCGCTGGCGGCCGCAGCCATCTGCTCGCCGAGCCACTCCTCCACCTCCTCGCACTCTTGCACGAACCTGCACCAGACAGCTAACATTACCAGAAATAACGATTCAATAGGGGTCCGAGCCTCCAGAGGAAACTAGGAACCCTTATAGGATCACTTTGTTGTCCGTCTGTCTGTCAAGACCTGTATCTCAGAAACGCGTGGACGGATCAAGTTGGAATTAATACCCAATACTCAGGTCTGCAACCTCATGCAGTCGTGAAAAAATTAACCTTCTACGTCAACGCAATCAAAAGATATGGCCGTTTATGTCGCATTTTCTGGCATATTTGTATGAAAATGCTGGAAAACCAAAACCTATAGAGTACTTCCCGTTGACCTAGAATCATGAAAGGCAAGAAGCTAGGTCTTATAGCACAAGTAAAGGGGAATGTCCTGAAATATAATTCGCACTCACTTGAAGTATTGCAGGCTCTGGTGGAGGCGGTGCTGCCGGCGCGCAGAGAGCAGCTTCATGTCCTCGTACGAGCTCTTCAGCTCGTCCAGCGCGGTCCTCACCTGAGCACACTCCGCCTCGGGGATGCGCTCCTGAGGACACAAACATCGGCGTTACATAACTCATTGATCGACTGGCGAGATAATAATCTCATTTACAAGACAAAAAATCTTCAGTACGAGATACGATAATCTTACTTGCAAGATAAACATTTTCATTGCGAGATAGTAACATTCCTTGCAGCATAGCTCCTTTACAAAACATTATCTTCGTAAGACAAAAATCACCCTTAAGAAATAGTAATGTTCATTAGCAGACAAAAATCATCGTTACGCGATAGTAGTCTTCCTTACAGACAAAAATTATTTTTACAAGATAATACTCCTCAAAATATGAAAATCTTCCTTGCAAGCTAAAAAAATCATTACTATTAGTATTTTATATATATATATATATATTTTATATGATTTTTTTAGCTTGCAAGTAAGATTTTTGTCTTGTAAGTGTGATTTTTTAGCTTGCAAGGAAGATTTTTGTCTTGCAAGTAAGATTTTTATCGCATTAGGGATAAAAACATAGATAAGCAATAATAGGTATGTATCTTGCACGCGAGATAAATTGCAGACAATAATAAATGAAATTGTAATGAATAAATAAATTAGTATCTTTAATTTAATTATATATATATATATAATTAAATTAAAGATACTAATATTTATCTTTAATTTAATTATATATATATATATATATAATTAAATTAAAGATATTAATTTATTTATTCATTACAATTTCATTTATTATTGTCTGCAATTTATCTCGCGTGCAAGATACATACCTATTATTGCTTATCTATGTTTTTATCCCTAATGCGATAAAAATCTTACTTGCAAGACAAAAATCTTCCTTGCAAGCTAAAAAATCACACTTACAAGACAAAAATCTTACTTGCAAGCTAAAAAAATCATTACTACAAGATATCAATCTCGCCTGCAAGATACATACCACAAGTCCCGCCGCGACCTTCTCCAGCTTGTCCACCGTGGCATCGAAGCCCGTGAGCTCCCGCTGCGTGTCCTCCAGCCGCCTCGCCAGCGCGGCCACCGAGTCCTCGTCGCGCCCCACGTCGCCGGAGACCAGCGCCGGACGACGCTCAGACAGCCAGGCGGAGGCTTCGGAGATCTCGGACAACAGCTGAGGAGATACGATAGTACGGTGGAACACAGAGAAAGGTGTACAGGAGAGTTTTTAAGGTTGAAATTTTCTCAAAAACTACTTGACCTATTGCAATAATTATTTCACTGTTTGATAGATAAAAGTGAAAACTATGTAACTGTAAAAGAATTATTAAATTCGGTCCAGTAGTTTTTGAGCAAATCTCAACCTTATTCAAATTCAAATATTTTTATTAGTTTAGATTACAAGATCCATTTTATGTTAGTAGTTGTACTTAAAACTATGTTAGTACTTACATAAATAAAATAGTGAGTTTAGACACGTAAGTATAATTATGTGTTCATCTCCCCCACGAGCCGACCAGACCTTTATTATCGAGGCCCCCTGTATACTTATCTGTCTTCGACTGTACCAGGACACTATGACATGCATGGGCGTACCCAGGTAGGGGCAGGGGAGGGTAGCTGCCCCCCCCCCCCCCTGTATAATGTTGACGTCCCTACTAAGTATCTTATCTAGTACTTTTATCGATAAAAATTAAGAAAACGGATTTTTTGCCATTTCTTTGCAATACAATATATTTACAACTAAAAATTACGCGGCGCGTTCGTTCTTTCTATAAGCACCTAGCTTATAAAAAATCTAATTTGCCCCCCTGGCCCAGAACCTGGGTACGCCCATGATGACATGCGTAGAGTCTCATTAACTCGCGCCGCAGGAGAGGCTCAAGGCCAGCAGTGGACTGTAGGGCTGATGATGGCGCCTGTATAATAGCCCATACCTGTAGCAGTTCGCATCTCTCCGTGATCCTCTTGGTCCTGACGGCCGCCTGCTCCCCGGCGTGGCGCAGCGCGGCCGCGAGCCTGCGCCCGCCCTCGTCCAGCTCGGCCGCCGCGAAGTGCCCGCGCCGAGCCAGCTGCGCGCCGCGGGACACCACGCCGCGCACCGCGGGCTCCCTGAGACACAGCTTGCTCTCAACCGGCTCCGAATACACTCTCAAGTACACGATGGAAATTATTAGACTCACTAGATGTGTTTTAAACCAATAATTTTAATAAGAAACAGAGATATTTTTACATTTATTCGTTATCTTGTACATCTAGCGGTTGATGGTGGGGCAGAATCTGGCATTGTCATTTCGGTCGCGCAGGCTTTGACAGGACAAAAAGGCCACACAGATAAGTATACAGGGGGCCTCAATAAGGTTGAGATTTTATCAAAAACTACTGGACCGATTTTAATAATTCTTTCACAGTTACGTAGTTTTAACTTTTATCTATCTATCAGTAAAAGAATTATTGCAATAGGTCAAGTAGTTTTTGAGATAATCTCAACCTTAAAAACTCTACTGTACACCTTTCTCTGTCTTCGACCGTACATGTTAAAATTAAAGTACAAATTATTCTGTTGATAATATAAAATATAAAATAAATAAATAAAAATGTTATGTTTATCTTGCGAGGTAGATTACTATCTCGCAAATAAGATACACACTACATACATACGCATCAGACTAACACACTCATTTTTAATAATTAGAATTTTTTAAATTTATAATTGGTTGTTGTTTATCGTATTCTGTAAAAAAAAGCAGGAGATGACACCATTTGATATTCTCCGCCTCAATGGCAAGATTTTCAATAAATTATATATCTATTTTTATTTATAAATCAGACAGGTACAGTTGACCAATTATAAATTAAAAAATATTCTAATTATAAAAAAATAGTGTGGTAGTGTCTGATGCGTGTGTATGTAGTATGTGCCTGTGTCTTATTTACGAGATAGTAATCTACCTCGCAAGATAAACATCTTCCTTGCGAGATTAAAATGTATATATTATGTAGGTGGCAGTGTAATTATAATTATATCCATACGAATGTATTGCCATAGTGTCGAAATTTGGACTGTATTTCATGACTTCGATGTTCATTACAGCGAATATTACCAAAGCGAAAGTTTGTGACCGCGACGTACGTTACAGCGAAAGTATACGATTGCGATGTACTGGACTTCGATGTGCTGTATTTATTATTATGTGGTTACTATTGAATTTTGTGAAAACCTGTAATTAGCTTTTTATTACTATTGTAGTTTATGAAGTCTGTCATTGTTTTGCTGTTGAAATTTCCTGTTAAAATAAAATAAAACAAAAATCATTTTCACGAGATGAAAATCTTACTGACACAATTAAAAATCAATTTTACGAGATAACAATCTCGTTGACGAGCTAAACCCTTTTCTGCCCGCGAACCCAGCAATTGAAATCGCAATCGTTATTGCAAGTAAGCACGCTGTATACATTTTTGCACGTCAACACTGAGGGGAAGTGGCAAAACACTTTTAGCAGGGATTCCGGTGAGCTCTTACCTCGCGATGAGCTCCGCCTCAAGCGCGAGCTGCTTCTTGAGCAGGGCCCTCGCCTCGGGCAGCGAGGCGCCCACGTCCTCGGAGCGAGCCGACGCCTCGCGCTCGCGCAACCTAAGGGGAGGGAAAGGTCAGTGACAATATTTTTTTTAAACTAGATACAGCATGAGCTGCTTTAGCAAAATATACCTATTGTATTTACTAAATATAAATCTTGTACAATATTAAACATGTATTTTTAATATTAATGGACTCGACTGTTCGTCATTTGCCAATGTCATGTTACAGAATATTCAAGATATCATACGTTGGTTATGTCGGGCTCGCCGCCCTGAAGGGGCGGAATACCGTCCAAACTTCCTTGGGTGTTCCACCTCGTGCCATTGTTGCCGAGCCACGGGAACTGCGATACATGGCCGTCGCGCCGACTGGACCCTGCAGATTCCTGCCTGCCTGCTGCTGCTGGCCTGTCTACTGCTGGCCTGCCTGCTGTTAGCCTGCTGCTGGCCCTGGGCCCCTGCAGCTGCCTGCCTGCTGCTGCTGGCCGGCCTGCTGTTAGCCTGCTGCTGGCCCTGGGCCCCTGCAGCTGCCTGCCTGCTGCTGCTGGCCGGCCTGCTGTTAGCCTGCTGCTGGCCCTGGGCCCCTGCAGCTGCCTGCCTGCCTGCTGTTAGCCTTGTGCTGGCCCTGGTCTCCTGCAGCTGTCTGTGTGGTGTCCCCTAGGCTCACCCACCACGTGATCTCCTCCTGCTGGTCGCGCTGCCAGCGGTGCAGCAGCGCGGCGTCCTGCAGGTTGTCGCGGCGGATGGACATCGGCTCCTGCAGCTGACGGTATCTGCAACAACACATGCAACAGCTCATGATTATACAGAATGATAAATGTCCAGACAGTTGGTTTGTAGGGATAATGGGTTTGTAGGTTACTTGGTTTTTGTGTCAATTGGTCAGTAGGGTTAATTGGTTTGTAGTATCAAATGGTTTGTAGGGTACTGGGTTTTAGTGTCTATTGGTTTGTAGTATCAATTGGTTTGTAGGGATAATGGGTTTGTAGGTTACTTGGTTTTTGTGTCAATCGGTCTGTGGGGTTAATTGGTTTTGTAGTATCAATTGGTTTGTAGGGTACTGGGTTTTAGTGTCAATGGGTTTTAGTGTCAATGGGGTTTAGTGTCAATTGATTTGTAGTGTCAATTGGCTGGTAGGGATAATGGGTTTGTAGTATGAATTGGTTTGTAGGGTTAATGGGTTTGAAGGTTAATTGATTTGTAGTATCAATTGGTCTGTATGTTTAATGTGTTTAAAGGTTTAATTGGTTTGTAGCGTCAATTGGTATGTACGGTCAGTATAAATAATTGGTTTCGACCGTAATATCATCACTACTGACCTCTTGACTGCCTCGTCCGCCTTCTCCAGTATCTCGTCCGCCATGAAGTGTCCCGAGTCCGCCAGCTGGCGCGCGGTCTCGGCCAGCTGCGCGGCGGTGTCGGCCTTGCCCGCGGCCTGCTGCTCCAGCCGCGAGTGCCGCTTCAGCAGCACGGAGACGGAGGCCAGGTCCTTGCCTGGTCAGTTATTTATTTATTTCAAATAGATTAACGGTGAAGGAAAACATCATAATGAAACTTGCATGCCGTAGAAAAAATAATTCTAAGGCATGTAAAATTCACCAATCCGCACTGGGCCTGCATGGTGGATCATGGCCCCAGCTCTCTCGATGTAAGGGAAGGTCTGTGCCCGAGCAGTGAGGTAATATAAATAAACTGATGATGATGAACGTCCAATAAAGCAAATGAGGGTCCATTCATCCGTTTGGACCTTCTTTGCGCTCGGACACTTTTAGAAGGCAGACTGTGTATCTAGTTGTTTATAGGAGATCAATGCGTTTATGTAATAAAAGTGATATATATGGGATCCTGATGTAAAATACTATATGAAATAAATATTGTTTTACTGAATATCGATATGAGAGAACTATTTTGCCATTATCTCAAGAACTGGTTTTTTTTCACTGTGTTTAATAATTAGAAAACATGTATAAATGGCTCGTAAAGTGTCTCCAAACGTGATAATAGTTCGCAACTAACCTCAAACCATATAAACAACATTGAACCAATGGCTTAATATAGTTAAATACACATAATTATACGAGGTGTAGTGTTGGCTACATATTGGTAAGATAAGATAAATATTCTTTATTGCAAAAAAGAAAAGAATTACACAAAAGAAATAGGCTAATATCGTTAATATTACAATTGGTAAGTATTTATACTTGTATTTGTTTTTTTTATATACAGGGTGTAACGTAAAGGGTATATGAAGCCGAAGGGAGGGTGTTCAGTATCGGTAACTGAACAACTTTTGTTCGACGACTTTTTGATTTTCGCGAATTTATTTTTTGACTTTTCATACATTTCGTACCTGTCAGCTGATCGATTTGTATGAGACATTAATTTATTTTTAATTTTTATTCGAAAAGTCGTAGAACAAAAGTGGTTCAGTTACCGATACTGAACACCCTCCCTCCGGCTTCATATACCCTTTACGTTACACCCTGTATAATATGTCATACTTATAAAACACATTTAAGTAGTTGTTAAAGAATATTCTACTTAATTATACGGCTGTTAAGTTCAAAATCTTACGTCCACTAGCACATTTTTCGAATTTTTGGATTCTGTTCCAGGATTTTTATTTGTATACTTAAGTGTATTATTAGTTTACTGACGTGATCAAGTGTACCGTGTTCCTAAGATCTTAATAAATGAGTATGAGTACTGAACCGATTACAATAATTCCTTCACAGACACGTAGCTTAGAGTATCCTCTCCATCTCTGAGGAGTTACTGACCGTGGTCCTCGCTGAGGAGCTGCGCCTCGACCTCGTCCAGCCACAGCGCGAACTCGTCTCGGCCGCGCAGGTACACGCGCGCCTGGTACGCCTGCTGGAGACGCTCGCGACGGAGCTTCGTGGCGGACTGGACCAAGATAATGCTTTTTTTGTAAAATTAATACCAACTTATCTTTGCCATTATAGTCAAAGTCAAATGACATTGCCACATTTCAATGGAGCTTTGCCCCACCTACAAAACCACGTATCATTTAAGCTGTACCTATCATTTTGTTGGGGACTCATTACAGGTTTCATATTGCATAATCATAATCAGTATAATTTTCTACTACTCTCGCAACTCCTATAGGAGAATAACAATAACAATGAATAAATCGCTTCGATTTCTTACTATTTTCTGAATTCTTAATTAAGTTGTTTTTTTACGACTCGCAACTTGTACAAAACTTTATTTTAAACCAATAATTTTAATAAAAAACAGAGATATTTTTACATTTATTCGTTATCTTGTACATCTTGCGGTTGATGGTGGGGCAGAATTTGACATTGTCATTTCTATAGATAGATGACTATTTAAACGATGAACATGCATGGTGTGTGTCGCCGGCTCCGCATGAGGGATAAAGTCTAGATTACTAACAATAGTAATAGTTGTGTAATACATAGTTATTATGTAATTGTATTATTATTATATATTTTTTAAAGGATGTGCTGCTGAGAGTTTGTTGCCACTTTTTCTCCTCAGCGTTGGCTTTTTCTTGTAAATTGCAGAAGTTGCGAGAGTAGTAGAAAATGATACTGATTATGATTATGCAATATGAAACCTGTAATAAGTCCCCAACAAAATGATAGGTACAGCTTAAATGGTCACGTAGTTTTGTAGGTGGGGCAAAGCTCCATTGAAATGTGGCAATGTCGTTCACAATTGTTAATGTGCCGCGTGTCCACTGACCTGCAGCTCCCTCCACTGGTTCTCCAGCTCCTCGACGTGGACGGCGATCTCGCGCGACGCGTAGTGCTTCGCCTCTGAAAACATCACATTATTTGGTTAAGTATTTTATATAGATAGAAGGATAATTGACGAAAAACCTATAGTCTTCCATCCAATCCGCACTGTGCCCGCGTGTTGGATCATGGTCTGAGCACCCTCGATGTAAGGGAAGGCCTGTGCCCGATGATGAAGTGTACACATACTGATGATGTATATCATAACATGTGTATGTCTGTCTGGCTGTGTTTATGTGTGTTTGTCTGGTGTCTGTAGGTGTGTCTGTTTTTTGTCTGACCACCTCTCTCTCTCTCTCTGTGTATGTCCACTTGTCTATCTCTGTGTCTGTCCACTTGTATCTCTCTATGTCCACCTATCTCTCTATGTGTGTCTGTCTCTCTGTCTCGGTCCACCTGTCTCTCTCTATGTCCACCTGCCTCTCCCTGTGTCAGTCGACCTGTCTCTCTCTATGTCCACCTATATCTTTCTGTGTATCTGTCCACCTGTATCTCCCTGTGTCTGTCCATCTGTCTCTCTCTGTGTCTGTCCACTTGTATCTCTCTATGTCTACCTATCTCTCTATGTGTATATGTCCACCTGCCTCTCCCTGTGTCTGTCTGTCCACCTGTCTGTATCTCTGTCTGTGTGTCCACCTCTCTCTCTCTGTCTGTATGTATGTACACCTCTCTCTCCCTGTCTGTCTGTCCACCTGTCACTCTGTCTGTCACATCTCTCTCTCTCTCTCTGTCTGTTCACCTCTCTCTCTCTCTCTGTGTGTGTGTGTATGTCCATCTGTCTCTCTCTGTGTGTCTGTCCACCTCTCTCTCTCTCTGTGTGTGTCTGTCCACCTGTCTCTCTCTGTCTGTCCACCTGTCTCTCTGTCTGTCACATCTCTCTCTCTCTCTCTCTGTCTGTATGTCCACCTGCCTCTCTCTGTGTCTGTCCACCTGCCTCTCCCTGTCTGTGTCTATGCCCCCGCCTGACCTATGAGCTCCTCCCCGTGCCTGGCGACGCCGTCCACGCGCCCCTTGTTGGCCGCCAGCTCGCTCTCGAAGGCCGCGTGGCGCTGCAGCTTAGACTGCAGGTTGGACAGCTCCCTAACAACAATTAGGCAATCATTGAAAAATCAGTCTTTTCAAAAAATATCCAATGTACAGACACAACTTTTTTACAGTCTTATTGTATGTATAGATTGAGTATTATAGAGATATAGAGAGCTCGGTGGCTCAGTGGTTGGGTCAATGGACTTGCAATATGGAGGTCCCAGGTTCGATTCCCAGCCAGGGCAGACATGTACCAATGAGTTATCCTCGGTTTTTTCGACGGAAAAACTTACGTACATTTACCGAGTGCTGTCAAAACGGTGAAGGAAAACATCGTGATGAAACCTGCATGTCGTAGAAGTAGAAAAAAAATCTAAGGCATGTGAAATCTGCCAACCCGCAGTGTGCCCGCGTGGTAGATCATGTCCCCAGCTCCCTCGATGTAGGGGAAGGTCTGTGCCCAGCAGTGGGGACATATAAATAGACTGATGTTGTTGTTGAGTATTATACCCAAGAGTGTCAGTTTCCACTTTGAAAACCAGAGGGGGAGATGTTTCCTGATCACCTGTAGCTGCTGTCGGTGGCCGTCTGCATGTTGAGTGCGATCCACTCGCGCTCAAGCGCCAGGTCGCGCAGGAACTGCTGCAGCTGACGCGACTGCTGCAGCATCACGCCGCGAGACACGCAGCGCTCCTGCAACAACACAACGTTTTCACAATGGACGGAAACGACGCTTGTGACAATTCATTAATGTCTACAGTGGTTGTTTTGTGTTTAATATCACGTTAAGTTAATCAGAAAATGTTCGCGAATGACAGTATGGTGAAGTTATTGGATTATTTGAGCAAGATCTGGGGTTTCAAGCTTTTATCAAGAGTTCCCGCTCCGAGCTCGGGAGTGAACGTGACTGTCGAGCTGCTTCGTCCAGAGTGATGACGCTACGGCGTCTCCTCTGGATGAAGACATGAAGACGCGGCTACCCAGGGTGAAGACGCTACTGACTCCCCTGGAGGAAGATAGAAGACTATTGAATATATTGAATTTTCTGTAACATGACATTGGCAAATGACGAACTGTCGAGTCCTTTAATAAACTAAATAAATCAAATATTTGATACGTTTCATCCCTTGCCCAAGTGTCCCCCCTCCCCCCCCCCCCACTGCCCCTGCCCCCACAGCCCCCCCCCCCTCACCCATTATTGCCCCCTGTCCCTCCCCCCTGTCACTGCCCCCCTGGCCCCTCCCCCCGCCCCCCCCCCCCTTATCACTTCCCATATTCCCCCTCCCTCATCACTGCCCCTGCCCCCTCCCCCCCCCCCCCCCCCCCATCACGTGCCTGCAGCTTGTCAGTGCGCGCGGCTACGTCCCCCGCGCGGCGCTGCACGTAGCCCGCTGCGTAGTGTCCGGCGCGCAGGAGCCGCGCCGCCACCTGCTGCAGCTCGCCCACGCGAGACACCTGCGACTCCAGCAGCTTGCTGAACTCGGCGTGCTTGCGGACCAACGTGTCCACGGCTGACAGAGGGATAAACACAAATTATTAAACAAAACTAACTACGTCTAAAAATATACAAATTACTTATATATATCGTTGGCTATTACTTATATATATCGTTGGCTATACAACGAGGTAACGTCGCCAGCCTTTTGGGCACTCTTCCGCAGGGCAGCGAATTGGCGTCCATTTTTTATTTATAAGTATGTTTTTATTATTATTGTTCATATAATTTTAAGTAGTTGACTAAATACTACAGAACGAACACGTCGTCGAGGTCCCCGTTCTGTGTCATGGTGCCCAGGACGCTGGCAGCATTTCCTCGCTGTATCGCAATGCTCAAATACATACATTAGTAACTTGATCAGAAGTTTAATACTTTAGGAGACCCTCTTTGGTACAAGAAAAAATAAAAAAAATTGGAAAAGAATTGTTTCAATCAGACGAATAGTTTTTAGTATAATCTCAATCTTATATTGAGGTAATTATTACCATCAATGTTCTCGCCGAGGTCGTCGTTGTTGAGGAAGGCCTCCTTGGCCGAGAGCCAGTCCTCCGTCTGTCTCGCTTGCTCCTTCAGCAGCTGCAGCTGGTGCGCCTGAGACAGAAATCAATCAATCAATCAACACATTTATTTGTTAGAATACACAGAATACGAGATTTTATTTTATTTATTTTATTAATGGACTCGACAGTTCGTCATTTGCCAATGTCATGTTATAGAAAATTCAATGTATAATAGTCTTCCATCTTCCTCCAGGGGAGTCGCCGTAGCGTCATCACCCTGGGTAGCCGCGTCTTCATGTCTTCATCCAGAGGAGTCGCCGTAGCGTCGTCACTCTGGACGAAGCAGCTCGACAGTCACGCTCACTCCCGAGCTCGTAGCGGGGAATCTTGACCATGGCGCCAAACTTCAGATCCTGCTTCAATTCTCCAATAACTTCACCATACTGTCATTCGCGAACATTTTCTGATTAATTTAACGTGATATTAAACACAAAACACCCACTGTAGACATTGAACTGAATATTATTAAATAATTTCGCAACCGTCGTTTCCCGCCATTTTCAAAAAGCCCAGAATACGAGATGTTATACAATTTAATACTAAAGTCATGGTATTCAGCCTGTTAAGAGGCGTACAAATGTTATACACACTGATGACGGTCACTGAACTCCTTGACACTGCAAAACATATTGTGTAAGAGCCACCTGGACAACTCCGTTTTAAATGGCCTGCCTTCTAACAACCTCATCGTCTGAGGAAGTTTGTTATATAAAAAAATTACATGTTATACACATTTTTCTTGTAAATACATAGGGGCCGCCATAGCATATTCATACCTTTTTCCTCTTGTTTGTCTGGCGATAACTTCATTATCTTGCACGTAATGGTCCATGTTATTTTTGACAAATACACATATATCCCTAATGAACATGGACGGCAAGGGTAGGATGTTTAGTCTTTGAAACAGAGGCTTGCAACTGTCCAGGAACCCTGCGCCACATACAGCCCTAATGCACTTTTTTGCAATCTAAATACTTTCTCTGAGTCCACGGAATCGCCTCACAAAATCAAACTTACTTTAATTTTTAGGGACATTTTTTGACATTGATTATATCCGGTAACATTTTATATTTAACATTTTGATATTTGACATTTTGATATTTGACATTTTGATATTTGACATTTTGATATTTGACATTTTGATATTTGACATTTTGATATTTGACATTTTGATATTTGACATTTTGATATTTGACATTTTGATAATTGATATTATTTTGGTTTATATAATTTAATAGCGAATGAATGAATTGTAATTAATTAATTAAGTTACCATCGTCGACTTGGGTGAAAACCTGTAAAGGCGTTAGGATTGTAATTTTAATGAAATAAATAAAGAAATAAAAGAAACCCCCTTCGGCCGTCTACGAAACCGGAGTTTCGAAACTGGCTTCGATCGAGGCTTTTGTAGTACTTGTACGTAACTGGCTTCGATCAAGTATTTTTTTTTACTTGTACGTAATTAGTTTCGATCGACGCTTTTGCTGTGCCTGTAGGAAACCGACTGCGATTACTTCATAAAGCAATTTTTGGGTAACTGATTCTGATGACTTTATATGTAACTTTGTATGTATATTTACCTACATATCTTACTTATTGAAATCGCAACAAATTCAATTTTTAACACTTAAAACGCGAAGTTATATTTTTTAGCTAAGAACTGAGGCTACATGACCATGATAGCCCCCTATAGATAGAACACAACGCTTACTATGAAGAGAGAACACTATGTCATCTTAGGAACATTCTCTAACATGTAGTCTATTGGCGGCCCTTCACTTGGCTATTCGTATTTGCGTATTTGTCATAATTGCCATGTGTGGTTGGTATGCTTGACAAAATATTCGTCTTACTTGTATGTACGGTGGAACACAGAGAAAGGTGTACAGGAGAATTTTTAAGGTTGAGATTTTCTCAAAAACTACTTGAGCTATTGCAATAATTCTTTCACTGTTTGATAGATAAAAGTTAAAACTATGTAACTGTAAAAGAATTATTAAATTCAGTCCAGTAGCTTTTGAGATAATCTCAACCTTATTGAGGCCCCCTGTATACTTATCTCTGTCTTCGTCTGAACGTTAAGTATCTGACAAATACGACAAACATCCACTAGCGAATACGAATAGCCAAGTAAAGTGCCATGACAGGGGAAATGTGAATCTGGCCATCACAGACCACTTACCCCATAGACATTGACATTGCCACATTTCAATGGAACTTTGCCCCACCTACAAAACTACGTGACCATTTAAGCTGTACTATCATTTTGTTGGAGACTTATTACAGGTTTCATATTGCATAATCATAATCAGTATCATTTTCTACTACTCTCGCGACTCCTATAGAAGAACAACAAAAACAATGAATAATTCGCTTCGATTTCTTACTATTTTCTGAATTCTTAATTAAGCTGTTTTTTTCGACTCGCAACTTGTACAAGACTTTGTTTTAAACCAATAATTTTACATTTATTCGTTATCTTGTACAACTTGCGGTTAATGGTGGGGCAGAATCTGGCAATGACATTTGCAAGCGAAAAATTATGTCAAGCGATAGGCGCAATTAGACGAAGCGGGGGGCAGGGGTGCCATATTAAACCCGTGTCGGTATCTCAAGGTCGGGTTCTCTTGACAATGGCGGGAAACGACGGTTGCAAAATTATTTATTAATTTTTGTTTTATTGTCTACAGGGACTATTTTGAGATTAATATCACGTTAAATTAATCAGAAAATGTTCGCGAGTGACAGTATGGTGAATTTGTTGGATAATTTGAGCAAGATCTGGGGTTTCAAGCTTTTATCAAGAGTCCCGCTACGAGCTCTGGAGTGAACGTGACTGTCGAGCTGCTTCGTCCAGAGTGACGACGCTACGGCGACTGCGAGGGAGGGAGATAGAAGACTATTATATATGGAATTTTCTGTAACATGACATTGGCAAATGACGAACTGTAGAGTCCATTAATAAAATAAATAAATAAATATCTCTATGTGTCACGTGTCGCGAGACAATGTGGCGCTCATGTGCGGGCAGACACGGGCGCCCTCCTGCTACAGGGATAGGGGGGAAGAGGGCTGTGCTGGCCATAGTGAATGCACTGTCCAGATTTGCATCAGATGACGTCATAACACGACATGTCTCATGCTCGTTGCGACCTACCTGCGTGAGATACTCCTCTCGCTGCGTCCACGCGTCGTCTAGAGTAGCAGAGAGCTGCTCCACTCGCTTCGCCTTCTCCGCGTCGTGTTGCGGCGGCGCCTCGGCTTGCAGCGCGCTCAGCGCCTTCTGGCGGCCCACGATCTCAGCCTGACAACAAAAGATTTGGTTGTCCATAGGATTTAGTTTTAAATAGATGTTTTCAATTCAATTCAAATGATTTATTGCAATCACAAAGACCATATAAGTGTTAGTAAGTACTTAAAGCAGCAGCAGCAGAGCTCGGTGGCTCAGTGGTTGGGTCAATGGACTTGCAATATGGAGGTCCCAGGTTCGATTCCCAGCTAGGGCAGCCATGTACCAATGAGTTATCCTCGGTTTTTTTCGACGGAAAATCTTACGTATATCTACCGAGTGCTCTCAAAACGGTGAAGGAAAACATCGTGATGAAACATGCATGCCGTAGAAGAAGAAAAAAAATCTAAGGCATGTGAAATCCGCCAACCCGCACTGGGCCCGCGTGGTGGATTATGGCCCGAGCTCCCTCGATGTAAGGGAAGATCTGTGCCCGAGCAGTGGGGCAATATAAATAGACTGATGATGATGATGATGAAGTACTTAAAACTATGTTAGTGTTTACATGAGGTGTATTACGCGCTATGACATGACTTAGGCCCGACTCCGAGACCCCGGGACATGTCAGTGCACCCAGGGGCTCAGAGGACTGTCCCTGGTATCCGCAATGCCCTTCAGGATGCTGTTAGGGCCGCGAACCCGACGCATCAGGGACGAGACTCTTTTTCGATTATGCATTTTCTTTTGGAAAATTCTTTCCAGAGGGAAAGGCTAAACCAACTATCTAACCTGGTCTGATGTTAATAGAATATCTGAATTCTTATAAATACATACATAAACGAAGATAACCTAACTAACAGTTGGTAAGAGCTGGTCACGGAATGACAAAATCGCAGGTTCAAGTCATGATGTGCCATGGTTATGTCGGGCTCACCACCCTGAAGGGGCGGAATACCGACTAAACCTCCTGGTGTGTTCCACCTCGTGCCATTGTTGCCGGGAACTGCGACACATCCGCGACCCGACTGGCGCCCGAGCACTCCCCATTGTAGGCTGTAATAGCCCACAATGCGTAATCCATTCATCCAGGTTCAAGTCCTGCCCACGGCTATTTTTTAAAAAAATGTATTTGGTTGTAATCAATAGGGTTTTTAACCTTCGGATGCTTTTTGATTAGGCTTATTAGAGATAGGTCAGTTCAGGTTAATCTTATGCAAGTATACCAATGAACTCCGACTTTCCTTATCTGCGTTCGGTTAAAAATTGCTGCTAAAATCCACAAAATTTTCACAAGGTTTGTCTGTACAAAAACACTGACACTGGTCAAGCGTTCGATTCCCTAAACATAGTTTTTTATTTATTTAAATTCGTCTAGATCTACTGCCTACAGTCCCTATGTATTATTTTACCTCTTACATAAATAAAAGATTACTACATTTCATTTAAAAGAAGATTACTCAGACGGGAGTACCCATATTGACAGTGGGGTTACCTCAGGGCAGTAACTTATGCCCGTTACTTTTCTTCTGTTCTTTCTTACTAACCTTGCGTTCCCTGTGCGTGTCGAGGAGCGCCTGGGCCTCCGCCACCGTGTCCGGGTTCTCCTCCCCCTCCATACGCTTCACAGTCTCCAGGACCCACACCTCCAACTCCTGGCAAGATAAGAACATTACATATAGAATTAGATACTAATTTATCTGTCGTCATTTCTCATAATATCAACGAGCTGAAGAAGTGTCAGAAAAGGTCACAGCTGTCGGAGACCAGACCCTCGATGTGGGGAACGGGTTCTTCGAATAGAGGGATGATCTGCACAAGGTGGCTGGCAGATTCTGGATGCAAAATGCCGGGAATCATGTTGAATGACGCGCTTTGGAAGAGTTCTGCGTCCAGCAGTGGACTGACGCGGTCTGATGATGATGATGATGAAGTGGCATCGCAAGTACCAGGTCACTATGAGGCGCGTAGAGCTGTTGTTACCTTGAGGTTGTGTTCGAACTGGTGCTCCGCAATGGCCTCGTCCAGCGCTGCTGTCCTGGCTGCGGCGAGCTGCTGCAGGGCGGCCCAGGCGCCGCGCAAAGACTCCACGCTGGACTCGATCTCAGCCGCGCGCTCGGGGTGCCTGCGCGGACAATAGCGGGTGAGGGTGTAATTGGGGAGTGTAAGTGCGTAATTGGGGATGTAAATGTGTAATTGGGGAGTCTAAAAGTGTAATTGGAGAGTCTAAAAGTGTAATTGGGGAGTGTAAGAATGTAATTGGTGATGTAAAAGTGTAATTGGGGAGTTTAAAAGTGTAATTGGTGAGTGTAAAAGTGTAATTGGGCAGTGTAAAAGTGTAATTGGTGCTGTAAAAGTGTAATTGGGGAGTCTAAAAGTGTAATTGGGGAGTCTAAAAGTGTAATTGGGGAGTGTAAGAATGTAATTGGTGATGTAAAAGTGTAATTGGGGAGTTTAAAAGTGTAATTGGTGAGTGTAAAAGTGTAATTGGGGAGTGTAAAAGTGTAATTGGGGAGTGTAAAAGTGTAATTGGGGAGTGTAAAAGTGTAATTGGGGAGTGTAAAAGTGTAATTGGTGATGTAAAAGTGTAATTGGTGATGTAAAAGTGTAATTGGGGAGTGTAAAAGTGTAATTGGGGAGTCTAAAAGTGTAATTGGTGAGTGTAAAAGTGTGTAATTGTGTCTACAAGCATGTAATTGTCTCTGTAAGCGTATAGTACTGACTGCTTTGCGAGCCGCTTCCCCTCCGCGTCGAGCGCCTGTATCTTGTCCCCCACGGCGCCGGCCTCGGCCGCGCGCGCGAGGTGCCTGCGCCGCAGCTCGCGCGCCGCCGCCAGCTCGCGGCCGCGCTCGCTGCTGCTGAAGAGGGCCGCCTTCGTGGCGATGCGCTCCTCGGTGTCCTCCACGTCCCTGGGAACGAACACACAACATACGGTCAGGATACTGCTGGCCCATCACATGGTGATGAGACTCTAGGGCCCGTAGTAATAGTCTGAGCCCTCAGAAGTCAAGAGCGAATTCAGCTGATCTCAAGACTTTTCTTTTTCTCGTGTGGTTTAGTGACCGCACCTATTTGTCAGAGTTATTCAGGCCGCCCGCAGGCCTCTGACGCGGCCTAACGACTGCTGTCGACAACAGCCGAGACCGCCTGCTTGCCGTGCGCCCCGAGGCACGGAGGGGCTCAGATGAAAGTGGCACTAGCGGTCACCCATCCAAGTCCAACGTTGCATAACTAGTACGATCGTTTTCAACGTGTACTCGCAACTGCCCTACGACCCCATCATCATCATTACCATCTCAAGTATGTCATTTATTAATAAACCAATCTTGAGGGCGTATCACGTGATGTCTTTCTCAAGTATGAGATTGACAGTTCTCTTGAGAACTGAGTTTTGTTTATTAATACGGCGTTAGTATGTCATAGTCTCCTGGTACTTTTGATGTAACGTCAGCATCAGCCTGTGTCAGTCCACTGCTGGACGCAGGCCTCTCCCAAGACCATCACTTGGTAATGCTACTCTAGGTATGTCATAGTATCCTGGTACTTTTTTCCTAGCCGTGGGCTCCTGGTACTTGTGGTGACACTTCATCATCATCAGTCCACTGCTGGACGCAGACTCCTCTCAAGGCGCCATTAAACCGGACTCTCGGCCTCTTGCATCCAGTCCCAGCTGCTATATATATTGCTAGTAACTAAGGCTAGTATCCATAAACGTGATTTAAAGTTACACCACCGTTAATCCCCCCTATCCCTTACTAACTTAACCTTGTTTTACCGAAGTGTGAAAGGGATAGCAACACGATTTAAAGTGAGGTTTAACTAGGTTTATGAATAACAGCAATAGTCTATTACGTACCTGTTGAACGAGTGTATCTCGAGTGCCGCCGCCAGGTTGTCCCTGTAGCGCTGCAGCGCGCCGCTGAGTGCGCGCCACTTGAGTACGAACGCGTCGCGCCGCGCGCTCACCGCGCCCGCGTGCTGAGTGGGGCCCTGACAACATATGACGGAACACGTTAGGGGAACAGAATGCACTTAGGTTAATAGATTCCAGAAGTATGCTAGCGTTGAGAGCAAGATATAAGAAACCACAAAAAATCTCGACATAAATTTAACCTCAGCTGTCAAATCTTCAATTTCCAGGCTTTTCCTCACTGTCATTCTTCCAGGTGTTCCAGGTGCTGGCACTCACCTGCCGCAGCAGCTTGTCGGCGAGCGCGCAGATGCTTCAGTCGCAGGCCAGATGTTGCAGGTGGTTCCAGGTCTTCCAGTTGGTTCCAGGTGATGGCACTCACCTGCTGCAGCAGCTTGTCTGCGAGGACTCAGATGCTTCAGTCACAGGCCAGATGTTGCAGGTGGTTCCAGGACTTTCAGGTGTTCCAGATGCTGTCACTCACCTGCTGCAGCAGCTTGTCGGCGAGCGTACAGATGCTGCGCACGTGCCATCGCGCCCCTTCAGTTGCAGGCCAGGTGTTCCAGGTGCTGTCACTCACCTGCTGCAGCAGCTTGTCAGCGAGCGCGCAGATGCTGCGCACCTGCCGGTCGTCGACCTTCATGTCGCAGTCCAGGTCGTCCAGCTTGCGGACCAGCGCGCTGCAGTGCTCGTAGTCGCGGCCCAGCTCGTGGGCTTGCACCTGGAAATAGGCACTAGTTAGGACGATGCAGGTCCTCATGTGACCTCGGACGGGTAGAAGAAGCGTGGGCAGACCACCGGCCAGATGGGCCGATGACCTCAAGAGGGTTGGTGGCTCGGTGTGGACCAGACAACCTTGGGATCGGGCAACATGGAGGATAAAGGGAGAGGCATATGCCCAGGAGTGGGTTGCGGTATGCTGAGAAGAAGAAGAGGTCCTCATAGAATGTCCAGGAGACCTGCTAAAGCTGTGGAAATGGTTAAACAGGTTGCTGAAGAAAGAATCAGACGAGTCACCCGATGGCAGCCGTCTTCTTTCTCAAGAGGAAATATGGAACCCTTATAGGATCACTTTGTTGTCTGTCTGTCAAGACCTGTATCTCAGAAACGCGTGGACGGATCAAGTTGATATTAATACCAAATACTCAGGTCTACAACCTCATGCAGTCGTGAAAAAATCAACCTTCTATGTCTTTGCAATCAAAAGATATGGCCGTTTATGTCGCATTTTCCCGCATATTTGTAAACAAATCCTATAGGCTACTTCCCGTTGACCTAGAATCATGAAATTCGGCAAGAAGCTAGTCCTGTCGGGAATCTCACCATCATCTCCTTGTCCCGGATCCAGGCCTCGATCTTGTCCAGGTGCTGGTTGAACTCCAGGATATCCTGGGCCTCCTCCAGACCGCGACCTGGGTAATACAAGTTGAAGTGAACATTCTGTACATAATCAATGTCACTGTCAGACATACTTGCTACTCGTAGAACATAAAGAGAATAAAGAAAAAGACCGTATTTGAACGTCGACGTACAGCTAACAGCAGATCAAGTGTAACACTTTGGCCGTTCTTATTATCTGCGTCATAAGAGTTTAATTCGTACTGCAAGTTACCATTAATCTGCTGTTGTCCGTACATTGGATATTTTTGGAAAATAATGATTGTATTGTAATATGATTTAGGATGTAGGTGAAACAATCCCTCCAATCCTCTTCCTCCCCCCCCCCCTCCCTCCATATGAAATCAATCCCCCACAACACCTTCCCCGCACCCCAAGTCCCCCCTCCATGTGAAATCACTCCCCACCCTCCCCTCTTGTCCCCCCTCCACGTGAAATCAATCCCAACAACCCTCCAAGCCCCCCATCCACGTTAAAGAACTCCCCACCCACCCCTCTAGTCCCCCCAACATGTGAAATCACTACCCACCCACCTCCTGGGTTCCCCCTCCACGTAAAACCAATCCCCCCCACCCCTCTAGTCCCCCCCCCAGCTATGTGAAATCACTCCTTACCCACCCCTCTTGTGCCCCCTCCACGTGAAATCAACCCCCCAAGTCCTCGCTCCACATCATTCCCCACCCACCTCTCTCCTCCGTGGCCTGCTCCAGCAGCTGCCAGTCCGCCTGCAGCTGTTCCAGCTGTCTCTGCACGTCCTCGTCGGGCGCCAGCTGGCGGGCCAGCTCAGCCACCTCGACCAGGCGCGCGCGGTTGGCGGCCAGCTCGGCGGTGAACGCCTGGTGCTTCTGCAGCTTCTTGATCTTGTCTTCTAGGTCCGTGACTTCACCTGCAAGTGGGTGTTGTTGAGGGAATATCTTAATTCATAAACCTAGTTAAACCTTCCATTAAATCGTGTTGCTATCCCTTTCACACTTAGTTAACAAAGGTTAAGTTAGAAAGGGACAGCCTAAATTCGGCGGAATTTTAAATCACGTTTTCATATACGCGCCTCTATCTCTAATATTTCAACACCCCAAACTATATATAAATCACATTTTCATTTGTGATAAATAAATCTAATGTAATCGCAGCAGCCGCGTCAGAAGCAGCCGCTACAGAAGCAACCGCGACAGAAGCAGCCGCGACAAGAGTAGACGCAACAGAAGCATTTTCGACAGAAGCAGACACTAGAGAAGCAGCCGCTACAGAAGCAGACGCTGCAGAAGCAGCCGCGACAGATGCAGCCGCTACAGAAGCAGTCGCGACAGTAGCAGTCGCGACAGAAGCAGCCGCGTCAGAAGCAGCCGCTACAGAAGCAACCGCTACAGAAGCAACCGCGACAGAAGCAGCCGCGACAAGAGTAGACGCAACAGAAGCATTTTCGACAGAAGCAGACACTACAGAAGCAGCCGCTACAGAAGCAGACGCAACAGAAGCAGCCGCGAGAGATGCAGTCGCGACAGTAGCAGTCGCGACAGAAGCAGCCGTTACAGAAGCAGCCGCAACAGAAGTAGCCGCCACAGAAGCAGCAGCTGTGTCAGTGCCTGTGTGAGTAGTGAGTGTTTGTCTCACCCAGCTGCTGCCTGTGGCTGAGCTTGGCGCGCTTGTCGGCCACCCAGCCGCGCGCCTCGGCCGCGTCGCGCGCGAACTGGGCGCGCGCGCGAAGCCGCGTCAGCAGCTGCCGGCGCAAGCGCGAGCTGATGTGCAGCTGGAACACAACGTCACATCACACATTAATCGTTTTAGGATTGATATTGATGCCAAAACAGCAATTTTTAGAATTCTTGTCTGTCTGTGTCGATGTTCCGGCATCACGCCGAAACTACTGGAAGGATTGTGATGTGACTATCACTAGGGATAGCTCCAATATCCGGGCAGCACATAGGCTATGAGCCAGTGCGGTCTGTGATGTGGAGCCACGGGACCAGAGAGGAAGAGCTGCCTCACAGTACATTGACAGCACTTAGTGGAGGTCTATAGTAACCAGCGATTTCCATGTATAATAAATTACGGGTACAACTACTATAGAATATTTATCTTATCCTTTGCAAGTGTGTCGTGGCACCGGCCCAAGGCCTTGTCCAATGTTTGGCCAGACCATGTCCAAGCCTTTGGAACCCACCTTCTTCCTCCGCTCGTTGACCGCCTGCAGCTCGTCCGCAATGCGTTGGCTGTCCACATGGTTCTGCTGCAGCAGCTTGTCTCCGTGGCTGTTCAGGGTCGACAGCTTCTCGTCCTGGACATGAAAAGAAACTTTCAAACTCAACTCTCAGCACATGCAAAAGTCCTGGAAGGTATGGAGACTCTTCAAGTCGCATCCCTAGTACCAGGACACTATAAGCACTGACCTGTGCTGCGAGCAGCTTCTCGAAAGCCTCGTGTTTCCTGAGCTGGTGTTCCACCTCCTCCACGCTGCTCGTCGGCGAGACCTCAGTACCTGCACACAATGAACACACGAGGTTTAGAATGATGGGAAACAGTGGGTTAGAATCACAGCCCACAGTCGGGATCGCCGCCCTCAAGGGGCGGAATGCCGCCTAAACTTCCTGGGGTGTTCCACCTCGTGCCATTGTTGCCGAGCCACGGGAACTGCGATACATCCGCGACTGGCGTCCCGAGCACTCCTCATTGCACTCACAATTCATCATCCACTCATCCCTCACCTCCCTCCTCCCCCCCCCCCCACTCCCCTGCCCCTATGGGAGCATCACTCACTGAGCGCGGCCTCCTGCGCGGCGCACAGGTCGTGCAGCTGCCCCGCGTCGCGCAGGAAGCAGTGCAGGTCTATGAGCTGGTCCAGCGACACCTGGCGCGCCGCCCACGCCGTGTGCAGCCGCTGACGCTCCTCCAGCAGAGACTCGCACTTCTCCTCGATCTCCTGCGAATACACCTCTGCGCTACTTATGGGAGCCTGGTACTTTGAGGAAACAGATTTAGTGGATATTTATGTCACTTTCGAGGTCAGGTCAGTTTCCTAAACCTTCTCACTACTCTTAAGGTCAGGTCACTTTCCTAACCTCCCTCCTCTCAAGGTCAAGTCACTTTCCTACTCTACCTACTACTCTCAAAGTCAAGTTACTTTACTAAAATTGATCATTTATCTCAAGGTCAAGTCAGTTTCCTAATCTTACAAGTGTCAAGCTAATGTTGGCACTTTTTTCCTAACCTTCTTACTAGGGCTAAGGTCCGGTTCTTACATTTTTAATTTCCTCACCACTATCAAGGTAACCTCCTGACTACTTTCAAGGTCAAGTCTCTATCCTAAACTGTCACTTTCCTAATCATATCAATAGCATCAAGGTCAGGTTGTTACACACCTAATTTCCTCGCTACTCTCAAGGTCAAATTACTATCCTAAACTTTCTCACTACTCTCAAGGTCAAATCACTATCCTAAACTTTCTCAATATCAGGTCGCTTTCCTAATCTTTCTCAATTCTTTCAAGATCAGGTTACTTTCCTAACCTCACTACTCTCAAGGTCAGGTCACTTTCCTAAACATGCTCATCTATCTCAAGGTTACTTTCCTAATATTCTACTCTCAAGGTCCCTAACCTCCTTACTACTATCAAGGTCAAGTCTCTATCCTAAACTGTCACTTTCCTAAACTTCCCACTACTCTCAAGTTCAAGTCACTTTCCAAACCTCCCACATGAGCCAGGTACCCTCATATCCTGCCTCTGCCCCCTCACCTGTGTGGCTGGATGCTCTGCAGCCACCAGCTCCTGCCCCTGGCGCAGCGTCTCCCGGAAGGAGTCGTCCCTGGCGTCCAGCTCGGCGCGCGCGGCCGCGTGCTCTGCGCGTGCGGCCTGCGCGCTCACCGCGTCGCGCACGCGCGCGCTGCCGGACATCGACGCGATCAGAGACGACGACCAGGAGCTCAGGTCGCGCACCTAAGGAGACCTCGGGCTTAGTTATGGTGCCCTGGTACTTTGGGGCGCGTCAGACATGGATGCACAGAGAGGACAACCAAGATATCGGGTCTGGGGAGAGCTCTTGCTTAGTTATGGACTCCTGGTACCATCTTAGGGCTGGAGAGGATGACCAGAAGGGAGGACTCTTCATTACTTATGGTAGTGGCACTCTAATTACCCCCCACCCCCCACCACACACACACACACATCACAATAAAGGGCATGATGTAGCTCCTCCACATTCGGCTGTACCCCCCCCCCCCCCCAATTTCCAGCTGTATCCTTCACCCCTCCCAACTGTGACACCCCCCACCCCTTCTCCTACTTCCAGCTGTATCCTTTGCCACTTTCAGCTATCTCCCTCCCCACTTCCAACAGTACTACACTTCCAGCTGTAACAACCCCCCTCCCTCTTCCAAATGTATCATCCCCCAATTCCAGCTGTATCCTTCACCACTCCCAGCTGTATCCCCCTCCATTTCCAGGTGTATCCTCCTCCACTGCTGCACCAGCTGTGCCCTGACCTGAGCGAGGAACTGTTGCAGGTGCATGTGCTGCGTGAGCTTGGTCCGCCTGTCGTCCGCGGCGCTGCGCAGCTCTGCCCAGGCCTGCTGCAGCGCGGCCTGCTGAAGCGTGATCTGCTGCACGTTGCCGCCGGGGTACAGCTTCTGCAGACGAACGCCCTCCTCCTGCAACACCTGGAATAGGAAGAGGGTTTTGAGCTGGATTCGACCCATAAATTGGTTCCATTGAGCTGGATTCGACCCACAATTTAGTCCTTTGAGCCGGATTCGACTCATAAATTGGTCCTTCGCGACTATCCGTCGCGAATGTAACAAAACATGGTCCTTCGAACCGGATTCGCAACATGTATTGGTCCTTCGAGCCGGATTCTAACGACAAGATGGTCCTTCGAACCAGATTCGCAACATGTATTGGTCCTTCGAGCCGGATTCTAAGGACAAGATGGTCCTTCGAACCGGATTCGCAACATATATTGGTCCTCTGAGCCGGATTAGACACACCATTTGGTCCTTCAAGACGGATTCTTGACAAAACATGGTCCTTCGAGCCTGACATCGTTATCCTCACCTGTATCTGCGCATCAATAGCCACCAAATCGTTCTCAATGGTGTCGTGGTTGCGTAGTAGCGCCGCAGCGGCGGGCAGGTCCCTGGGGGGCGGCGGCGCGGCGAGCTGCGCGCGCTTGTCGGCCGCGCGCGACAGCAGCTCGCCCACGTCGCGGTGGAACCGGTGTATCTCGCCCGCGGCGTGCAGCCGGCTCGACCGCGACTGGATCTGCTCCACCAGCCGCTGCCAGGACTCGCTGGGGAACGAGGCGTGGGTGTTAGCAATAGGAAACTCACAAAAGTATGTAATAACGAACGAAATAGTAGGTGGCAATTATTTTACATGTTCAGAATACCAACAGCTCCCCCTTCCCCGTGCCCCCCCCCCGTTCCTCACTCCCTGCGTGCCTCCCCCCACCATGTGCCTCACTCCCCGTGCCTCCCCCCATCTATGCGCCTCACACCCCGTGCCCCCCACCGTTCCTCACTTACTGTGTGCCCCCCCCCCACACACTCAGTGCACCACTATATGTGTCTACCCCCCCCCCCCCCCCCGCGTGTCTCACTCCCCGTTGCCCTCTACCCCCCTTGCCCCCTGCCCCCCCCCACCCCCCCGCGTGCCCCCCACCGTTCCTCACTTACTGTGTAACCCCCCTCCGCCCGGTGTACCACTCTCCGTCTCCCCCCCCCCCCCGACCCAGTGTGCCTCACTCCCCGTGCCCCCCCCTGTACATCACTTTACATGACCCCCCCCCCCCCTCCGTGGCTCAGTCCCCATTGCCCCCTTCCCCCCGTGTCCCCTTGCCTCAACCCCGGGTGCCTCCCCCACTCACCCCGTGGCCTCCTGCGTGCGCTCCACGTCCCGCAGGTGCGCGGTGCCGGACGCCAGCAGCTTGCCCGCCAGCTGCTCGCACTGGGCGAACCGCTCGGCGCCGCTCTCAACGCGGTGCCGCAACTCATCGAACTTTGAGCGCAGGATCTGGGAACAACATATGTACAGATCAAAGCGATATACCAGGCTCTCATACTGACTAAGAGGTGTTAATTCACACTTCCACGAGCTAACTAATGTTCATGTTGAGGTACCAGGCTCGCATATTAGCTAAAAGGTGTCAAATCACAGTTCCAAAAGGTTACTATTGTCCGTGGTTAGTACTAGGCTCGCATATTAGCTGAAAGTGTCCAATCACAGTCTCAGGACGTCATCATTATGCCGTGAAAGTACCAGGCTCGCATAGTAACTAAGAGGACTCGGTCAAATCATAATTCCCTGTCATCAATAGTCATGTTGAGGTACCAGGCTCGCATAGTAACTAAGAGGTGTCAAATCACACTTCCCTATCACCAAATAGATCCCTAACATGCCCGTTTCGGTACCAGGCCCGCATACTGACCAGCAGGTGTTCGTAGTCGTGTCCGTAGTCGTCGCTGGCCGCCGCCGCGTACTGCTCCTGGATCCAGGACTCCAGCTCCGCGCTCTCGGACAGGTACTCGTGTCTGGGGGATGATGATATTAGAAGTTATTTATTTTATTGACGGACTCGACAGTTCGTCATTTGCCAATGTTATGTTACACAATATTCACGATATCATAGTCCTGTCTCCCTCCCTCGCAGTCTCCGCGGCGTCGTCACTCGGGACGAAGCAGCTCCACACTTACCACCAATACAGAGCTCTGGACTTTAGCACGATACTTCAGATCCTGCTCAAATCATCCAATAACTTCACCATACTGTCATTCGCGAACATTTTCTGATTAATTTAATTTAATATTAAACACAAAATAGTCCCTGTAGACATTAAACTGAAAATTATCAAATAATTTCGCAACCGTCGTTTCTGTATTGTCATCATAGATTTAAGTCGTATTTAAGTAGACGTTATAATAGAGAATTTGACATTGTTTATTTTATTTTAACATTAACATGTTAACATGACAGTTTTTGACAGTTCTTTTCAAAATCAAACCTCTCCTTTGAATGGCTTCTACTCTTATTCAAGAGATAATTTCGCCAATGGCAAGTTTTTTAGAGTATTCATGTAAATAGAAAATTAAACAAATAAAAAATCAATCCGCCATTCCAAAATGAGTCCCTCCCAAAAAAAAAATTTATTGCAAGTAAGCACGTTGAGTACATTTTTGCACGTCAACATATGTTTGAATTTACATTTACACCACTTTGCAAGGAAAAGCCGACGCTGAGTAGTACAGGTGGCAGACAAGTGGTTCCCACACTAAAATGAAATTGGGGCCGATCTCTCCTATTCCCTGATCTGAGCTCCAGCCACTCTTTCGCTCTGCCTACCTGCAAACGCTCTCGACCAGCGCATTTTGTCTCTGCGCCGCGAGCCGCTGCAGGCGCTCCATGCTCTCCGCCAGACTGGCGTGCCTTTCCAGCAGCGCCGCCCCGTCCGGCCCGCCCCCAGAGGACAGCGCGCCCGCCGCGTGGCCCATCTCGGAGATGATGGCGGCGTACGTGTCCAGCTCCAATTCAACGGCCTGAGGATACAATCATCATCTGGTAATGAGACCGATAATAAGCCCGTATTAATAGTCTGAGCTCAAACCCGAGTGAGTACACCCTAATGGGATTCACTTCTTGTTAAAAGTGCCTGCCAAATTCTAATAGCAAAAATTACATTCGATGTTTGCTATTGCAATTTGGACAGGCGCTTTATTTACACTGTTTTTTCTTTAACCATTTCTTAGGCCCGTATTAATAGTCTGAGCACAAACTCAAGGGCAAATTCAGCTGATACACTCTCAAGACGCGATCACCATCTCTAGTATGTCATTTAATAATAAACCATACTTGAGGGCGTATCACGTGATGTCTTTCTCAAGTCGCGGTTCGCCTGCAATCAGCAAATACGTTCTCAAGTGCGAGTTTGACAGTTTTCTTGGGCTAGCCATGGGCTCCTGGTACTTGTCTTATCTCCTCGTAAATAAAAGTGTTTATATATAAGTAAAGTATGTATAATACCTTATGTCTCGTCAGCAGCTGTGTTGCCCGATGCCTGTCATTTCCAACATCAGCACTCGCCAGCGCCGCGGCCTTGTCCGCCAGCCACGAGTCCACCTCCAGCGCCTCGTGGAGGAACTGCTGCGCCTTCAGAGCCGCCTCGAGGCGTCCGGCGCGCGCCTCGGCCGAGGCACACACTGAGGAGTAGGCTTGGTCTAGTTGCTTGCAGAGCGGCTCGATCTGTGGACATATTAAATGATATTATTTTTATTTCAAAGTCAAATCTCTTTAATGCAAGAAAGCACGTTGTGTAAATTTTTGGACATCAACGTGTTTTTTAAATTACATTTACACCACTTTGCAAGGAAAAGCCGACGCTGAGGAGAACAAGTGGCAAAAACTCTCAGCAGCACTGCTTTTAAAATAATGACAACACACTGTTCTCAGGGTTCCGTATTTCAAGAGGAAACAACGTACCCAAATACTTTGTAGTCGCTCCTTCTTTCTTTGCTCTATCCATTCATCAATCCATCAATCAGCCATCAACCAACCAATCAATCAATCCGTCAATTAATCCATCAATCAATCCATCAATCAACCCAGCAATCAACTCATCAATCAATCCATCAATCAACCCAGCAATCAACTCATCAATCAATCCATCAATCCCGCAACCAAACTATCAATCCATCAATCCCTCAACCAACCTATCAATCAATCCATGTTCTCCCCGTACCTTCTCCGCCTGCGGGTGCCCCTCGCCCACCAGCGCGGTGCCCTGCGCCAGGACGCGCTGTATGACGGGCCTCCGCCCCACCAGCTCGGCGCGCAGCTTGGCGTGCGCCTTCTGCGCGGCCTGCGCCCCGTGCAGGTCCAGGGGGGCCGCGGCGGACGAGGCCGCGCCGGAACGCTCGGACACCCAGTCCAGCTCGCCAGACACCTCGGCGGCGAACTTGTGCAGTCTGGGGGAGATAAAACAGGATAAAAGCTGCAGACACCACCATGCCCCCCCCCCCCTCGATTTTTTTTTGCCATTTGTTTGCAATACAATATTTTTACAACTAAAAATTACGCGGCGCGTTCGTTCTTTCTAAGCTTATAAAAAATCTGATTTCTAATATTAAATCTCGCTCTGTATGAACTCATCGTCATATTCCCTAATGTATGACACTTACTAATATAAGCATTGTTCTAATTTTCATAACCTCTGTTTAGGCATAAAGGTATCTATAGTTGTAAACACTCTAATTCATTAATAATTTTGTAAAACTAACCCACATATTTAAATTACTGGCGAAAACTTGTAAATGGCTTAGTTTTTAACTAAAGTTTATAACCCAATATGGGTTATATACATACATAAAAGCTGTAAGTTTTTAGATCAACTAAAAATAAAATAAAATCCCAGCCGGATTGGATCTTTGTCCGTAATTACTACCCATAAACCCCCACACTCACTGCAAACTGCTCTCCAGCGCCTGTCTCCTGGCCGCAGCTGGTGGCTGCAGCGCCTTCACGGCCTGCAGCAGCGCAGCAGACTCGCGCTGGATGGCGGCCGCGTCGAAGTGACCGTCGGAGACCAGGTCCTCGCCCTGGGCGGCCAGCACTGTGGCCTTCTGCTCCCATTGGGCCAGCTCTTGTTCTAAGGCCTGAAGACATAAATTGGCTCAGCATCAACTCGTGTCAGGACACTGGAAGCATTTTAATGAGACTCTACGCGTGTCATAGTGTCCTGGTACAGGGGGCCTCAATAAAACTCCCCCGTCCCTCACATCTGGAGTCTCCAACAGCTGTCACCAGCACACTGACTCCTGGCTGAACTGACCTGGTGTTGTGCCAGAAGCCGCTTGCAGCTCCTGAGGTCGGTGCCTATCTCCTCACTCCTCAACGCTCGCTCCAGGTCTAGAAGACGAGCTTTAGCGTCCTCAACAGCTCTGTGAATGAATACAAAATTAAAAAATATAACAACACTGTCATAAACCTCCACTAAGTGCTGTCAATGTACTGTGAGGCAGCTCCTCCTCTCTGGTCACGTGGCTCCACATCACATACCGCACTGGCTCATAGCCTATGTGCTGCCCGGATATTGGAGCTATCCCTAGTGATAGTCACATCACAATCCTTCCAGTAGTGTCGGCGTGATGCCGGAACATCGACACAGACAGGCAAGCATTTTAAAAATCAGTGTTTTGGCATCAGTATCGATCCTAAATAAGAGCTCGGTGGCTCAGTGGTTGGGTCAATGGCCTTGCGATACGTATGTCCCAGGTTCGATTCCCAGCCAGGGCAGCCATGTACCAGTGAGTTAGCCTCGGTTTTTTTTCGACGTAACAACTTACGTACATTTACCGAGTGCTCTCAAAACGGTGAAGGAAAACATCGGGATGAAACCTGCATGCCGTAGAAGAAGAAAAAAATCTAAGGCATGTGAAACCCGCACTGGGCCCGCGTGGTGAATCATGGCCTGAGCTCCCTCGATGTAAGGGAAGGTCTGTGCCCGAGCAGTGGGGACATATAAATAGACTGATGATGATCGATCCTAAAACACATTACAATTATTCTTTTCAAAAAATATGTAATGTACAGGTTTCTTTAAGCATTTTACATGTATGTATAGATCTAAAAAGCCTCCTATGTTCCAACAATCTCCTTACTGACCTCCTGTGTTTGCGTTGCGCGGCGGCCTGCCGGAGCTTGCTGCCCTTGTCCCTGGCGGCGGCGCCCAGAGCGTCCCACGCGCTGCGCAGCCGCACCAGCTGCTCAGACACCGCGCCGGCGCGCTCGGGGTCGGACTGCTGCAGCGATTGACCGATCTGGGGGTATATGACAATCATAAAATAAACATTCTTTATTGTAATAAGTAGAAATTATATAAAAAAAGTTTTTTTCAGCTCTATATATTTCATTTTTGCAACATGAAATATATAGAGCTGCATGTGAAATATATAGAGCTGCATGTGAAATATATAGAGCTGTATTAGAAATATATAGAGCTGCATATCAAGTTGACTCACGCTCTCTATGTTCCTGAGTTGTTTCTCGTTGGCCTGCAACTCGCGCTCGAACGCCTCGTGCTTCTGCAGCTTACGCTCCAGGTTGGTCAGGTCGCTGCACGCACAAGACACACATTAGTAACTAATAATTTTGATTGAAACCATTCTAAGTGTAATGTCATTATATTGACCGGTAGCTCTGATCCTGCGCCGTCCTAGCCTTGTCCTCCAGCCAGGCGTGCAGCTCGGCTGCTGCTGCGGCGAACTGCTGGTGCGCCAGGCTGGCCTGCAGCGCGCGGCGACGGCGCCCGCACGCCTGACGCACGGCAGCGCGGCGCGACTGCACGGCGGACAGGCGGGACGTGATGCTGGAGGCAGAGAGGGAAAAGTTACACCGATAGTTATAGACAGTATGGAGCAGGATTTCAAGGTTATTAATTAAGTTTGCAACAAAAAGGGGGTTGAGGGTGTGTGGGTGATGAATTGGATGAGCGTCTACTCTACTGTAGCATAAATAGGGTGTTTGACAAGTATCGAAATTTAAATGTTTCTCATTATTATTACAAAATAGACACAAATTCATGTGAAATCAAAATTGCAATTAGTTGCAACATGAAGTAACTACAGGCATTTAGACACGCTGTGTAAGAGAGAGACAGAAACAGTGCACGATGTATTGTGGCTGTGACGTCATACCGTGGTAGCGACATACAAACTACATACTAAAGACCGAGATGGAGCATCTCTCCACTTGAGTTAACCGCTTAATATCTTCGGTATTAATTGAGATATCGAAGAACTGATTTCACAGTTCTCTTCAGCAGGAATATGAGAGTTGAGTGATGCAATAAAACAATATGGGCATATCCCCTCTTGAGTCCAGTACTCACTGTTCACTTGCTATGTGCGGCTGCTGCACGAGCTGGTCTGCGCGCTGCGCGAGCGCGGCGAGGCGCTCCTCCTGCGCGGCGAGGCGCGCCTCCAGCTCCTCGTGGCGCTTGCCCAGCGCCTCCGCCTCGTCAACTGACGACTGCGGGCACAACAGCGAGGTTAGGACAATGTATTTTTTTTGTAAAATCTTCCCAGAGGGAAAGGCAAAGCCAACTAGGGCATACAGCCTGGTCTGATGTTGATAGAATGTCTGAATTCTTATAAATACATACATATATACGAAGATAACCTAACCTAAACCTACGCACAACCCTCCTCTGTTCCTGTGCTGTGGATCCCTTGAAAAGCGCGCGAAACGCCATTAGCTATATTTTTGAGAAAATTCTAATTAAATAGTTTCCGCGGTATTTAGTGATTAATGATCACGTTAAGTTAATCAGGAGATGTCCGCGAACGTTTATATTAGTTGGAGTGCTCGAAAGAAGTCGTGTTTGTGAAAATTTGTGCTCTTAGCAAGGGTTCCTTTGTGTAACACTATGATTGCGTGGATCGTTGAGTTATTTCGTTTAGGGGTTTGGGAGGGTTGGGAGGTTTAGGTTAGGTTATCTTCGTATATATGTATGCATTTATAAGAATTCAGACATTCTATTAACATCAGACTAGGCTGTATGCCCTAGTTGGCTTTGTCTTCCCTCTGGGAAGAATTAAAAAAAAATAGGACCATAGTGTACTCACCCCGCACTGCTGGTACTCCAGACAGGCCTCGTGCGCGCCGCTGTGCGCGTCCATCTGATCGCACTCGCGGTTGAAGACCTGCAGCTGAACGCTCTGCTCCAGGTGCGCGGCTTTCAGCTGCCACGCTGCGACCAGGGGAACAGACGTTACGAGGGCATTAGGCTGCCACCACAGACACATGTGACTTCAGGCGGCTCATAGTGCCCTGATACTGGGGATGCGACTTCATCATCATCAGCCCTTGTCAGGCCAATGCTGGACGTAGGACTCTCCCAAAGCACGCCAGTCAATGCGATTCTCAGCCTATTGCCTCCAGTTTCTCCCAGCCACCTTGAGCATGTCATCCCTCGATCTGGTCGGGGTCTTAATCGTTCATGGCGTTACACATGCCATCATTTTCCTCATTAATGCTGGCTCATGATGAAATATCCTGATGAAATTAAAGCCTACCTTTCTCCACTGCCTCCTGCTCTGTCTCCAACTGCTGGATCCTGTCGGCCACGTCTGCCAGGCCAGGGTTGGTGGCCAGCAGCTGCTTGCCTAGGCCTATCACCTCCTTGAACCTTTTGGGAGAGAAGTTAGGTTTTGGTAAGAAATTGAGATCAGAAATAATATACAAAATGTAATTTAAACGCCTATCAGAATTGTAATAGCAAACAGTTTGAATGCAATTTTTGCTATCACAATTTGGCAGGCGCTTTGTTACGTCTTCAGAAACATTACTCCTTCATTAATTTTAATTTTAGTTAGGTAAATGCTATTTTATGTTTTGATAATTTATTGCATATGCGCTATGCGAAACGAAAATCTAAATGGACAAAAATTTTCGTCAAGACCGGGATTCGAACCATAAACCTCGCCATTCCAAAAATGTATTTATGTCGCATTTAAGTAACGTTTATGACAAAGAACCTAAGAAATGGTCAAAGAAAAAGAAGTTTAAATAATGCGCCTGTCCAAATTGCAGTAGCAAACATCGAATATAATTTTTGCTATTAGAATTTGGCAGGCACTTTTAATAAGAAGTGAATCCCATTAGGGTGTACTCACTCGTCTCTATGCGCCTTGATGTCGTCTCCCAACTCCTGGTGCTGCTTCTGCAGCGCCTCCGCCGTGGCCACGTCCTTAGCCACCACGTCCACTGAGAGCGCGCTGTGCACCTTCTGAACACACAAGACCACGAAGAAATCAGCATCATTGATATACGTACACAATAATTCACAATATAAAAAGGAAAGTTCACAATATAAATAGGAATAAGTCTCCTGCGATACGGAGGTCCCAGGTTCGATTCCCAGCCAGGGCAGCCATGTACCAATAAGTTAGAATCGGGTTTTTTCGACGGAAAAACATACGTACATTTATCGAGTTCCCTCAAAACGGTGAAGGAAAACATCGTGATGTAACTTGCATGCTTCTTTGAATAAAAATTCTAAGGCATGTGAAATCCGCCAATCCGTAATGGACCCGCGTGTTGGATCATGGCTCCAGCTCCCTCGGTGTAAGGGAAGGTCTGTGCCCGAGCAGTGGAGCCATATAAATAGACTGATGATGATGAGCGTGCTGGGGTCGGCCTGTCCGGAGACAGAGGATTACAGGGTCCTTCCCATGACCTGCATTGCGGACCTATTGAGTCATATTTATTGAGGAAGGAGTATAAAAAGGGGAGGGAAGCGCTCTAAACATCTCAACGGGTCGGAGTGCCACCTATCAGGATAAGATAAAACTCCAGGGCCATTTAGCTTGATCTCCCTGACCACATGTTTCCTGATCTGACCTGTAGCCAGTCCTGCAGCAGCTGGCAGCTGTTGCCGAAGATCTGGTGTCCCACGGCGCTCTCCAAGCGCGCGCGGCGCTCGGCCGCCTGCGCGCGACAGCGCCCCCACATGGCGTGGATGGCCTGCTGCCGGGACTCCACGTTCGCCTTCTCGGATGGATACTGGGACTTCACGCTGACGGAAACGAGTAATAACAATGATTTATTCAACCCTCAACGGAGACCAAACGGGCCATAAACCTCACGTACCAATGAGTCTTACACCACGCCAAGAGGCTGCATGAAAATAATAATTATAAATACAGTTTTAAGTAGACTTGACTTAGAGAAAAGTTTACATAGACATCTCAATACCAGACGGAATAAGGAGCTGGCCGAGAGCTGGGTTAAGAGTCGTGCTCCGGGTGAGGCCTAGGTCCAGCAGTGGAATGACGCTGCCTGATGATGATGTCGTGACATTCCAAGTGCCAGGAGCCCATGGCTAGCCCGGAGTCTCACTATGTCTCACTCCACACCCGCTGTGTCCACTCGCTCCGAAGCCCCGGCTCTTAGAGTCGCATCCCCAGTACCAGGGCACTATGAGCCGCCTGGAGTCTCACTATGTCTCACTCCACACCCGCTGTGTCCACTCGGTCCGAAGCCCCGGCTCTTAGAGTCGCACCCCCAGTACCAGGGCACTATGAGCCGCCTGGAGTCTCACTATGTCTCACTCCACACCCGCTGTGTCCACTCGCTCCGAAGCCCCGGCTCTTAGAGTCGCATCCCCAGTACCAGGGCACTATGAGCCGCCTGGAGTCTCACTATGTCTCACTCCACACCCGCTGTGTCCACTCGGTCCGAAGCCCCGGCTCTTAGAGTCGCATCCCCAGTACCAGGGCACTATGAGCCGCCTGGAGTCTCACTATGTCTCACTCCACACCCGCTGTGTCCACTCGGTCCGAAGCCCCGGCTCTTAGAGTCGCCCCCCAGTACCAGGGCACTATGAGCCGCCTGGAGTCTCACTATGTCTCACTCCACACCCGCTGTGTCCACTCGGTCCGAAGCCCCGGCTCTTAGAGTCGCATACCCAGTACCAGGGCACTATGAGCCGCCTGGAGTCTCACTATGTCTCACTCCACACCCGCTGTGTCCACTCGGTCCGAAGCCCCGGCTCTTAGAGTCGCATCCCCAGTACCAGGGCACTATGAGCCGCCTGGAGTCTCACTATGTCTCACTCCACACCCGCTGTGTCCACTCGGTCCGAAGCCCCGGCTCTTAGAGTCGCATCCCCAGTACCAGGGCACTATGAGCCGCCTGGAGTCTCACTATGTCTCACTCCACACCCGCTGTGTCCACTCGGTCCGAAGCCCCGGCTCTTAGCGTCGCATCCCCAGTACCAGGGCACTATGAGCCGCCTGGAGTCTCACTATGTCTCACTCCACACCCGCTGTGTCCACTCGGTCCGAAGCCCCGGCTCTTAGAGTCGCATCCCCAGTACCAGGGCACTATGAGCCGCCTGGAGTCTCACTATGTCTCACTCCACACCCGCTGTGTCCACTCGGTCCGAAGCCCCGGCTCTTAGAATCGCATCTCCAGTACCAGGGCACTATGAGCCGCCTGGAGTCTCACTAGCATGCGGCCCCGCGTGTGGCTGTGGGGGGAGTGAAGCCTTGGGAGAGGCCTGGGGATGATGATGAAGTTAATTCAGAATCAGCATAATACTCACGAGTCAGCAAGAAGACTGACGGTCGTGACCTTCTCCCTAAGAGGCTCCAGCTCCCGCTCCAGCTGTGCGTGGCGCCGCTGCAGCGCCCGGACAGTCCTCAGGTCCTGTGCCGGAGCCGAGCTGGCGGCCAGCTGCTGCTCCTTCTCAGCCATCCAGTCTAGAGCCTCGTCGCATGTGCGGCTGAACAACTCCACGCTGCGAAATTTAGAAAAATATAGGAAAAGGAGGATATTTTAAAGACCCTGGTAATTGTTTTGGCACTAAATGATTAATTATATCTTTAGTTACAGAACTAAAGTGGAACGAGACTCCAACTCCTGGTATCTTCAGGGTTATGAGACAAAGTTTGCAATGAAACATCTAACTCAAAAGACATACAAATTAATGCGTCTAAAGCTGAAATTAACGAAATTCATATATTTATGATAGACCTGGTAACTGATCAATGACTACACCATTCTTCACACTAATAACTAACCAACAAAAGAAACAGCACCCCTCATCTCCTGGTATCTTCAGGGTTATTGTGCAGTTTATTTTAACACATTACATTCAAAATTCATACTAATTATTGCGTTTGAAGCTGAAATTAACGAAAATCCATCAATTTATGATAGCCCTAGTAACTGATCACTGACTACATCACTCTTCACACTAATAACTAACCAACAAACGAAACAGCACCCCTCAACTCCTGATATCTTCAGGGTTATCACAACATTTACCTGGACGCGCCTTCCAAGCTCTTCTCCTTCTGTTGCTTGAGTCTCAGCAGTCTGTCCCATTGTTGACGGAGCTGCTGCCGCCTGGCGGTGGCTTTGGCTGCTTGGCCATGCTTATCGGCGACCAACTCCTCAGCTGCTGCGTCGATGTGCTCTAGGCGTTTGGAAGCGGCCGAGAGGTCCGTGACGAATTTCTGAATAGGAAACAGATCAAGTCAAAGTAAGTAAGCACGTTGTGATGATCACGTCTTGAGAGTGTATCAGCTGAATTCGCTCTTAGGGTTTGAGCTTAGACTTTTAATACGCTAAGATATGAAATACTCTGTAACATGAAATTGTCAAATAGTCCCTCAATAAAACGAATATTAATCCCTGCCTCATCTCACCTCATACTTCCTCTTAGCTGTGTCGACGGTATCCTCAGTATCCTCGGTGCGAAGCAGCTTCTCCTTGTCCTTGATCCACTTGTCGAAGTCGTCGCACTCAGCGAAGAAGCTGTACAGCTTGATCGCGTCCTCGAGTTGCGAGCGGCGAGCGTCGGATAGCGTCAGCAGCTCATCTGGGGGGCAGGTGATAGGTTAGTACTTACATTTCTAGGATTTAGACTAGTAAGGTTAGTATAGTACATCTTTCATGGGGCGATGTATTCGCTTCTGCCGGAAAAATGAATAGTAAAGGCTCAAGATGAGAGCCCTGTGGCACCCCTGGTCTATCCAAATAGAACGTGGCCTTCTACCCAAACTTCTGGCCCTTCTGAATTTCTTTTTGGTTGGTCTCACTTCTCTTTTCCTCTGCTTTAGTGACCGCACCTACTGACAGAGTAATTAAGGCCGCCTGTGGGCCTCTGCCATAGCCTGGCGACAGCTGCCGAACGACAGCGTCCAGAAACAACTACTTAACGTGCTTCCGATCCGAGACACCTCTGTTTGGTGACCTGAACGTATTCCACTGACCATATTCCTTCTGAATCTGGTCCATCCTCTCCAGCACCGTGGTCTCTCGCTGCTGGTCGTGCGGCTGCCGGCGCCGCGCGGTGCTGAGGTGTCGCGCGCGCCGCACCGGCACCACCTGCTTCACCAGCACCGTCTTCTTCACGCGCTGCACCGACCGCACCTTCTCCGGACGACGGACTTGCACCTTCACGGAAAGTTACAGGTGAGTTTACTAAAGTTTATTAAACAGCAGTTTATTTGAAGTTTAATAAAGATTTTGTTAGTTTTTGTATTATAATTTACACTATTAGACGTTGTAGATGTCAATACGTCGGTTTTTATTGTTGGATCAATGTTAGTTCTACGTGTTTAATTCTAATAAGAGCCTTCCATGAGCCAACTAGCACCGCCAATCTTGAAAAAATAATATCTTCCAATCTAATCAATTTTATTAAAAAAACTATTTACCAAATGTTTATTAGGATAAATACTATTTTTAAAAGCTTTTTTATAACGTGATTCAATTTCGGTAAGTTGTAGTTCGCATAATTGCGAAAACCGGCCATTTTTGGCACATTTGTGAACTACAACTTAGCTTGTCGCAATTATGACATGTATTGTATATTGAACCACATGAAGCAATAAATTGATTTGATTTGAAACTTACCGGCACCATCCTCGGCTCGACCTCTCTCACGTAGTTGGCGGGCACGAAACCGTCGCTGCGGTCCGCCTTGCGCACCGACCACCAGTCCGGGTTGGTCTTGCTGATGAGGAACATCACCTCGCCCTTCGCCATCGAGATGCCCTGCCCGGTGAAGGGGTACAGAGCCTTCACCTACGCAAGGGATTAGCAGAACGTTTGTTGAGGTAATGATGAGTAGTAACGGACCTAGATGAGAGCCCTGCGGCACTCCTAAGAGTCTATCTAAATATAAGATGCTCCTCTACCCAGGTTTTTGACCTGAGGGGGTGGTCTACAGATAGAGAACCGGTACAGGGCATTCACCTATGCAAGGGAATAGCAGAACATTTGTTGAGGTAATGATGAATAGTAACGGACCTAGATGAGAGCCCTGCGGCACTCCTAAGAGTTCTGCAAGTATAAAGTGCTCCTCTACTCAGGTTTCTGGCCTGAGGGGGTGGTCAACAGGGCCTTCGCCTGTGCAGAGTAACAGAGGAAAGTTAGGAGAGGTGATGATGAAAAGTAACGGACCGAGATTAGAGCCTTGCGGGACTCCTGAGGATTTAAGTATAATGAATAGTAGGGGACCGAGATGAGAACCCTGTGGCACTACTGAGCGTGACAGAATATTTACATTTTTGAATATTATTTTTACTGATCAAATTATATTTGCGACGTACTTTTATTTTTAAACAAGTGGGGTAGTTCGAAAACAGTGGACATTTAAAAGCAAAACAAATATCGATTGTGTTATTTTTGAAATATTTGCTGTAAAAGTGATTATTATGAATTACAATTGTCGTCTAATATTATTTAATGATTTTTAAGGATAATTATGTTTTGTTAGCTTGTTTAAGTGGTTTTTATTTGAACAATCAGCATGGTCGTCTGTGATTGGTCGAATTACAATTCGGTCGGCTATAAAAGCGAAAGTATGGGTGTCAGAAAGGCAGTCTGTGTCCGACCACCGAGGAGTGTTCACGTAAGTTAAGTTTCCTTGTTACTTCTATTTGTTTTTATGAATGTTATTATAACTGAATGTATATTTTTGTGTAAACTACGCTGATAGTATATTTTATAACGAATGTAAAATATATAAACGATAGATGTGTCATAATAAATAAGGCTATTATAATGGTGACAGTATTAATTCGTTACCTTGCTTATTTTATTTGTCAGAACACGAATAAACAATTTGTGTATAAATCTAATTTTATTAAAACCTAGGTTCATATACATATTTAGCATTATGCTGATTAATTTATTATAGCTGGATATTAAGAGTTCTGAGCTTCAATCTACTTATATATTTATATCAAATCTGACAAGCGCAACCTGTCGCCACCAACAAAATGTATGGTGCTGTATAGCTGTATGGTGGGTACCAAACATGGTGTCCCCGCTGTACCTGCGGCACGCTGCGCTCCTCGGTGACGGTGCGGTGCTCCAGTCGCTCCACCGACTCCTCCTCCCACACCTCCGTGGGCACCAGCCGCGACTCGTTCACCCACTCCTCGTCGTCACCGCCCGGGGCGGACTCCACCTCCGTGGGCAGCTGGAGGCAACAAACAGTAATGTATTCTAAAAATGAATGTAGGAACGGAACGAGCATAATTACTGAGAGTGACAGAGGATGTAAGATTGATGTGTGAAAGAGAGGGATAGAAGATCAATAACAGCATTTTCGATAATGGAACGCACTTATTGTATTTTTCTAATCGGGCAACCCCGGGGATTTTTTTGGAACTCGCCATGGAGAGTGCATACGTGCAATATTGTAATTTTGGAAGAAAATAAACGAAGTATAACCGACTACACATGATCGTTAATTCCACGACACCACATATATGTACAATATTTCACGACAACAATATATACAAATAATAATTCTTACATAAATATAATAAAAAACTAAACTACTTAAAAATACATTAAAAACTAAACTAAAAATCTACCTAACTAAAAACATTCTAAAAAACTTGGCCCTCTTGGGAGGGTGCCCATCACGCTGGCGGCATTCCCGCGCTGTATGGCCAGGCTCAGCCTCTGCGCGAGAAAGCCGCCAGCAGATAATAAATAAGGGAGATAATAAATTAAAGATGTGTCCAGAACACTAGGGTCAAAGCGGCAGTCGAAGGGGGCCACTAGAAGACGTCTAGACTAGAGGTAAGGAGGGAGGGAGTAAGGCAGCAGTCGGAGGATTAAGCCACCAATAGACATCAATGAGGCCACTAGAGGGAGGGAGGTAGCTGTTTATAAGGTCACCAGAGGGAGGGAGCTATGAGACCACCAGAGGAAGGAAGGCAGGTATGTATGAGGCAGTCGCCGGCATCCTGGTGATGCTCACGAGGTGCCTGTCGGCCGCCGCGGTGAGAGTCAAGGCTGCAGTCGGAGGAGACCACAAGAGGAAAAGAGAGAGCTATCCTCATAGCTCACCAGAGGAAAAGAGGGAGCTATGAGGTCACTAGAGCGATGGAGCTATGAGACCACTAGAGGAAAGGAGGTAGCTACTAGATAGGGAGGCAGCTGTCCAAAAGGCTACTAAATAGAGAGGGAAGGAGTCTCCTACCTGAATCCTGGTGATACCGGCGCGGTGCAGCCTGTCTGCCGTCGCCGCCAGCGCGCTGAGCTCCTGCTGGTAGGCGCGGATCTCGTCGTGCAGCGCGCGGTGGCGGGCGAGCAGCGCGCCGCCGCCGGGCGCGTCCAGGCCGCAGTCAGAGGATGATACTAGAGGACGCTTCTCCTTCATCCAGGACTCGGCTTCGTTGGCGTCTCCGTAGAACTGGAGAAAGTGATTATGTAGACTTTTCTTTCTTTTCTCGTGTGGTTTAGTGACCAAACCTATTTGTCAAAGTTATTCAGTGACGTCAGCAACCGGGGCCAACTGCTTAACGTGCGCCTCGAGGCACGGAGGCTCAGATGGAAGTGTCACTAGCGGTCACCCCCAGGTACTGACCTCGCCCAGCGTTGCTTAACTTGTACGATCGTTTTCAACGTGTACTCGCAACTGGACTACGAGGTAGATGCTACTAGCCTATGTAGACTTAAACTCCTTCGATGTAAGGGAAGGTGATGATGATGACATAGAAAGGACAACATTCACAACTAGGCCACTGTTATGATTAGGGGCCTTCTTTGGCCTAAATAATACATTTGGTATTGAATTAATTAATTCAATTGAGTCTGCGAAATTATTTGATAATTTTCAGTTTAATGTCTACAGTGGTTGTTTTGTGTTTAATATCACGTTAAATTAATCAGAAAATGTTCGCGAATGACATCATGGTGAAATTATTGGAGGATTCAAGCAGGATCTGAAGTTTGTCGCTATAGTCAAGAGTCGCGCTACGAACTCTGGAGTGAGCGTGACTGTCGAGCTGCTCCGTCCAGAGTGACGACGCTACGGAGACTGCGAGGGATGAAGAGAATACGATATGATATTTTGAATGTTTACAGAACATGATATTGACAAATGACGAACTGTCGAGTCCATTATTAAAATAAATATAAATAATTCAATTGGTATAGCTGACCTGGTGCGCCTCTGCCGCGTCCGCCAGCTGCTTCTCGCGCTGGTCTGCGAGCTGTCTGAGCGCGTCCCACTGCTGGCTGAGTGACGACAGCCGCCGCTCGATCTCAGCGCTCTTAGGGTGCTTCGCGTCCAACAGGCTGCAGACAGATATATGTTGATTATGACATGAGTCCCTGTTCCCCCCACACATGTTCCAAGTCCCTCACACCATACACATGTTCCCTGTTCCCCCACACATGTTCCTGTTCCCCCACACATGTCCCCTTTCCCCTCACACATATTCCCAGTTACCCCACATATGTTCCTGTTCCCCCACACATGTCCCTGTTCCCCCCAATTCATGTTCACTGTTCCCCCCACACATGTTCCATATTCCCCCACACATGTCCCTGTTCCCCCCACACTTGTTAGCTCTTCCTCTTGACCCTGTCGCAGTTCCTGTTCCCCCCACACATGTCCCTGTTCCCCCCACACATGTTAGCTGTTCCCTTTGGCCCTGTGTCGCAGTCCCTATTCCCCCCACAAATGTTCCCTGTTCCCCCACACGTTCCCTGTTCCCCCACACATGCCCTTATTCCCCCAAACATGTCTCCTGTTCCCCCACACGTGTTACCTGTTCCCCTTGGCCTTGTGTCGCAGGGACACGTGTTCCCTGGCGCGCAGCTCGTGCAGCAGCGCGGTGTGCTTCTGCCTGAGCGCGAGCACGCCGCGCAGGTCCTTAGCGGCCACGTCCGCGCGGCAGATCAGCTGCTTGTCCGTCACCCAGCCTGAGGGAAGGAGCATGTCAGACTGGTGTATTGTCTGTTTCTAAGGCAGCCGGAAAAACACGCCATGCAATTCCCCTCTATTTCACCCCCCCCCTCCCCATTTGCACCCCCATCTTTGCTAGTCCCCCTATTTGCACAAGCCCCACACCCTGCAACTCCCCCCATTTGCATACCCCCCTCCCATGAAACTTCCCCCATTTTCAAGGCCGTCAATTTGCCCCCCACTCCCCATATTTGCAAGTCTCTCCGTTTGCACCCCCCCACCCCACCACCACCACCCCCCATTTGCAAATCCCTCAATTTGCACCCCCCCTTCCCTTGAAACTCCCCCCATTTACAATTTTGTTTCGCGTTACCTTCCTCCTCGTCGTGGTCCTCGAGGAACTGGAAGAGGTTCCGCGCGTCCTCCAGCCGCGACTTGCGGTCCTTGGCGGCCGCCACCAGGCTGCGACACGACACAAACAGATTACTACAACATGAAATAGTTGCTTTTCCGCGGCAGGGGATGATTCACCCTAAGCAGTTGGGACTATTAATTTTAAATGATGAAAATGGCAATGCCAGATTCTGCCCCACCATCAACCGCAAGTTGTACAAGATAACGAATAAATGTAAAAGTATCCCCGTTTTTTTATTAAAATTATTGGTTTATGTACAAGTTGCGAGTAGAAAAAAACAGCTTAATTAAGAATTCAGAAAATAGTATTATCTTATTAGAAGCGAATTATCCATTGTTTTTGTTATTATTCTATAGGAGTTGCGAGAGTAGTAGAAAATGATACTGATTATGATTATGCAATATGAAACCTGTAATAAGTCCCCAACAAAATGATAGGTACAGCTTAAATGGTCACGTAGTTTTGTAGGTGGGGCAAAGCTCCATTGAAATGTGGCAATGTCTTTTTCTAGCCGTGGGCAGGACTTAAACCTGCGACCTTGTCATTTCGTGACGCTCTTACCAACTGAGCCACCACAGGCCACGCCACGCACACCGAAATCTTTCATCGTATTAGACATACTAAGGGTATGTGCGCAACGCCATCTAACGGCCAAAGTCGAGTTATTCGGACAACTTAGTAACATTACAAAATATACGTGATCTTGAATGAGGGGGTTATTCTAAGGTCCGTAAGGCACTCTCAACTCTGAGTTCGATCTTGAGAATGATCTTTTAAATTAATAAAATATCATTCTCAAGATCCTCCTATTAAGTAGCGCCATGTTCCTATTGGCTCCAACTCCTGACTCCCACCTGTCATACGTGTCCTCCAGCTCGCTGAGCTGCCGCACGAGCTGCTGCTGCGGCTGAGCTGGCCCCTCAGCAGCCGTTCCCTGGCGCACCAGTCGCCGGATGCTCTCATCCAGGGCTCCCAGCTGCAGCTCCTGGAGCGCGTGGGCTTGCAGCAGACGCTCCACATCCACTAGGTGACGACCGACTTCTTCGGACTGGAATTGTGTCTGGAAACAGGTTATTATTATTAAACCAGCAGGTTACCCCATCATCATCAGCCCGTGTCAGTCCACTGCTGGAGGCAGGTCTCTGCTAATTAGTCACAAAATGCTACTGCATTACAAGTACCAGAAGTCCATGGCTAGCCCGAAGTCTCACTATGTCTCACTCAACACCCGCTGTCTCCACTCGGTCAGAAGCCCCAGCTCTTTAATTCACAATTACCAGGGCACTATGAGCCGCCTGGAGTCTCATTACCTTCATCTCGGCCAGGGTCTGCCCGACGGCGTCCGCCTCCCTGAGCAGCGCCATGAGGTGCGCCAGCTGCGCCAGAGAGCTCCTGTGCCCCTCCAGGAGTTGCAGCAGCTCGCGCCAGCGCTGCAGCACCGCCTTCTCCGTGCGGGAGACGGCTTCAGCGTCGTGGTAATTCTCGCGGACCAGCTCGGCTGCCATCGCTGACAGGTCTTCGAAGCGCTCAGTCCTGGACAGGAGATGAGATTTCTGTCGTCAACAGTCTCATCATAGTCGATTCGAGTGTTGAAAAAGATGAGGTAAAAGAAGAAGTCTCTAGTATTTGCTTACCGCTATGGGGACAGGGTAATATGTGTACTTGGGGATGTAAGCGTGTAATCGGGAGGTGCATCTGCATACTCTGAAGGTGTATCAGAGTACTCGGGGTGTATATCAGTGTACTACGAGGGTCTATCGGTATACTTGGGGTGTGTGTACTAAGGGTGTGTATTGGTGTATTACGAATGTGTGTCAGTGTCCCCTGAGCGTGTGAGGGTGTGCGTCAGTGTTCCCCGAGTGTGTATCAGTGTTCCTCGAATGTGTATCAGTGTCTCACGAGTTCGTATCAGTGTCCCCCGAGTATGTATCAGTGACCCCGAGTGCGTATCAGTGTTTCCCGAGCGTGTATGGGTGCCCCTGAGTGTGCATCAGTGACCCCGAGTGTGTATCAGTGCCCTTCGAGTGTGTATCAGTATCCCCGAGTGTGTATCAGTATACCCCGAGTGAGTATCAGTATCCCTCGAGTGTGTATCAGTATCCCCGAGTGTGTATCAATATACCCCGAGTGTGTATCAGTATCCCCGAGTGTGTATCAATATACCCCGAGTGTGTATCAGTATCCCCGAGTGTGTAATGAAAATGAAAGGTGTACAGGATAGTTGGTTAAGGTTGAGATTATCTCAAAAACTACTTGACCTATTGCAATAATTATTTCACTGTTTAGTAGATAAAAGTGAAAACTATGTAACTGAAAAAGAATTATTAAATTCGGTCCAGTAGTTTTTGAGAAAATCTCAACCTTATTGAGGCCCCCTGTATACTTTTCCTTTACCCAGCTCATAATTCTTGCTATAATTGGCAGGTTTCTACTGATCCCTGATCATCCTGATGGCACCCCGACGTCCTATCCTGAACCCAAGCGACCACCTGTATACTTATCTCTTACTGTACCTGGCGAGTATGTCCGCGGAGATGGCCTCGTGTTTCTTGACCGTGGCGTCGACCTGCGCGAGGTTGGAGCCGTAGCGAGGGTCCGACAGCACCTGGAGCATCTCCTTCAGGTAACCCTTGCGGAGCACGGACTGGAGGACAAACACGGGATTTTATTAAGAGCCTTCATAGAGCCAACTAGCGCCGCCAATCTTGAAAAAATCATCATCATCAGTCTATTTATATGTCCTCACTGCTCGGGCACAGACCTTCCCTTACATCGAGGGAGCTGGGGCCATGATCCACCACGCGGGCCCAGTGCGGATTGGTGGATTATTTTCTTCTACGGCATGCAGGTTTCATCGCGGTGTTTTCCTTCACCGTTTTGAGAGCACTCGGTACATGTACGTCGAAAAAACCAAGGATACCTCATTGGTACACGGCTGCCCTGACTGGGAATCGAACCTGGGACCTCCGTATCGCAAGTCCATTAACCCAACCACTGAGCCACCGAGCTCTAATCTACTTGAAAAAATAATATCTTCCAATTTAATCAATTTTTTTATTAAAAAAGCTATGTACATATGTTTATTAGGATGAATACTATTTTTCAATATACAATACATGGCATAATTGCGACAAGCTAAGTTGTTATTGTCAATGAATAAAGTTAGCTTATTTCATGTTTTATCGCTGACCTTAGTGTTGAACTTGTAGTTGAGCTGCTCGAGGCGTTGTTGGCGCAGCAGCTCAGTCCTGAGCGCGATCTCACGCGCGTGCTCGGCCTGTACAATGGAGAATAGTTTTCATAATTATAATCTTTTTATTTATTTTATTTACAATACATAGAAATAGCAATGGCTCAAGTTCCCTCGAAGTGAGGAAAGGTCTTTGACCTGACCAGTTTCAGGTCTTTGACCTCACAGTCATAAATTTGAGAACAAAAATATTTCCAGCTGTTCAATGTCGCCAGCTGACCTGCTCCAGCTATTGCCAGGCTCGCTCCAGGTTCTGCAGCAGCTGTCCTTCCAGCGGTGACCACTCCATCCCCACCAGGCTATCAATTTGAGAACAAAAATATCTCCAGCTGTTCCATAACTCCATCTGACCTGCTCCAGCTGTTGCCAGGCTCGCTCCAGGTCCTGAAGCAGCTGCCCCTCCAGCGGCTACCACTGCTCCCCTACTAAGCTATCAATTTGAGAACAATAAATATCTCCAGCTGTTAAATGTCTCCAGCTGACTTGCTCCAGCTGTTGCCAGGCGCGCTCCAGGTCCTGTAGCAGCTGTCCCTCCAGCGGTGACTACTCCTCCCCCACCAGGCTATCAATTTGAAAATAATAAATATCTCCAGCTAACCTGCTCCAGCTGTTGCCAGGCTCGCTCCAGGTCCTGCAGCAGTTGCCCCTCCAGCGGCGTCCAGGCCTCGCCCACTAGGCTCTTCTGCATGGTGTTGATGTCAAAGTATAGAGCTTCGATCTCAGAACGCTCCTTGTATCTGGGAACACACAGAATTTAGTTATTTACGATTGAGTGAATAAAGCTTGGTGAGAGCTCGGTGGCTCAGTGGTTGGGTCAATGGACTTGCAATACGGAGGTCCCAGGTTGGATTCCCAGCCAGCCGTGTACCAATGAGTTATCCTCGGTTTTTTCGACGGAAAAACTTACGTACATTTACCGAGTGCTCTCAAAACGGTGAAGGAAAACATCGTGATGAAACCTGCATGCCGTAGAAGAAAAAAAAATCTAAAGCATGTGAAATCCGCCAACCCGCACTGGGCCCGCGTGGTGGATTATGGCCCCAGCTCCCTTGATGTAAGGGAAGGTCTGTGCCCGAGCAGTGGGGACATATAAATAGACATGTTGATGATGATGAATAAAATAAAACGAACGCTAACTCATTAGAAGCAATTGGGCTACTCCCAACTCCTATCTACACCTGGATCCAGTCCAGCAGTTGTCACCCTAATCATGAGAACTATCGAGGTTCATACTTGGGAGACTCCTGTACTACTTGAAGCAATAGTGCAGGTTCCAGCTCCTGCTTAGACCTGGATCCAGCCCAGCAGTTGTGAGGATCTTACTTGGACGGCTTCTCCACAGTCCTGTACTGGTTGAAGGTTAGGAGCAACCGCTGGATGCCGTAGTAAGAAATAGTCAGCTACCAGCTTCTATCTTCACCTGGAGGGTCCAGAAGATGCCATTCACTGTTGAGGATCTTACTTGGGAAGCTCCTGTACTTCTATAAGGCCAACAGTAGCCACTGGAAGCTGTCGAGTGAGATGGGCAGCTCCCTCTTCACCTGGATCTAGTTCAACAGTTGTCAAAAGCAATTGCGCAGGTCCCAACTCTTGCTGAGACCTGGAATCAGTCCAGCAGTTGTGACGATCTTACTTGGGCGGTTTCTCCACAGTCCTGTACTGCTTGAAGGCCAGCAGTAGCCGCTGGATGCCGTCCAGCGAGTTGGGCAGGTCGCGGCCGCCCAGCTCCTCGATCTTGCGCCGGATCCAGTCCAGCAGCGCGCACACCAGGCGACTGTACTCGGTCTTGCGACCGTCGCAGTCCATCAGCTGGCCGATTATCTAGATAATAAATAATTATTATAAACATGTTAATATAGATTGGCGGCGCTAGTTGGCTCATGGAAGACTCTTAATGTTGACATCAGACCAGTCAGTGCCATCTACCGGGGGATAGCGGGACTGGCTTGCTTTTTCAAATGTAACCTTGACAACCCCTCATTGACTCACGTTAGCGATCCTGCGTCCGCTCTTCTGTTCGTTCTTCATGCGCGCGAACGTGTGGTAGTAGCTGGCCACGTACGTCATCACGGACTTCTCGTCCGGCCGCGTCGTGTCCACGTCTGGAATAATATTGAGGGTTACACTATTCGTTGGGGGAAAGTGGTAGTTTTGGGGATAGTGGTAGTTTTGGGGATAGTGGTCGTTTGGGGTTAGTGGTAGTTTTGGGGATAGTGGTAGTTTTGGGTAAAGTGATCGCTTGGGGATAGCGGTAGTTTTGGGGATAGTGGTCGTATGGGGATACTGGTAGTTTTGAGGATAGTGGTAGTTTTGAGGATTGTGGTCCTTTGGGGATAGTATTTGTTTTGGTAGAGTGGTTTTTAGGAGAAAATGGTCATATGGGGAGTCTTCGTTCTGGGGTAAGGTCCTTTTAAAAAAACATATATTTTGGGGAAAATGTGAGGGGAATGTGGTCTTTCGGGAAAATTGACCATTTTGGGGTAACTGATGTCTGGGGTAAGTGATCGCGTGGTTTGGTGGTTGGTCCCTGCATATGGTGGTATGTGGTTGGCGTACCCTCAGCGTCCAGCAGCCGCGGGATGCCGAGGTTGTTGTGCGCCACGTCGAAGGCATGGTTGAGGGTCTCCACGTGGTCCGTGGTCGGCACCTCCGCCCAACGGAACAGGTCCGGTCTGCGCACAATAACACACGATATTAACTGATCAGTAAATTATTATATAATAATCAGCATCTGGACAAACTTCTCTAGTTTTAAGATGCTGGTGGCCAATCAAAATAATGAATTATTATAATAGTAATGTTTAAAAAAAGGCTTTTGTTTTGGCTAAAGCTTCGTATGCGCGTATTTACAGTTTTTCTACGAAGGCTACGGCACTGACTACTAAAATTAAACGTCTGAAAAAAATATAAAGCAATCTTGGGGTGTCTATTTAGAGACTGATGAATACCGATACACGATTGGACAAACTTCGCTCCATAGAAACAACATCGCAAACATACCCCTTCCATGTCTTTTAAAATGAAAATTATATCTAAACCGAAATAGTTATTCATACAAAATATATATGTAGGGTACTTACTCTAAATACGAGAGCTTGTTTTAAAAAAATCAGATTTTTGTTGGCGTATTTTTATTTCCCTGCCAAAATTCATAAAAATACGAATATACATAACATACATATGTTGTATTGTACGGTAACATACATATGTTGTTAGCATGTAAGTGGCAGCAAGGCTCTCTGGCGGAGCCTGAAAAACAGCACCCGTGCTGAGGCCTCGACCCATTCGCCTATTTTTAGTATTACGATATATTTTTTTGTATAATTAAGTTTAATGGTGAATAAAATTCTATTTATTTTATTTATTTATTTAATATCGAGACACTGCGCCGTGCTCTTCACTCCGCCGCTGCGGGACATCTTGTGTCTCACTCTTGCTTTTGACAATCATATAGCGCCTTAATGCTAGTGTTGACATTTACCGAGTGCCCTCGAAACGGTGAAGGAAAACATCGTGATGAAACCTGCAATCGATCCGAGCGCCAGGAGTTGGTGAAGTTGTATATGTGCACGATGCCCAATGTGCTTGGTAGCCTGTAGCCTATAATGTGTGTTGTGTATGGTGTGGCTGGCTGGCAATGAGTCTGATAGAGTGTCTGGTGGCGAGTTGGAGGTGTGTCTGGCCGGCTGTCTGTGGCGAGTCTAGTGGAGTGTCTAGAGGGTTGTCTGCCTGTCTTGCCGGCTGCCTGGCTGGCTATCTGTGGCGAGTCTAGTGGAGTGTCTGGTGGTTTGTCTGCCTGTCTGTCTTGCCGGCTGCCTGGCTGGCTATCTGTGGCGACTCTAGTGGTGCGTCTGGTGGCGAGTCTAGTGTTGTGTCTGGTCTGACCTGTGCGAGTGTATGAGCGCGTTGAAGCCGAGTCCCGAGCGCCAGGAGTCGGTGAAGTTGTGTATGTGCACGCCGTGGTAGCCGCTGGTCTTGCGCTGGCACCACAGCAGCAACGCGTCCTTCGCGGACTTCTTCTCGGAAGACTCGTTTTGCTCATCCTGAAATACAGACACAATACAGATTGTGGCTAAATGACGGGTTTGAAAAGAAAAATGTGGTGTTCAGAATGTAGACATTGAGGGGTCTGGAATGTAGACGTTGAGGGGTCTGGAATGTAGACGTTGAGGGGTTTGGAATGTAGACGTTGAGGGGTCTGGAATGTAGACGTTGAGGGGGTTGGAATATAGAAGTTCCACTCGGACTAGAAAAGTTAACAAATAATAGTGGATTGTAGTAAAGTGGTAATTAATAATGAGTTGTATAAAGTGCTAATAGTGCTTTGTATAAAGTGGTAATACTGAGTTGTATAAAGTGTTAATAGTGAGTTGTATAAAGTGCTAATAGTGTTTTGTATAAAGTTAATAGTGAGTTGTATAAAGTGTTAATAGTGGGTTGTATAAAGTGTTAATAGTGGGTTGTATAAAATGTCAATAGTGGGTTGTATGAAGTGTTGACAGTGAGTTATACTGACGACATCTATCTCAATCTCCTGAATCTGGAAGCGCAGGATGATGGTCCACACGAGGCCGAGGATGAGGCGCGGGTTGCCGTCCACGATGTCCTCAGCGCCGATGGACTCCAGCCGCACCTGACAACAGATGGAAACAGGTTATACTAAGTAAGGGTAGGTTATACAATGGCGAGGGTAGTGATTACCTGGTTAGGGGTTATATAACCATGGATGGGGTAGTTTAAACCATGAAGGGGGTAGTTTATACCATGGAGGAGGTAGTTTATATCATGGAGGAGGTAGGTTATGCCGTAGAGGGGGTAGTTTATACCACTGAAGGTTACATATTAATTAGATAAAACGGGAATTACCGTGTTAAACATTTATTATTGATGTCTCGATATTTTGACATCATTGCAGCCATCATGGTCACGAGTAGACGAGTAGAAATCTAATTAATATGTATACAAATGTAACCGTGTAAGTTTAACGTGTAAGGTTAGTTTATAGCACGGAAGGGGGGGGGGGGGGGGGGTATACCATGGTAAATGACGAACTGTCGAGTCCATTAATCAAATAAATAAACTACTTCTCTGTACGTGTGTGACCCGTCGATATAGCGTACTGTCGATGCAGCGTACCATCGATATAGCGTACTGTCGATGCAGCGTACCATCGATATAGCGTACCATCGATATAGCGTACTATCGATATAGCGTACTGTCGATGCAGCGTACCATCGATATAGCGTACTGTCGATGCAGCGTACCATCGATATAGCGTACCATCGATATAGCGTACTATCGATATAGCGTACTGTCGATGCAGCGTACCATCGATATAGTGTACTGTCGATGCAGCGTACCATCGATATAACGTTTTCGATATAGCGACCGTCGTGAACTAGACCCGTGTAAAGATATTCCCAATGATATTAGCGGAATGTTTCCGATTAGATAGCGATGATATTGACAGATAGTGCGGCGGCCTTCCGGACGTGAGCACCACAAGCCACTAGTAAATAGGATTACGTGATGTAAAACTCAGCTGTGTAGATACTGTAATCAATACTTTATTCTACTGTCAATGAGCTATCTGTGTACTCAGAATTCGGTCGCTAATTCGTAAAATAACCTAACGTTGTTACGTGCGCCATCTATCCATAACACAGACCACTTCCTCCCTATCCCTGTAGCAGGGAGCCCGTGTCTGCCCGCACATGAGCGCAACATTGCCTCGCGACACGTGCCACCTAGAGACAGCCCACTTCCCCCCAATCCCTGTAACAGGAGGGGCCCGTGTCTGCCCGCACATGAGCGCAACATTGCCTCGCGACACGTGCCACCTAGAGACAGCCCACTTCCCCCCAATCCCTGTAACAGGAGACGCCCGTGTCTGCCCGCACATGAGCGCAACATTGCCTCGCGACACGTGCCACCTAGAGACAGCCCACTTCCCCCCAATCCCTGTAACAGGAGGGGCCCGTGTCTGCCCGCACATGAGCGCAACATTGCCTCGCGACACGTGCCACCTAGAGACAGCCCACTTTCCCTCTATCCCTGTAGCAGAACAAAAGTTGTTCAGATACCCTTTACGTTACACCCTGTATACATATAGTAGAAATATATATACATATGTAATAGTTGCAACCTTGATACCGTGGCGGCTGGGAAGGACCCTGGTGTGGGACGCGACTTGTGTAGATACTCTCGCCCCGTCCCATATCCAGGGTACTTCCCATAAGGCCGGCGCTGCTGCGGAACAGGCGCAAATTCTCAAGCGCCGCAAGTACTCACGGCTGACTCCACATCATGAGTTTGCGTCGCTTGCGGTAGAAACAATGGGCCCATGGTCGACAGACTCTAAACATCTGATCCACGAGCTGTCTACCCGATTGGTCCATGTCTCGGGCGATCCCAGGGCTGGCAGCTACCTCGCTCCGCGGCTAAGCATTGCGATACAGCTAGGAAATGCTGCCAGCGTCCTGGGCACCATTCCGCAAAACGGGGATCTTGACGACGTGTTCGTCCTTTAGTATTTAGTTTTTCTATTTATTTATTTTATAAGTAATGTATTTTTAGATAGTAGTTAGTTTTATTTTAAATATGTAATAGTAATAGGTAATGTCGTTGTAGGTATAAACCATATGAAATCAGTATTTACAGGCAAATACTCATAAAAACAATATTATTACGTGTAATATTTCAAGAATTATTATACCAGTCATATATATTCATTGAATTGATCACTAATAGGTAGCTACGGAGTTTATGGGATTTAAGTTACTAGCTGGAAAGGTGTCGTCATTTTTATATGGAATATTATGTTATTTTTGAATGATGTATGTATGTAAGTATGGTAAAGTTCCTCTAAAAGAAGGGGCCTTACATTTATCTTTTTTTAAACAAAATTATTGTCGAATCGTTTTGTTTTCATCGTAAAGTACTACTATTTTAATTCGTACTTTGTCCTAGTAAAACAATTTCATCTATTCCTGCTTTCAGAGGAAACGAGATGTCGCTCTATTTTTCGTATAGCGCTATCTCGTTCACGCGCTGATACAGACTAAATAATGCAATGAGCTATCAGCACTTCTATCTTCACCACATTTTCGTGGTATTTTCTCGAATCATTCCCGTAACATCGCGTTCCCATTACCGCAACTCTCGCTACCGCAACTCCCGTAACAGCGCGTTCCCGCTACGTCGCGCCGATTAGGATGACCTAGCGTCAACATAATAATGATTATTTTACAGCGAGTTATTTTATAAGATTTTAAAAAAATGAGTATGTTAATTGTATATTAATATTTATTACTAATTCCACCTTCCATTCCTCTCTTCTAATACTAGCGTCGCCGATCGATAGTCTACCAAAAGCAATACTATCGATAGGCATATCGATACTATCGATGGCTCGGACACTGCGAATACTATCGATGGAAAGCAATACTATCGTAAGGCCTATCGATCGATATCGATTTTGAACTATCGAGAGTTTATTAACTCGATAGTCCAAATACTATTGGCCAATAACTTTAATTATTACTAATATATATAGCTCGACTACCACTCACTCACTCACTCACTGACTGACTCACTGATTGACCGTCCCGTTTAGTCTGAAGGAGTTCCCGGAGGTGAAAGTGATGTAGGGGGGAGTTGTATAGTTTAGTGATTGGACCAGAGGAAAACTATAGGGAAGTGAAATAAACAAGATGGCGGCGGGTCACGTGATGCCATCTCCGCCATTTTCCAACCGATTTCGTTCAAATTTGGAACACGCGTCACATGGTCGACCTACTTTGTGATGAAATTGAAAAACAAAAGAAAAACAAAATGGCGGCGGAAATATAGCCGATTGAAAATTTGGACATTTCAGACCAAACTTTGACGAATTAGCTGGCCTAGCACGAGCGCATGAGGAATATCCAACCAATTCCACTTCGTAGCACATATGATGCAGTATACCAGAAAATTGTCATTTTTGGGAAAAACAAAATGGCGGACGAGCAGTAAACCATAATATTTTTTCCATATATTTTCCTATACGAAACGAAAGGATTACTGGAGTGTGGTAAATATCTATCAGTAACTATAGCGAGGCCGAAGGCCGAGCACCCTCCCGCGAGGCCGAAGGCCGAGCTCCGCGTAGGGCGAAGCCCGAAGCGATGGAACACCGCGAGGCCGTAGGCCGAGCTCCGCGTAGGGCGAAGCCCGAAGCGATGGAACACCGCGAGGCCGTAGGCCGAGCTCCGCGTAGGGCGAAGCCCGAAGCGTCCCCTTGCCAAGCAGAAACAACTCCCCACCCTCCAAGTAACTTTTGCGAGGCCGAAGGCCGAGCTCCGCGTAGGGCGAAGCCCGAAGCGATAGAACACCGCGAGGCCGTAGGCCGAGCTCCGCGTAGGGCGAAGCCCGAAGCGTCCCCTTGCCAAGCAGAAACAACTCCCCACCCTCCAAGTAACTTTTGCGAGGCCATAGGCCGAGCTCCGCGTAGGGCGAAGCCCGAAGCGTCCCCTTGCCAAGCAGAAACAACTCCCCACCCTCCAAGTAACTTTTGCGAGGTCGAAGGCCGAGCTCCGCGTAGGGCGAAGCCCGAAGCGTCCCCTTGCCAAGCAGAAACAACTCCCCACCCTCCAAGTAACTTTTGCGAGGCCATAGGCCGAGCTCCGCGTAGGGCGAAGCCCGAAGCGTCCCCTTGCCAAGCAGAAACAACTCCCCACCCTCCAAGTAACTTTTGCGAGGCCGAAGGCCGAGCTCCGCGTAGGGCGAAGCCCGAAGCGTCCCCTTGCCAAGCAGAAACAACTCCCCACCCTCCAAGTAACTTTTGCGAGGCCGAAGGCCGAAGCCCGAAGCGTCCCTTTGCCAACCAGAAAAAACTCCCCACATTCCAAGTAACTTTTGCGAGGCCGATGGCCGAGCCGGCTGCGAGGCCATAGGCCGAGCTCCGCGTAGGGCGAAGCCCGAAGCGTCCCCTTGCCAAGCAGAAAAAACTCCCCACCTTCCAAGTAACTTTTGCGAGGCCAAAGGCCGAGCTCCGCGTAGGGCGAAGCCCGAAGCGTCCCCTTGCCAAGCAGAAAAAACTCCCCACCTTCCAAGTAACTTTTGCGAGGCCGAAGGCCGAGCCGGCTGCGAGGCCGTAGGCCGAGCTCCGCGTAGGGCGAAGCCCGGAGCGTCCCCACGCTACCAAAGGCTGAAAGATGCCCCTGCCTTTCTAATTATGAACAAAGTTATGGAAATTGTGTACAGCTAGCAACGTTTGGCTTTTGAAAACTTTCTTTAAGTTTCTTGCATACGGGCATTTCGAGCGTTGCTTGCTTTAAAAATAAAAAAATAACCTCCTTTAAATGAGCAAACTCTTTTCGAATAAATGTTTTTCACAGAGTTTTGAACTTGCAACTTTCGGGCGGTGCTTGATATAATTAGTGGATGGACTTGCACGAATTATTTGCACAGCGAACAATCCGGATAATATTTATTTAGTTGCGGCGCCTACAACACGAAAACAAAGCAGTCTCGCGGGCCGCGCGCGGCCCGCGCACCATGCAACACCTAGTTACTTTATTGTATACGACAGAAAATACGAAAATATTAGGAACAAAAAAAACTTAAGGTTCACAGGTGGTGCTTATCTCTAAAGAGAGATTTCTTCCAGCAAGACCTAGGAAGCGAAAATAAATTTTAAAAAGTAGCGACATTACTACGTGTACAGTCTAATTGCATACCTAAAATGAATGCAAATTACATTATATTTGAGCAATAACTGTCGTCTCTCTCTTATATTGCTGCGCCTAAACAAGGTCCATAAAGAACATTGTAACATTCTAATGTTAAGTATATGAACATCTGCATTATACTTCAATACTTCATTTATTCAACCTTAGGAGCTCTAGGGAACACTTGGCTATGTCATACATAATATAATAATTTACATGTATAAGGTCCAGAATACAAACTAGGTTACGGCTGGATGCACGAACAGAGAAACAGGGCAAAGAACCGACCCACGGGATATGAACTAATTGCGGCTGTAAAGAGGCTTTGTCAATGTTATAACTTATGGAATGCAATAAATATATTGAGTATTGAATACTATTGCAAATTGGCTAACTATCGATAGCCCACAACAATCGATACTATCGATAGTATTGTTACCACGAACTTCGATAGTATCGATAGATCGATCGATCGGAGTATTGGCTTTTTCAGATGAAAACTATCGATAGTAAAACATGGCGCGTATTCGTAAACGTGACTTAAAGTTACGCCACCGTTTAGGCCCTCTGTCCCTTTCTATCTTAACCTTTTTACCGAAGTGTGAAAGGGATAGCGACACGATTTAAGGGAAGCGAGGTTTAACTAGGTTTATGAATAACAGCATAGATGATTCGGTAACGCTAAGTTACGCTAGGGGCGCTACAAAAATCTCTCCAATTGTAGCTACTGTGTTTACGTGAACTAGAATAGACTAGAATAGAATAGACTGGAATGGAATGGAATAGAATGAAATGGAATAGAATGGAATGGAATGGAATGGAATAGAATGGAATAGAATAGAATAGAATAGAATAGAATAGAATAGAATAGAATAGAATAGAATAGAATAGAATAGAATAGAATAGAATAGAATAGAATAGAATAGAATAGAATAGAATAGAATAGAATAGAATAGAATAGAATAGAATAGAATAGAATAGAATAGAATAGAATAGAATAGAATAGAATAGAATAGAATAGAATAGAATAGAATAGAATAGAATAGAATAGAATAGAATAGAATAGAATAGAATAGAATAGAATAACATCTATTACCTATTAAGTATATACATATAAGAAATAAAAACAGTCTTAATAAATTACAATGACAATTAACAAACATATAACTTAGGCAAAAGGTTTAGGCTTCAGCTGATGCTGACTCAGAGTGTGTCAGCGCTGGTCTTCAGCCCACACCTTGGCTCCAAATAGGTTATAAAGGCGCACATCACGGTAGTGACATAGATTGGTGGAAACAATCGATTGCAGTAATCTTGTTAATAATTAGGATGATTGATGATTTAATTTACGAGTATCTAATTACTGCATACAGATACGTAATCAATTTTAAAAGGTTTCTCGTGTTTTGCTGCGTGTTATTTGATTATACATTTATTTGTACGATACTGCAATTCTATTGAAATATCATAGCATACATATCTCGGATTTTATTTCAAATTATGAATATCTAATAATCCAAATCTTAGGAGTCTTGTTTTTCAATTATTTTTCATTTTATTCTTGTATTTCTACCTCTACCTCTTTCACTTTACTATGCTAAATTCCATCAACAGGTGGTTGCCTGGAAGAAATCGCTTTTAGCGATAAGGCCGCCAAAATTGTACATATTGTTTTGTATTTCTGTATTGTAATTGTTTGTGTCTTTTATGTACAATAAAGTGTATTTGAATTGAATTGAGTCTTAGAGAGTTTGGGTAATCATTCCGAGACACTTCTCCCTCTCTACAAGTCACTGATCCCTCAATAATGATTGATCCCTCTCTCTAGTGAGTAATCCCTCTCCTCTAGTGAATAATCACTCTCTCCTAGTGATTAATCGCTCTCTCCTAGTGATTAATCGCTCTCTCCTAGTGAATAATCACTCTCTTAGTGACTAATCCCTCTCCTCTAGTGAATAATCACTCTCCCTTAGTGACTAATCCCTCTTCTCTAGTGAATAATCACTCTCTCTTAGTGACTAATCCCTCTCTCTAAGTGAATAATCACTCTCTTAGTGAGTAATCCCTCTCTCCTAGTAACTAATCCCTCTATCCTAGGTACTAGTCCCACCCTCATGGTATTTGATCCTTCCATTTTATTCAAACAGTTAAAAATCCTTCCGCTTCCATGTCTATATATAAAAGAATTATGTGTTTTCGTTAAACTATATCCTGATCTCTTCAAAAACCGCTATGACGTTATGACAAGGCCGCCAAGGCAACAGTACCTGAATCTGCTTTATCAACCGCGATGCTGCACGTATATGTATAAGAAAAATGTATATAACATGTGTATACTAGTATATAATGCGTTACCTGAGGAAATAAAGATAATACATGACATTAAATTATTTAAATCTAAATTGTACAATTGGTTATTAGATCGCTGTTACTATACCGTTACCGAATATTTAAATTACTCTCACTGACATTTTTACTACATGACATTTACATTAATTATTTTTATTTCTTCTGACATTTTTATTGCTTATGTAACTGAAAACTTTGCACGCTTGTATACAAGTAGAATACTGTACTGGACAATGCAATTTACCATCCTGAGATTTCATGTATTCTGGCAAATAAATGATTTGATTTGATTTTGATTCCTAATCACTGCTCCTACCTTCCTAGTAACTAATATCTCACTCTTAGTGACTAATCCCTCCGTCCTAGTCACCGCTCCGTCCCTCCTAGACCCTGCTCGTTCCCTCCTAGTCCCCGCTTACTCCGACACAGTCTCTGCTCTCACCCTCCTAGTGACTAATCCCTCCTTCCTAGTGACTCCATCTTAGTCCCGCTCTCTCCTAGCCTCTTCTCACTCCCTACCTCCTAGCCCCCGTACCTTGGTATGCAGGAAGCTGAGACTCTTGTTGACGTTCTCAATCTTGTGCACGCGCATGCGCCCCGTGTTGGGTCGCGGCAGGCGCTCGCCGCTGATGATCTCCAGCAGCTTGAGGAGCCGCCGCCCGTCGCCCAGGTCCTGGAACAGGTCCTCCACCTCCATGCGAGCCTGGAACAAGGTTGGGGAGTTAGGAAATCAATAGTTTCGTCCCTCAAGAGGAAAAAAGGAACCCTTATAGGATCACTTTGTTGTCCGTCTGTCTGTCAAGATCTATATCTCAGAAACGCGTGGACGGATCAAGTTGAAATTAATACCAAATACTCAGGTCTGCAACCTCATGCAGCCGGGAACAACATCAACCTTATACGTCAACGCAATCAAAAGATATGGCCGTTTATGTCGCATTTTATCGCATATTTGTATGATAATGCAAAAAATTCAAAACCTATAGGGTACTTCCCGTTGACCTAGAATCATGAAAGGCAAGAAACTAGGTCTTATAGCACAAGTAAATGAAAAAATTCGAAAACTGTTAATTTAGGGTACCAACACGAATTTTTTTTTTTTGTAATTACAAACTTATATTTGCAGATGATCAACTAGTCAGGAGTATGTCGATTTATAGACATAAAATTTTTGATATTGACAAAGGTAAGTCTCTAAATCCAGTTTATCTTTTCGTTAGAGCAAAGTTACGGAGTTAAGTTGCGTTGCGCGGCAGCCTCGGGGCGCGAGGCAGACTCGCACGAGGCCTTTTAATGTGTTTCCTATCCATTAATCTCCTATAAACAACTAGATACACAAAGGTCTTACTAAAACAATTTAAAAAATGCAATAAAGCAAATGAGGGTCTATTCATCCGTTTAGACCTTCTTTGCGCTCGGACATTTTTAGAAGGCAGACTGTGTATCTAGTTGTTTATAGGAGATCAATGGTTTCAGCCTTTATCGTTATCTCTCTACGTTTTATCGGCTAACTCCATGTTTTGTTTAGAAGTACTATTTATCTCGTTAATGTCAGTAAGATGTCAGTGATGTCAACATTTAATTGGCAGTTAGCGTGTGCCTTGAGTGCCGCAGTGATTGAATGGGAGTCAGTGGGTGAGAGGGCATATATAATGTGTTGTGTGATAGATATTGAGATAAATAGCGATGTGGGAGGTCTAGCATTCTAGGCCTAGCATAGAAACAAAGTGATCATAGAAGTGCGAGAATAAATAAGTATAATTTCTATAGTTAATAAATGGCAACACTAATAATTGAGTATAAAAAAGAAATAAAAAAATAGACGAGACACAAGACTTATCGGATTTATAATCTGTGGTTAATGTAGAAAAAGAAAACCGGCCAAGGTTCTCTTGAAAATGGCGGGAAACGACGGTTGCAAAATTATTTAATAATTTTTGTTTTATTGTCTACAGTGGTTATTTTGAGAAAAATATCACGTTAAATTAATCAGAAAATGTTCGCGAGTGACAGTATAGTGAATTTGTTGGATAATTTGAGCAAGATCTGGTGTTTCAAACTCTAATCATAATCAGTATCATTTTCTACTACTCTCGCAACTCCTATAGGAGAGTAACAAAAACAATGAATAATTCGCTTCAAATTCTTACTATTTTCTAAAGTTACAGGGTTAAGTCGCATTGCACGGAAGCCTCGGGGGGCGAGGCAGACTTGCATGTCTCTCGATGTGTGTGGCAATCTGACTCCCAAATGTACAAATAACGTCTGACTATCGAACTGATTGACGCGATGATTCAATTAGACACGAGACAGCTGACCACAATAAGGATATCGTGGCTTCCGATCTCTGCACTCATGATATTGAATCAATTACTGCGTTAATCGTGATTCATTGAACAAGTACAATTATTTATTACAACAACAAGTCCTTTTTTTTACCCAGGTAAAACATGCTAGATCATGTGTCACCACGCCCGGGGAGCGTGTTGGTTATGTCGGGCTCACCGCCCTGAAGGGGGTCCTGGGGTGTTCCACCTCGAGCCACGGGAAACTGTGATACAACCGCGACCCGACTGGCGCCCGAGCAGTCCCCATTGTGGGCTGTACTAGCCCACAATGTATAATCCAGTTATCCACCGCCTTCCTCCTCCCCGTCTGAGCCTCGAGCCGCTCGGGGCCGTGCGGTTCGCGCACTGCGTCCGTGGGCCCGGGCCCTTACTTAGGCGGCGGCACCTCGTACACTCCGGTACCGCCACCACCCCATGGCGCGATTTCTTTCTTGTCAACCTTTCTCTCAGAACAACAACAAAAGTCCTGGCTGCTTTTTGTCAGTCATGTCATAATGGTATGCCAGTCTCTGTAATATTGGTATGCCGTATATCATATGGTATTATTCTCTTTATTTACACATATTCTTATTTAATACATTTATACATTTCAAAATTAAATATAAAAAATAGCCACCCGCCGGCAGCGGGATGCATGTGCATCCAAGCTGCCGGAGGTTAGGATCCCAGAGTGAGGAACCTCCTCACCATGCGTGCCGTGTCCAGCAGCACTGCCTTCTGTATCCGGCTCTTGACCCAACTGTCTAGCGAGAGGCTCTTAAGATGTTGGTCGTGGTATTATTATTATTATTCAAATAATAATAATTCGGTTTTATTATTGGCTTAAGAATTTAAGAACAGAGTTTGTTGATTGAAACTTATAGCTTATAGCATTGTTTGGAAACAATTTACAAGAGTGTAGCACTAGTAACCGTACTAGTTTAAAAGAAATCGTAATACGGATGCTAACGCTTTCCATCGGGTTGTATGTAATGTCGCATATTTTAATGTCAATACCAAAAATAAGGTAATTTAATAAATAACTAATAATAATGAATAACTTATATCTAGTGGGATGCAGTTTGTTGTTGTTGGTGGTGTGTGTGTGTGAGAGAGAGATAGTAGATTATCATATTAGTATACGAGTCTCTGTAATATTGGTATGCCACTCTGTCATGATGGTATGTGAACTTATCTCTGTCATGATGGTATGTCAGTCATATTAGCGAGCCTGTACGCACCTTCTGCAGGAATGAGTTGATCCATTTTGTGAACGTCTTCTTCTGTATGTGCAGGCGCTCCTCCTGCAGCGCTCTGATGCGGCCCTGCTCGAACTTGAGCACGTCCTCGCGCTGCGTCATGTCGGAACGCTTCTGCACTGCGCTCGCGTAGCCGCCGGGCTCATACTGCGGCCCTGGACAAGGGAGACACAGGTTAGGTTAGGGGTCTAATTCACGACATCGTAAGTAGCTGCATCGACAGTACGCTATATCGATGGTACGCTGCATCGACAGTACGCTACATCGACAGTACGATATATCGATGGTACGCTGCATCGACAGTACGCTATATCGATGGTACGCTGCATCGACAGTACGCTATATCGATGGTACGCTACATCGACAGTACACTATATCGATGGTACGCTGCATCGATAGCACACTATAACGATGGTACGCTGCATCGACAGCACGATATATCGATGGTACGCTGCATCGACAGTACGCTATATCGATGGTACGCTGCATCGACAGTACGCTATATCGATGGTACGCTACATCGACATGATATCATGGAGATAGTACATAACCGAGGCTTTTGACAATGTCGGGAAACGACGGTTGCGAAATTATTTAATAATTTTCAGTTTAATGTCTATAGTGGGTGTTTTGTATTTAATATCACGTTAAATTAATTAGAAAATGTTCGCGAATGACAGTATGGTGAAATTATTGCAGGATCTGAAGTTTGGCGCTATAGTCGCGAGTCCCGCTACAAGCTCGGGAGTGAGCGTGACTGTCGAGCTGCTTCGTCCAGAGTGACGACGCTACGGCGACTCCTCTGGATGAAGAGAAGACGATATGATATTTGAATATTCTGTAACATAACATTTATCATTTACCGAATACTGTCAAAAACGGTGAAGAAAAGTATCGTTAGAAAACCTGAGATAAATAACAATAAAAAAAAAACATGTACTTATACGAGTATTGTCGGTGGAACACAGAGAAAGGTGTACAGGAGAGTTTTTAAGGTTGAGATTTTCTCAAAAACTACTTGACCTATTGCAAAAATTCTTTCACTGTTTGATAGATAAAAGTTAAAACTATGTAACTGTAAAAGAATTACTAAATTCGGTCCAGGGGGGTGACCGCGATTTCAATCGTTATGGTTATCGTTTTCATTTTGACACTTGAACGATATACATTGCTGCGTTTCGTTGTCGTTTGTTAAAACTTGCACAAACATAGCAGCAATGTATAGCGTCCATGTGTCAAATTGAAAGCGATAACGATTGGAAGTCGCGGTCACCCCACTGCAGTCTTTGAGAAAATCTCAACCTTATTGAGGCCTGTCTTCGACTGTACATATAATGCATGAAGTGGTTGGTCATCTTGTAAGCTCTGTAAGGGCCGTACCATATTTCCTGGTGGGCTGATACTCCTGGTACGAATGGTAGCTGACATTGCTCAGCTGACGTTCCATATCAGCTCTGAAGTAGTCCGCAAACCGCAGACATGCGACTCACTTCACTGTCATTACTTTTAAGTCTAGTTTTATTATAATTTTATATATTACACTATTCTTTGGTTTTTTATATATAGCTGTAGGAGATTTCTTTTGGATTTTTGGTATACTTTGGCCACTAGATGTCGCTATAAGAGAGAAATTAATGTTATGTCGAGGGCTTTTGACAATGGCGGGAAATGACGGTTAAGAAATTATTTGATAATTTTCAGTTTAATGTCTACAGTGGGTATTTTGTGTTTAATATCACGTTAAATTAATCAGAAAATATTCGGAAATGACAGTACGGTGAAGTTATTGGATTATTTATGCAAGATCTGAAGTTTCAAGCTTTTATCAAGAGTTCCCGCTACAAGCTCAGGAGTGAACGTAACTGTCGAGCTGCTTCGTCCAGAGTGACGACGCTACGGCGTCTCCTCGGGAGGAAGATAGAAGACTATTGAATATATTGAATTTTCTATAACATGACATTGGCAAATGACGAACTGTCGAGTCCATAAATAAAATAAATAAATAAGGGGTGCAATATGGGTCGTATACGGGTACAATATTTCACTTTCAAGTTTATATTTCATCATTGTGTTGCCATCTACATTTAAAAATGAATTCGGCTCAAAAACAGCTCATTATTAGTAATAGGCAAAGCTAATTCCGTAACAGCCAATGATCCCAAACCAGCTCAAACTAATACATAATAATGTGCCGCTAATATGCGCGTGCATCGTGTGCGCGTGCGCAGCGAGTGGGGCGACGACATGGCAACGTGCGTGCACTATACGCGCGCAGGGCTGCTAGGTTTGCAGGTAAAGAATTTTAATATTCAAAAAAATCTTTTCATTCAACTTATTTTTTTGTGAAATAATAAGTCACATATGGCTGTATGTTATAGATCCCTTTGACTTTTCCTTCGTGTAATAAAATTTTCAAAAATCGTGAAACGTTAGTAATTCAAATTCAACTGATTTATTGCCGTCACAAAGACCATATAAGTGTAAGTAAGTACTTAAAACTATGTCAGTGTTTACGCGAGGTGTATTACGCGCTATGACATACGACTTAGGTCCGACTCAGAGACCCCGTAATGCCGTACGCTCATTGGTTGGCGTGAAAACGTGGTTTTTACCCGACTCCACAAGAAGTAGGGTTAAGTTTTACATGTATGTCTAATTCTTTGTCCCGCCCTGCAGCCTTAAAGGCTTGATGGATTGTAACATATGAGGTGTCGTTAGATTCGTCTGGATTGTACGATTGACAATAGGATATACAAAAGACATTGCCACATTTCAATGGAGCTTTGCCCCACCTACAAAACTACGTGACCATTTAAGCTGTACCTATCATTTTGTTGGGGACTTATTACAGGTTTCATATTGCATAATCATAATCAGTATCATTTTCTACTACTCTCGCAACTCCTATAGAAGAATAACAAAAACAATGAATAAATCGCTTCGATTTGTTACTATTTTCTGAATTTTTAATTAAGCTGTTTTATTCGAATCGCAACTTGTACAAACCTTTATTTTAAACTAATAATTTTAATAAAAAACGGAGATGTTTTTACATTTATTCGTTATCTTGTACAACTTGCGGTTGATGGTGGGGCAGAATCTGGCATTGTCATTTAATCAAGTTAATGATGCAGTCGTGTTTTTTTTATAATAATATCTGCTTGTTAAATTACTTTTCTAAGGCAACCCTGTCCCTATAACGGTATGCACTGCACAGGTCAGTACGCCAGTGAGCCCGCTCGCTGTAATTACCGTCGTAACACTCATTAGCCGCCGGCGCGGTACCGTCACCCGCCGCCCGACGGTCACCCGGTCACCGGCGACGGACGTGGGGAATAGTGGTCTTGCAGCGCGCATAAAATTTGGATTTGGCTGTATGATTTTATATGCTTTACCTGTGTAGTGGAGAAAAATACGGATAAAAGAAAATGGCGGATATTTTAGGCGGTTTGTAAGACGATATAATGATATTCGCTGGGATTTTTTTAATTGTGATTTATTTTCCAGTTCTTTTAGGAATGGCGGATTGATTTTTTATTTGTTTTATTTTCTATTTACATGAATACTCTAGAGTAGAAGCCATTCAAATAAGAATAGAATATATTTTTTTTGTTTCCTACGCTAGACAATCGGTGTTTTAGCAACTGTCAAAATAAACCACTGTTTAGCAATATTTATGGCTACGAGCTTGTAGTTAAATAATATATTGTCATGGATTCCTTGAAAAGCGCGCCAAACGCCATTAGTGCCGTGTTTTTTTTGTATTAATGATCACGTTAAGTTAATCAGAAGATGTCCGCAAACGTTTCATAATAATTCATAATTCATTGCTATATGTGGTAACATGGTTGTTAGATAGTACAGCCCCCTTACCTTGAAGTCTTATAGCAGTATTACTTTCATAATACTTTGTTACTTCGTACAATGACGACCTTAATGAGCTTACTTTAAGGTCGTCATTATACGAAGTAACAAAGTATTATGGAAGTAATACTGCTATAAGACTTCAAGGTAAGGGGGCTGGAAGTGCTCACATAAACCCTGTAAGGGCACCGCAACATTAGATACTTAAACAATAATAATTCAATTTTATCAGTCAGTCAGTCAATAATACAAATAAATATTTCTATTAATTAGAGTGCTCGAAAGAAGTGTTTGTGAAGTGTTGTGCTCTTAGCAAGGATTCCTTGCATAACTCGATGATTACGTGGATCGTCGAGTTATTTCGATTAGGGGTTTGGGAGGGTTGTGCGTAGATTTAGGTTAGGTTAACTTCGTATATATGTATGTATTTATGAGAATTCAGACATTCTACTAACATCAGACCAGGCTGTAGGTATACCTAGTTATTTAAACGTGTGAAGGTGATGAAAGCAGCCTTCTAGGCTTTGTCAAATTTTCCCGCACCAGTATTTTGCGACCTCTATAGCCCTCCTTAGGTCATCTGGAGTGCACGAGCTTGTACAGTCGAAGACAGAGATAAGTATACAGGGGGCCTCAATAAGGTTGAGATTTTCTCATAAACTACTGGACCGAATTTAATAATTCTTTTACAGCTACATAGTTTTAACTTTTATCTATCAAACAGTGAAATAACTTTTGCAATAGGTCAAGTAGTTTTCGAGAAAATCTCAACCTTAAAAACTCTCCTGTACGCCTTTCTCTGTGTTCCACCGTACACCTACTTAGTTGGCTTTGCCTTTTCCACTGGGAAGAATTTTACAAAAAAAAATTGTCATCAACATGGCGGGAAAATGGCGGCCATTAATTTCATTGTAATTTTGATTGAACTATTAACTAAACTTAACCTTAACTAAACTTGTATCTCGATAAATCAAGCCACCCAATATCCTCCCACTCACACCCACCAAAAGTGCACACAGTGGAAAAGTAAACATCGCCAGTTCAGTGACTCCATTCAGTTATCTGCTCAAGTACTGCTTGCACAGATTGGTTTGTTATTGTCATACTATCGTCGACGTACGAACAACAGCATAAAAATATGGTTTAGTCGCAAACTCGCCCACAAAATAACTGGTCTGCGGGCGAGTTTCCCTTTTGTAAATTGTCACGTAGTAAACTGGCCCACATGCTTTAAAGATACTGGGCGAGTTGCTTACGGGCGAAAATTACAATAGTACCTAATGTCGCCCAAATGTTGGATTCTATAACTTTTGATAGACACGCCGTTGCCAAAATGACAAGAACCGTCAAGAATGACAGGAACTGACAAAAATGACAAGAAAAAATATCTCCGATTTTTTATTAAAAATATTGGTTTAAAATAAAGTTTTGTATAAGTTGCGAGTCGAAAAATCAATTTTTAAGAGGCCCGATGGGTTGACGCTCGTGCCCTGGACGCAGTATGGGACGCCACCTGCGTGGATACCCTGGCGCCGTCCCATCTTCCAGCAACATCATCAAAGGCCGGCGCTGCAGCAGCTACCGCAGAGGCAACTAAGCGGCGCAAATATGCAGGTCTCAGTGGAGACTGCATATTTGTGCCGTTTGGTGTGGAGACCCTGGGACCAGGCGCACACAGCATCCACAAAGAGATCTATGTGCGCCTGGTGGCTGTGTCTAATGACCAGAGGGCTGGCGCGTACCTCGCGCAACGCATTAGCCTCGCAATCCAGCGAGGCAATGCAGCCAGCCTTCTGGGGACACTCCCCGCGGTCGCAGACCTGGGGCAAATTTTTTATTTATAGTTTTTTTTTAATTACATATTACTGTTTTTTTTATATATTTTATCGTTAATAAATAATTCTATATTTTTAAAGTTTTTGTACGTTTTCTTCTTAGTTTTTCCGCTAATCATTCATTGTAACGTGACATATTTTTTTTTATTGTGTGCCCACCATCACAATGTAACAGATAGTGCTGAGCGTTAAACATTAAGAAATCGAGGCGAATTATTCGTTATTTTTGTTATCATTTCTACTACTCTCGCAACTCTTACTGTTTATGATAATGCAATATGAAATCTGCAATCAGTCCCAAACAAAATGATAGGTACAGCAGAAATATTTAATTGACAGTCAAAACTTAGTGGATAACTTTTTAAATAAATGATTACTTTGTAAAAGTATTTATTTTATTTTAAATACCCAGTACCCATATCTTTTTTATTAATTAACAACTTCCACAAAAAGTGCTCATTCTGCGAAGTGCTCAATCTGCGAAGTGCTCATTTTGCGAAATGCACATTTTGCGAGGTGCGCATTCTGCGAAGTGCTCATTTTGAGAAGTGCACCAAATGCGCAATTCGCATTTTTTGTCGAGTGTGGTCGAAGACAGAGAAAGGTGTACAGTAGAGTTTTTAAGGTTGAGATTTTCTCAAAAACTACTTGAGCTATTGCAATAAGCCTTTCACTGTTAAGATAGATAAAAGTTAAAACTATATACTGTGAAAGAATTATCAAAATCGTTCCAGTAGTTTTTGTGAAAATCTCAACCTTATTGAGGCCCCTTGTATATCTGTCTTTGTCTGTACACGCAGTTTTCCATTGAAATCTGGCAATGTCATTTTGAAATAAATAAATAAATCTGCTTATGTTAAGATATTTACAAAACCGTTTAAGATTATAAGCCCTATCATTGGCCTACAAAGCGCCTGTCCTTACTGTATCCACAATCAAACCGGATATAACCAGTACACTCTACATGCTAACGAGAGAGAGCGCTGGGAGCGAGTCACAATGGGTGCGCACGCGCAGGGGCATTGTTTGCATGTAGAGTATGTCTGACCGACACACAGACAGCCGGGCGGCGGGATAGCTCAGGCAGATAGCAAGTCACGGTCTTGAGAGCGTGAGCTCACAATTAAGACTGTCAAAACTGCCTGTTGTAAGATCGAACTCAAGCTACCCAGTGCCGTATGTACATAAGGGCATATTAGATTTTTTTACAACGAACACGCCGCGTAATTTTTAGTTGTAAAATATTGTAGACAAATGTCAAAAAATTCGTTTTCTTAATTTTTATCGATAAAAGTACTAGATAAGATACTTAGTAGGGACGTCAACATTGTCCGGGGGGGGGGGGGGGGGGGGGGGCGGGCAGCTGCCCCTACCTGGGTACGCCCATGGGTACAGTATACAAACTAGGTTACGGCTGGATCATAGTGTTCAGTGCGCTGGATGCACGAACAGAGAAACAGGGCAAAGAACCGACCCATGGGATATAACAACATGATCTAATAGCGGCTCTAATTTTCGCCAATAATATGACTTTGAACGGACTTGAGAGCCTAAAAATGTCTTACAGCTAAACCCGATGGTAAAATAATTTAAATAATGATGAGGTTTGCTGCGTACGGTGCAGTGACGGCCCACTCCTAGACTATCAGTTGTTGACAGTGCGATATCGATATACTGATAACTCAAGTCAATACTCGGACAGCTTTCAAGACGTTAAATATTAACGGAGAAAGATTCTCGTCATGACCGGGCTTCGAACCAGGGACCTCACCATCACGTGGCACGCTCTATTCCAACAAAGTTTTCTGATTCATTATCATCATCAGCCCGTATCAGTCCACTGCTGGACCCCTCCCAAGTCCGACTTTCGGCCATTTGCATCCAGTTTCTGCCAGTCACCTTGCGAAAGTATTCCCCCATCTGTTCCCACGCTACGTGTACCCGTTCGTGGCCTCCATTCGAGAACTCGTCTCCCCATCGGTTGTCGGTTCTACGACAGTGACCAGCCCACTGACACTTTAGTTTACTGATTCTATGAGCAATGTCAACCACTTTTGGTCCCTGGCGGATTTTATCCACCAGGGAAATGCCAAGCATAGCTCTTTCCATCATCATCAGTCCGTATCAGTCCACTGCTGGACGCAGGCCTCTCCCAAAGCGCGCCACTCAACCCCACTCTCGGCCCTCTGCATCCAGTCCCTGCCAGCCATCTTGCGAAGGTCATCCCTCCATCTGGTCGGGGGGGCGTCCCACACTACGTGTACCCGTTCGTGGCCTCCATTCGAGAACTCGTCTCCCCATCGGTTATCGGTTCTACGACAGTGACCAGCCCACTGACACTTCAGTTTGCTGATTCTATGAGCAATGTCAACTTTTGTCTTCTGGCGGATATTACTCATATCTTATTCTATCCATGAAGCATAGTTCTATCCATAGCTCAGGTAGACTCGGCTCATCCACGAAATCTTTATCCCTTTTTAGCCGTGCCTCAAGAGGAAAAAAGGAACCCTTATAGGATCACTTTATCGTCTGTCTGTCAAGACCTATATCTCAGAAACGCGTGGACGGATCAAGTTGAAATTAATACCAAATACTCAAGTCTGCTACCTCATGCAGCCGTGAAAAAATCAACCTACTACGTTAACGCAATCAGAAGATATGGCCGTTTATGTCGCATTTTGGCGCATATTTGTATGAAAACGTAAAAAACTCAAAACCTATAGGGTACTTCCCGTTAACCTAGAATCATGTTTGGCAAGAAGCTAGGTCTTATAGCACAAGTAAAGGAAAAAAATCCGAAACTTTAAATTTGGGGTTCCATCACCAAATATTTATTTTTGTAATTACAAACTTATATTTGCAGTTGACGCCTGGTATTTCGTTAGAGCAAATGTTATGGTGATGTTGCACGGAACCCTCGGGGCGCGAGTCCGACAGCCGACTCGCATTTGGCCGTTTTTTTTATATTATTAAAAGACGTTATTCGTTTCGTACTATGTATGGATGTTATTGGTCAACAGACTTTAATCTAAACATGGTCGGAACGGAATCCACCCGATGACCGGATTCCACAACTTGTTTGAGAATCTACCGGTATGGAGGCAGTGGTTAAAGAAAGTGAAAGGCGCGTAAAAATTACATTAATTTAATAAACATTCATTTTCTATTTTTTTTACTACAATTTCCCGATGAGCCTTAAACTCCTTGCAATGCTGAAAAGATAAAACAACAACAAAAATGGCGTATTTTTGAAAATGGCGGGAACGTAACGGTTGCTTAATTATTTGATAATTTTCCTTTTAATGTCTACAGGGACTATTTTGTGTTTAATATCACGTTAAATTAATCAGAAAATGCTCGCGAGTGACAGTATGGTTTAATTTATGGGATAATTTGAGCAAGATATGAAGTTTCAAGCTTTTATCAAGAGTTCCCGCTCCGAGCTCGGGAGTGAACGTGACTGTCGAGCTGCTTCGTCCAGAGTGACGACGCTACGGCGACTCCTCTGGATGAAGACATGAAGACGCGGATACCCAGGGTGACGAAACGAAGACCATAGAATATTAATTAAGTACTCTTTTACCCCTATGGTAATCAGGCGCGAGTTTATAAATAAATAAAATACAAAATTTTTGTTCGCGCAGACTTTGACAGGAATTGAGCCCCTAAAAAGGCATTTGCAGCCAACCTGTTACGTATCGCGCTGTGCTATCGTATCGGTCGGCGCGAGTCTGTCTTTACGAACCGGATTCCTAAACTAGTTTCGCGTTCCATATTTGAACAAAGCAATATGGCGGCTTTTTGTTGACAGTTGAACAGTTTGGAAGTTATTGTTATTAGTTGTTTATGTCCCTACTATCTTCCTCGCCGTTACTATTATTGTACCTCGTTTTTAACGATATTTATAAGGTCACAAAACAATTAGTAAGCTGTATTTGTTCCTATTGTATACTTTTTTAGCCTTATTTGTTTTGTTTTGCCGCCAAATGGTGTCGATATCACTAGTACATCACTTTGTGGGTCTATAAGCGCTGCACAGTATGCTCTTGTACTGATTATGGAGCAAAAAAGGTTACATCATAAAATACTGGGCTTTCGTCAGACGGTGGGCACTCTGCTACATGCTCAGCCAAAAAAAATTGACCTCGGTCCCATGTTTTTTTTAATATATTTTGTTTTAAACTATGCAGAATTTCGTCACCTCCAATAACTTGGTTTAAACTTGACAAAACTCTCAATATTTCTTTTTTAATATTATCTAAACTAACGACAGGTTCTTACAAAAATGATTGGTGGGGCAGAATCTGGCAGTCATTTCGTTCGCGCAGGCTTTGACAGAACAGAAAAGGCCAGCAGCGCTGCGCTTTAAACATAATAACTGTTAATCATAAACGTGATTTCAAGTTACACCACCGTGTAGGCCCTGACCCTTTCTATCTTAACCTTTTTTTAACGAAGTGTGAAAGGGATAGCAACACGATTCAAAGGAAGTGAGGTTTAAGCTTATGAGCCTAAACGAGCCAGTATCTCACAAAACACATGTAGCGCCTTCTTGCTGTGTATACTCCGCGGAGGCTTCGCGCTACGCGTCGTGTCGAAGACGTCACAGCGTTAAAAACAAGTAGGCCAGTCATTCTGGCGAGCGTTTGTATGGAGACCCCAACAATAACTCCTCTATCGATGAAACTTTTTTGTATACTTAATAGCATATTTATAAGAACAATTGTCAGAGAATCCAATAATATTTCGAGGCGGAAGTTACTTATTTCAATTGAAATTCAACATTATACCGTATCTTTTTCTGGAACAATGTTATGGTCATAATTCTTTTTCTATAAATTGTATTTTATTAGTGTGCTTCTGTACATTCATAAGTAAAACTACTTTTTAATTCGAAAGTGTAGGTATTTTAATAAAATGTCTTTTTTGGCCGTAGTTTCCATAGGATAATTGCTCCGCCGGGTTTCTGTTTTTAATATGCCTTCAAATTATTATTTCTAGTATAAGTACGAAAATCCAACAAAAAAATCCAAATGAAACAATTCATTATACAGAATTTGTCTTTTAACTATCTCTGGAAAATTACTCTATCAGATATTTTTTACAATTGTAATGAGATACCCACAAATAACCTGATTTCAAAAGAATCCAACAAAATATCCAGGCGGAACACCATTATTTCGAAATACCTATCAAGCGCAGGCCAGCGCGGGGCCCGAGGCGGGCGAGGGGCGTCGAAAACCGGTCGCGCGGCGGGCGAGTTTCTTCAAGTAGGTTAATAGGTACAGCTAACAGAAGATCAACACTTTGGACTAAGTACCGTTCTTATTATCTGCGTCGTAAGAGTTGAAATCGTGCGAATGCGAGCGAGTATTACCATTGATCTGCTGTTGTCCGTACTATACGTATGTATGTATGTATGTATGTATGTATGTATGTATGTATGTATGTAGGAGGTTGATCTAAACATCGCAATTTAATTATTATTATCGTCATCGTTTCGAAACATACGAACGCAGTAAATGTAATATGCGTATTGCCTTGTATAAGTTGAGTATATAGTGTGTGTTTTCTTCGCGACACGGGGTCTAGGATAAACTAACCCAGAGATTCCTTTAGAGTGTCTTTAACTTAATTGGGCGCTTAGTGTTTTTTTATGTTACTTCCAGCTTTAAGAAACGCCCCTGTTGTGAATCTATACTAGATTATTTGCAATTTTGTCGAAATCTAGTCGCGTGCATGTCTCACGCTGGTGCATGAGATAGTGTTTGATAATTTCGCCACGCCAAACAGCGGGCGTATTGGTCGAGTGGCTGGAGCGGTCGCCTCCCGTGCACGCGGTTCCGGGTTCGATTCTTACCTAATATATATATGTTTTTTTGTTTGTTTCGTGTTTTATTTTGTATTTTATTTTAATTGTGTTTCGAATTTGGTTAGTATTTTATCAAACATTTTGTTGTAATTATCTTTGAATTTTATTTGAGCATAAACTCTGAACTCATTTATACCGAAGTAGGTGTATTAGGAGAGCTGGGAATCTGTCTGTACTAGATTACTTGCAATTTTGTCGAAATCTAGACGGAGCGGTCCGTTCATGTCTCACGCTGGTGCATGAGATATGCTTGGTAATTTCGCCGGGCTAAACAGCGAACGAATCGGTCTAGTGGCTGGAGCGGTCGCCTCCCGTGCACGCGGTTCCGGGTTCGATCCTTAGCTAAATATATATTTTTTTTTTGTTTTTTTTTTTTGTATTTTGTTTCGTGTTTTATTTTGTATTTTTAACCGACTTCCAAAAAAAGGAGGAGGTTATCAATTCGTCGAATTGAAAAATTAATTGTGTTTGGAATTTGGCTAGTATATTAGGCAGATCACCCTCACTTCTAGATTTTTGTGGTTGCAGTTGCGATTACATATTATTAGTGGTTCACTAATGTTTGACAAAAAACGTATGGCAAATGATCATTTTACAAATTATTTTTGAAAAAGTAATCATTTGACAAACTTATCATTTACTAAAGTGATCGTTTTAAAAGTGATAATTTGACAAAAATCCATTTTATAAATATTTAACATAGCAAATGTTGTGAATGCTAAACCGTCATTTTGCAATTGATTAAATGACCAAAGTATTCCTTTTGTAAGGTCGCCATTAGACAAAATATTGGGTAAATAAGTGGGTATTTTATATGTATAATTGTTAATAAATGAACTTGCTTTTTGAATACAAAAAAAAAACCTAACATCGAAGTCTCTGACTTGGAGTGAAGCTGCGCTTCGCTCCAAGCCAGAGCCTTCTGAACCTAAACATCCGTGTCGGATCTGGTTAGAGAGTTGGTCGGGGTGTCCCTTCATTTGATAAAAAACAAATTACAATTACCAAACAATGCATTTTGTCAAAGGTTTTTATGCCTTGCGTTGTTTTATCTATTAACGTATATAATAAGTGAATAGTTTGTTAAGTGATGTTTTGAAGAAATAAACTTTGTCTCGTAATTGTTTTGTCAAATGAATTATTTATAGAACCATTACTTTGTACAAAGATGAACTTATAAACCATAATTTTGCCAAACGTTGTTTGTGAAATGAAATGTTTGTAATTTGTTTTTTATCAAATGAAGGGACACCATTATTAGTAGGTGAATATCTCACGCTCATCGTACAAGTGTAGAATTTAAATTTGCTTAGCTGTAGTCGTCAGTATGACGTAAGTAATAAGACCTATGCCGCACGCAAATATACCCGTAGTCGATGTGCGAGCGAGTTGAAAAATAACAAGCTGTCTTTGTTACTCGAGGGGGTGAGGGGGGTCCGATCGCATGTAGCACGGCGCACCGTTCCGCTGAATCACTTATTGACTGATAATCTATTTTGATTCTAATAATATCACAATACAGTAGGGTTTTATATAACAGATAATTATAATTTTAAGAAATAATTTGATACACGCACACCAAACGAGATCCCACGGCGAAAAAAAAGTGTTTTGCCATTGTTCGTACTAACCTTGACATATGTTGTCGTACTTATGCGTTGATGATACGGGCTAGATTACGTTTTGTGTTTGTTGGCGTAGGTACTATCGTCTCGGTCGAGCTTACTTAAACATTCCACGTAGTAGGTACCTAGTAAGTACACATAAAAACACATCAAGTTGTAACACTTTGGACCGCTCCAATCTATATATCTATCTGCGTCGTTAGAGTTGAAATCGTACTGAAAGTGTTACTATTGATCTGCAAAAGCAACAAACACAAAAAACGGACAAAAGTCCGTACTAACCTTGACTTGACATGTTGCGCTTATGCGCCGATGATACGGGCTAGATTACAATGGTTTTGTGTATGTTGGCGTAGGTACTGTTGTGTCGGTCGAGCTTACTTAAAACATTCCAAAATCAGATCAAGTGTAACACTTTGAACCGTTCTTATTATCTGCGTCGTAAGCGTACTGCAAGTGTTACCATTTGTTTTGCTATGTCCGTACTAACCTTGAAATGTTGTCGTACTTATGCGCCGATGATACGGGCTAGATTATAATGGTTATGTGCATGTTGGCGTAGGTCGGTCGAGCTTTCACCACTCGGTAACGAGTTAACCTAAAATAAACCTTATTCGTATAACTGTAGGTAGAGTACAGAATCCTATCTCCAAAATATTTGTTCATTAATAAATAAATAAAATAAATAAGGTTTATTATAAATTGACTTTGACTTTGAAGAACAGTTCGACTAAGATCGTATGTTCATAATGATAAGAAAAATCGAACTTAGCATTTTTCTCAACTCTAATTTTTCGTCGATTTCTAGAAAACGCTTGTCCGCATGGATCTTTACTGGACTTTAGTAAAGAGTTAATCTACAATTAACCTTATTTGTATATGAGTAGACAACAGAATCCCATCTCCAAATGTCTCCTCCGCTCCGTCCAATTTCTCGTCCGCGTTCCCGCTGTTCTGTACGTGTAATAGGAATAAGGTTGTTAATCGGCCGCAGTAGCGATCCGCGCGCAGTGGCGCATGCACCGCCGCGTTGATTAGAAATATTTGAATACAACTCTATTTGATATTTTGTGCTTCGCCTGCATTTTTTATTGGAAAACTTGAAAAGCAGTTTTAATAAGATAGTCTGTTCATAATGACAAGAAAAATCGGGCTGAGCATTTTTGGAAACCCCCATTTTTCGTCAATTTCTGGATAACGCTTTTCGGTCTGGATTTTTTATTGGATATTCATAACTACTTTCGAAAGTAATATTTTAAATACATAATTAAATAGAAATTGGAGTGAGTAATTATCCCTTGGAAATTACGGCAAAAAAACACATTTTATTAAAATATATATATTTCCATATGGAAATATGGTTGGATATTCTGTGAACACATGCCTATAGGTAACTAAAACTTGTAAAAAAAGAATTTTGGATAGAGCAATTTTCCTGTAATTGATACCACGTAATTTAAGTTTGACCTTGAAAATACCTAACTTCCGTTTCTACAAATTATTGGATTCTATGTCAATTCCAATCTACATATGGTACTCTATCACTGTGCCAAATTTCATAGATAGATGAGTTACTGCTAGGGTCAACTCCTTTAATGACTGGCCTAAAGTGCCGACTGTTAGTCCCTCTTGACATTGTCATTCCCTTTACAATAATATACAAGCGATTCCTTGTTAAGCGCGCGAAACGCCATTAACTACTTTTTTGTGAAATTTCTAATTAAATAGTTTCCGTGGTATTTAGTGAATAATGATCGCGTTAAGTTAATCAGGAGATGTCCGCGAACGTTTCTATTAGTTGGACTGCTCGAAAGAAGTCGTGTTTGTGAAGTTTTGTGCTCTTACCAAGGTTTCCTTGCATAACTTGATGCTTGCGTGGATCATTGAGTTATTTCGTTTAGGGGTTTGGGAGGGTTGCGCTTAGGTTTAGGTTAGGTTATATTCGTATATGTGTATGTATTTACAAAAATTCAGGCATTCTATTAACATCAGACCAGGCTGTATGCCCTAGTTGGCTTTGCCTTTCCCTCTGGGAAGAATTTTACAAAAAAAAAATTACAAGCTGATAAAATATTATCGTGGTGTTATTTGGTCGACTCCTGATCTCCAAGCAGCACACCACACACAGCTTAAAACGACCAAACAATGTTATCTACTAATCCTCGTCCGAAGGTTACGCTGCATTCCTTCGCTAATAGCCGGCAACTTGCTATAGTTAGCGTAGTATAGTTAGCGCTAATTCCACGCTGACACAGTTATAAGCGAGCCGGTGCTTGCGTTATGGCGGAGGTTACTGCAGGTCAGGCCATGGAAAGACAACAGAGTCAATCGCAACATGCATGTGTCTCATAATATATTTTTGTTTACAAAATAAGACACTTGATTTGGGCTTCATTTTATAATAACCATCCATTTAATTTTGGCTAATGAATTCAAGGACAACCTGTATTCTGTCGGATGATTTCTGCAAGATATGTTTCGTTTACATTAATTAGTGCGATTACATTAATTTATTAAACATTCATTTTCTATTTTTTTTACTACAATTTCCCGATGAGCCTAAACCTCTTTGCAATGCCGAAAAGGTAAAACAACAACAAGAAAAATGGCGTATTTTTTTTTAAATGGCGGGAACGTGACGGTTTTTATATTGTTTGATAATTTTCCTTTTAATGTCTACAGGGACTATTTTGTGTTTAATATCACGTTAAATTAATCAGAAAATGTTCGCGAATGACAGTACGGTGAAGTTATTGAATTATTTATGCAAGATCTGAAGTTTCAAGCTTTTATCAAGATTCCCGCTACGAGCTCGGGAGTGAACGTGACTGTCGAGCTGCTTCGTCCAGGCAGAGGTTTCTCAAACTTGTTTCGTCTACCGCCCGCCAAAATCAATTATTTCTCAGCGCCCCATTTTTTTTTACTTTACCAAAACCAAAAACTTGTTAAAACTTGATTACTCACTGGCTGTCCTACGGAAGCTAAGTTATATATTTTAAGTTTTATATAAATGATATTTATGTATAAATGATGTTGTGCAGCTACCTACTACACAACATCATTTATTTCAAGTATTTAGTAAACTAAAAATAAAAATACTTACTAAAATATAACTAAACTAAAATAAAACTATATATACAATAGGTAATGTAATGCAAGCCATTCAGATAGTTCAACCGATCCCCGCTGTCCGGCAGCGTGCCCAAAATGCTGGCGGCATTTCCCCTCAGAATAGCCAAGCTAATTCTTTGGGCGAAATGCAGGCCAGTAGTTTGGTCACGTGTGGACTCCACGAGCCGTCCCGATAGATCTTTATAGATCTCCATCGCTCCCGGCCCCCACGGACCCAGCGTTTCTACCCCAAACGGCACAAATATGTAGCCTCTGTCGAGACCACAATACTTGCTCCGTTTGAGGAATTCAGCCGCTACAGCAGCGCCACTCGCCCTTTGAGACGTTTCAGGAAGATGGGACGGCGCCAGTGTATCGACACATTTATTTAGTTAGTTTATATTTCTGCCCTGTCTTAATTTCAGTGAATTTTAAAATATTAAGTAGATGAAATTACAAATTAGCCCTAAAACAATTCAACACCCCCCCAATTTTTTCTGGAGCCCCTACCGCCCTCTAGGCCTCCAGCGCCCACAAGTTTGAGAAACGCTGGTCCAGAGTGACGACACCACGGCGACTCCTCTGGATGAAGAGAGAAGACTACGATGCATTAAGAATTATACAAGATCTGAAGTTTCAAGCTGATAGAATCAGCAAGCTGAAGTGTCAGTGGGCTGGTCACTGTCGTAGAACTGATAACCGATGGGGGAGACGAGTTCTCGAATGGAGGCCACGAACGGGTACACGTAGTGTGGGACGTCCCCCGACCAGATGGAGGGACCTTCGCAAGATGGCTGTCAGGGACTGGATGCAGAGGGCCGGGAGTAGGGTTGAGTGGCGCGCTTTGGGAAAGGCCTACGTCCAGCAGTGGACTGATGATGATAACACATATATAGTAGTATTAATAGTCTGAGCTCAAACCCGCCCTCAAGAGCGAATTCAGCTGATACACTCTCAAGACGTGACCATCTCACCATTTATTAATAAACCAATCTTGAGTGCGTATCACGTGCCGTCTTTCTCAAGTCGCGGCTCGCCTGCAATCAGCAAATACGTTCTCAAGTGTGAGTTTGACAGTTCTCTTGAGAACCGAGTTTTGTTTATTAATACGGCGTTACTCACGTGATACCCGATTCCTAAACGCGCACCTAAGTTACGTTTATTAATAGGAACGCCATCTTGAGGTCGTTCTCAAGATTGACTTTTGAGCTGAGAGCGATTTATTCTCCTTCCATCAGTCGGCTAATAAACACGTGGAGACATAATACCTATAGTATGACCGTCTAAATCAGTCTTCGCCTGCGCGGTACAGGGATGCGGAGGAAGGCGACAACAGGCGCATTTCTGTCCCCCCAATCCCACCTCTCTCGGTCCCCGTTGTCGTCATACCCCCGCATCCCTGTACCGCGCAGGCGAAGACTGATTTAGACGGTCATACTATAATTGTACGCATTCCACACAATATTGTACAAAAACCAACACAACGGCCCATTGACACACGCGGCCTTATCTTGTCTAGCGTGGTCAGTGGGGTGCGGCCGACTGGGCGCGAGAAGCGATTCTAACACTAGCTAAGTTCTAGTTTTCCGAGAGACTTGACTACTCTAGTAGTCAGGCTGATCTTCAAAAATAAAGTATCAAATATAGTCTGTCTAAGTATAAAAGAAACTAGAAAACGGTGGAGTTGACACAAAAAATACGTTGACTAAGTCCATATACCCTTAGTATAATATAAAATACGGTGGTCGGACTGTGGCCTGTGGTTGTTCAGTTGATAAGAGCGTGTCACGGAATGACAAGGTCGCAGGTTCAAGACCTGGCCACGGCTATAATTTTTTCATCATTTGAATTTGTTCGCCGAGCATGGCATACACAATGCATTAAAAAAATTCCGAAAAAAAAATACTACTAAAACATCAACACTGCAGGATGGCACCCTCATAAGAGGGCCAAGTTTTTTAGAATGTTTTTAGTTAGATAGATTTTTAGTTTAGTTTTTAATGTATTTTTAAGTATTTTAGTTTTATTATATTTGTTTACTTGATACTGGCAAATGACACGATGTGTCGAGCCCAAAAGAAAAAATAATATTCCGCTAGCAGTGTGGCCCCGCCCTCGCGGCCCAAGGCCGGCCCGCGGTCGCAGAGCCTTGTATGGATTTAAAATTAAACATGGAATCATTCTCCACAGCCGTTACGAGACGCCGGAATATGGAAATGGCGGGCAGGATTTGAATTTATGCTGTTATTCATAAACCCAGTTAAACCTCACTTGCTATCCCTTTCACACTACATTATTTATTTATTTATTTTATTAATGGACTCGACAGTTCGTCATTTGCCAATGTCATGTTACAGAGAATTCAATAGTCTTCTATCTTCCTCCAGGGGAGCCGCAGCAGCGTCTTCACCCTGGGTAGCCGCGTCTTCATCCAGAGGAGTCGCCGTAGTGTCATCACTCTGGACGAAGCAGCTCCACAGTCACGTTCACTCCCGAGCTCGGAGCGGGACTCTTGATAAAAGCTTGAAACTTCAGATCTTGCATAAATAATCCAATAACTTCACCGTACTGTCATTCGCGAACATTTTCTGATTAATTTAACGTGATATTAATCTCAAAATAACCACTGGAGACAATAAAACAAAAATTATCAAATAATTTTGCAACCGTCGTTTCCCGCCATTTTCAAGAGAACCCATTTATGCTGTTATTCATAAACCCAGTTAAACCTCACTTGCTATCCCTTTCACGCTACGTTAAAAAGGTTAAGGCGCTACCAGCTGTCAAACTCAAACGCGAGATAGAAGATGTCCCGCTGCGGCGGAGTGAAGAGCACGGCAGTCTATTAATATTGAGTATTTGTATATTCATGAACTATGCAACTGTAAAATAATTATTAAATTCGGTCCAGTAGTTTTTGAAAAAATCTCAACCTTATTGAGGCCCCCTGTATACTTATCTCTGTCTTCGACTGTAAACACGTAGACAGAGATATTTGCAATTGTGACAATTGCTTTAAATATTATGAACTAGGTTTAAGAGCAGTGTTACTGTGCTGCTCTTTGCGCTCCCATCACCCAGCCATGTGATTTGATATATAAGTAATGAATGTGTACAAACATATAATATGTAAGAAACGTGACGTAACCAAGTGTTCCATAGTGTACCTAAGGCCGAATAAATGAGTATGAGTTTTCTGTTTTAACGTACGAGGTTTCTTTATTTTATTTATTTTATTAATGGACTCGACAGTTCGTCATTTGCCAATGTCATGTTACAGAAAATTCAATATGTAATAGTCTTCTATCTTCCTCCAGGGGAGTCGCCGTAGCGTCTTCACCCTGGGTAACCGCGTCTTCTTGTCTTCATCCAGAGGAGACGCCGTAGCGTCATCACTCTGGACGAAGCAGCTCGACAGTCACGTTCACTCCAGAGCTTGTAGCGGGAACTCTTGATAAAAGCTTGAAACCCCAGATCTTGCTCAAATTATACGAGGTTTCTTAGTTGCATATATCTTGAAACGACAGAACTACTTGAGTCAGTGTAACTATCGCAGCTGATAATAAAGTGACGTCTATTTGTGTTCGCGGCGATAACAGGTATCACTTAGCATAAGCACTAGGGGACACTCTAGTCGTGTAATGGACAATATTAGATCGCCACTTGAGATAAACTACCAAGGAGACTAGGCTGTATGGTCTATGGTCTTTGCCTGCTGAAAGCGAAATCAAAAACAAGGGGACTGGTTCTCTTGAAAATGGCGGGAAACGACGGTTGCAAAATTATTTGATAATTTTCCTTTTAATGTCTACAGGGACTATTTTGTGTTTAATATCACGTTAAATTAATCAGAAAATGTTCGCGAATGACAGTACGGTGAAGTTATTGGATTATTTATGCAAGATCTGAAGTTTTAAGCTTTTATCAAGAGTCCCGCTCCGAGCTCGGGAGTGAACGTGACTGTCGAGCTGCTTCGTCCAGAGTGACGACGCTACGGCGACTCCTCTGGATGAAGACATGAAGACGCGGCTACCCAGGGTGAAGACGCTACGGCGACTCCCCTGGAGGAAGATAGTAGACTATTGAATATATTGAATTTTCTGTAACATGACATTGGCAAATGACGAACAGTCGAGTCCATTAATAAAATAAATAAATAAATACTTACAAGTAAACTTATAATTGCAGCGATTGCAGAACTTGCAAATAATTTAATATTATGACATTTATCGCATTTATTTATAGGTATGAGTCGAACGTGACTTTAGATTTTAATCACAGAATATAATATTTTTATCGAACTAAGACTTTACAATAAAAGAATACCTAATCATCTAAGTACACTAGTTATTTATTCTATAAGTACTTAGTAAGTTAACTTTCGCCGGTCCTATCGCTAAAACGATTTCTACCAACCAACCAACCAACTGGAGAGGTGTTTCAGAATTACGAACGAACCGTTCTGATATTAAGTATATTTTTTTAAATATCTACCCCTTTCACACTTTTAGGGGTTTAAAAGAAGTGAGGTTTAACTGGGTTTATGAATAACAGCATAGCTGTGTGTCATATGGGGTGAGTGAGGGTGTCTATTTACTTATGCCAAATTCAAATTACACCCAAACATATCAATGACAATGCCAAATTCTGCCCCACCATCTACCGCAAGATGTGCAAGATAACGAATAAATGTAAAAATATCTCCGTTTTTTATTAAAATTATTGGTTTAAAACAAAGTCTTGTACATCTAGCGAGTCGTAAAAAACAGCCTAATTAAGAATTCAGAAAATAGTAAGAAATCGAAGCGAATTATTGGGTTCATTAATGTTTGACAAAAAACGTATGACAAATGATCATTTTACAAATTATTTTTGAAAAAGTAATCATTTGACAAACTTATCATTTACTAAAGTGATCGTTTTAAAAGTGATCATTTGACAAAAATCCATTTTATAAATATTTAACATAGCAAATGTTGTGAATGCTAAACCGTCATTTTGCAATTGATTAAATGACCAAAGTATTCCTTTTTCAAGGTCGCCATTAGACAAAATATTGGGTAAATAAGTGGGTATTTTATATGTATAATTGTTAATAAATGAACTTGCTTTTTGAATGCAAAAAAAAAAAAACCTAACATCGAAGTCTCTGGCTTGGAGCGAAGCTGCGCTTCGCTCCAAGCCAGAGCCTTCTGAACCTAAACATCCGTGTCGGATCTGGTTAGAGAGTTGGTCGGGGTGTCCCTTCATTTGATAAAAAACAAATTACAAATTTATGTATAATTGTTAATAAATAAACTTGCTTTTTGAATACAAAAAAAAAACCTAACATCGAAGTCTCTGGCTTGGAGCGAAGCTGCGCTTCGCTCCAAGCCAGAGCCTTCTGAACCTAAACATCCGTGTCGGATCTGGTTAGAGAGTTGGTCGGGGTGTCCCTTCATTTGATAAAAAACAAATTACAATTACGAAACAATGCATTTTGTCAAAGGTTTTTATGCCTTGCGTTGTTTTATCTATTAACGTATATAATAAGTGAATAGTTTGTTAAGTGATGTTTTGAAGAAAGAAACTTTGTCTCGTAATTGTTTTGTCAAATGAATTATTTATAGAACCATTACTTTGTACAAAGATGAACTTATGAATCATGATTTTGCCAAACGTTGTTTGTGAAATGAATGGTTTGTAATATGTTTTTTATCAAATGAAGGGACACCGAATTATTCATTGTATTTGTTATTCTTCTATAGGAGTTGCGAGAGTAGTAGAAAATGATACTGATTATGATTATGCAATATGAAACCTGTAATAAGTCCCCAACAAAATGATAGGTACAGCTTAAATGGGCACGTAGTTTTGTAGGTGGGGCAGAGCTCCATTGAAATGTGGCAATGTCATTTCAAGGCGCCATGTTAATGTTAAGCTAATGTAGAGGCCAAAAATATCCCAAAAATCCTGTGCACATGTTGCATTCACGTGTTTCGCCGAGAATGCGGGAAAGCGGCACACGTGCACGTCCGCCCGTCACACTCCGGCGGAACAATTTCCAATGCCATTTGCCGCACTTTTTAAAAACAACAAAAACACTGCTTCCATAAAACACTTCACATAGACAATGCAAATTATGATAAAAAGAATGTCGGTTTTGTTTTAGCCTTCTTAGCATTATTACCTAATCAAAGGTAATATACAGGTATAAACACGGCTTAAAAGCGGTGGTTTAATCCATGGCTTATAGGATTTTAGCCATAAACGTGAGTTAAAGTTAGGCAGTGGTTTTAAGCCACGATTTAATTGGATTTCGTAATAAAAAAATGTTTAGCAACTAACAAATATTACTGATTTTGTTCTTTAATTCTTTAATTCTTTAATGTACACAAAGTTGATTACAATACAATACATGGAATAAGATGTACATAAGGTGTGCTTAACTCTAGATTAGAGTTCTCTACCAGCAAACCAGTGTGAGAGAGAGATGAGATCTGGAGCAGGCAGAACATGTGCACACAAAATTAATGTTTTATATTAAGTTATAAAACTTATAAAATACTATAGGTACATAAACCATACCTACATGCATACAAATAAATCTAATACAATACATATATATATGATAATACACTACTTATATTATTACTTACAGTACTACTCAATAGATACATACAATACATACATATTTATATCACAAGGAAAGGTAATGCTCTTTCACTCTGTCTTTGAAGACCTCCAGCGACGGACTCGCACAGATCGTATGCGGAAGTGAATTCCACAGCCTTGCGGCGTGGACCATGAAAGAATAACCATAGGTTACAGTATTGCGAGAGGGCAATTTGAGGAGAAGAGATATAATAGATCGGCAGGGCTTTCCTCTGGGGACAACGTAGTCGAAGCGCTCACGGAGGTACGAGGGGCAGGCGGGATTGTTTAAAATGTTATAGAGGTAGGATAGTACATGAGCATCACGCCTACGACGAATTGGGAGCCATTTTAACTGTGACCTATATTGTGATACATGATCATACTTACGTAAGCCATATATAAATCGGATGCACAGATTTTGTAATCGCTCCAATTTGTTTAGCTGTTCCTCCGTGGCGTCGATGAAACAGACATCAGCATAGTCAAGAAGTGGTAAGAGGAGAGTTTGGGCCAGCGTGACCTTAGTCTCAAAGGGTAGGAACTTTTGTAAACGCTTAAGAGATTGAAACGAGTAGTTCACCTTACTACTAATTCCATTGATGTGGCTCTCCCAGTTGAAATTGCATTCAAAAATTAAACCCAGGTTCTTAGCACTCCTAGCATACTCTATGGGTATCCCATTATATAACACTGGAGAAAGCGTGGAGTGATCCAGTATTTTAATCATGTAGGTGCTACCCATGATGAGAGCCTGAGACTTTGTTGGATTGACCAGAAGGCCAAATGTTTTAGCCCAGTTGGCAATGCTACTAAGGTCAGCATTAAGCAGTTTAATGGCTTCGTCCATGTCATCAATTTTGAAGTGGCGGTATAGCTGCAAGTCGTCAGCGTAGAGATGGTAATGAGAGGTAATTACATGAGTTATAGCATTAATAAATACTGAAAAGAGAAGAGGAGAAAGGACACCACCCTGAGGCACGCCTGCTGCGAGATCACACCAATCTGAGGTCAACTCGTCATGGCGGACACACTGCGAGCGGCCTCTAAGATAAGAATTGAACCAGTCAATTACCGGTGGAGATACGTTAAGAGATGAAAGGATGCCTAAAAGGATATCAAAGTCGACCGAGTTAAAAGCACTACTGAAGTCCAAGAGTATTAATATACTGAGTAACTTATTGTCCATGGCCACGCGGATATCGTCGGAGACCTTAAGTAAGGCACTCACTGTGCTGTGGCCAGGACGGAACCCAGATTGGAAGGGACTCAGCAGGTTATTAGAGGAGAGGTACGTGGAGAGTTGCTTATGGACGACATTTTCTAGGACTTTGGACAGGAAAGGTAAAATGGAGATTGGACGGAACTGCGATAAAGTTGTAGGATTTGATGTTTTGGGTAAAGGAATGACAAAGGCTTTTTTCCAGCTGGTCGGGAAAGAACTCGATGTTAAGGAGTGATTGATAATGTATTTGTATGGCAAAGTCCAAAGAGAATCCTTGAACCAAGACCATAAAGAACAATGTTTTAGTCGCGTTTATCGCTACGGGCCTTTACATTTGTGTTTAAAAAATGCATGAGAGTTTCTGAGAGCTATAAAAAAGAGAAATCAATTCTAGAATGCATGGAAAGTTACGTACCTATATTTGAAATTCGATAACAAAAGGTTTAAAAAACGGAAATACATTATATTGTGTAATTCGACTTGCTAAACGGTGGTTTTCAAGGCGAAGGCTCGTAGCCATAAATATTGCTAAACGGTGGCTTATTTTGACAGTTGCTAAACCACCGATTATTATGGCGTAAACCAGCCGAAAATCCTCATATTGTCTTACTTAAACCACCGCCTAATTTGCCACGTTTATGGGTAGGAGTCCAGGATTTCGGCATACAACACTGGTGGTTCAGTTACTGTCAAATTAATCGACTAGTTAGCAGGTTTTACAAACTGCCAAATATGTTAGTTGCTAAACCACCGACGTCCTGCGAAAATCCTTAAACCACCAACTTTAATTCGCATTTATCGCTAGGCTTAAAACTTTAACGAAAACCGAATTATAAATTTAAAAAAAAAATTGTAAACACAAACACTGCCTCAAAAAGCACTTAATTCCCACCATAGACAACGCACACGAATTAACTTTTTAAATACTTTTTATTATTCCCGATTAGTATCGAGTATCGCGTGGCGCGCGCTTCGCTCGACGCCGGTGGACTGACGCATCACATTCACATGCCGTTTCCGTCATACGAGAGATAATGGCGTTTCTAGAGTTCCGCGCGATGGCGGCAAAAACTGTGCTGCGATTTGTTTATGGACGGTACGTTGAGGGGAGACACCGGATGAGTTGCCATCGCTTGAAGCTGGCATTCTTTAGCCTACGCCGCTATAAGCCACGTATAGTCTTATAACTCGCAGAGACAACTTCAAGGATTCCTTAATAATAAATAAGTAGACAGAATATAATTACTGCACATAGATTGCGGTCCGGACATATTCCATCAAAATCTTTTGCATTCCTAATGCGCAAAGTTGATTCTCCCAACTGCGAAGATTGTGGGACCAAGGAAGACTTGCAACATATTTTGATGGAATGTGTCCGGTACGCAACTAAAAGAGAGCATGTTATCAATAGTTTAGGTTTATGTAAATTAGATGTAGGTATATTCCACGGCATTTTAGCTGAGCCAACTTCAGGCCCAGCTAAAATGCTGTTCTCAAGCTTTTATAAAATTTAAGTTAATTTAGAATAGGTACGATGGGATTGGCATCGTCACTTTATGTGTACAAAAATCCCTAAAAAATTAAAGATTAAAAAAAAAAGGATTCCTTGAAAACGCGGTAATATGTAAAGCTTCTTTTTAGTGAAAATTCTAATTAAATAATTACCGTGATGTTAAAGATTAAATTATCAGAAGATGTCAGCGAACTATTAATTGTAGGCATCCTAAGAAGACATGTTTGTGAAGTTTCGTGCTCTTGTCAAGGATTCCTTGCATGACTCAGGAGTGGACGTGGATCGTTGAGTTATTTCGTTTAGGGGTAGCGGGCTGTGTGTTGATATAGATTAGATTATTAATTCGGCGCCTTGGGAGGGGACTGTGTCCAGCAGTGGACTGACACGGGTTGATGATGATGGAGTGGCATTACAAATACCAGGAGCCCATGGCGAGCCCAGAGTCTCACTATGTCTCACTCCACACCCGCTGTGTCCACTCGGTCCGAAGCCCCGGCTCTTAGAGTCGCATCCCCAGTACCAGGGCACTATGAGCCGCCTGGAGTCTCACTATGTCTCACTCCACACCCGCTGTGTCCACTCGGTCCGAAGCCCCGGCTCTTAGAGTCGCATCCCCAGTACCAGGGCACTATGAGCCGCCTGGAGTCTCACTATGTCTCACTCCACACCCGCTGTGTCCACTCGGTCCGAAGCCCCGGCTCTTAGAGTCGCATCCCCAGTACCAGGGCACTATGAGCCGCCCGGAGTCTCACTATGTCTCACTCCACACCCGCTGTGTCCACTCGGTCCGAAGCCCCGGCTCTTAGAGTCGCCCCCCAGTACCAGGGCACTATGAGCCGCCTGGAGTCTCACTATGTCTCACTCCACACCCGCTGTGTCCACTCGGTCCGAAGCCCCGGCTCCCCGAGTCGCATCCCTAGTACCAGGGCACTATGACTATGAGTCGACTGGAGTCACATTAGCATGCGGCCCGCGTGTGCCTGTGGGGCGAGTACCAGTTCCTGGCAATTTTGATCAGTTATAAGCCGGTTCAACCTGTCTGATAACAATAGATTGTAGAGTTGCCCCCACCGGTGTATAATTAGGTTAATTTGCAATTCGTAACTGTTTTCCAAACGCTAACATCGCTGGAGATGTAAATTGTTTCTATGCTTCTAATTATAAGGTGATATTTGAGGTCAGATATGAATAATATCTTTAGTTTATGTGGAATTTTGACGTAGATTTATTGGATTGGGTGTCATTCGACACATACGCAAATCCAATGGGCCGTTTTCTGTTAAAACCCATATTTGAAAGTAGATGGCAGCACAAGCATGAAACAAAAACTTGAAAGATGAAATATTGGAGGTCTCTTGACAATGGCGGGAAACGACGGTTGCAAAATTATTTGATAATTTTCAGTTTAATGTCTACAGTGGGTGTTTTGTGTTTAATATCACGGTCAATTAATTAGAAAATGTTCGCGAATGACAGTATGGTGTAGTTATTGGAGGATTCATGCAGGATCTGAAGTTTGTCGCTATGGTCAAGAGTCCCGCTCCGAGCTCGGGAGTGACGTGACTGTCGAGCTGCTTCGTCCAGAGTGACGACGCTACGGGCGTCTCCTCTGGATGAAGAGAAGACAATGATATCTAGAATATTATGTAACATGACATTGTTTAGCAAATGACGATCTGTCGAGTCCATTAATAAAATAAATAATAATATAGCTATTTGTACCTTTTCTACTGGGCTTCTCTGGCAGTAATGATATTACTCGAACTATTTTGAATTGAAATTCCTGCGACATGGTTAAAACAGAACTATACACTAACATCACCAGGAAACTACTGGAATACCACAATTAATATAGAACATACGGTATAGTTATTTATACAGGAATTTCTGGCTTTTTCCTTATAGATTAATGTTAATTTTTCCTTTAAACAATCTCAAAACTACAGATACCTAGGTTTAGAAGTGCGAATTAATTAAGTATAATATTTTTTCGTCGAGCATCATACATCGTAGCTCAGTGGTTTCGTAGTTAGAACACTGGCCTTCCGTTACGGCGGCCCAAGTTCGATTTCCAGTGCTTTAAATAGCACTTTTGATAATACCACTATACAGATAACTTGGACCCCTTTGCAACATTCGGTTTTTAAAACCGCAAATGACATTCCCACATTTCAATGGAGCTTTGCCCCACCTACAAAACTACGTGACCATTAGTGTACCTATCATTTTGTTGGGGACTTATTACAGGTTTCATATTACATAATCATAATCAGTAGGAGTTGCGAGAGTAGTAGAAAATGATAACAAAGACAATGAATAATTCGCTTCGATTTCATACTATTTTCTGAATTCTTAATTAAGCTGTTTTTTTCGACTCGCAACTTGTACAAAACTTTATTTTAAACCAATACTTTTAATAAAAAACGGAGATATTTTTACATTTATTCGTTATCTTGTTCATCATGCGGTTGATTTTGGGGCAGAATCTGGCATTGTCATTGTTGTAATGAGGGTACTTTCAATATAAATAAATCAGTTCTGTTCGAGTCATCCTATCAGCTGTTTGATTTAATAACCTCTCGTTTATTACATGGTGTCAGGTGTTGTTTAGTTTTGAAAATTGTTTGTCATAGTGTTATAAACGAACAAATAAATAGTTTGAGTGTCCTAGTAACAAAATACATTGTGCGAAATGGCAAATAGTAATAATAACGCGAGTGCGCCGATACAGCAACCGCCGCCATTGTCCGAGACAGGCAACATGTCGGATAACTGGCGAGATTGGAAAAAAACATTTGACTGGTTTCTAATAGCATCGGGACGGGATAAAACCAACGGTCGAGAAAAATGTGCCTTGTTTCTACATACAATAGGAAAATGTGGGCGGGACATATACGAAGAATTGGATTTTACGGTGGATCAACAAGATAACTACGAAGTCCTATGTGATAAGTTCGAAGAAAGGTGTAATCCAGCGAAAAATATTAATTACGAGAGGCACATGTTCTTTGAGTGTTACCAAAGCGATGACAAGTTCGAGAGGTACTTAGCAGCATTGAAAATCCGAAGCAAATCGTGTAATTTTGGCATTTTAAGAGACAGCTTAATCTTGACTCAATTGATTAGAGGGGTAAATGACGTACAACTTCGTGAGAGAATGTTACGCAAAAAAGAGTTGAAATTAGAGGAAGCATGTACGTGGTGTCGTACGACCGAAGCGGCAATTCAGCAAGCGGCAGTGGTGAGAGGAGCGCCCGCGGCCGGCGGAAGCAGCCCGGAGGCGGCCGACATCGCGCCGCTCCGTGCGGGCGGAGGCCGGCCGGGCCGCGCGCGCCCGGCCGCCGCCGCCAGCTGGAATGCGCAGCAAGCGCGCGGGCCGCAAGCGGCTGCGCAAGCGCGCGCGCCACAGCAACAACGACGGTGTTTGAATTGTGATTTTGTGCATGAGAATGGTAGATGCCCGGCGTATAACGTAAGTTGTTTTAAGTGTGGCAAGAGGGGGCATTATGCTAAATGTTGTCGCTCGGGAAATTATGTGCGCGAGTTGTATCGTCATAGTGAAGAGGAAAATGAGGAGGAGTTGATTATAAACGGTATAGAAATTAATTCTATGGATATTAAGAGTTGGTGCGAAACGATTCAAGTAAATAATATACCGATTAAGTTTAAGTTAGATAGTGGTGCAGATGCCTGTGTTATGTCGATGTGTAGTTATGTTGAATCAGGATTTTGTAAGCAAACGTTGAAGCGCACGGAGATTGTACTAAGAGAGGTTAGTAAACAGACTTTACCTGTAGCGGGATATTTTACGGCTAATTTAAATTACAAAAATATATCGATTAATCAGAAAATTTATGTATTAAATATTAATTGTGGAAATTTGTTGTCTAGAGAGGCTTGCGTAAAATTAAACTTAATTATGAGAATAAATGAAGTTTTGGAGAATCGTGGCAACGATTTGTTTACAGTTTATAGTCACGTTTTTGAAGGGATCGGGCGACTTCCTGGCGAGCATAGGCTGGTGATTGACGAAACAGTGCCTCCCGTAGTAAGAGGCTCTAGAAAGATTCCCATAAAATTGAAACCTCGCCTGCGGGAGGAGTTGGAGCGTCTACAGCAGTTGGATATTATTTCTCCAGTCGAGGAGCCGACAGATTGGGTGTCTAATATTGTACTGGTAGAAAAACCTGATGGAAAATTACGAATCTGTCTAGACCCACAACACTTAAATAGGGCGATAAAACGCAGTCATTTTCAACTGCCCACTCTTGATGATATCAGCGCCAATATTTCAGGTTCAAAATACTTTTCAGTGCTAGACGCCAGCAAGGGCTTTTATATGGTGGCCCTGAACCAGGCCAGCTCGCGACTCTGCACGTTTGCGACGCCGTTCGGCAGATATAGATTTTTGAGGTTACCGTTTGGTATATGCAGCGCCTCTGAAGTTTTTCACAATATAATGTATAAACTGTTCGCAAAGGAGGGAGTAGAAATATACATTGATGATATTTTGGTCCATGGTAGAACGAAAGCTGAGCACGATGACAGACTGAAGGAGGTCCTGCAGCGAGCCGCCGACAATGGTGTACGGTTTAATAAAAGTAAGTGTATTCTGGCGACAAATAAGGTAAAGTTTTTAGGTCATATATTCGACGAGGAAGGAATGCGACCGGATCCAGAGAGAGTAGAAACAATAACAAGAATTCCTGCCCCAAAAGATAAGAAAGAGTTGGAAAGGTTTATGGGTATGTCTAACTACATATCACGGTTTATACCCAATTACGCAGAGCTGGTGGAGCCATTGAGAGAGTTGTTGAAAGGGAATGTTACATTCGAATGGCATGAGACACATGATAAAGTATTTAAAGCTGTAAAAAAACATATAGCTAAGGCACCGACCCTAAGGTACTATGATCCTAATTCGGCAGTTACAGTATCCGTGGATGCCAGCTCGCGAGGACTCGGTGCCTGTCTCCTTCAGGGTGGACGGCCAGTGGCTTTTGCGGCTCGGACACTCACCCCCACGGAATCGCGGTGGGCGCAAATAGAGAAGGAGATGCTCGCCATAGTGTTCGGATGCGGCAAATTCCATCAGTTTGTATATGGTCATTCACAGGTTGTGGTGGAGACAGACCACAAGCCACTTGAGGCGATATTTAAAAAGCCACTTAATGATATACCTACGAGACTTCAGCGACTGCTACTACGTTTGCAGAGATACACATTGAATATTTGCTATGTTCCTGGGCGGCTGATGTACGTGGCCGATACGTTATCACGTACCAATACCTGTGAAGCGATAGACGAGGACCAATGCATACAAAATATGGTAACATTACATACAAATACATTAATAAATAATGTTAACTTTAGCAGTGACAAATTAAAATTAATCAAAGATACTTCGCAGGCGGATGAGGCCTTGAACATAGTGATAGAGCTATACAATAAAGGGTGGCCACATACAAAGAACTTGGTGCACGGAAGGGCGAAACCATATTGGGAGGTAAAAGATGAACTACATCTGGTGGAAGGTATTGTGTTTCGCAGCGATAAGGTGGTCATACCGACAAGTCTAAGAGGTGAGATGATGAGCAGAATACACGAAGGGCACATGGGCATCGACAAGTGTAAGCGTCGGGCTCGAGACGTGATGTGGTGGCCCGGCATGGCGGCCGACATCGAACGCGTGGTGCGCGCCTGCGACGTGTGCGCCGAGCGCAGGGCGGCGCAGCCGCGCGAGCCGCTCGCGCCGCACGCACAGCCAGACAGGCCATGGCAGGTACTGGCCACAGACATATTCCAGATCAAAGACAAATACTATCTGCTCGTCGTGGATTACTATTCTAAATATGTTGAAGTTTCCACGCTTAATGATATTAAGAGCGGGACCGTGGTACGTCAAATGAAATCCATATTTGCACGTCACGGAATTCCACAAAAACTAATTTCAGACAACGCACAACAGTTTGTTGCCGAGGAATTTAAAAAGTTCGCCCAGCAGTGGGAGTTTGAGCAGGTCACTAGCTCGCCCCATTACCCACAGTCGAACGGCCTCGCTGAGAGAAACGTGCAAACTGTAAAAAATCTCATGATGAAAGCCCGAACCGATAACACAGATCCTTACTTGGCGCTATTAAATTTCCGTAGTGCACCCATAACGGGGGAAGAGTATTCTCCTGCCCAGTTGCTGATGGGCAGAAGATTAAATACTAGGTTACCAATTAAAACTGATCTATTAGAACCACAATTACCTGAAAAAAACGAATTACATAAAAAACGCTCAGAAAAGACGCTAATAACAAAAAAACACTACGACCAGGGCACTAGGGCTTTGGCGCCGTTGCGTGACGGTGAGCAGGTGCGTATTCGCGAGCCGAACCGAGCGGGCGCACTAGGGGGCGGGCGGGCGCGCTGGGTGCGCGCGCGAGTGGACGCCGCCGCGCCCGAGCCGCGCTCCTACTGGGTGAGTACACCGGACGGCGGCCGATATCGCAGGAATAGGCAACAGATCATGAAAACGCCAGGAACGAGCCTAAACACATCTGCACAAGGTTCATGTAAAAAAAATAATCATTTTGATAGATTTTATGATGAATTAGATAGTGATGGAGAAACTATTACACAGCAACATCAGTTATCAAATCGTTGCCAAGGTTCTAATTATGATCGCTACACTCGTTCGGGTAAACGATATGGCACTTAAATAATAGAATATATAGAATAATCATATATATAAATAAAACAGTTAATTATGAATTGCATGTTAAAGTAATATATTCAATAAGTTAAAAATGTAATATACTTAAATAGCTACTTATCAAATACTTTTGAAATAAAAGCATTGATGATGTAAGAGATCTAAAGTTAACAACTAAAATAATTGTTAGACATAGTTAATGCATGTTATATTTTGTTTACTTTTAACTTTCTTAAGTTTGTCATAAGAAAGGAGATGTTGTAATGAGGGTACTTTCAATATAAATAAATCAGTTCTGTTCGAGTCATCCTATCAGCTGTTTGATTTAATAACCTCTCGTTTATTACAGTCATTTTCATTGCTAGTAAGCACGTTGTTTACATTTTTGCACGTCAACTTATTTTCCATTCCCTGCGGGATTAACAAAACCGTATTTTTAAGTATTTCTACGGAGCCCTACCGAGTTAATTATCAGAATTGTCAATGAGGAAGCGCGTCCATGTGGCCGGCAGCGAGTGGCTGGGGGCGGCGGCATAACACGTGCGCGCCACCCGGGGTTCCTTTTTTTGGTGGTGGTAGTTTTAGGTGGTTATTTATGGTGCACGATTCGAATACGATTGTTTCAAATGGCATCATTATAAGCAGCAGTACCGAAATGTATTTTGGATGCCGTATGCAGCCCAAAGGCCTCCTCCAGCTCTTCCTCCAAAAATGGGTCCATATCATATCATGGGTCTATACCAAGATTTGAATGTAGAATACAACTAACCATACTAATAATAACCTAAGAAAATCAACTAACACTACTAAAAACAACATCTAATTTGTAAATTCGTAGGATATGGAAATAAAAGGCTTTTTAATTTAATGCAACCCAAAACTATGGTGACATCTTCTCTTCTATTTCTCAACACGAACCAGATACAGAGGGAAGATTATATTACATACGTAAGACATGGCTGTGTGGTCAAGATTCCCTTTGCTTTTCTACATAAATCGCATCATCATCGGGAAATGGCGGCGAATATAGGTATTTTTGTACTGGATTCCTTGAAAAGCGCGCGAAACGCCATTAGCTACTTTTTTTGGGAAAATTCGAATTAAATAGTTTCCGTGGTATTTAGTGAATAATGATCGCTTTAAGTTAATCAGGAGATGTCCGCGAACGTTTCTATTAGTTGGAGTGCTCGAAAGAAGTCGTGTTTGTGAAGTTTTGTGCTCTTAGCAAGGTGTCCTTTGTATAGCTCTATGATTGCGTGGATCGTTGAGTTATTTCGTTTAGGGGTTTGGGAGGGTTGTGCGTAGGTTTAGGTTAGGTTATATTCGTATATATGTATGTATTTATAAGAATTCAGACATTCTAATAACATCAGACCAGGCTGTATGCCCTAGCTGGCTTTGCCTTTCCCTCTGGGAAGAATATAACAAAAAAGGTATTTTTGTATTTTTACTAAAATAAATAGACATTTACAAAACTTTCGGGCTTTTTGAAAATGGCGGTAAACGACGGTTGCGAAATTATTTAATAATTTTCAGTTTAATGTCTACAGTGAGTGTTTTGTGTTTAATATCACGTTAAATTAATCAGAAAATGTTCGCGAATGACAGTATGGTGAAGTTATTGGAGAATTCAAGCAGGATCTGAAGTTTGGCGCCATGGTCAAGATTCCCGCTACGAGCTCGGGAGTGAACGTGACTGTCGAGCTGCTTCGTCCACAGTGATTGACGCTACGGCGTCTCCTCTGGATGAAGACAAGAAGACGCGGCTACCCAGGGTGATGACGCTACGGCGACTCCCCTGGAGGAAGATAGAACACTATTATACATTGAATTTTCTGTAACATGACATTGGCAAATGACGAACTGTCGAGTCCATTAATAAAATAAAATAAATAAATAAATAAATACAAAACTTTCGATAAACTTAGCTGTTGTATTAAATCCATCAATTCCGTTCCGTCAATTTAACTTCGTCATGTAAATTCTAACAAAATAAATTGTATTAAGTAAGTATTTCAATTTTACAAGACGTAAGTAAGCAAGCATCCAAATACCTAATAATAAGTCGTATTGTGTAAATATTCAATTTGCTTATTCGGCTGGCGGCGGGCGCTGACTCAGATGCGTACTTATTTGTTTAAGCTGTTAATTTGTGAGTCCACGGTTAACTTCGCATTCGGACAGAATGGCTTCTGTGTTCATGACGCGAAAACAAATAAGTCTAGAAATGAATTGGGCTTCCCAAATCAAGTGTCTTATTGTGTAAACAAAAACTACCCTCCCCTACTAACATTTTTAGCTGTTTATTTTATTTAACACTTTATTGTACACAACATAACAAATAAAACTTAAAAAATATAATTTGTACAAAGGGCGCACTTATCTCTATTAAGAGATTTCTTCCAGCTGACCCATTAAGAGAAGAATGAGATAAAAACAGAGGAGGATAGGTGCACATAAAGTAAACACAAATAAAGCACGAGACAAGATAATATACTGAGTATAAATATAAAAGAAGAATATATAAAATAATAATATAATGCTTAATGAATTAATATAAATACTTATATAATTATATAATACATACAACTATACATATTAATTACATAAAATATATACTAAATATAAACTATATAGCACAGATATACGGCAATGGATAAGAGGACAGCTTAAATTATGAAAGAGAGAGGTAATGTTCTTTAACACGATTTTTGAAAACTAATATAGATTGACTCTCACGGACAGTGGAAGGGAGATCATTCCACAAGCGAACTGCATGGACAGAGAAGGAATAATTGAAGAATTGAGTTTTACGCGGAGCAGGTGGGAATTCAAGGAGTGTACTAATGTGCGACCTGGTAGAACGCTGCGATGTAGACCGTACAAACACAAACTGCTCTCGCAAATAGGAAGGAGAAGAAGGGTTCTTGAGAACTTTAAAGAGAAAACTGACTATATGCATATTCCTCCGCGCACGTATAGGAAGCCACTTTAGTTCAGTCCTGAAGTGAGAGATTCTATCATATTTACGTAGGCCAAAAATGAAGCGAATGCAGAGATTCTGCAAGCGCTCCAACTTGTTGAAGAGTTCTTCAGTAGCGTCCAGCGTGCAGATATCGGCATAGTCTATGATAGGAAGGAGTAGGGATTGAGCGAGAGTGATCTTAGTCTTCAAGGGCAAAAAGTTTTGGAGACGCTTCAAGGAATGGAAGGAGAAATGAACCTTCTTGCTAATCTGGTTGACGTAAGGCCCCCAAGACAGATTTTTATCGAGAATAATACCCAGGTTTTTAGCCGAGGTACTGATGGGAATAATGACACTGTCATAGATAACAGGTGGAAAGGCATTGTTATTAAACAGTAAGTTATACATATACCTGCTACCTATGACTAAGGTCTGGGATTTCGATGGATTGACCAAGAGACCATAAGACTTAGCCCACTTACTGATACGGTTAAGATCATTATTAAGCGCTTCTACAGTATCCACAACATCACCCACTTGAAAATGACGATAAATTTGCAGATCGTCTGCATAGAGATGATAATTCGAGGTTAAGATGTTAGTGATTGTGTTTATAAAAACAGAGAAGAGTAAAGGAGAGAGCACGCCACCCTGGGGTACACCCGCAGCAAGATCAAACCAGTCTGATTTACCCTCGTCCAAGCGGACGCACTGCGAGCGACCCCGAAGATATGAGTCGAACCAAGCTGTTACCGGAGTAGCGATGTTAAGAGAGCGTAGGATACCAAGGAGGACATCAAAGTCGACGGAGTTGAAGGCACTGCTGAAGTCAAGGAGGGTGAGGATGGTGAGCGACTGATTCTCCATAGCAAGACGAATATCGTCCGTGACTTTCAGTAGAGCTGAGACAGTGCTATGTCCAGGACGGAAGCCGGATTGGAAGGTATTAAGTAGATTATTGGCTGTTAGATATGAAGCCAGCTGCTTGTGGACAATGTGTTCGAGAACTTTTGATAGGAAGGGTAAAATTGAGATTGGACGGAACTGAGAGAAGGAAGATGGATTGGAGGTTTTAGGAAGAGGAATGACGTGAGCTTTTTTCCAGACTGTAGGAAAAGAACTTGTTACCAGGGAGCAGTTAAAAATATGAGTGAGAATTGGTAATAGTTCGGGTAGTATTAGAGAAATCATTCGTGAACACAATTCGTCATTCCCCACAGCAGAGGAAGTAATGGAAAGGATATGCTTCCTAACATCACACTCGGTAATCGCTTCGAAGTTGAAAGGTGTGCACTGTGGTATTGGCAAATTGCGAAGTTCTTGAAGCGTGTTTGTCTTGACAAGGTTGTCTAAAGTGACAGGAGGGAGAGAGAAATGCCTGTTAAGAGCATTCATGTCAACCATGTTGACATCATTGCAGGAGGATTTGCCAATACCTAGTGATTTGAGAAAACTCCAAATCTGTGCCGAACTGTTATTTTCTATGGAATCTTGAATGTGACGTTTTTTAGCATCTCTACACAAACGATTGCACTTATTACGTAGCGATTTGAAACGGGCCAAGTTACTATCGCTATGTTGCCGCTTATATTTAAGTTTAGCTTTGTCCCTTACAGCCATAAAGTCCTTAATGTCTTGAGTGAGCCAAGGAGCAGGTGCATGCTTAACTCGGACGCGCTTGATAGGAGCATGGCGGTCGTAAAGCCTGACAATCGTCTCATTAAAAGAACTTACCTTTTCGTCAACACAAACCGCAGAGAACAGAGGCGACCAATCAACATTGGACACATCATCCCGCAGCATCTCCAAATTAATGTCCTTGAAGTTACGTAAGAGACGAAATTTTGGTTTAAGCTTGGGAGGACGAACTTTATAAGAAAGGAAAATAAGATCATGGTAGGAGAAACTGGCATTAAGCTGGCCGTGAATGGAAACATTATTAGGAGAAGAGACTATCATTAGGTCAAGAAGAGATGGAGTAGTGTTTGGAAAGTGGTGAGTGGCAGAGAGAGGAAGTATATGAAGATTGATAGAAGAAGTAAGAGATTGAAGTTTATCAGTGCGAGCATCATTTAATAATAAGCACGTGTTGAAATCTCCCAAGATAAGAATATGATCGTACAGAGGACATATATCATTAAGTAGAATCTCAAACGAGGGAAAATAATTTATAGTGCGAGAAGGACAATAGTATACAGCGAGAAGAACCTTAGCGTGACATAGAATTACTTCAATGAACAGATATTCAGGCGATTCGGAATATTGGTTTGGGGAGGCACTAACGACCTTATAGGGGATATCTGCCCGAAGATATATAGCTACACCACCACAACCCTTGCCAATACGATCGTTACGTATCAGTTTGAAGCCAGGAAGAGAACAGTGAACAGATGGGAGAGAAGGTTTGAGAAAGGTCTCAGAGACTAGTACTGCATCAGTGTGAGCATCGCTGAATGAAGCTAGCATATCGGAGAAATGAGCAGAAATACTCTGTGCATTGATATGCACAATGTTAAAATTATTACGGAATTTGGAGAATTTCAAAGAGAGTTGATCGTGTAAACTCACTGGGGGAGAAACATCATCATCATCATCACTACTTTTAGCGCTGTGAAAGTCATCACTGGAAGAACAACATGAAAAGAAACTGTCATCTAAGTTGAGTATATCGTCATCTGCCATACTATAAAAACAAATACAATAGATATATTATTTGTTTTTATATTATTAAATATTAAAAAAAAAAAAAAAAAAAAAAACTCGGCGAGTAAACACGTAAATGTCTAGTACTTACCTCTTTAATTGATTAAATAGTGATAAAAGTGATTAATGGTGTCAAAATAGTGATAATAGTACTAACCTAACCTAAAAGCAAATACATTTCTGTATTTGGCCTGTAAAATCGACACTGCAGAGCCAAATTCTGGTCTTGAAAAATGTGGTAAGATTAACAGAAATCAGTTTATTTTCGATAACCCACTTCAAAATCCTCACTAAGGTTCAAATTCGACAACTAAAAACATTAGATACATTATGAGCGGTCAGCTGATTGGATGACAATAAACTCAAAAACTGACAGTCATTACTACCAACATTGAGAGAAGAAAAGTGTTGCCAAGAAATAAAATCACAATTACCAATTACGAAAAATTCGGATACATTAACCAACTAAGAAATAATTTATACTATTTATAAAATATGGAGTTTCAAAACATAACAAGGAGAAAACAACTTACTCGGTCCTGTAACGATGTGTCTATTATCACCGACGACGACAGTATTGAGATCAACTCATCACTTCATAACAAAACGTGTAGAAGTGTGCCTGATATCTTTGACACCACACAACAAATTGAACATATTACAGAACTAAAACTAAAAATAGAAGAAATGGCATTACGACTGGACGGGGCTGACATAGAAATTGAAAACCTAATGTTTGAAAATTCTAAATTGAAAGAAGAGCTGGAAAACTATAAAAAAACTCTTAAGATATACAAGGAGATATGTAGTGACACACCAGCTAGAAAGAAAACTAAGAAAAGGAAAAACACGAACGACCACGTTTTGGAATCAACCTTGCAAAATACTCTGCGCGATGACAATATTTCTTGCTACATAGCCGATGATACGGAAATAAATGAAACTAGCATACTACAAACTAGGGAAAGCGACGTAAATCTAAACGAGTCAATTGACCACATCACAAATGACTACGACCGTCAAGGAAATGGAGAGAAATTGCAGGATAAACTGACACATAGCTGTATGAATGAAAATACACCAGATCAGAGTAAGGCGACGGAAGATCACAAGAAAGAATCTCGGGATTTTTTTTTCGCAACAAGTAAAAGAGACTGAACAACACCACAATAAAACCGCGATAAACCCAAAACAGGACAAGGACACCGACAACAATATTCGTAACAAATCCGTCAAGAATGGAAAATCTAGAAGAATCTTCATTATGGGAGACCAACAAGCAAAAGGAATAGCGCCAACACTTATAAAGTCCCGAGCAAACAAATGGAATGACATCTACGATGTAGTAGGATTTGTAAAGCCTAATGCTAATTGTTCGCCAATTTTCGAGTCATGTAATAACTTGACCCAGGATCTATGTAAGGACGATGTTGTAATGTTAGCGATGGGAGCCAATGACTCAGACCCGATTCAGTTACTTGCAGGACTATGCAATACACTTAGTGCTCTTCGTGATGTGCGCTGTTATTTCCTTGAGATTATCCAAAATAAATATTTAAATTTAAAAACATTAAATGACCAAATAAAATTATTCATTAAACAGTACAAAAATTGCACATTCGTTCCACTAACAGAGCAAAATATTACATACTCCTCTGTACTGGATGTAAGCCGGTTAATTAATAGTGAAATCGATTCATTTGACTATAAAGATACCTTTTTAGACATTAAAAATCTCAAAAACCTTATACGCAGGAGATATACCTCGGAAGTAAACAAACAGGCAGATCTAAATCGTAAGAACACATCGTGCGTATCTACTTTAAATAACTACAGGAAAGGCACGATACCCTATTTCTTCCGTAAAATGTCCCAAACTAATCGATGCTCTGGATCGATATCACGTAATGTAGGGAAACCTAAAATAAATGACGGAGTAGCAACAGTTACTAGACAGACATCTAGCGAGCGAGGTGTTAGTAATGATCGGGATGCGGGTGTGCAGGAAATCGAGCAAATCCAGCCCTTTCGTGAATAATAAAGGATTTCGCATACTGCATCAAAATATTGCAAATGTATTGCACAAGCTAGATAGTATCGAGTTAGTTCTACATGACTTAGAGACGACCAAATATAATATTGATGCCTTATGTTTAACAGAGCATCATATGAAAGAAGGAAATGAACCTAATCTAATACTGAGAGGCTATAAACTGGCGTCCTGGTACTCGCGTAAAAGTAAACCGAGAGGTGGAACATGTGTCCTATTGCGCACAGATATTGAGTTTCTTTCTCTAAATTGGATAAAAGACTTGTGCCAGGAACGAGTATTTGAATGTTGTGGCATACATATACCTAACCTGAACATGATACTGATTTGTTTATACAGAATCCCGGGAGCGGATACTGACCTATTTTTCGATAAATTACATAAGTTACTAAAAACTCTAACAAAGAATAGTACCAGAAGCATAATAATCTGCGGGGATTTTAACATTGATCTACTAAAGCCGAAACTAGAAATAAGTAAGGAATTGGAGAGAACGCTATTAAATTATAACTTTAAGTTACAGATAAACGAACCAACTCGTATTACCGAGTGTTCGAGCACTTGTATCGACAACAGAGCAATTAATATAAATACAAAATGTAATTCTGAAGTACTCCATCTGAATTTATCTGATCACTCTGCCCAGACTATTCAGATACCCATGAAAAGAGAAAGACTTATTCCATTTTGGCACGTATGGAAAAGAGACTTATCGTTAAGTAATAGATCGAAATTTAAAGATTGCCTTGACAACTTGACCTTCAACGAAGTATATGAAAGACAAGACACGAACGAGGCTTTTGACGTTTTACACGATCTACTTACATTGTTTTTTAAATTGTGTTTTCCTACAGTTAGAGTAAAGATAAAAACTAACCCAATATCTAAATGGATAACACCGGGTATGAAAATAGCAGCAAAACGCAAACGAACGCTGTACTATAAATACATGCACTGCCCGAACAAACGTGCGAAGGGGCATTATAAAACTTATGCGATTTTGCTTAAAAAATGCATGAGACAGTCACATAAAATGACCAATGAAAGATTCATACAAAGAGCAAACAATATTACCCAAGCCACCTGGAATTTAATCAATACCCACATTGGAAGAACCCTGCCTAAAGATTCTGTGGAAGAGATAGTCTTAAACGAGAACATTATAACCGAACCACAAGAAATTGCAAATGCTATAAACACACACTTCACGGAAATAGTAGACAAAGAAGACAGTACAAAGGCACATAAGGGTCAGGAGGACAGTACATCAGTTGACTCGACGATATTCCTAGCACCTGTGAACTTTGTTGAGGTATTGAAGATGATACAATCCCTAAAAAACTCCAAATCATCTGGTTATGATGAATTGACTACGGCACTCATCAAAGATAATGCTAGTGCTCTAGCAGGTCCATTGAGTCATGTAATTAACCTATCAATACGAGACGGTGTTTTTCCGGAAAAACTAAAGTACACAATTACTAAGCCTATATTTAAAAAGGGAGATAAAAGAAATGTTGACAACTATAGACCCATTGCTCTGATTCCGATTATATCAAAGATATTTGAAAAAATTATACATATAAGGATAAATAAATATTTAGATAAATTCAATGTACTAACAGAAAGTCAATTTGGATTTCGCAAGAAAAAGTCATGTATAATGGCTATATATGAAGTAGTAAAAATAATTTCTGAATGTAGGGATAACAGAATTCCTTTGACAACCATATTCATGGATATGTCAAAAACTTTCGACAGAGTCTCACATGAAAAACTTCTACATAAACTTTATAAGAATGGAATCAGAGGCAATTGCTATGATTGGATAAAGTCTTACTTAACCAATAGACAACAGTGTACGGAAATTACGAAATACTCTGAAGCTACAAAAACTGTAGAAAAATACCGATCAAGCTATAGATCTGTAAAATACGGCGTGCCGCAAGGTAGCATATTAGGGCCCCTCTTATTTATAATTTACATTAATGATTTACCGAATATAACAAAGCACAAGATTATTTTGTTTGCTGACGACTGTTCCATGATCATCAGAGGGAATGACACAGAAAATTATGAAAGAGAAATAAATGAGGCGTTCGAGTCAGTCACAGAATGGCTAAAAAATAACAACTTAAAGGTAAATTTCACAAAAACAAAATACATGGAATTTTATGCTCCTCAGGGTTCAGCTAGAAACGTAATAGTGAAGTACAAGGACACACAAATAGAAAGCGTGAATTCCATCCACTTTCTAGGTATAGTACTGGATTGTCACACAAATTGGGTCGAGCACACTGAATATGTCGTTGAAAAACTAAATAGGTTTGTCTTTGCTCTCCAACGTCTTACTTATCTCACATCCAGGAAAACTGCTCTATTGGCATTCCATGGCTGCGTCATGTCCAACTTGAGGTACGGAATTATCTTATGGGGAAACTCAAGCAACCTTGACAGAGTTTTCAAACTACAAAAGAAATGCATCAGATCCTTATTCGGCGCAAAACAAACAGATTCCTGCAGACCCATGTTCCAGGAACTTAAAATCCTGACAGTGCCTTCCCTTTATATTTATGAAGCATCACTGTTCGTGAAAAATAATGTTCACAATTACATTCCTTCGAAATCAAAACGAGTACTGAATCTCACAAGTTATCAAACAGGTAAAACGGCATTCTATGGAAGAAATGTTGTAGCCATGTCGGTAAAAATATTTAATTCCCTGCCTACAGATTTAAAAAAACTCGACTTCCCTGAATTTAAACATAGGCTCTTCGATTGGTGTCTCGATAGGATGTACTATCGCGTATCCGAACATTTTATTACGAACAAAGAACGGGCTGAGAGGGCGATCGCATCGCATTATTACGGCTTCCAGTTACACTAATTTCTTAGTAAATTTTGACATTTTATAATTTAATTTTTGACATCTGACTGAGTATATTGTTTTGACATTTAATTAATTATTGTCTTATGTTGATTTTGTGTCCGAATTAATGTTTTAGTACCAAATTAATGTTTTTCGATTCAATTATAATTAGCTATGTAAGTATAATAAATATTGTACGCCTGATATAGGTAGATTGTGGAAAGGATAAATATATTATAAGACCTATGTACAAACTCGCAATCTTGCAATAAAGATATTTTGATTTTTTTTTGATTTTGATTTAAAAATATATATATAATAAGTATATAAAGGTATTGTATATATATTTAATCTTAAATCTAACTAATGCGTGTGTATCCCACAGCAGCACTGTAGAATCAACGCTCGCCAGTATAGACATAAACATAATATCATAACAAAAGAAAAAGTAGGAATAGAATGCAATAACAGTTTGAAGAAAGAAATTTCCAGATACAAGCAAGATATACATAATTATATATAACAATCATTGCAATTAAATAACTAAAATTAAATAAACCAGACCCACAAGAACTACAGAAAAAAAAGACTACAATCAAAAAAAAGTTTACATCAACATACTAACGTCGCTACTTGTAGCTACATTGCCAGAGCCATAAAAAATAAAATAAAAACGTTAAATGTCAATCCGCTTCGAACCAACCAAAAAAACAATAATGGTTCTCTTGAAAATGGCGGGAAACGACGGTTGCGAAATTATTTGATAATTTTCCTTTTAATGTCTACAGGGACTATTTTGTGTTTAATATCACGTTAAATTAATCAGAAAATGTTCGCGAATGACAGTATGGTGAAGTTATTGGAGAATTCAAGCAGGATCTGAAGTTTGGCGCCATGGTCAAGATTCCCACTACGAGCTCGGGAGTGAACGTGACTGTCGAGCTGCTTCGTCCACAGTGATTGACGCTACGGGCGTCTCCTGTGCATGAAGACATGAAGACGCGGCTACCCAGGGTGATGACGCTACGGCGACTCCCCTGGAGGAAGATAGAACACTATTATACATTGAATTTTCTGTAACATGACATTGGCAAATGACGAACTGTCGAGTCCATTAATAAAATAAATAAATAAATAAATAAAACAATAATCAATTGTCAACAATACATAACCTTAAAAATATTACAAAACTACCTGTAATAAACTAATTAAAAGTTCTAATTAAAGACAACACACCATTGTAATACGTGCAAGTTACGAAGGTACCGAATCGACATATATAGAAGCAGGCACAGTAACAAATATCAATCACTTAGCACGCTTTGAACCTTTGCTGTAAGCCTTCACTCTGATGATCTTCCCTTTCGGTGGCGGCGGCGGCGGCGGCGATGGTGACTGCGACGAAATCGTATCACGAGAAAGACTCTCATCGTGCGAACGAGCCGGATTTTCAGCAATGAGCTTCTGGAGGTCCGACATCACCTCGATCTTGCGACGACTCTTGTTGGGGAGCATAATGTGTATTTTGCCATCTGAAGACCAGCACCGAGTAATCCCGAAATGGCTACGAGCAGCCAGAAATACTTGATGTCGCGATTTAGTTAGAAACTCGGAGATAGTGAAGCCGGACCCCTTCAAAGAAGACTTGCAGTCCCAGACCAGCTGTCTCTTCCGTAGATCATGGAACCTAACCAGGAGTGGCCTAGGCTTGCCCTGTGGGGATCCCAATCGATGACAGGCATGCAAGTCATCCGTTGAGAACCCATCCAACTGCATTTGGTTGGATAATATCTCAACAACCACTTTCTGCAAGTCCTCATCCTTCGTCTCAGCCTGCCCATGGATGAGCAGCACCTTCCTGCGCATGAATGTCTCATGGCGGTCCAGGCCAAGTGAGAGAAGCTCAAATTGTGACTTCAGCACAGCCAGTGTCCTCCAGATGAGTAATTTGAATTCGGAGAACTCACGTGACAGCGAGGAGACGTCTGGAGGCCCCGATGTTGCGGCTGAAGAGACTTTTTTCAGTTTGTCCTCATATTCACTCATTCGGGATGCAAACATATTAGTCAGATCATCCATGTTAGTGGCGAGTTTAGGTGATAAATTCATGACTGACTTTAGTGATGTGGAAGTTCAAATATTGTGAGAATTTGATTAATTGGCGAGCGCTGAAGCAACTATGTGCTAATTAAACATATATATGTAAGTAATAATACTATTTAAATAATATAAAATCAATAAAAACGAGAGCACTAAAATTTTGCGTGTTACTCCTTCGCCTACCCTCAGCGAAAAAAAGTTCTGTGATTATTGCATAGTTATTTTCACATTAGTCAAGTCAAATTTCTTTATTGCAAGTAAGCACGTTGTGTACATTTTTGCACGTCAATATATTTTTATTTATATTACATTTACACCACTTTGCAAGGAAAAGGTGCCAGGTTCTCTTGAAAATGGCGGGAAACGACGGTTGCAAAATTATTTGATAATTTTTGTTTTATTGTCTACAGTGGTTATTTTGAGATTAATATCACGTTAAATTAATCAGAAAATGTTCGCGTGTGACAGTATGGTGAATTTGTTGGATAATTTGAGCAAGATCTGAGGTTTCAAGCTTTTATCAAGAGTTCCCGCTACAAGCTCGGGAGTGAACGTGACTGTCGAGCTGCTTCGTCCAGAGTGACGACGCTACGGCGTCTCCTCTGGATGAAGACAAGAAGACGCGGCTACCCAGGGTGAAGACGCTACTGCGACTCCCTTGGAGGAAGATAGAAGACTATTACATATTGAATTTTCTGTAACATGACATTGGCAAATGACGAACTGTCGAGTCCATTAATAAAATAAATAAATAAATAGAAAAGGTGCCAACGCTGAGGAGAAAAAGTGGCAAAAAACTCTAATTAAATTATTAGATCGGAACACTTTATTTTCACAATGACGAACTTTTCAACCCTTACAAGAGCCTTCCATGAGCCAACTAGCGCCGCCAATCTTAAAAAAATAATATCTTCCAATATAATCAATTTTATTAAAAAAAGCTATTTACAAAATGTTTATTAGGATAAATACTATTTTTCAATACATGGCATAATTGCGACAAGCTAAGTTGTAGTTCACAAATGTGCCAAAAACGGCCGTTTTTCGCAATTATGTGAACTACAACTTACCGACATTGAATCACGGTATAAATAAGCATTTAAAAAATAGTATTTATCGTAATAAACATTTCGTAAATAGCTTTTTTAATAAAATTGATTATATTGGAAGATATTATTTTTTTAAGATTGGCGGCGCTAGTTGGCTCTATGAAGGCCCTTAATATAAAATCAACATTAGATAGACTCTACATAGAGTTTCACTTCGAATGAAACGCAAAAATGTTTGTATTCTTGAACAAATTATTTGAAGACCTTCCCCGCTCCTCAGAGTCTATAGTAAAACGGAACCCCGCGGGGGAACATCTGTTATATAAAAGTTAAACTTAAGTTGGTGTTTAAATTAGTAATGGCTGCTTAGGTTGACACAGTTTTTGCTTTTTTATTCACGTCTGAGGAAACAGGTTTCAGTTTTGGCGAAAGACGTGAGAGAGATACTCGCTACGGTAAGGAAGGGCCAATCGCAACCATATAACTATTATACCTAGTTAATTGAAAACGCGGGGTTGAAGTTACTTTAATAAGTATGATTTAAACCCCCAAAATCACTTTTATTAATGTTACGTAAGTACCTCAAGAGGAAAAAGGAACACTTTAGGATTTGTAGTCTGTCTGTTAAGACCTTTTTCTCAGAAATACAACAGACATATCAAGTTGACATTTACACCAAATACTCAGGTCTGCAATCTCTTGCAGCCGTGAAAAATTCAAACGTCAATTCAATCAAAAGATATGGCCGTTGATGTCGCATTTTCGCTTCAAACTGCAGATCTTGCACATAAATCTTCGATAACTCCCACATATTGAATAATCGCGAACATTTTCTGATTAATTTAACGTGACATTATAGAAAACTACTGGTTGTACGCAATTTATTTATTTTATTGATGGACTCGACAGTTCGTCATTTGCCAATGTCATGTTACAGAAAATTCAATATATTCTATAGTCTTCTATCTTCCTCCAGAGGAGTCTTACCGTCTTCAGCCTGGGTAGCCGCGTCTTCATCCAGAGGAGACACCGTAGCGTCATCACTCTGGACGAAGCAGCTCGACAGTCACGTTCACTCCCGAGCTTGTAGCGGGACTCTTGCTCAAATTATCCAATAACTTCACCATACTGTCATTCGCGAACATTTTCTGATTAACTTAACGTGATATTAAACATAAAATAGTCCCTGTAGACATTAAAAGGAAAATTATCAAATAATTTTGCAACCGTCGTTTCCCGCCATTTACAAGAGCATGTTCCCGCCATTTTCAGATAACATTACCATCGTCCTTGTAAAGTAAAAATAAAGAACCTTTTGTTTATGGTTTGAAAGCGAAAAGCATTGTGTTCAAGACTAAACTCTTTTGTGGAACGTGACACCCAAAAGAACCTAATTGTTGGCCCCTATTGTTCACAAGTTACTAAAACTGAACAAAAAACAATCCGCCAACGGAACCGACGCATTTCAAAAATATGAACATAAAAAACTAAAAAGCGTTATACTGATATTACGTCATCGCATATTAAGAAGCGCAAACTTATATTTGCGTATCACAAACGGAAGTTTTCAGCAAACTTGTATTGAGAGATTAGTTACGGAATTGAACGATTAAGTTTGTGCGGAGTTGACTGATGATCTCATCACGCAGAGAGTCGGTTAAAACTACGAATTAAAAGCAATTAGTCATATATTTTAAGAAATCTGACGTCTTTTATCAGAGCTATGATATTCTTCAAGAAGCGTAAGTTCCCTTCAAGGTCTGCAGCGATCCAGTAACTCCGGTGTGGTCCCTAGGAGACGATGACTGCTTACCATCAGTACCCATGAGTTGCCAACATAAGCTCGCTAATGTCTGTCGGTCGATCAACTGTAGTGTCGGTCAAAAGCTACGTCGGTCGATCAAAAGTTTCAGAATTCTATCAACTACGTAAATACCTTCGCGACGCAGAATTGGTGAGACTTTAGTTACGCTATTACCCGCACAAATCCCGTACATCGAAGCTGTGGTTTACGCAGTCGATAGCGACCTAATTTAAGCTAACAGCCATGGGAAGGATACTGGGGACCTCGTCGGAAGAGTCGCGATTTTTACTATCACTCAATTCCCGGTAATGTCAAGATTTTTGGCGAGAAATAGTACAAAACATTCTCAAAAACTTTGATAGAACTTGAGAGAGAAAAGGCCTTGCAAGCTTTTATTTAAAATGTTAATGAAGTATACTTTTGTTGTGTGCTTTTTGTAGTTCTCTTTTTCAGTTATTATTATTATTTGATATCACGGTCTTGGTCCAAGCCCAAGGGTCACTGCGCCCTCAAAGGTATATTGTGGCCGCGCACCCAGTTCCTATATCTCGCTCCCAAGGCCAACGTCCTTCAGTTGGGCGAGAGAGTTTTAATATCCTCGGGTGGCATTATGTGTTCTAAGGCTCGGCTTCTGCTGTGAATGAATGCTCCACACTCACAGAGGATATGCATGGGGGGGTTCCTCGGCTTCACAGCAGAGTCTACAGGCAGTGGTGTCGGGCAGGCTCATTCTGTTAAGATGTTTATTTAGCCTGCAGTGTCCAGCTCTTTTTTAGTTGGTTATTTACAAGATTTTGAAATCAAGACAAACTAGGAACCAGACGAACTACAACTGACCCGACGTAGTAGTCGGGTAGGCGACGATGACCAATTACCAATAGGTCCTCCAGCTTGTTCATCGTCTGTTATAATAACAGACAGTGATGGCATTAAACCGCTCTCGCCCGCAACTTCACCTTGCTACAACTCAAATATTTGCCGGTGATTAAGTAATCAAGAGATATAAGATAACGCTCCACAACGAGATCAAGGTCGCTTGCGCCGGCGCAGCTTGACTGTATTTGTATCAATACAGGATTAAGCTACATTCAGAACCGAAAAAACGCTGAAATTGCCACAATTTTGGCGTAAAACGAGGCAATGTACAAAATACAACCTTTTTATTATGGTTCTAATGGCCTCTCTGTTAATGCGTCCATAACGCCAGACATGTGAGTGTCTTTGCAAACATTTACCTACCATTGACAGCTTTGTACAGATAACTACGACGTCATAAAAAGCCATCAATGAACATCGAATTTGACCGTCTTTAACAAAGTCTTTGACTGTGTCTAATGGCTCCCAATCCCACAAGGCGAATTGATGGTACTACAGAATATAAATCAGTGGCCCTAGTACCATTGATGGTACAAATCAAGGGTATTACTGACACAACGGCGAATTGTCTATTTTCCTAGGTTTTTCCAAAGCGGTCTGCTATGTGCCGTAGACCACATAATTCCAAGTCTACACTCCTACACTAAACATGGCTATTATCCGACGCGCTAGTTTCCAATACGCTCTCTTGCGTGCCGCTTATGGTAAACAACACTAGTACCATGACGGTTTCATTACGGCTGAGTCGCAGTTTTGATCACGAATTTAACGTGAGATCACTCTTACTGTCAAATTTAATTTCGGGAGCAAGTCGCTAAAATTGCGTTCATAACCTGGAGACGAACTCAAGTTAATCAGAAAATGTTTTCGAAAAATTGTATGCAAGATCTGCAATATCGAGAGCGGTCACAATACAGAGAGCGGGAGTGAACGTGACTGCGGAGCGGCTTCGGACAGGGTTGAGTTGAGATGCTGGAAGAAGAAATGGAGACGATGCGATCCTTTGTCCAGAGCAATACAGTATTTTGTGTTTAATATCACGTTAAATTAATCAGAAAATGTTCGCGAGTGACAGTATGGTGAATTTGTTGGATAATTTGAGCAAGATCTGGGGTTTCAAGCTTTTATCAAGAGTTCCCGCTACAAGCTCGGGAGTGAACGTGGCTGTCGAGCTGCTTCGTCCAGAGTGACGACGCTACGGCAACTCCTCTGGAGGAAGACAAGACGCGGATATCCAGGGTGATGACGCCACGGCGACTCCCCTGGAGGAAGACAAGAAGACGATAGATGAAGATATGAACTACTCTGTAACAAGAGATTGATGAATGACATCAGCTCATCATCACTGACAAAGTTTCCTTGCAAATTGGCATCAATAAAGTTTTTCCAATAGCCTTAAAGAAATGATGTCATAACTTCGGCACGCAACGAACCGACGATCCCTCGTTCGCGAGCCGGCACTTCCTACCGAGCCTCCGGCCGCCGTACGTGACTTAACCCACAATATGCACAATATTGAGCTGTTAGGGTGACCTCATCTCAACCGGCTTGAGTTTGCGCTAATAATTTATAGTATGCTGCGTTTATCAGTTGTTTGAGGACGCTCAGACACCATCCAATGACATTGGGGAAACTTGTGTGAATAAATAGCATTCTAGTAGGTATTAATAAGTATTCCGTGACAAGCTCTATTGCAACAGATCTACCGTGACTCTGGATCGGATCGGCGTAATCTTTCTCCATATTCGTTATAGGGACGGTAGCGACATCTATCGGGAACAATGCAATTATCCAATTACCTGGGCCCTTACCATGAACTCTTATAGCAGTATTACTTCAATAATACTTTGTTATTTCGTATCATGACGACCTTAAAGTAAGCTTATTAAGGACGTCATTGTACGAAATAAAGTATTATTGAAGTAATCCTGGCTAAGGGGGCTGGTTGTAATCCCGGTCGTGACGAAATGACAATGCCAGATTCTGCCCCACCATCAACTGCTAGATGTACAAGATAACGAATATACGATAATTTTTATTAAATCCTGTACCGTATATCGACCTTGACAATAAAAATATAATACTAAAAAAAAAAGATAACGAATAAATGAAACAATATCTCCGTTTTTTATTAAAATTATTGATTTAAAATAAAGTCTTGTACATCTAGCGAGTCGAAAAAAACAGCTTAATTAAGAATTCAGAAAATAGTAAGAAATCGAAGCGAATTATTCATTGTTTTTGTTATTCTTCTATAGGAGTTGCGAGAGTAGTAGAAAATTATACTGATTATGATTATGCAATATGAAACCTGTAATAAGTCTCCAACAAAATGATAGATATAGCTTAAATGGTCACGTAGTTTTGTAGGTGGGGCAAAGCTCCATTGAAATGTGGCAATGTCATTTACTTTAGGTTTTCGTTTCGCATAGCGGATATGTGGTTGGAGGGCTCCGTGGCTCAGTGGTTGGGTCACTAGACTTGCGATACCGAGGTCCCAGGTTCGATTCCCAGCCAGGGCAGCCAACCCAATGAGTTATCCTCGGGTTTTTCGACGGAAAAACTTACGTACATTTACCGAGTGCTCTCAAAACGGTGAAGGAAAACATGCACGCCGTATATTAAAAATTCGCCAATCCGCAATGGGGTCGCGTGTTGGATCGTGGCCCGCGCTCCCTTGATGTAAGAGGTCTGTGCCTGAGCAGTGGGGACATACATACAAATAGACTGAAGATGACCATTGAAATACCTAGTTTCAGCAAATAAATTGATTGATTAATAGATATGCAAGAAAATTCAAACTCCTCCATTTGTGTCGGGGGATAAAAGTGCAATCCCACATTCCTCAGCCGACCTCGAGTGACATCATATCACTGCAGATGACTTCACTTCACATGACCTTACTAGGACGTGGTATGATGACATACATTGATGATGTCATGACATGGGTGATCGATTAGTAATAAATAGTGGTTTAACGGCTTGCCACTTTCTTTACGAAGGCTGTTAGGCATAAATATTAATTAGATAAAAACGGGAATTACTGTGTTAAACATTCATTTATTGATGTCTCGATATTTCGACAGCATTGCAGCCATCATGGTTGACGGATTCTTATATTATTTTATACTGATTCTTATATTCATAGTCTACTCGTGACCATGATGGCTACAATGCTGTCGAAATATCGAGGCATCAATAAATTAATGTTTAACACGGTAATTACCGTTTTTACTTGTTTAAAAAGTGATGTTAGGCATAAAGCTAGTTTAACCATGACTTAAATTATGTTTTGTCACTCTCATACATTGTTAAAAACGTCAAATGTTAAATCAACCAATAGCTTTAAACTGTGGACGTAAATCATGTTTATGACTAACAGGGTAAGAGATCGTGATACGGTTTTCTTACTCTACATGCAAAAAGAGTTTAATAAGTTTAAGATTTTTACAATAGAGGCCCCGGCAGATAAATGACATTGCACATTTCAATGGAGCTTTGCCCCACCTACAAAACTACGTGACCATTTAAGCTGTACTTATAATTTTGTTGGGGACTTATTACAGGTTTCATATTGCATAATCATAATCAGTATCATTTTCTACTACTCTCGCAACTCCTATAGAAGAATAACAAAAACAATGAATAAATCGCTTCGATTTCTTACTATTTTCTGAATTCTTAATTAAGCTGTTTTTTTCGAATCGCAACTTGTATAATTTTAATAAAAAACGGAGACATTTTTACATTTATTCGTTATCTTGTACAACTTGCGGTTGATGGTGGGGCAGAATCTGGCATTGTCATTTACTGTACTTTGGAGTTTTTACATTTTAAGGTATTTTTAATTTTTTAGCAAAGATTTCTTTCACTGGAATTTGACCTAATGGTCATTTCTAAGGTCACATCACACTTGTGACGTAAATAGTTCAATTTTTTTTGCAGTTTTGATTTACTAAGAACCTTACCAATTTAATATTTATCATGAGTACGGTGGAACACAGAGAAAGGTGTACAGGAGACTTTTCAAGGTTGAGATTTTCTCAAAAACTACTTGGCCTATTGAAATAATTATTTCACTGTTTGATAGATAAAAGTTGAAACTATGTAACTGTAAAATAATTCCAGTAGTTTTTGAGAAAATTTCAACCTTATTGAGGCCCCCTGTAAACTTATCTCTGTCTTCGACTGTACAACCTACACTTTCAATTTGTCATCCTGTATATGGATACGTCAATGAGGTTAAGCATTGATAAAGCACGTATGTAAGGGCCGGCCGAAGGCATTTTATCAGTTGTGTTTACACTGACCAGTATCGGACCTACTCAAGTGATTGCAGTTCTATTTATAAGGACTGATGTTTCGAATTCACATACTAATATGGTGCATAGCCAATGTATGGTCCATCTAATGATTTAAATGTTCGCTTTTAGTTATGGAACTTCTTCTTCTTCAGCATACAGCAGCCCACTCCTGGGCATATGCCTCTCCATGAATCCTCCATGTGGCCCGATCCCAAGGTTGTCTGGTCCACACCGAGCCAGCAACTCCCATCGTCGGCCCATCTGGCCGGTGGTCTGCCCACGCTTCTTCTACCCGTCCGGGGTCTCCACATTAGACCGCACTAACTCCATCGACCATCGTTTCGGCGACAGAGGCGCCCCGCCCAGGCCATTATTTTTTTATACCCTATGACACTCCCGTAATCAAGACGAATCTAACAACGTTAATATATTTTTTGAATTTACATTTACACCACTTTGCAAGGAAAAGGTGCCAACGCTGAGGAGAAAAAGTGGCAAAAAACTCTCAGCAACACATCTTTTAAAACAATGATAATACAATGATTACTTAATAATTATACAATACGTAACTATTACTATTGTTAGTAAGTTTATCCCTCATGCGGAACCGGGGACACACACCATGCATGCTCATCGTTTAAATAGTCATCTATCCTGTAATACGCCTTCTTAACAAGTGGTCCTTTAATGAAATTTTTAAATTTCCTCTCTGTCAACGTCATGACACTTTCTGGCAACTTGTTATAAAAGCGAATACAGTGCCAAGGGATATAGCACATCGTTAGGCAATGACGCTGCAGAGGAGCTGGCGAGGAGGGGTGCCGAGGGTATGGTTATAGGCCCAGAGCCTATAGTTCCTCTGCCCTATATATTTCAAGGTTCTGGGGCAGTCGGGTAAAAATTAGTTAAAGTAATAAGCGCAAACTACTTTTCAATACAGTTTAATTCTAATTTTCGGGCGACATTCTTCTGTTGATAAAAGGAAACAGGAAAGGACCACAACTTCACATCAGCTGCCGTCGTAAGGTTCAGGATAGGACTTCAGGGTGCCACCAGGAGGATCAGGGATCAGTAGAAACCTGCCAATTATAGCAAGAATCATGATTACATAAAGAATCAACAGGATAGCAATATTTCAATAAACGTAGGCAGAGAATAATATCCAGAGGGCTTCAATAAGGTTGAGATTATCTAAAAACCACTGGACCGAATTTAATAATTCTTTTACAGTTACATAGTTTTAACTTTTATCTATCTAACAGTGAAAGAATTCTTGCAATAGGTCAAGTAGTTTTTGAGATAATGTCAACCTTAAAAACTCTTCCGTACTACCGTAAAACATTACTCTCTTTCCGGCAGTCGGTTAAAAAGTAATTTTTGCAGTCAGTTAAAAAGTAAACACCTTTTCTAAACGCAGTCGGATGATGAATTATGCATTATCTTGTCTCGTGCCGGGTTTGTGGTTTTGTATTCGTCGCATTCTCGTATAGAAATGAGTTCAGAAAGCGAGTAACACTTTCGCTGAGATTTGACGAGAAAACTTTGTCCAAAACTTTCAAATTAGCTTAAAACATCTTAAAACTAAAACAAAAGCTTGAATTGAAGGAATTAGGGGTAGAATAGAAGCTGAAATACCTTATACCGGGCGAAAACAGTGCCGCTTCCGAAGAATATCAGCAAACGCGTGTACAATCCAAATTCCGATGCACTGTGTGTCACCAAATCTAACTTTTTTCTCACTAAAACCACCATTTATTCACTAAACACAATGTCCAAGGCACCACAAGTAACATTTAAGGCACTAATTGGTTGATTTTAATTAAATTAAGTTTTATTTAACGGGAAAACAAGTCGGCGTTTCAAGTTACGGAAAGTTACAAGTTTGACAGTTGTTGTTCACGTCGGCGAGTTGCGTTCCGTTGCACGGACGTGATTCCTAACTTTGTTTCGAATGTTCCTTGCAATATGACAAGTGGAATCAATTTATTGCTACTTACTTGTAATAAAAGGTTAAAAGGTAACTTTAGAGTTAATCCGTCAAAATTACATAGGTATATTTTGCTAAGTTACTCTAAGGTTATCTTCTATATCCGTGGTATTTTATATGTCTATAAAAATATTTAATAAGTCTAAAAATTACATGTAACATTAAAAACTAAATGAAATAAACTAAAACTATATGTACAGTCGACGACAGAGATAAGTATACAGGGGGCCTCAATGAGGATGACATTTTCTCAAAAACTAATTTAATAACTATTTTACAGTACATATACTTTTAACTTTTATCTATCAAACAGTGAAATAAATTTTGCAATAGGTCAAGTAGTTTTTGAGAAAATCGCAACCTTAAAAAAATCTCCTGCACACCATTCTCTGTGTTCCACCGTACAAACAAAAATTTAAAGATTTGGTATTTTATTGTACCTATTTGGCGTTCTAATATGTTAAAATCAGCAGGTAAAGTACCTTTTTGGACCTACATTGATCTTGGTCTTGTGTGTCGACTGTACATACATAACATTTTTAGACAGATTTTGAGCATGAACTCAGCATGAGCACTTACGATTGTTAAAATTGAATAAAACTGTTGTCAGTTCTACTTACAACTTGCACTCTAGTTCAACACTATCTATCAACATTAGCTACCTTACACCATTATGCAAGGAAAATGGGCCTAAATATTCAGCAGAAATTCGTAGACTAACGCAGGATCTTATGGGATCTTAGTGTATCTCTTTATTGCAAGTAAATACGTTGTGTAAGTACTTTGTAAGGAAAAGGTGCCAATGCTGAGGCCTCGGCGAACAAGTGGACTTACTTTTAAAATAACAAACAATTTTATTTTTTTAATGACTAAGGAATATGGCAATGTTGACTGAAATTAGACAATCAGATAAGATAAGATAAATATTCTTTATTGCAAAAATAAAATAAAAAAAAGTATTACACAAAAGAAATAGGCTAATACAGTTAGTATTACAATTGGCGGTCTTATCGCTCAAAGCGATCTATTCCAGACAACCTTTGGGTAGAGAATTCGGCGTATGAATAGGTAGCTTGTTGAGCAATATTAAATAGATATCATTAACTGGTACTTAAGATAAGTACCTACCTACATAAATAAAAAACTATCTATCAGTATGTTTTATTAAAAATAATTTCCCCATTTCCATACGAATTTTCATTTTATATACAATCAGTGGAGTCAGTTCACGAGCACCATTAGGAACAAACGCTTGCGTTCCGTTCGACGCATCAGTCCACATTCCACGCATACTTTTCCCGCCAATCGACGCGCGGACCGGTCGGCCCCGTTCCGTTGTACGCAGCACCAAGCGATATTATTACAAAAATTTGCATTCATTGCTGCGTCTCCATTGCAAGTGTCATATAATTACGATACTTAGTTGTCAATGTATATCGTTTTATTTGTACTTTTTTCGAATTTTAGTAGTTAGAAGTGACGAATTTTTCACCTTGAAGACGAACCAAGTTCAATTCAAATTTCAAACGCCCACATAATAGCGCGTATATATAATCGCGATTTAAAGTTATTCCACCGTTTAAGCCTTCTCTGTCCTTTTCTACCGTAACGTTTTTAACGAAGAGTGAAAGGGACAAGGTGTATGAGTATTTGACAAGTAAGTAAGTATCGAAAATGTTTTATTCATTATTATTACAAAATAGACACAAATTCATGATCAACTGTGAAATCAAAATTGAAATTAGGTGAAACATGAAGTAACTACGGGCTTTTAATAGTCTGACCTCAAACCCGCCCTCAAGAGCGAATTCAGCTAATACACGCTCAAGACGTGATCACCATCTCAAGTATGTAATTTACTAATAAACCAATCTTGAGGGCGTATCACGCGATGTCTTTCTCAAGTCGCGGTTCGCTGCAATCAGCAAATACGTTCTCAAGTGTGAGTTTGACAGTTCTCTTGAGAACTGAGTTTTGTTTATTAATACGGTGTTACTCACGTGATACCCGATTCCTAAACGCGCACCTAAGTTACGTTTATTAATAGGAACGCCGTCTTGAGGTCGTTCTCAAGATTGACTTTTGAACCGAGAGCTTATTAATACGGGCCGACTTTTAGACAAGTTGTTAGAGAGAGACAGAAACAGTACAAGATGTATTGTGGCTGTGACGTCATACCGTGGTAGCGACATACATAGAGATGGAGCATCCCCCCACCACGTGACTTAACCGCTTAATATCTTCGGTATTAGTTGAGATATCGAAAAACTGATTTCACAGTTCTCTTCAGCAGGAATATGAGAGTCAAATACCCTAAGTATATAAAAAAGGACTGAAGGCTTAAACTAAAAATTACATTTATGACTAACCGCGCCAGGTTTCTTAAAGTAAGTCAGGATACCTATAGTTAATTTACTAAATAAAACACAATAATAAACGCTAAACTTTATTTAAACTTCAATAATTCAATATCTTTGGTATATTGGCGAATAGAACCATATAATAAGTATAATAATATCATAAGAGCCACTTGCGTCAAAATGTAAGCCGAGAGTTAGCGACTAAGGTCCGTTTTAATGAATTGTTTCATCGCATTTATCATTCTAAAATAGATTAGAATATTTTTGACAACGAACACTATTATAAAAATTGTAAAATTCCGATGTATTTCTGAGATTTAAAACCGTCGGTATTCACCGATTTTGGTACCTCTCTCGGTAAGTATGATCCCATCATCAGATCCTGACCTGATGACTATGGGACCACCTGGAAGGTATACCCATTCAAACAAAAAAGAATTTTCCAAATCTGTCCCAGCGTCTTCGGAGTAATCGGGGAATATACATAAAAAAAAATTATTTCGACGAATTGATAACCTCCTCCTTTTTTTGGAAGTCGGTTAAAAATGACGTCATCGTCACTTTTTACACCCTTTTTAATTATCACGATCTTAACTTAGTTTTTAAATGATGAAAACGACGTTATTTTAATAAAAGAAAAAAATATGGATCACTTTATTTTTTTCATGTTTTCATAATAATAATAAAAAAGTGGGTAATTTTTTTTGACCTTGTCAACTGCTGATATAAAAAATCTAAGTCATGTTAAATCCTGCGCACCGCAGTGTGCTCGCGTGTTGGATCATGGCCCCAGCACCCTCGATGTAAGGGAAGGTCTGTGCCCGAGCAGTGGGGACATATAAATAGACTGATGATGATGATGACGTCCAAGATCTGGATCCCAACGCCGCTAGTCCGGCAGCCAGCGCTGCGTGCGCCACAGCAGGCAGTAGGGGCCGCTGTGCGGAGCGCTGGGGGCGGAGGCCTAGGGACAACACAACATAGAAAGGTTATAACAGACACAGTATTAATAGTCTGAGCTCAAACCTCTTAAGAGCGAATTCAGCTGATAAACTCTCAACACGTGATCACCATCTCAAGTATGTCATTTATTAATAAACCAATCTTGAGGTATCACGTGATGTCTTTCTCAGGTCGCGGTTCGCTGCAATCAGCAAATATGTTCTCAAGTGTGAGTTTGACAGTTCTCTTGAGAGCTGAGTTTTGTTTATTAATACGGCGTTACTCACGTGATACCCGATTCTCAAGTTATACCTAAGTTACGTTTATTAATAGGAACGCCATCTTGAGGTCGTTCTTAAGATTGGCTTTTGAGCTGAGAGTGATTTATTAGTACGGGCCCTAGTGTGAATGACCTGCGCAGGCGCATATCGCTGCAGCAGCGGCCGGTACCCGGTGCCCAGCGTGGCGAGCATGGCGCCGGGCGCGGGCTGGCCGGCGCACGCGCGGGGGGGAGGCAGGGGCACTATGGAGCGCACCTACAACATATAATTCATTGGTTTATGTGGTAACCTGGTTGTTAGATAGTACAGGAAGTGCTCACATAAACCCTGTAAGGCCACCGCAACATTAGATACTTAAACAATAATTTTAATAATAATTTTTTAAAGACTCGGTTAAATGATACATCATCATCATCAGTCTATTTATATTGCCCCACTGCTCGGGCACAGACCTTCCCTTACATCGAGGGAGCTCGGGCCATGATCCACCACGCGGGCCCAGTGCGGGTTGGCGGATTTCACTAGCCTTAGAATTTTTCTTCTTCTTCTACGACATGCAGGTTTCATCACGATGTTTTCCTTCACCGTTTTTGAGAGCACTCGGTAAATGTACGTAAGTTTTTCCGTTGAAAAACCGAGGATAACTCATTGGTACATGGCTGCCCTGGCTGGGAATCGAGCCTGAGACCTCCGTATTGCAAGTCCATTGACCCAACCACTGAGCCACCGAGCTCTCAATGTATTATATATAGTATGATTATATATATACTTGGGTATTTATAGTAGGCAATAAGTTTTACATGGTTAAAAAATGAAGCTCATATGTGGAGATTTGTAATTGGCTTACAGTTACTCATAGTTGTTATCTATATTAGTATGAAATAGCTGTAAATCTTCCTAAGAATAAATAAATAAAAATAATAATTCAATTTTGTCAGATCGCTACAGAAGTACCGCGGCGCCTGGTCGAGGCATCGCGTGACCAAAAGGCTGGCAGCTACTTCGTATCAACGTATCAGCCTCGCGATACAGCGGGGCAACGCTGCCAGCCTGTTGGGCACGCTGCCTATAGTGAGGGACCGGGGGCAGCTTTTTTATCTTTATTTTTAATTTTTTATTATTAGTTCTGTAATTATTTAAATTGAAATAATAGGTATAAAATTTTGTCAGTCAGTCAGTCAATAATACAAATAAATATTCAAGTAAATATAATAATTAAGAAGCAATTCTTATCCATTAAATAAAAAATTAAAATTGTCAACATATAAATTAATTTGCAAAATCATGTTCGAAAAACTCTTGCAGATTGTAAAAACACCTATCAATTAGTAATATTTTCAACCACATGGGACGTGTGAAAGGATTCCTTGAAAAGCGTGCAAAACAGCTACTTTTTTGTGAAAATTCTAATTAAATAGTTTCCGTGGTATTTAGAGATTAATGATCACGTTAAGTTAATCAGGAGATGTCCGCGAACGTTTCTATTAGTTGGAGTGCTCGAAAGAAGTCGTGTTTGTGAAGTTTTGTGCTCTTAGCAAGGATTCCTTGCATAATTCAATGATTGCGTGGACTGAGTTATTTCGTTTAGGGGTTTGGGAGGGTTGTGCGTAGGTTTAGGTTAGGTTATCTTCGTATATATGTATGTATTTTATAAGAATTCAGACATTCTATTAACATCAGACCAGGCTGTATGCCCTAGTTGGCTTTGCATTTCCCTCTGGGAAGAATATTACAACAAAAAAAATGTGAAGTGACATGGTGACTCCAGGCGGCTCATAGTGCCCTGGTACGGTGGAACACAGAGAAAGGTGTACAGGAGAGTTTTTAAGGTTGAGATTTTCTCAAAAACTACTTGACCTATTGCAAAAATTCTTTCACTGTTTGATAGATAAAAGTTAAAACTGTGTAACTGTAAAAGAAATATTAAATTCGGTCCAGTAGTTTTTGAGAAAATCTCAACCTTATTGAGCCCCCCTGTATACTTATCTGTGTCTTCGACTGTACTAGAAAAAGGACTTACCACAGACCACTTCCCCATAGACAAGAAACCAGTACCAATGTGCGCGCGATGATGATGACTATGAGCCGCCTGGAGTCCCATTAGCATGTGGCTGTGGGGGGAGAGCTCGGTGGCTCAGTGGTTGGGTCAATGGACTTGCAATATGGAGGTCCCAGGTTAGATTCCCAGCCAGGGCAGCCATGTACCAATGAGTTATCCTCGGTTTTTTCGATGGAAAAACTTACGTACATTTACCGAGTGCTCTCAAAAACGGTGAAGGAAAACATCGTGATGAATCCTGCATGTCGTAGAAGAAAAAAAGAAAATCTAAGGCATGTGAAATCCGCCAACCCGCAGTGGGCCCGCGTGGTGGATCATGGCCCCAGCTCCCGCGATGTAAGGGAAGGTCTGTGCCCGAGCAGTGGGGCAATATAAATAGACTGATGATGTGGGGGGAGTGGTGCACTGGCGTCCTGTCAGGGTAAGATGGTGTACTCACGTCCTCCTCGTAAGGCCTGAAGACGGTGAGAGGACGCAGGGTGTTTGCGTCGGCCACGATGACGCAGCCCCACGCCGTGCCGATGTACACCTCGTTGTTGAGAGCGCATAGAGCCGTCACCTGTGACACACAGAGGCTGGTATAATAAACACTTTTGCTGTTATTCATAAACTTAGTTAAACATCACTTCCATTAAATCGTGTTGCTATCAAAGTCAAAGTCAAAGCGTCTTTATTGCAATCGGTTACGGGATACAAAGTAGGTCTTAAATTATTATATGTTCATACATAACCTACCCGTTTTGTGGGCATGCAATAGATACTATATACATTAATTGGTTACATTTATAAGTTTTAATGCCTTAATATTATACATTTATTTAGGTATGTCAATAATATCTCCTATATTAATTGTTAAAATTTGTAATTTAAATATTCTTGCAGTGTATAAAAACAGTTTTCCAGTAATATTTTTTTCAACTTATTTTTAAATTCTGTTCCTGTCAGTTCCTTGATTTCACGAGGTAGGTGATTGTATATAATAGCACCAGTACAGTACATGCTCTTTTTAAATATTTTTAAGGTTGCTTTAGGTGCTACTACGTTATTTATGTATTGGGCCCGGATTGGTCTACCTGTATTGTATTCTGGGTACTCATTCGGATTGTTTTTTATATATTGACAGACCTGCAATATGTAGATAGATGCATGTGAGCGTTAAGTATGTCTTGTTCTGGAAAATCGGCTTACACGATTCATCTCCTGGAATGTTATAAATAATTCTTAGGCATCTTTTTTGCAATACAAAGGTCGATTGTACGTCAACTGAGTTTCCCCAGTACATTATGCCATAAGATAGGATGGAATGTATATATCCATAATAGGCTGATCTTGCTATATCCGTATTTGTCGTTTTCACCAATACTTGTAGTGCGTAGCAAAACCCTCTTATTTTGTTGTTAATGAATTCAATATGTTGTTTCCAATTCAGGTGCGAGTCTATAACCAAGCCTAGAAATTTATATGAGTTTACTTCTTCCACTGAGATACCATCGTAGTTTATGTTGAAAGGTATTTGTGTCGCTTGATACGTCCAGAATTGGATGTACTTAGTTTTGGTTATGTTTACCTGTAGATTTAGGGATTTTAACCATGTGGTTATATCATGCAATGTACTATTTATACTATCTTCGTATTGCGGCATATTGGATCTTTCACCTTCTATTAGCACTGATGCATCATCTGCAAATAGGGCACTAAGATGAGGTGTCACTTTTGGAAACTCGTTGATATAGATTAGAAACAATAGTGGGCCCAGGATACTTCCTTGTGGTACGCCTATTTTGGTTTCTGAGTACTGTGATAGGGTTTTATGTAAACAATGATTTTTGTTTATATTAAAAATTTGTGTGGCTTGTGTCCGCTTAGTTAGATAAGATTCAAATAGTTTAAGCGCTATCTATCCCTTTCACACCTGGTTTAAAAAGGTTAAGATAGAAAGGGACTACACGGTGGCGTAACTTTAAATCATGTTTATGAATACGCGCCTTTGAATTATGTGGTAGTACGAATGACATAATTATACGTGGTATTTGACAAGTATCGAAAATTAAATGTTTTTCATTATTATTACAAAATAGACACACATTCATGATCAACTGTGAAATCAAAATTGAAATTAGTTGCAACATGACGTAACTACCGGCATTTAGACACGTTGTGTTAGAGAGAGACGGAAACAGTGCGCGATGTATTGTGGCTGTGACGTCATACCGTGGTAGCGACATACAAACTACATGCTATAAAGAGATGGAGCCACCACGTGACTTGACCGCTTAATATCTTCGGTATTAGTTGAGATATGGAAAAACTGATTTCACAGTTCTCTTCAGCAGGAGCTTGAGAGTTGAGTGATGCAATAAAACAAATTGAGTCAAATACCATATTCCTACTTATTTTTGTCCATTTCATATTTAGAACTAAAGATCGTTTTGCTAGAAAGAGATGGAGCATCCCACCACTCGACTTAACTCGAGATCTGGGACGTCGTGAACCTCTACTTACGACGAACCTCTATTTACGACGAACCCCTACTTACCACGAACTCTTACTTTCGACGAACCTCTACTTACGACGAACCCCTACTTACGACGAACCCCTACTTACGACGAACCCCTACTTACGACGAACCCCTACTTACGACGAACCTCTATTTACGATGGACCCCTCACTGCCCGAAAGGTGAATAACTCACACGCCGTCTGTAGCTCAAGATCTGGGACGCCATGAACCCCTACTTACGACGAACCCCTTAGTACCCGAAGGCTGAGTAACTCACACGTCGTCTGGAGCTCAAGATCTAGGACCACACTAACCCCTACTTACGACGAACCCCTTAGTACCCGAAGGCTGAGTAACTCACACGTCGTCTGGAGCTCAAGATCTGGGACGCCATGAACCCCTACTTACGACGAACCCCTTAGTACCCGAAGGCTGAGTAACTCACACGTCGTCTGGAGCTCAAGATCTAGGACCACACTAACCCCTACTTACGACGAACCCCTTAGTACCCGAAGGCTGAGTAACTCACACGTCGTCTGGAGCTCAAGATCTGGGACGCCATGAACACCTACTTACGACGAACCCCTTAGTGCACGAAGGATGAATAACTCACACGCCGTCATAGCTCAAGATCTGGGACCTCATGAACCCCTACTTACGACGAACCCCTACTTACGACGAACCCCTAACTGTCCGAAGAGTGAGTAACCACTCACGAGTGAGTGACCATCTGACCCCTCCGTGCTTCATGGAGCAATTTAAGCAGTTGGTTGGCATCAGTTGTTAGAGCACGTCAGAGCTGCCTCAATAAGTTCAAAAATAGGTTTAGTCACTAAACCATACGAGAAAATAGAGACAATAAATGTTAATATGCATCTTACGTCACAAAATGTCTATGCCCAAACCCTGCCTGTAGATTCTGCTGCGAAGCAGAGGAACCCCCCATGCACATCCTCTGTGAGTGTGGAGCTCATTCACAGCAGAAGCCGAGCCTTAGGACACATAATGCCACCCGAGGATATTAAGACTCTCTCGCCCAAGTGCATCATACGTACTGAAGGACGTTGGCCTTGGGAGCGAGATAATAAGAACTCGGTGCGCGGCCACAATAGACCTTTGAGGTCGCAGTGACCCTTGGGCGTGTACCAACACCGTGATATCAAATACTATCTACCCTGCCCCTGTCCTCGCGCAGCTGTTCCTCAATGAGTGTGGAGTGCATGGTCTCGGAGCACGGGGCCAGCTTGCTGCAGTCCAGGCGGGCGGTCTGGCGACGCGTGCGCGCGCTCCACTGGTACACCGTCACGCCTGGTAAGACAATACGTCACAAATAAGAATCACTTCTGTGTGTACTATCACGAGGGCAGTAATAAGTTCTTCCTACTATAGTGAGCGTCGCGCAGGCAGCCCCCTGGGGGTCTGGACAGGCACTGCCTGAAAACCAGCGTCCCCATCGTACCTGGCTTTCAGGCACGATTTCTTTCTTTCTTTCTTCCTTTTCTATAAGGTTGAGATTTTCTCAAAAACTACTAGACCGAATTTAATAATTCTTTTACAGTTACATAGTTTTAACTTTTATCTATCTAACAGTGAAAGAATTGTTGCAATAGGTCAAGTAGTTTTTGAGATAATCTCAACCTTAAAAACTCTCCTATACACCTTTCTCCTTACACTAGCTAATTTTGTTTTTATATGTAACTGATATATTTTCATTTGTGTGCAAATAAAGTATATTTGATTGATTGACAACAACAGAAGGCAGACACAAAATAGACATAGGTGAGTTCTAATCCGACTTAGCAGTTGTGCTCCACTAACCCGGGTCGCAGTACGCGATGACGCACGGTTCGGCCTCGGGCGCCGCGAGCAGCGTGACGCGCGCCTCGGCCGGCACCGTGTCCGCGGCGCTCACTCCCGCGGAGCTCACCGAGTACGTGTACAGGCCGTCGCCGCCGGCCCAGACCTCGAACCTGGAGGAGCAATACGATATTACAAGTACCAGGACACTATGAGCCGTCTGGAGTCTCACTATGTCTCACTCCACACCCGCTGTGTCCACTCGGTCCGAAGCCCCGGCTCTTAGAGTCGCATCCCCAGTACCAGGGCACTATGAGCCGCCTGGAGTCTCACTATGTCTCACTCAACACCCGCTGTGTCCACTCGGTCCGAAGCCCCGGCTCTTAGAGTCGCACCCCCAGTACCAGGGCACTATGAGCCGCCTGGAGTCTCACTATGTCTCACTCCACACCCGCTGTGTCCACTCGGTCCGAAGCCCCGGCTCTTAGAGTCGCATCCCCAGTACCAGGGCACTATGAGCCGCCTGGAGTCTCACTATGTCTCACTCCACACCCGCTGTGTCCACTCGGTCCTAAGCCCCGGCTCTTAGAGTCCCATCCCCAGTACCAGGGCACTATGAGCCGCCTGGAGTCTCACTATGTCTCACTCCACACCCGCTGTGTCCACTCGGTCCGAAGCCCCGGCTCTTAGAGTCGCATCCCCAGTACCAGGGCACTATGAGCCGCCTGGAGTCTCACTATGTCTCACTCCACACCCGCTGTGTCCACTCGGTCCGAAGCCCCGGCTCTTAGAGTCGCATCCCCAGTACCAGGGCACTATGAGCCGCCTGGAGTCTCACTATGTCTCACTCCACACCCGCTGTGTCCACTCGGTCCGAAGCCCCGGCTCTTAGAGTCGCATCCCCAGTACCAGGGCACTATGAGCCGTCTGGAGTCTCACTATGTCTCACTCCACACCCGCTGTGTCCACTCGGTCCGAAGCCCCGGCTCTTAGAGTCGCATCCCCAGTACCAGGGCACTATGAGCCGCCTGGAGTCTCACTATGTCTCACTCCACACCCGCTGTGTCCACTCGGTCCGAAGCCCCGGCTCTTAGAGTCGCATCCCCAGTACCAGGGCACTATGAGCCGCCTGGAGTCTCACTATGTCTCACTCCACACCCGCTGTGTCCACTCGGTCCGAAGCCCCGGCTCTTAGAGTCGCATCCCCAGTACCAGGGCACTATGAGCCGCCTGGAGTCTCACTATGTCTCACTCCACACCCGCTGTGTCCACTCGGTCCGAAGCCCCGGCTCTTAGAGTCGCATCCCCAGTACCAGGGCACTATGAGCCGCCTGGAGTCTCACTATGTCTCACTCCACACCCGCTGTGTCCACTCGGTCCGAAGCCCCGGCTCTTAGAGTCGCATCCCCAGTACCAGGGCACTATGAGCCGCCTGGAGTCTCACTATGTCTCACTCCACACCCGCTGTGTCCACTCGGTCCGAAGCCCCGGCTCTTAGAGTCGCCCCCCAGTACCAGGGCACTATGAGCCGCCTGGAGTCTCACTATGTCTCACTCCACACCCGCTGTGTCCACTCGGTCCGAAGCCCCGGCTCTTAGAGTCGCCCCCCAGTACCAGGGCACTATGAGCCGCCTGGAGTTCCTAAAACGCGCTGGACCTCACCCGTGCAGTGCGGGCACGGCGGCGAGGCAGCACAGCTCGGTGGCGGTGCCGAGCTCGGTCAGCACGAAACTGCCCTCCGCCTCGGGACGCACTGACGTCACCAGGAACAACCTGCAATCAATAGGCTATTTGGCTCAATTTTATTAATGCATCAATTAACTCTCATCGAAGAGAAATCTTAAATCCGTTATTCGATATCTTAATTAATGCTGAAGTTATTAAGTGGTAACGTCGAGGTGCCGTAGTAGCAGTGTACCTGCCGCACCGCAGCGCCACGGCCACGCGCTGCAGCCGCGGCAGGGGCAGCAGCGCGGCCACGCCCGACGGCAAGCCGCCCACGGACTCGTGCACGCGCACGGACCACACCAGCTCACACGTGGACGCGCTGTGGAGACAAAGGTTTATTAAAAAAAAAATTATTGCACGTAAGCACGATAAGTGGCAATGGGCTGGTCACATCGCCAGGACCACAGATGGACGCTGGAGCGAGAGTCCTACACTGGTACCCAAGAGATGTTCCGAGAACGCGCGGTAGACCGAAGATACAGCGGTGTGACGACATAGTGCAGGTGGCTGGTCACACATGGACTAGACTGGCGAAGATCGCCAAGATTGAAAACGTATGGAGGAGGCCTATGTCCAAACTTGGACCCCCGAATAATTTTAACTACCCAACCATCGTCACGACGCTCCGCTAGAATGACAGGAGCCACTCGAGTTTCAACGCAAAATCAAATATTATAATGTCCTAATAACTAGTTGCGGCTGGAAAAAAACATTGTCGTTGCCTTAAAACTAGCTAGTGAAGTAAGAACTAAGAACTAGCTCGATACTCCATATCTTGCGGAAAAATCCAACATGTTGACATTCGCGATCATTTTCTGATCAAATTAACGTGATATTAAACACAAAATAACCACTTAAGACAATGAAATGAAAACTATCAAATAGGCAACCTTCGTCTGCCATTTTCAAACGTCTATTCCCACTAGTTCATTTGTTCAGTTCAGTTGACTGAACTAGTGGGAATTTTTTTCTCATTAGTTCAATTCAAAAATCAGAGAAAACACAAAAGACACAAAACATCCCCAGACACACGCAAACACACTCAAAACATCCCTAAGCACACAGAAGCATCCCAAACACACACGAAAACACACTCAAAACATTCCAAAGCACACAAAAACCTATGGGACGACTAACAGATTATAAAAAACGTAACTCACGAGTACACGTTGACCCTCCCGGCGGAGTCTCCGAGCCACACCTTGGTGCCCACCCGGCACGCGGCCGTCACCGTCACGGGGGCGCCGGCGTCTGCGGAGACCAAGCCACGGGGCACGTGAAGACATAAAATAAATAAATAAAATAAAAATAAAAAGAAAGAAAGAAAAGAAAGAAAATACATTTATTCAGGCACATACACAAATATTACAAATTCCTTGACTAATCTGACATTGATGTGCAGCACCGGAAGGGGTCCGCTGCCTCAGCATAATGCCACAGCCACGCGGTACATGGCTGCGGCGCTGATTGACAGGCAGAACCCAAAAAAAACCTTCATTGTCCTTTCACAGTTTTTGTCGCATGCACACTTATATATTATATCAGTCTTAATTTACTTTATTTATTTATTCATGTCAGTACTCAATTCAATACGTATTCAATTAATTATCATATCATTCAATTATTTAATAAATGTCATGCATAGTAATATTAATAACATAATAATTTTAATCATAATTTAATACACGTGAAGACATAGGTCACAAGAACCCTTGGCCATGACTAATCGATTTTTGGAAGAGAAACTTATGGAAAATATCGTCTAAATAGACAAAGAACTGTTATACGCGTGACTCTTGAGATGTTACTTGATGATATCCTCAGGATGTGACGGTAAATGAATGCAGAGGAGATGGAGCTGTTTGTGTCGAGTCCGGCCGCAATAAGACGGCTCATCGCTGGCAGCTAGTTCGAACCTCCGGCACAATAACTACTCATTGTTATATTGTGTGTATAGTATATTTGTGTATCTATTTTGTGTATATGTTTCATACCATGGTATTCACCCTTGTTCGATTAGTTTTCATTATTGCATCTGTAGATATGTACGGTGGAACACAGAGAAAGGTGTACAGGAGAGTTTTTAAGGTTGAGATTTTCTCAAAAACTACTTGACTTATTGCAATAATTATTTCACTGTTAGATAGATAAAAGTTAAAACTATGTAACTGTAAAATAATTATTAAATTCGGTCCGGTAGTTTTTGAGAAAATCTCAACCTTATTGAGGCCCCCTGTATACTTATCTCTGTCTTCTGTACATCTTCTATTTTTGTGTAAAAATTTGGATATTTTCTTTAGTAATACATTGAAAATCCAAAATACAATCACTGCAACAAAATGTCTCCTATATCTGTTCTGTAAAGCACATTGATCTCGTCCTGGTGTTACCTGGCGGTATCCTGAGCGTATGTTGTTGCGTGAATGCGGCGTGCGTGGCGAGCAGCGTGTGCGCGCGCTCCGGCTCGCCGCCGTGCCACAGCTCCCAGCCGAGGCCCCCGGACTCTGCACACGGTACTTATATTATTTTATTAATGGACTCGACTGTTCGTCATTTGCCAATGTCATGTTACAGAAAATTCAATATATTCAATAGTCTTCGTTCTTCATCCAGGAGAGTCGCAGTAGCGTCTTCACCCTGGGTAGCCGCGTATTCATCCAGAGGAGTCGCCGTAGCGTCATCACTCTGGACGAAGCAGCTCGACAGTCACGTTCACTCCCGAGCTTGTAGCGGGAACTCTTGATAAAAGCTTGAAACTTCAGATCTTGCATAAATAATTCAATAACTTCACCGTACTGTCATTCGCGAACATTTTCTGATTAATTTAACGTGATATTAAACACAAAATAGTCCCTGTAGACATTAAAAGGAAAATTATCAAACAATATAGAAACCTTCACGTTCCCGCCATTTTAAAAATGCCGGACTCTGCGGACGGTACTTATATTAGAGCTAATATTCATCTCCTAAACAACTAGATACACAGTCTGCCTTCTAATAATGTCCGAGCGCAAAGAAGGTCCAAACGGATGAATGGGCCCTCATTTGCTTTATTGGACATTATTTGGACGTTAACAATGGACCCTTATTTGGACGTTTTTAAATTGTTTTAGTAAGACCTTTGTGTATCTAATTGTTACTGGTCTGTGTCACACCGGCAGCGAGTAAGCGAGTAGCTATCGGCTATTTTCTAGCGCATGAAACCTACGGTGGAACACAGAGAAAGGTGTACAGGAGAGTTTTTAAGGTAGAGATTATCTCAAAAACTACTTGACCTATTGCAATAATTCTTTCGCTGTTTGATAGATAAAAGTTACAACTATGTAACTGTAAAATAATTATTCAAAGTCAAAGTCAAATTTATTTATTGCAAGTAAGCACGTTGAGTACATTTTTGCACGTCAACATATTTTTTGAATTTACATTTACACCACTTTGCAAGGAAAAGGTGCCAACGCTGAGGAGAAAAAGTGGCAAAAAACTCTCAGCAGCACATCTTTTAAAACAATGATAATACAATGATTACTTAATAACTATACAGTACGTAACTATTACTATTGTTAGTAAGTTTATCCCTCATGCGGACCCGGCGACACACACCATGCATGTTCAGCACTGACCTGTGACTCCCCTCATGGGCACTGCAGCCGCGGCCGCAGCCCCCCTGGCCGCGCATGCGTCCTGCAGCGCGCAGAACTCGGGCGCCGCCCCCACGCAGACCAGCGCCGCGGCCGAGGGACGCAGCTCGGGCGCTCCGCCCCAGCAACGACGCATCGTCTCCAGCATACAGCACGGGTATTGCAGGTCCTGGGATTACATGGGACGTTTAAATATAAGGTATGATAGTAAAAGACATTGGAGCTTTGCCCCACCTACAAAACTACGTGCCCATTTAAGCTGTACCTATCATTTTGTTGGGGACTTATTACAGGTTTCATATTGCATAATCATAATCAGTATCATTTTCTACTACTCTCGCAACTCCTATAGAAGAATAACAAAAACAATGAATAAATCGCTTCGATTTCTTACTATTTTCTGAATTCTTAATTAAGCTGTTTTTTTCGAATCGCAACTTGTACATAACTTTATTATAAACCAATATTTTTAATAATAAACGGAGATATTTATTCGTTATCTTGTACAACTTGCGGTTGATGGTGGGGCAGAATCTGGCATTGTCATTTTAAAGTAGCATTGTATTGGATCAGATATTTCGTTTCCCGAAACGAAAAAACGTACGAATGACAGCACATGTATGGTAACACTTGTAGTACGATTTCAACCCTTACGACGCTGATAATTAATATATGATATATAATAATATACGCACCCTGCAAGACATCAACAATCAACAGTCACGCGCCATACGACACAACACACCCTCACTAATGACTCCTCACATACACACACACACGTTAGTTTTTTATATACAGCCGATGGGAGGGTGTTCAGTATCGGTAACTGAACAACTTTTCGAATAAAAAATAAAAATAAATAAATGTCTCATACAAATCGACCATCTGATCGGTACGAAATGTATGAAAAGTCAAAAAATAAATCCGCGAAAATCGAAAAGTCGTAGAACAAAAGTTGTTCGGGTACCGATACTGAACACCCTCCCTTCGCCTTCATATACCCTTTACGTTACATCCTGTATATATAATTTTTATTACATTTGTAGGTTGTTAGTTTATTATTTAGTTTATTGTTCTGTGAGATAGATGAATGAGTGTTGGGTCTGTTTTGTATGTGTAAAAATTTGACTAATAATATAGCTATATTTGATAATATTGTTTCCTTGACAATCTTAAATTAATTTAATGTGTATAAATATCATTTCTTATGACATAGACTGACATTTAATTATTATTATTTTTATTTGTATAAGTTGACTAAGTTATTATAATAATTATGAATTACACAGCGCATTGGTTTCTGACTGTAATGCTATGTAAGATTTTGTAAATAAATAAATAAATTGTTTAGTTTAGTTTTTATTTATTTATTTGCAACATATAATATATACTTATAAATAAATTATAGTTACTAATAAACAATGACACCTCCGCAGCGTCAGCACCTCGTACAGCGATACAGAACACCTTCCCTTCGGCTCACTACCCTATCCCTGTATATTGAGTGTATGATGCCTCACCCTGGGCGCGAGCGTGGGCCTGGCGCCGTCCAGCACGGCCTCCTTGACGGCCTCGTGCCCCGCGAACGGCGGCCGCAGCGTCAGAACCTCGTACAGCAGCATGCCGTACGAGAAACAGTCCACCTGAGACACACACGCAATCATCATCAGTCCGTATCAGTCCACTGCTGGACCTCTCCCGAAGTAAGACTGCGGCGACAAGAACCCTTCCTTACGACGAACCCCTCAATACCCGAAGACTGAGTAACTCACACGTCATTTGAAGCGTTTGAGGCGCCATGAACCCGTACTTACGACGAACCCCTCAATACCCGAAGACTGAGTAACTTAGACGTCGTTTGGGGCGCCATGAACCCCTACTTACGACGAACCCCTCAATACCCGAAGACTGAGTAACTCACACGTCATTTGAAGCGTTTGGGGCGCCATGAACCCGTACTTACGACGAACCCCTCAATACCCGAAGACTGAGTAACTTAGACGTCGTTTGGGGCGCCATGAACCCCTACTTACGACGAACCCCTCAATACCCGAAGACTGAGTAACTCACACGTCATTTGAAGCGTTTGGGGCGCCATGAACCCGTACTTACGACGAACCCCTCAATACCCGAAGACTGAGTAACTCACACGCCGTTGTGGCGCATGATCTAGGGCGACAAGAACCCTTCCTTACGACGAACCCCTCAATACCCGAAGACTGAGTAACTCACACGTCATTTGAAGCGTTTGGGGCGCCATGAACCCCTACTTACGACGAACCCCTCAATACCCGAAGTTAAGTAACTCACACGTCGTTGTAGCGCATGATCTGGGGCGACAAGAACCCTTCCTTACGACGAACCTCTCAATACCCTAAGACTGAGTAACTCACACGTCATTTGAAGCGTTTGGGGCGCCATGAACCCCTACTTACGACGAACCCCTCAATACCCGAAGACTGAGTAACTTAGACGTCGTTTGGGGCGCCATGAACCCCTACTTACGACGAACCCCTCAATACCCGCAGACTGAGTAACTCACACGTCATTTGAAGCGTTTGGGGCGGCATGAACCCCTACTTACGACGAACCCCTTAGTGCCCGAAAGCGCGTAATTCACACGCCGTTGTAGCGCATGATCTGGGTCCCATGAACCCGTCATTACGACGAACCCCTATATGCGTAAAGGTTAATACCGGCTCGTGTCTTCATTTACATTGTACTCTTGACGAACCTCTTGGTACAGTCGAAGACAGAGATAAGTATACAGGGGGCATCAATAAGGTTGAGATTTTCTCAATCGATTTAAATTTTCGCTTTAAGTTAAGTAAAAATTAGTTAAAGTAATAAGCGCAAACTACTTTTCACTACAGTTTAATTCTAATTTTCGGGCGACATTCTTCTGTTGACAAAGGGAAACAGGAAAGGACCATAACTTCACATCAGCTGCCGTCGTAAGGTTCAGGATAGGACTTCAGGGTGCCACCAGGATGATCAGGGATCAGTAGAAACCTGCCAATTATAGCAAGAATTATGAGCTGGGTAAAAGTATGCAGGGGGCCTCAATAAGGTTGAGATTTTCTCAAAAACTACTGGACCGAATTTAATAATTCTTTTACAGTTACATAGTTTTAACTTTTATCTATCTAACAGTGAAAGAATTTTTGCAATATGTCAAGTAGTTTTTGAGATAATCTCAACGTTAAAAACTCTCCTGTACACCTTTCTCTGTGTTCCACCGTACGCAAAGGCACATTGTGTGACTACCTTCTCATTGTACTCCTCCTCGCCGTTGTAGCGCATGATCTCGGGCGCCATGAACCCCTCGGTGCCGCCGAACCCCTTGGTGCCGGACGGCGGCGCCATGCGGCTGATGCCTGTGCAGTGCAATGCATCACATTATTATAAATTACTGTGCCCCACAGCCCACTTACCCTCAATCGGTACCAATGTGCGCGCGGACCATTCTGTCACCGATGAGCGCATGGAGACAAAGCGGGGGACAGGGGGGCCGGGTTAGAGAGATGCGTCCGTGTCGATACTATCTCTAGGTGACACGTGTCGCTGGGCAATGTTGCGCTCATGCAGGCACACGGGCGCACTCCTGATACAGGTCTATGGGGTAATAGGTCTATGGTGTGGACGGACGCTTCATGGACAGACTAGTAATAAACAAAATTATTTAAAAAAAACTGCCAGAGAGAGAGAACTGGAATGAATCGGTCGTCATAGGCGGCTGGCGTCCTTGTATTTATGTGAGGTGCGGGGCGGAGAGTAGCGCGCATTTTGTATTATATTATATATATATATATACAGAGAAGAACTGTCTTTGAGCTATTGTCTACTGAGTGAGTGAGTGAGACTGACCGTAGTCGCCCAGCTTGACGTGCACGTCCACCGGCGCCGCGCTGAGCTCCGCGGCCAGCGCCTCCTGCGGCCGCGGCATGCGCCACACCAACACGTTCTCGGACTGGAACAATACATAATTGACAATGACGACCTCATAGAAGGTATCACTTTTTAAACATACACGGTTTGTATACATATTAATAGGTGCGCGGCTACAATAGACCTTTGAGGTCGCAGTGACCCTTGGGCTTGTACAGTCGAAGACAGAGATAAGTATACAGGGGGCCTCAATAAAGTTAAAATTTTCTCAAAAACTACTGGACCGAATTTAATAATTCTTTTACAATTACATAGTTTTAACTTTTATCTATCAAGCAGTGAAAGAATTTTTGCAATAGGTCAAATAGTTTTTGAGAAAATATCAATCTTAAAAACACCACCTTTCTCTGTGTTCCACTGTACCAACACCTTGATATCAAATAATAATAATACATATTAGTAAGATAAACGGGAATTACCGTGTTAAACATTTATTATTGATGTATCGATATTTCGCCAGCATTGCAGCCATCATGGTCACGAGTAGACTGAAGTCGGTGAGTGTTGAACGTCACACAAAAGGGTATTGAAGGGTAACACAAAACGATCTACCATCTTTCTCCCATAGAACCTTCTATCATCATCTTGATAATTGCTAGCCCGGCGAGCTATGTACAGATCCCGTAATATGGTACAACACTTTTTTTTGTGAACCTATAAATTGTCCCACTGCTGGGCAAAGGTCTCCCCCCTCCTCTTCCATCCATCCCTGTCCTGAGCCTCTTCCAGCCACCCATCCCAGTATCTAACGATATCGTCTCTCCACCTACAGTACAACATTAATAAAATTAATTAATCACAAAATACCATTACACAGATTCACACTCGTACCCACCTCACACCCACACACACACGCTAAATCATCAACAGAACTGAGTTCAAACTGAAAATGAAATTCTAAAATGTAAATGTAATGACTTCTGTGTTAATATAAATTGGAATTACTGTAATTGAAATTGATATCGCTCTTGTCTTGCAGACGAACCCCTTAGTGTCTAAAGGCTGAGTAACTCGTACGGCGTTGTAGCGCATGTTAGCGGCCCCAGGAACCCCTTCTTACGACGAACCCATTCCACACACGCCGTTGTAGCGCATGTTTGCGGCCCCAGGAACCCCTTCTTACGACGAACCCATTCCACACACGCCGTTGTAGCGCATGTTCGCGGCCCCAGGAACCCCTCCTTACGACGAACCCATTCCACACACGCCGTTGTAGCGCATGTTTGCGGCCCCAGGAACCCCTCCTTACGACGAACCCATTCCACACACGCCGTTGTAGCGCATGTTCGCGGCCCCAGGAACCCCTCCTTACGACGAACCCATTCCACACACGCCGTTGTAGCGCATGTTTGCGGCCCCAGGAACCCCTTCTTACGACGAACCCATTTCATTGTAACGAACGCTGCAGCTGAGCGCGCTCGTCCATGCGCGTACTTCACCCCTACTGGCTGACCTTGAGGTCCCTGTAGACGACGCGTCGCGCGTGCAGGTACTCGAGCGCGCGCGCCGCCTGCAGCGCCAGCGCACGCGCCGCGCGCTCGCCCACGCGCGCGCCGCACCCGCGGTACGCGCGCAGCACGCCGTCCAGCGCGCCCTGACAATACGAGGATAGTGAAAATATTATGAACAAAATGACATTGTTAAATTAGGGTTGTAAGTTAAGATGAAGACTCGGTGTAGTGACATCCAGTCTTAGAAGTGACGTTCAGTCTCAGTGCAGTGACGTCCAAACACAGTGCAATGACGACCAAACACAGTGCAATGACGTCCAGACTCAGTGCAATGACGTCCAGACTCAGTGCAATGACGTCCAGACTCAGTGCAGTAACGTCCTGTGACATCGAGGCTCAGTGCAATGATGTCTAGACTCAGGGAAGTTAAGTCCAGTGACGTCCAAGCTCAGTGCAATGAGGTCCAGGCTCAGTGAAATGACTTCCAGTGACGCCCAGACTCATTGCAATGACGTCCAGTCTCAGTGAAGTGACGTCCAGTCTCAGTGAAGCGACGTCCAGACTCAATCAAAATTAAAATAATAAATAGATATATTTAAAAGAAAATATAGTGCATAAATATAAGGATTAATTTAGATAGGAATAGACAAATTTAATTTAATATTTGTACGCCAGAAATTGCAGATTTATGTGGTTCCATTATATTTAAAAAAAAAACCTAATTTGTAACCAAAAATGTGACAAATAAATGATTCATTTATTTTATTTTTTATTTTTATTTGATAGGAAAACTTACAGCTTTTATGTGTGTAATATGGGTTATAAACTTAAGTTAAAAACTAAGCCATTTACAAGTTTTCGCCAATAATTTAAATATGTGGGTTAGTTTTAGTAAATTATTAATGAATTAGAGTGTTTACAACTATAGACATACCCTTATGCTTAAACAGAGTGTACTTAATCTTAAGGTTATGAAAATTACACCAATGCTTATATTAGTGAGTGGCATACATTAGGGAATATGACGATGAGTTCATACAGAGCGAGATTAATATTAGAAATCATTATAAATGAGTGATTTGCAGCGAGATGTCTTATTGAAGAATATATCCGTGCGAGAAGAGAAGTTCCTGTTAAAATCGGTGCAAATTCGCCAGATACACGTATTGCGCTTGAATTTAGAGTGGGATCTGGGAACGTGAAGTTGTAGGCAGTTGCGTCGGGAGGATCTCACAGACGGAACTGTAAATCCAATGAGGGAGAGGAATTATGATTTATTCATTCAATGCAGTGACGTCCAGTGACGTTAAGTCTCAGTGCAATGACTTCCAGTGACGTCTAGATCCAGTGCAAAAATGTCCAGTGACGTCCAGACTCAGTGCCGTGACGTCCAGTGACGTCACGACTCAGATGAGTGTCCTCACCTGCGGCGCGAGAGCCAGCAGCAGCGCGAGCGGCGCCGCGCAGACGGCCAGCAGCGGGACCACGTGCGGGTGCCGCAGCTGGCTGAGGATGCCGAGCTCCTGGCGCAGGCCGCAGTACGCGCGACACGCGGCCGCGCTCGGCTCGCGCTCCCAGCGGGACACGGCGGCCTGCAACATACGCAGGGACTTATGGTACTATAATATATTGTGTAATACAGATAGTATTAAAAATTATTGTACGTCAGTGTGCCTGCTCAGAATACGATCTCCATTTAATAGTATAAGGTTAGCTGTTTTAGTAAGACCTGTTAGCTTCTAATATTTTGTTAACTATTTTACCACGTATTATTAATTATTTAAACCAATTTTAGTCATAAAACGTTAATAGGGCGTACTCGTGCTATAGTTGCTGGATTGATTCGCGTAGTGGTTTACCCGACTTGTGGTGGGGAAAGTTGATAAAAGTGGAGGTAGCACGAGCACGCCGGCATTCCTGCGGTGCGTTCTGATTGTGCATGGTCGATACTGATCGACACGTTACTATTGCTTAAAAGTGAAAAGTGATGATGAGTCTGTGAAATAAAGTGCTACAAATTACTGTGACCTGTTTACTTTCGCTAACCTGACAACAGACCTTTGTGTATCTAGTTGTTTATAGGAGATCAATGCTTTTATTACATAAAAGTAGAAGATGGCGGTAAAAAATTAAATTGAAAATATTTCTCGGCTTTTTCCCACGCGCCAAAAACGCGAGTCGGCCATTTTCGCGAGATTCGTGACGTCACTCTGGATTTTTAGGGATGCCCGATTCTTTTGATTTTTCAATCTTATGTGGGTTTTGGTACATTGAATTATTATTAATAATTCTAATTTTAATGACATGTAAATGAAAGTTACCAAATAAATGGATATGAATACATTTGAAGGCTCCCTTATAGCTAGATTTAACCAGGTGTTACGATTTAAACATCGTGTTTTCTCGACATCGAACATCCCTATGCCGCAGTGACGTCATGTCACAGACAATCATGTTTTTGATCGAATCTGGAATGTTGCATTTTAAATTAAAGTTTTTGGTGTTTTAAAGGTCACAGAAAATTCTGTAATTTTGTGTACGGTATAATAGAACGATTAACTATTTAATACCACGTTACTGGACTATTTAATACCACGTTACACACGTTCATGGACAGTGGCGGCATATGCCGTACTTTGAGTATTCGGAAAATGACAGTACGGCGTATGACGTAGTATTTTGATGCATTTAAAAAGACACAACGGCATCTCCCGCGGCGTTCGTAGGCGGTTTTCTTTGTGGAGCGGTCCCACTGTCATTCTGTGTAGAAAATAGGTATGTGTACTGTCAAAATAAAGGTTGTAGGTACATTTTTGTCGGTCTTGACACGCACATACTTAGAATCCCCCACGGCTATGACAGTAGTTCCGAATTGTATGAGAATTTTCACTGTCATTTCGTAATTTCTACTGTCCATGAACGTGTATATGGATACCAAAAAAAACTGGGTATACTAGCCTATTCAATCACCAAGGACTAGCGAAACGAAAAACTAAATACACGATATCTGACCACACACCCCAACCAATATCTAACCTTGTACGCCTGCTGCGCCGCGGCATCGTGCGGCTGAGGCGGCGGCACCGGTTGCAGCGCCTTGAGGGCCACTCGCAGCGCCTCGGCCGCGCCCGGGGGCCGCCACGTGGCAGAGAGGACCGTGCCGAACGCGCCTCGGCCCGCCACCGCGCCTCGGGTGATGTGCTCCCAGCGGGCGCGCTTCGACTCCTCGACATCTAGCAGTAGCTGGAAGAGTTGGAAGGTCAACACCTAACCTCAGTGCCTATCAGCAGTTGGCAGTTTGAGGGTCATCATTCCATCTCAAAGTCAGATGAGGGCATTCAGGGTTGGAAGGCCATCACTACAACGTCTGGTCATGAACCAATTTTTTCTACCCTGTCCACTAGTGAGTTTAAAAACCTACAAACTCTACCGTCGTATACGAGTATTTAACAGTTCAATACCGTTTTAAACCGCAGAAACCCGTTATAAACCGTTCTGAACCGTTGTAACCCGTTTTTAACAGTTGGAAACTGTTTTTAAGAGTTGTAAACCGTACTGAACGGTTGTAAACAGTTCTGGATAGTTGTAAACCGTTCTGAACAGTTGTAAACCGTACTGAACCGTTCTGAACAGCCGTAAACCGTACTGAACAGTTATAAACCGTTCTGAACAGTTGTGAGCCGTTTTGAAGAGTTGTAAACCGTTCTTAACAGTTGTAAACCGTTGTAAACAGTTCTGAACAGTTTCAAACAGTTATTTTTCTCACCGTATCCGGCGCCACGTCCATAAGGCGCACGTCAGCGTGTTGCGGACAGTGCAGCGCGCCGCCCGAGCACGCGGCCAGGATGCACTCCTCCACGGTCCAGCCGTGTGCCGTGCGCCCGGACGCGGCGGCGGCGGGAGGCGGGGGGCCGCACACTATGCCCTCCACAGAGCCCAGGCGAGACGACGCTGTCATGAAACACATTCAATAAGTATGTAGAAAGTGTCGAAAATTAAATGTTTTGATATTTTCTTGCATATGCGCGATGTGAAAAGAAAATCTAAATAATAAATGGAGATTTTTAAAGCTCTGTTAGAGTAGTGCGTGTCATAGAAGGGCAAGGTCCCTGGTTCGAATCTAGGTCGTGACAATTTTTTTTTTTCGTGGGTCCTTTTAAATCTGACCATTCTCTTTCGGCCACCATCGCATCTATGTCAAAGTCAAATCTCTGTATTGCAAGTAAGCACGTTGTGTACATTTTTGCACGTCAATATTTTTGGAATTTACATTGCAAGTAAAACGTGCCAACGCTGAGGAGTAAAAAATGGCAAAAAACCTTCTACAGCACAGCACATCTTATTTCAAAAACTATAAATTGCATTCGTCTATTGTATAATTAATATTCTGAGCACTTATGTACTTACGTTGTTTTATATACAGGGTGTAACGTAAAGGGCATATGAAGCCGAAGGGAGGGTGTTCAGGAGCGGTAACTGAACAACTTTTGTTCTACAACTTTTCGAATAAAAAATAAAAATAAATTAATGTCTCGTACAAATCGATCAGCTGACCTGTACGAAATGTATGAAAAGTCAAAAAATTAATTGGTGAAAATCAAAAAGTCGTAGAACAAAAGTTGTTCAGTTATCGATACTGAACACCCTCCCTTCGGCTTCTTATACCCTTTACGTTACACCCTGTATAATGTAAGTAAGTATGACTGTCTTACGCCTTGGGCCACTAAATAAATAAATCTTTGCACATATTTCGCAAACAGTTGCTATTTAAACTGACCATTGGACTCCGCCCCCACGCCGCTGTCCCCGTCCGACGCCCGCGACTCCTCGGACAGACGCAGGCGCCGCGGCTCGGCCGGACCCAGCTCCAGGCGACGGAACGCCTGCAAACACATGTAGATCATCAGCCCGTGTCAGTCCACTGCTGGACGCATGATAATGAGACTCTAGCCGTGTCATAGTGTCGAAGACAGAGATAAGTATACAGAGGCCCACAATAAGGTTGAGATTTTCTCAAAAACTACTGGACCGAATTTAATAATTCTTTTACAGTTACATAGTTTTAACTTTTATCTATCAAACAGTGAAATAATTATTGCAGTAGGTCAAGTAGTTTTTGAGAAAATCTCAACCTTAAAAACTCCTGTACACCTTTCTCTGTGTTCCACCGAACTTGTAATGCAACTTCATCATCAGCCATCAGGCCTCTCCCAAGGCACGATCACATGGTAGTATGACCCTAGCCGTATCATAGTGTCCTGGTACTTGTAATGCAACTTCATCATCAGGCGTGTCCTGCTGCTGGACGCAAGCTTCTCCCAAGGCAGAATCACAAGGTAATGAGACTCTAAGTATGTCATAGTGTCCTGGTACTTTAGGTGTAACTTCAGCATCATCAGCCCGTGTCAGTACACTGCTGGACGCATGTTAATGATACTTCAGGCGGCTCATAGTGTCCATTTGGTGTAACTGTGATCATCATCAACTGATGTCAGTCTACTGCTGGCCCCAGGCCTCTCCCACTGCGCTCCTCCCCCCACTCGAGTGGACACAGCGGTGAAGTGAGACATATTGAGACTCCGGGTGGGCCATGAGCTCCTGGTACGATCGAGTGGACACAACGGATGATCTGATCGGTGTGGATCACATGGTAATTCACTCTAGATATGTCATAGTGTCCTGGTACTTCTAATGCAACTTTATCATCATTTACCCCATTGTAACGATCGACCCTTTTGGCTGACCTTATTATTATATTATTAAAATTATACTTAAAACGTTAAGTAAACTTAATGAGTTTTGGCACGTGATTATATTGGCAGTTCGTCTAGTGGCGGACCCTACTTACGTTGTGTTTATAACCCTTGTTCTTTCCGAGGTAATTATGTCTAAGGAGTAAAGCTGGAAAACGACAATCTGACTAAATGACGTAAAACAAGTTCTAAAACAACACATAAGGAACACATCAATAAATAAGGAACGATCTTTAGACTCTAGGTGTGTCATAGTGCCCTGGTACTGGGGATGCGACTCTAAGAGCCGGGGCTTCGGTCCGAGTGGACACAGCGGGTGTGGAGTGAGACTCCAGGCGGCTCATAGTGCCCTGGTACTGGGGATGCGACTCTAAGAGCCGGGGCTTCGGACCGAGTGGACACAGCGGGTGTGGAGTGAGACATAGTGAGACTCCAGGCGGCTCATAGTGCCCTGGTACTGGGGATGCGACTCTAAGAGCCGGGGCTTCGGACCGAGTGGACACAGCGGGTGTGGAGTGAGACATAGTGAGACTCCAGGCGGCTCATAGTGCCCTGGTACTGGGGGTGCGACTCTAAGAGCCGGGGCTTCGGACCGAGTGGACACAGCGGGTGTGGAGTGAGACATAGTGAGACTCCAGGCGGCTCATAGTGCCCTGGTACTGGGGATGCGACTCTAAGAGCCGGGGCTTCGGACCGAGTGGACACAGCGGGTGTGGAGTGAGACATAGTGAGACTCCAGGCGGCTCATAGTGCCCTGGTACTGGGGGTGCGACTCTAAGAGCCGGGGCTTCGGACCGAGTGGACACAGCGGGTGTGGAGTGAGACATAGTGAGACTCCAGGCGGCTCATAGTGCCCTGGTACTGGGGATGCGACTCTAAGAGCCGGGGCTTCGGACCGAGTGGACACAGCGGGTGTGGAGTGAGACATAGTGAGACTCCAGGCGGCTCATAGTGCCCTGGTACTGGGGATGCGGCTTAAAGAGCCGGGGCCTCGGACCGAGTGGACACAGCGGTTGTTTGAGACATATTGAGACTCCAATCTAGTCATGGGCTCCTAGTACTTGTAATGCTACTTCATCATCATGAAGACAGTACCTGAGCCAGCTGGTGTTGTGACGGCTGCTGTGGCGGCGGGTCCGCGTGCTGGGTGTCCCGGAGACACGCGGGGCACGGCACCACGCGCGTGATGAGGCACCGCCCCTCGGAGGTGTGCACGAAGCGAGTGCCTGCACGATACTTAGGGTATTAGTTTTCCACATTTCATCATCATCATCAGGCCGTATCAGTCCACTGCTGGACGTAGGCCTCTCCCAAAGCGCGCCAATCAACCCTACTCTCGGCCCTCTGCATCCAGTCCCTGACAGCCATCTTGCGAAGGTCATCCCTCCATCTGGTCGGGGGGCGTCCCACACTACGTGTACCCGTTCGCGGCCTCCATTCGAGAACTCGTCTCCCCCATCGGTTATCGGTTCTACGACAGTGACCAGCTCACTGACACTTCAGTTTACTGATTCTATGAGCAATGTCAACCACTTTTGTCTTCTGGCGGATATACTAAACATTTAAATAAAATAAATAAGTATGACTAACCTAGCGAAGGGTACCAGTCTTCGAGCAGCAGGTCCACGTGGTCGGATATGAGAGCCAGCACCTTGGCCAGCGTCTCGGGGTTGGGCTCCAGGCTGATGCTCTGCAAGGAGTAATTTCAATATCAATTCGTATATATAGCGATGTGTCAATGTTTGGTTGTAATCCATAGGGTTTTTAAATGACAATGCCATATACTGTCCCACCATCAACCGCAAGTTGTATAAGATAACGAATAAATGTAAAAGTATCTCCGTTTTTTATTAAAATTATTGGTTTAAAATAAAGTTTGGTAAAAAATGCGAGTCGAAAAAAAACAGCTTAATTAAAAATTCAGAAAATAGTAAGAAATCGAAGCGAATTATTCATTGTCTTTGTTATCATTTTCTACTACTCTCGCAACTCCTACTGATTGTGATTATGCAATATGAAACCTGTAATAAGTCCCCAACAAAATGATAGGTACAGCTTCAATAGTCACGTAGTTTTGTAGGTGGGGCAAAGCTCCATTGAAATGTGGCAATGTCATTTCAACCTTATGCAAGTATACCACTGACCTGCGACTTTCCTTGTCTGCGTTCGAGAAGGTTCGACACGCCACCGCACTTTTTCAATTCAAATTGAATTATTATATTTTTTTTTTGTTAACCTATTAATTGTCCCACTGCTGCGCAAAGGTCTCCCCCCTCCTCTTCCATCCATCCCTGTCCTGAGCCTCTTCCAGCCACCCATCCCTGTATCTAACGATATCGTCTCTCCACCTACGCTTATTATTATAAATAGAATAGAATATTTTATTGAATGTCGAGATGAGACTAGCCTATTAAGACTGCAGGTCCAGCCAGCCTCACTCCTAGGCCGTCCTCCAGCTGTCCGTGGCCACTGACCTGGTAGCCAGCTATGGGCGCGCCGTCGTCCCTGCGCGCGACGCACACCTGCGCGGGCAGCAGCACGTGCACGCACGCGGACGCCTGCACGTCCAGCGAGCACCACGACCCGTCCAGGCGGACGCGCACTCTGCACATACACACAGATAGTAGAGTGCAGGTGGACAAGAGAGAGAGAGATGATGCGCGTGTGTGCGCTAAAGGTATCTGTGAGGGAGATACTCTATAAGAGGGACTCTGTGAGAGATGCCTTATGCAAGAGACGCTCTGTGCGATAGAGGTGCTCTATGAGAGAGACGCAAGAGACAATCTGTGAGATAAATGTTTACAGTATTTCACAAACAAACTCTGCACAAACATGACACAAGTAAAATTAGAACAATAATTTCGCAAATTATTATATATAAACGGATATCACTCACTTATATTATTTATATTGTGCGCGAAGAAACGTCACCGGCGACGCGGGTGTGTCGCGATCACCTTGAGAAAGACCGTCGAAATCGGTCGAGACTGTCGGTCTAATTGCAGACTTCAACAATATAAGTGAGTGATATCCGTTTATATATAATAATAAACACAATGGTAGAGTGCAGGTGGACAAGAGAGAGAGAGAGAGAGAGATGATGCGTGTGTGTGTGCTAGAGGTGTGTTATCTGTGAGGGAGATACTCTATGGGAGGGACTCTGTGAGAGATGCCCTATGCAAGAGACGCTCTGTGCGATAAACACACTCTATGCGAGAGAAGCTCTGGGCGATAGAGGTGCTCTATGAGAGAGACGCTAGAGAATCTGTGAGATATATAAATCACGAGAGACATGCTTTGTGTAATAATGATCTGTGAGAGAGATGATCCGCAGCTCTATGCGGGACATACGATCTGTGAGAGAGAAGCTATGCAAGAGAGATGCTTTATGAGAGAGACGCTGTATCAGAAAGATTATCCCTATGAGAGATGTTGTGCTACGTTATGTGATAGATGCATTCTGTGAAAGAGATACTCTACGAAAAAGATGCTCTGCAAGAGAGATGGTCAATGCATCCTCACCTGAGGTCATGAAACAGCTCGTCTTCCTCCTCCTCCTCGCCGACGGCGCCCAGTATAGCGTCCCTCCTGGCAGGCAGCTCGCGCAGCTCCAGCAACGTCAGCTCGCCGCAGACCAGCTTCAGGCCGGTCTTCCAGAGCTTCCACGACCAGTTGAGGTCCAGGGCCTTGGAGACTGACTCGTCGAGTTCCAGCTGGTTAATAAATAGCGGAGTTGAAGAGGTGGATATCAGAAGGTGACATGTCCAGCTTTTTTTTTTTACAGAAATCAATAAAAACCGCTAAATAAATAAATGAATGTCGCTAGTTTTTTCACATAATTGAAGGTAAAGGTTTTGTTGACAACACACAATTTTATAAAAGTCAAAATATTACGCAAAGACTACAAAATGTAGCGGTTTTTATCGATTTCTTTAAAAAACTGACTTCTGCTTGTCCTTCCTGCCTGCTGCTTGCTGGCCTGCCTGCTGCCTGCCTTCTGCTAGCTGCCTGCCTGTCTGCTGCCTGCCTGCCTTCTGTAAGCTACCTGCCTGATGCTTGCTTGCTGGCCTGCCTGCTGCATGCCTTCTGCTAGCTACTTGCCTGTCTGATGACTGCCTTCCTTCTGCTTGCTGACTGGCTGATGCCGTCCTGTATGATGCCTGCCTTCCTGCCTGGCTGCCTTCTGCTGCCTGCCTGTCTGATGCCTTCCTGCCTGATGCCAGCCTCCTGTCTGCCTTCTACTAGCTGCCTACCTGCCTTCCAGCCTTCCGCTAGCTGCCTGCCTGCCTTCTGGCTGATGCCTGCCTGATACTTGCTTGCCTGCCTGCTGCCAGCCTTCTACTAGCTGCCTGCCTGCTGCCTTCCTGCCTGATGCCATCCTCCTGCCTGCCATCTACTAGCTCCCTGCCTGTATCCCTACCTCCGGCGGCGGCCTGTACAGTGTGTGCGGGAGCCCCGCGAGCGCCGCGTCCGCCATGACGCGCGTGCACAGGCGCGCCCACAGCCCGCCCGGCACGTACGACAGCAGCAGCAGGCGACGCACGGCTCGGCCGCAGCAACGGCCGCTGATGCTGATAGAAGGCTCGTCTGCACACACAACGGAACGTGATAGTCAGTGGTATTCTGGCCAGGGTAGGAAGACCAGGGAGAGTCTAACTCAATATTTTTATTGCATCTCTCATACTCCTGCTGAAGAGAACTGTTAAGAGCCTTCCATGAGCCAACTAGCGCCGCCAATCTTAAAAAAATCATATCTTCCAATATAATCAATTTTATTAAAAAAGCTACGTTCACATTGTTTATTGCTATAAATATTATTTTTTAATTGCTTATTTGTAACGTGATGTCAATGTAGGTAAGTTGTAGTTCACAAATGTGCCAGAAACGGCCGTTTTTCGCAATTATGTGAACTACAACTTACCTACATTGAACGTTACAAATAAGCATTTAAAAAATAATATAAGATAAGATAAATATTCTTTATTGTACAAGAACAGATACACATATTAAGCTTAAACATATATATAAATATTTATAGCAATAAACAATGTGAACGGAGCTTTTTTTAATAAAATTGATTATATATGAAGATATGATTTTTTTAAGATTGGCGGCGCTAGTTGGCTCATGTCAGCGCCTTAAATCAGATGCTAATAGCAGCCCAAATAGGTCGAAAAGTGTTTAAGTCAATTAAAAAAAATTGACATAATTTTTTTTGTTAACCCATAAATTGTCCCACTGCTGGGCAAAGGTCTCCCCCCTCCTCTTCCATCCATCCCTGTCCTGAGCCTCTTCCAGCCACCCATCCCTGTATCTAACAATATCGTCTCTCCTACGCCGACATAATATGACTTAATTCACATTACGATCTAACCTAAATACAATAAAGACTAATAAGTAATTTGATTTTTGACCTAAATGTCAATGCCAGATTCTGCCCCACCATCGGTTGATGGTGGGGCAGGATCCTATAATGGTTATATTAATATTTGCCATAGGTACGGATTTTCAATATAGCTAAGGCATTTAGCCCATGCCAGATTCTGCCCCACCATCAACCGCAAGTTGTACAAGATAACGAATAAATGTAAAAATATCTCCGTTTTTTTTTATTAAATTATTGGTTTAAAATAAAGTTTTGTACAAGTTGCGATTCGAAAAAAAACAGCTTAATTAAGAATTCAGAAAATAGTAAGAAATCGAAGCGATTTATTCATTGTTTTTGTTATTCTTCTATAGGAGTTGCGAGAGTAGTAGAAAATGATACTGATTATGCAATATGAAACCTGTAATAAGTCCCCGACAAAATGATAGGTACAGCTTCAATGGTCACGTAGTTTTGTAGGGGCAAAGCTCCATTGAGAAGTGGCAATGTCTTTTCTATAAATTGTCACTTATCATCATCATCATCAGTCTATTTATATTGCCCCACTGCTGGGCACAGACCTTCCCTTACATCGAGGGAGCTGGGGCCATGATCCACCACGCGGGCCCAGTGCGGGTTGGCGGATTTCACATGCATTAGATTTTTTTTCTTCGTCTACGGCATGCAGGTTTCATCACGATGTTTTCCTTCACCGTTTTGAGAGCACTCGGTAAATGTACGTAAGTTTTTCCGTCGAAAAAACCGAGGATAACTCATTGGTACATGGCTGCCCTGGCTGGGAATCGAACCTTGGACCTCCGTATTGCAAGTCCATTGACCTAACCACTGAGCCACCGAGCTTTAACAAATTGACACTTATATCTAAGAGTTAGTCCAACGACATTACTTAGGGTCTATTAAGGGCGATCACTTTGTTCACGTGTCTTACATTCGCGCACTATCACTGCGAATTGGTTTCAATACCAAAAAAAATTATACTCACGTATGAGCGTGGGCGAGTCCGTGCCTCGAGCGGGGTCTGGCTGCGGGGCGCGAGGCGCTGGCCACACTCGGCAAGGCGTGCCTCGCGCGCTACCAGACCACGAACGCGACCGGAGAGACAGCTGGACACAGGATTTCAATGTGAAAATATATATTATTATATATAAACGGATATCACTCACTTATATTGTTAAAGTCGGCAATTAGACCGACAGTTTCGACCGATTTCGACGGTCTTTTTCAAGGTGAGCGCGCCACGCCCGCGTCGCCGTTGACGTTTCTTCGCGCACTGTCGGTCTAATTGCCGACTTTAACAATATAAGTGAGTGATATCCGTTTATATATAATAATTTGTAGTAATGGCTCACTATAGTTTTAATTCTAAAGTCAAAATATATATTTATGATGAGTACTTGGGTTTTATTTATTTATAAACTAGCGCCTAATTCCCGTAGTGGTAGGCAGAGACGATGTACAGTCGAAGACAGAGATAAGTATACAGGGGGCCTCAATAAGGTTGAGATTTTCTCAAGAACTACTGGACCGATTTTAATAATTATTTTACAGTACATAGTATTAAATTTTATCTATCTAACAGTGAAAGAATTATTGCAATAGTTTAAGTAGTTTTTGAGAAAATCTCATCCTTAAAAACTCTACTGTACACCTTTCTCTGTCTTCGACCGTACTTCCATCTGCTGCGATCCTGGCACACACACCTCCTCCACATTCATCAATCTCTTCATGCATGCTCGTCGGTTTGTAGTAGACCGTACTTGACCCTTTTTCAAGACATCGCCAATTTGGTCGCCGCACGTTCTCCTCGGTCTCATCATCATCATCATCAGTCTATTTATATCGCCCCCACTGCTCGGGCACAGACCTTCCCTTACATCGAGGGAGCTCGGGCCATAATCCACCACGCGGGCCCAGTGCGGGTTGGCGGATTTCACATGCCTTAGAGTTTTTTTCTTCTTCTACGACATGCAGGTTTCATCACGATGTTTTCCTTCACCGTTTTGAGAGCACTCGGTAAATGTACGTAAGTTTTTCCGTCGAAAAAACCGAGGATAACTCATTGGTACATGGCTGCCCTAGCTGGGAATCGAACCTGGGACCTCCGTATTGCAAGTCCATTGACCCAACCACTGAGCCACCGAGCTCTCCTCGGTCTACCTATGTTTAATTAACCTTAAATAAAGGGGGTTATGATGGATCTAATCATAACGCAAATGTCTGTGATCTTGGCCTGACCTGCGGCACCAGGGGCTCCTTATCCGGCAGCAGGGGCGGCACCAGCAGCACCCTGGCGTCCCAGCACAGCGCCAGCTCGAACTTGTTCAGCAGCGACACGCCCAGCGAGCTGGCCTCCTCGCCGCGCGCCAGCTGGGGGGACGCCTTGAACACGTGCGCTAGATCTTCGATCTTCATTATACCTGCAAGGAAACGTGGGGCGAGGAACTAGAAAGTTGTAGTATTTATAATGGACCGCGATTTGAGCGTCGCGTTGTCAGTGTTGCAAAACTTTTGACGTGACGACGTGACAACGTCTTATAAATTGGTTTGCCGGGTGACACTTCAAGAAACTGCGTTACGCTCCGCTCACGTTATGCGCTCACAATGAGAGCGAGTGAGAGGCACGCGTCCCTTCCACTTTCCCTTCGTCGTTGTCACGTAAAACTTTCGCCCGTATACCGACTTTACAGGCAACCATTTTTTTTGATATGACGTATTAGTGTAATACGGTGTCCCTCAAGGCAGCATCCTAGGAACGTTACTTTACTATAGTATGACCGTCTCAATCAGTCTTCGCCTGCGGTACAGGGAAGGCGACAACGGGGACCGAGAGAGGTCTGCCGCCCGCACCTCTCTCGGTCCCCGTTGTCGCCTTCCCTGTACCGCAGGCGAAGACTGTTTTTTTTTTTATTCGTCATAACAAAATCCACAGCACTTAAAAAAAATTACATTTCAGTTTAAGTCATAACATACTGCCAATGACGGATTTACAATATTAAAAATGAACATAAAAATTAGGGAAGTTAAGTGTGTGTTGGTTTGATATGGAGGGTGGGTGAGGGTGTGTACGTGCGTGTGAGAGGGTGGGTGAGGGTGTGTACGTGTATGTTATGTATTTACTGTAGTACTCATATCCCCCAACAATGCTACGACATCCTTCTTGAAGGTGTTCCTGCTGGTATTGAACAGGTCCAGGACGGAGAAGGTTTTATTAAAAGAACTCTGCATTCGGTAAACAATTGAATTTCGTGCATAGTTAGTTTCCGCTAATCTAGACTAGATTGAGACGGTCATACTATACCACTGACCATTGTTGGCGAACGGGTTACGGAGTCTCTCAAGGCAGCATCCTAGGACCGTTACTTTACTACCACTGACCATTGTTAGCGAACGGGTTGATCTCTCTCACGGTGACGACGTGTGCCAGGACGTCGCAGAGCCACTGCGGACGGAGGAAGTACAGCTCCTTGAGGGTCGCGTCGTCGTAGTGGAGGAGCACACCTGACGACAAGATGAACAGTAGTTGTTAAGTACCTTATCACACTACCGAATTGTGAGACAGACAGACAGATAGACAGAGGCAGACACAGGCAGTCAGAGGCAGACAGACAGACAAACAGACAGACAGGCAGACAGAGACAGACAGACAGACAGACAGACAGACAGACAGACAGACAGACAGACAGACAGACAGACAGACTGTATTGATATGTGATTGCATATGAGGTGTCGTTAGATTCGTCTTGATTGTAGGATTGACATAGCCTATAAATAAATATAAAATTATTATCAAAGTAGATGAAAGAAGGTTTAAAAAGAGTACAGTTGGTCTTAATTTTATCTTCTATGTTCTATTCTATGTCCCACCGTTCTCGTGTAGGAACATGGTCGCCTGGTGCAGCTCTGCGGCGTCGCGGAACATGCGCAAGTTCTTCTGTTGCATGTACTGGGTCACCTGCAACCAGATTGGTAAGGGTATCTGTGCAAACAGCTCATGGAATCATACGTCGTCCTCTGAAGAAAATTATACTTCTCTAATAAAAAAGGGAAGGATGTGCTGGCCAGTTTATATTTAGTTTTAATATTTTTACTGTTTTGATAAAATTGACTTTTGTCACCGTTCTTCACTTGTTATTTCACTCTATTGTAATCGCGATCTATATTTCTTCTATTACACGTTTTTTACCTACAAAAAGGCATTTTCTATTGGCTCCAGTCCGTAATAGTATCATTTGAATTGTTTACACATCTCAATACCTTTTATTTTCTTATTTCTAATCTATATTGATATATTTAAAGTCATAAGGTACTTACTTTATTTAGTTAAAATATATATAAGATCAAACATAATAAGATACCTAAAATGACTAAAAACTATCGATTTGTATGAGACATTAATTAGAACAAAAGTTGTTCAGTTACCGATACTGAACACCCTTCCTTCGGCTTCATGTACCATTTACGTTACACCCTGTATCCTGTCCGTTGTGAGATGTCAATGCAATGACATCAGTTTATTATTTTACGTTTGCCTTCTATACACCCTGTACTACGACTACTACTACGCAATATGGCGGCTTATTGCCAGTTTATGATCTCACCATCCGCCTGTACTCGTCGTGCCTTAGCACCGGCTCCCTGAGGTCTGCCGCGATGGCAGTGACGCACTCCTCCAGAGCGAGGTACGTGGCCGGCACGCGCTGCTCTAACATCGGCTCTTTGCTGCCTGACCACACATAACAGGAAATATAGTTACAATTGGGTATGATTTGACCCGTCTTTTATTTATTTAGTTTATTAATGGACTCGACAGTTCGGCATTTGCAGCCGAGGTCACTTAGAGGCCAGCTGAGGTTACTTAGAAGCCAGCCGAAGTCACTTAGAGGCCGGCCGAAGTCTCTTAGGCGCGGCTTAAGTCACTTTTTTTTTAATGTTTTAAAATAATTGTCCAATTAGTTTTTGAATGAATTAACCAATTTCAACAGTCGCTTTGGGCGACTCCTCTGGAAGAGTACGATATAATATTGTTACTCTTTAACTTGACATTATTAATTTATTTTAATAATGGACTCGACAGTTCGTCATTTGCCAAAGTTATGTCACAGAATATTCAAAAGTCTCTCTCTCTTCCTCCCTCGCAGTCGCCGTAGCGTCGTCACTCTGGACGAAGCAGCTCGACAGTCACGTTCACTCCCGAGCTCGGAGCGGGACTATAGCTCGATACTGCAGATCTTGCTCAAATAATCCCATAAATTCACCATACTGTCATTCGCGAACATTTTCTGATTAACTTAACGTGATATTAAACACAAAATAACCACTGTAGACATTGAAATTATCAAATAATTTCGCATTTCCGGCCATTTTCAAAAGCCTCTGTAGATATATAAGTTTAACGTACCTGGCGGTTTGACGCTGTACGCCACAGAGTAGATAATATCAGCCAGCAGTCTGATGTTGTGGCGGGTGCTGCACGACACCTGCAAAGACATCATCATCAGCCCGTGTCAGTCCCCTGCTGGACGCAGGCATCTTCTAAGGCGCCACTCCACCCATTCGCCCCACAGACACATGCGGGGCCGCATGATAAAGAGACTCCAGGCTACTCATAATGCCCTGGTACCTGGTACACCGAGGGTCTGTGCAATTTAAATTAGCACCCAATCATATTAATAGTACTATTGCTCTACCGACAAGACAAACTACATTTACCGATTACTAAGAACGAGGTTTACCCTCTCAGCCTTTCTACGTATCGAAGCACCTCACTCCCAGGATGAAACAACTCCTGGAAAAGTGTAGACATGGTGACAAACTCGCTCTTCGGCAGTCTGAGGAGACATTCCCTCACCAACAGGACCCAGTTGTTACAGGAGCCCTGGCTGTGTCTTGTGTCCTCACCTCCACGGAGTCCAGCACCCTGGGCAGGCCGAGCTTGTCCGCGTCCGGCGCGCCCATGATGGACGAGCGGATCAGGCGCTGCAGCGTCTCCGGAGACTCACTCTCCGGCAGGTTGCTCTGAGGAGACAACGGTATCATCAACCTCAACTGTCTATGTCGCCACTGTTGAGGCACACGCCGCATCGATGGAGCTATTTATTTATTTTATTTACTTATTTAAAACATTACTATTATTAAAAGAAAGCAAACTGAAGTGTGACTGGGCGGGTCATGTTTGTCTGATGCCGAGCCCGGGTAGAGAGGGTATACCTCAAGGCCCGCACTTCTCCCCCAAGGTTAGGGGTGAAAAGACCCGGTCGTCGATGCCGAGCGACTTGTGGACAATAATCGTCACCGAATGGACTCCAAACAACGCGAAAAGGCTACGTGGGCCCCCCCGCAAACGGTGACGAGACGAACTTGACGTTTTTATGAGAGAGTGGTCTGAGTCTGCACAGAATAGAGATGAGTTAATAGGGTTGGAGGGAGGAATTTGCCCAGCAGTGGGGCACTGCTCCAGTGGAACTCCTTATCCGTTGGGTGTTAATAAGAGCCGCCAAACGATTATTTTTAAATATTTATTTAAACATATAAATTGACACACAATTAGCGTGCGTCCGTTCGCCGCTGTCGTAAATTTCAATATGGCGGCAGCGCGGCCAGTGAGTGGCCCGCTGCGCCTGCGCCCCCCCCCCCCCCCGCCGCGCCTGCACAGCCAACCGCGAGCGTTAACAGCAGTCTCCGCATATGTAGTCATGCGGGTGGCTCATGGATCAAATACCATCTCTTTATTGCAAGTAAGCACGTTATGTACAGTTTTGCTCGTCAACATATTTTAGAATTACCATTTAGACAACTTTGCAAGGAAAAGGTGCCAACTTTGGGGGATAGCTTGTGGTAGGCAATTTTCATTGGGAACTTGCCTAATTAATATACTCATAAGGCATAATGAAAAATTAATCCCAGCTGTAAATTCTAGATACTCGTAAAGGCTGCCATCACATAACAATATACAACGAAGCATCTCCAAAAACACCCTTTATTCTTCCCACCGGTATTTATCTTACATACTTGATAAATAAATGGAAAATATAATCAGTCAGAGACATAATTTAATTTCAGCACCCATTTATTTAGATTTTTTTTTAAAGAATTGACTTACATTGACGACTTGGTCGTAGTGGGTGGCGACCATTATGACGGGAGAACCCGGCGCGCGGGCTTGTATTGACCTGAAACGATAAGGTACTATTAAAATCTATACATATAATAAATAAGACTTTAAAACATGAGTCCATTGATTTGTAATGAGTACATTGGATATTTTTTGAAAAAAATAATGGGGGTTTGAATCGAAAATAGGGATCCGCCATCAATTTGGAATGGCGGATTGATTTTTTATTCGTTTAATTTTCTATTTACATGAAAACTCTAAATAACTTGACATTGGCGAAATTATCTCTTGAATAAGAGTAGAAGCCATTCAAATAAAAATAGAATAGACATCTAAAATAGACACAAATCATGATCAACTGTGAAATCAAAATTGGAATTAGTTGAAACATGACGTAACTACCGGCATTTAGACACGTTGTGTTAGAGAGAGACGGAAACAGTGCACGATGTATTGTGGCTGTGACGTCATACCGTGGTAGCGACATACACACTACATACTAAAGACCGTGTTGCTATAAAGAGATGGAGCCACCACTTGACTTAACCGCTTAATATCTTCGGTATTAGTTGAGATGTCGCAAAACTGATTTCAAAGTTCTCTTCAGCAAGAGCACAGATAAAGGTGTAAAGGAGAGTTTTTAAGGTTGGGATATTCTCACAAACTACTTGACCTATTGCAAAAAATATTTCACTGTTAGATAGATAAAATTTAAAACTATGTAACTGTAAAAGAATTATTAAATTCGGTCCAGTTGTTTTTGAGAAAATGTCAACCTTATTGAGGCCCCCTGCATACTTATCTCTGTCTTCGTCTTCAGACACTGTCCAGTTAAGGCTCGTATAAGTATCCTCAACTCCATACGTGGTAATTTCATCGTATGCGTTTCAAGTTTTGCGAGTAACCAGTGACAAGTGTTTTTGCGTGCCTCTGGCCAGCCACGGCATTCCAGGTATTCCTACCTTGCTCCACGGCCCAGACTTTCAGCTCTTCGAGGGGCTTCTGGGAAGGAATATGTATACAAAGTGGTGGGTTTTGGGCCAATCCTATTCGATCCCAAGTCCATAAACTTTATTAAAAACTTCACCAACGAGAGTTGCGCATTCCTACCGTGCCGTGGCGCCGTTCGCTATCGACAATTCAACGTGCTGGCCGGCCGCGAGAAGCTAAATTGTGAAAAATATTAAGAAATAGTGTGGTGAAGTGTCCTGCACCTATGTAAGTCCATTCCTTGCCCATTTTTTTATGATAATTTTATGAACCAGTGCAATATTTAACGTTTTACTCGACCACAAAGTATCAAGCCACGTACCTGAGCCAGTGGAGCGCAGCGGCGAGCCCCCTCTTGCCGTCGGTGGCCTTCCACAGCACGAGGTAGAGCGAGCGGCGAGACAGGAAGTACTGGTGCGTCGCGTAGTACCTGCGCTTAACAGAACATGTAACATTCATTCATATGGAGTTCTCTCGGGTTAAGCCGCTGACATGAGCCAACTAGCGCCGCCAATCTTTAAAAAATCATAAAGTCAAAGTCAAATTTCTTTATTGCAAGTAAGCATGTTGAGTACATTTTTGCACGTCAATATATTTTTTGAATTTACATTTACACCACTTTGCAAGGAAAAGGTGCCAACGCTGAGGAGAAAAAGTGGCAAAAAACTCTCAGCAACACATCTTTTAAAACAATGATAATACAATGATTACTTAATAACTATACAGTACGTAACTATTACTATTGTTAGTAAGTCTATCCCTCATGCGGAACCGACGACACACAACATGCATGTTCATCGTTTAAATAGTCATATCTTCCAATATAATCAATTTTATTAAAAAAGCTACGTTCACATTGTTTATTGCTATAAATATTATTTTTTAAATGCTTATTTGTAACGTGATTCAATGTAGGTAAGTTGTAGTTCACATAATTGCGAAAAACGGCCGTTTCTGGCACATTTGCCTTCGCTCTTAAGTACTTAATCCAGGGTTATGTCGATATCTTGCTGCAAATCACTCCTTTATAATGATTTGTAATATTAAATCTCGCTCTGTATGAACTCATCGTCATATTCCCTAATGTATGGCACTCACTAATATAAGCATTGGTGTAATTTTCATAACCTTAAGATTAAGTACACTCTGTTTAAGCATAAGGGTAAATCTCTAGTTGTAAACACTATAATTCATTAATAATTTACTAAAACTAACACACATATTTAAATTATTGGCGAAAACTTGTAAATGGCTTAGTTTTTAACTTAAGTTTATAACCCATATTACATACATAAAAGCTGTAAGTTTTCCTATCAAATAAAAATAAAATAAAATATTGCAAGAGACCCTTATATCCCTACTACTGCCCCGTATGCTCACTCGTGCTGCCCGCCGAAGTCCCACGTGCGGAAGGTGACGGGTCCGCGCGCCGAGCGGTGCTTCTCGTACGTCCACGTGCCGATGTCCACGCCCACTGTGGACAGCGCGCGCCGGGACGACTTGTTGCCCATGCGGCGAGCCCAGTGCTGCCGGGGACATGGGTCATGTTACAGATAGATAGAAATAAAGAGGGAAAGGAGGAAGGAACAAAGGAAGGCAGAGAGACATAGATAGACAGGAAGGAATGACAGACAGAGAGACAAATAGGAAGGAATGAAGAGACAGAAAGAAAGACGATTTGTTGCCCTTGAGACGCGTATTACAGATAGAAGATCTATAAAGATGGAAAGGAGGAAGGAAGAAAGGACAGACAGCGCGAAAACAGAAAGGAATGAAGAGACAGATAGAAAGAAAGACGACTTGTTGCCTATGCGACGCGCCCAGTGCTGCGGGGGACAAGGAACGTGGGTAAATATTACAGATACAAATAAATAAAGAAGGAAAGGAGGAAAGAAGCAAGGAAGGAAGGAAAAAGGAAGGACATATAGATAGACTGTCTGTCTGACAGGAAAGAAGGACAGAAGTAAGGACAGACAGAGAGACAAACTGAAGGGAATGAAGAGACAGGTAGAAAGAAAGACGGCTCATTGCCCATGAGACGCGCCCAGTGCTGCGAGGAACAAGGAACATGTCTAAATATTACAGATAGAAGATAGATAAAGAAGGAAAGGAGGAATGAAGCAAGGAAGGAAGGAAAAAGGAAGGACATATAGATAGACTGTCTGTCTGACAGGAAAGAAGGACAGAAGTAAGGACAGACAGAGAGACAAACTGAAGGGAATGAAGAGACAGGTAGAAAGAAAAACGGCTCATTGCCCATGAGACGCGCCCAGTGCTGCGAGGAACAAGGAACATGTCTAAATATTACAGATAGAAGATAGATAAAGAAGGAAAGGAGGAATGAAGCAAGGAAGGAAGGAAAAAGGAAGGACATATAGATAGACTGTCTGTCTGACAGGAAAGAAGGACAGAAGTAAGGACAGACAGAGAGACAAACTGAAGGGAATGAAGAGACAGGTAGAAAGAAAGACGCCTCATTGCCCATGAGACGCGCCCAGTGCTGCGAGGAACAAGGAACATGTCTAAATATTACAGATAGAAGATAGATAAAGAAGGAAAGGAGGAATGAAGCAAGGAAGGAAGGAAAAAGGAAGGACATATAGATAGACTGTCTGTCTGACAGGAAAGAAGGACAGAAGTAAGGACAGACAGAGAGACAAACTGAAGGGAATGAAGAGACAGGTAGAAAGAAAGACGGCTCATTGCCCATGAGACGCGCCCAGTGCTGCGAGGAACAAGGAAGATGGTTAATATTACAGATATAAATAAATAAAGAAGGAAAGGAGGAAGGAAGACAGGCAAGACAGAAGAAAGGACAGGCAGAGAGACAAACTGGAGGGAATGAAGAGACAGATAGAAATAATACATAATTCGTATTATTAAGAATCCAAACTTACTCATGCGGCCCTGGCAACACACACCATGCATTTCCATCAAGTGAATAATCATAATATATTCTGTAATACGCTTTTTTAACAGGCATGTCTCTAATGGAATAATTAAACACTCACATCAGTCGGCTTCCTGCGATGCTGGATAGAAGACTCCTGGCGCAGGCACTCCAGAAGGCTGGTTTTACCGATGCCCTGCATGAGACAGTAAACGATGAAATAATCCCAACAAAAACATGTTGATAAGAGAGCCAAGTTTCCCATGCGTTCAGCAGTGGACTGACACGGGCTGATGATGTTGAAGTTGCACTAAAAGTATCAGAAGACTATGACATACTTAGAGTCACATTACCATGTGATCGTCGATAAGAGAGGCTTGCGCCCAGCAGTGAACTGATACGGACTGATGATGAAGTTGCATTCAGAGTACCAGGAGCCCATAGCTGACCCGGAGTCTCACTATGTCTCACTCCACATCTGCTGTGTCCACTCGGTCCGAAGCCCCGGCTCTTAGAGTCGCATCCCCAGTACCAGGGCACTATGAGTCGCCTGGAGTCTCACTATGTCTCACTCCACACCCGCTGTGTCCACTCGGTCCGAAGCCCCGGCTCTTAGAGTCGCATCCCCAGTACCAGGGCACTATGAGCCGCCTGGAGTCTCACTATGTCTCACTCCACACCCGCTGTGTCCACTCGGTCCGAAGCCCCGGCTCTTAGAGTCGCATCCCCAGTACCAGGGCACTATGAGCCGCCTGGAGTCTCACTATGTCTCACTCCACACCCGCTGTGTCCACTCGGTCCGAAGCCCCGGCTCTTAGAGTCGCATCCCCAGTACCATGGCACTATGAGCCGCCTGGAGTCTCACTATGTCTCACTCTACACCCGCTGTGTCCACTCGGTCCGAAGCCCCGGCTCTTAGAGTCGCATCCCCAGTACCAGGGCACTATGAGCCGCCTGGAGTCTCACTATGTCTCACTCCACACCCGCTGTGTCCACTCGGTCCGAAGCCCCGGCTCTTAGAGTCGCATCCCCAGTACCAGGGCACTATGAGCCGCCTGGAGTCTCACTATGTCTCACTCCACACCCGCTGTGTCCACTCGGTCCGAAGCCCCGGCTCTTAGAGTCGCATCCCCAGTACCAGGGCACTATGAGCCGCCTGGAGTCTCACTATGTCTCACTCCACACCCGCTGTGTCCACTCGGTCCGAAGCCCCGGCTTTTAGAGTCGCATCCCCAGTACCAGGGCACTATGAGCCGCCTGGAGTCTCACTCTACACCCGCTGTGTCCACTCGGTCCGAAGCCCCGGCTCTTAGAGTCGCATCCCCAGTACCAGGGCACTATGAGCCGCCTGGAGTCTCACTATGTCTCACTCCACACCCGCTGTGTCCACTCGGTCCGAAGCCCCGGCTCTTAGAGTCGCATCCCCAGTACCAGGGCACTATGAGCCGCCTGGAGTCTCACTATGTCTCACTCCACACCCGCTGTGTCCACTCGGTCCGAAGCCCCGGCTCTTAGAGTCGCACCCCCAGTACCAGGGCACTATGAGCCGCCTGGAGTCACATTAGCATGCGGCCCGCGTGTGGCTGTGGGGCGAGTGGGGGGAGGGGCACCGAGGGAGAGGCCTGATGGTTGATGATGATGCTGAAGTTTCACCAAAATTACCAGGATACTATGACACGGCTATAGTCTCATTACCTTGTGATACTGCCTTGGGAAAGGTGTGCGTCCAGCAGTGTCCTGTCAAGGCTGATGCTGAAGTTGCATTACAAGTACCAGGACACTATGACATACCTAGAGTCATACTACCATGTTATCATGCCTTGGCAGAGGCCCGATGGCTGATGATGAAGCTGAAGTTTCACGAAAAGTACCAGGACAGTATGACACGGCTAGAGTCTCACTGATGTCGCCATACCTGTACCCCGACCAGCATGAGCTTGCATCTGGCGTAGGGGCGGGCCTCCTGCAGCACAGACAGCAGGTAGCCCACGATGTCCATGCTCTTATAGCGGCCACTCTGCACCATGGAGCGCAGTGGCTCCTGCAGCGAGCACCCCACCGTGTTGAGGTTCCAGAGGCGGGAGAGGAGGCCCATTTGGGGTGGGAGGTCTGTTATGTCTGTTGGACAATAGATTCAGAATCAGAGCTCTTTACATACATGCACATCCCACTTCCCCCATAGCCATGAAGCCGGTACAATGTGCGCGCGAACCATTCTGTCACCGATGAGCGCGTAGAGACGGAGCGGGGGACAGGGGGGCCGGGTTAAAGCGATGCGTCCATGTCGATACTATCTCTATGTGTCACGTGTCGCGAGGCAATGTTGCGCTCATGTGCGGGCAGACACGGGCGCCCTGTTACAGGGATAGGGGGGAAGTGGGCTGTGTAAAGGATTGGATGTAAAGTTGGTCTCTCGTGCCGGACATGCATTCCATTGCCAGATGGGGGGAATGCCCCCTAAACGACATTACCACATTTCAATGGAGCTTTGCCCCACCTACAAAACTACGTGACCATTGAAGCTGATGGTTGATTTTGCTGGGGACTTATTACAGGTTTCATATTGCATAATCATAATCAGTAGGAGTTGCGAGAGTAGTAGAAAATTATTACAAAAACAACGAATAATTTCTTACTATTTTCTGGATTCATAATTAGGCTGTTTTTTGACTCGTTTGATGTACAAAACTTTATATTAAACCAATCATTTTAATAAAAAACGGACATATTTTTACATTTATTCGTTATTTTGTTCATCATACGGTTGATGGTGGGGCAGAATCTGGCATTGTCATTTGACATGATTTTATAGTAAAGAGGGGTTAATTATGGGTATATGTAAAGGGTCCCACGTACCTTTGTTCCCGCTGATGTTGAGCACGGCCAGGTTGGTGAGCTCGTGCAGCGCGGGCGGCACGCAGCGGAGCAGGTTGCACGACACGTCCAGCATCGACAGCAGCGGGAACAGGAGGCGACCCTTAAGCGAGGCGCCGCTACCACCACCACTCTAACCACGAGACATACAGGGGGTAACGTGAAGCCGAAGGGAGGGTGTTCAGTATAGGTAACTGAACAACTTTTGTTCTACGAATTACCGAATAAAAAATAAATTCATCATCATCATCAGTCTACTTATATTGCCCCACTGCTCGGGCACAGACCTTCCCTTACATCGAGGGAGCTGGGGCCATGATCCACCACGCGGGCACACTGCGGGTTGGCGATTTCACATGCTGTACATTTTTTTTTCTTCTACGACATGCAGGTTTCATCACGATGTTTTCCTTCACCGTTTTGAGAGCGCTCGGTAAATGTACGTAAGTTTCTCCGTCGAAAAAACCGAGGATAACTCATTGGTACATGGCTGCCCTAGCTGGGAATCGAGCCTGGGACCTCCATATTGCAAGTCCATTGACACAACCACTGAGCCACCGAGCTCTCGATCGAAAAAAATCGAGCGAAAAAATAAATTAATTCAATTCAATTATTATATATATGTATATAGATTATTATCCCATAATGTCTGTTCTTATTGTGATGTGGTATATTAGTCTGTAATGAGAGCTCGGTGGCTCAGTGGTTGGGTCAATGGACTTGCAATATGGAGGTCCCAGGTTCCATTCCCAGCTAGGGCAGCCACGTACCAATGAGTTATCCTCGGTTTTTTCGACGGAGAAACTTATGTACATTTACCGAGTGCTCTCAAAAACGGTGAAGGAAAACATCGTGATGAAACCTGCATGTCGTAGAAAAAAAATCTAAGGCATGTGAAATCCGGCGCACCACAGGGTGCCCCCGTGGTGGACCATGGCCCCAGCTCCCTCGATGTAAGGGAAGGTCTGTGCCCAGCAGTGAGGACGTATAAATAGACCGATGATGATGATATTAGTCTGATAAAGCCTGGTTAGACTTGATCCCCCCTCCCTAATCGTTGCCTCAGTGCTGAGGATCGTGACCCTCAACAGCAGGTGCCGTCTTGGCATGTATGAACTGGCGCCAGGAGACACGGTTTTGTGCTCTTCTCACAGCCTCTTCAAAGGGCACGCCGAGGATTCTGCCAACCGCATCAGTCCAGCGGGCTGGTCTCCGGCCACGTGGTCTAGACCCCTCAACTTTGCCGAGCAGTATAGTTCTCTCCAAGTTGGAAGGGTCCATTCTTATGACATGGCCGAAGTACGTTACGTACGTTAGACTTGATAATATAGATATATTTGGCGGTAACATTTAAAAGATCCTGTAAGGACACGAATAGACTATATACCGAGAACCAGGAGGCTGTATCCTTACCCACTCCTCGTCCTCGTCAGCGTGGGATCCGTCGTGCGGCTGCGACGCGAAGCCGTCGTCGTCAGTCGTCAGCTGGATGCGGCTCAGCAGGTTGTTGGCCAGGATCTGGACATAAACGTGCTAGATAAAGATTGTTGGTGACTGGCTGGTTCCGCGGCCATAGAAACAACTTGTTTATATTAAGAAGATGATCAGTTGTCAGTGTATATAATAAGAAACAGTTATTTTTCAAGTTAATATATTTTCTATATAATCATTCAGCTTTCCATTTCCTTTCCATCACTGATCCATCCGCAACAAAGATAAATATTCTTTTTTGCAAAAAAAAGAAAGAATTACACAAAAGAAATATGCTAATACAGTTAGTATTACAATTGGCGGTCTTATCGCTCAAAGCGACCTGAGATAAGTACCTACCTATATAAATAAAAAACTTATTTACCTACTAATAATAATTATACTTATGAGTATAAATAATTGTTTTTGCCAATAAATAAACTGATACATTACATACTAATTTACAATACAATAGACTACTTACAATACCAATACTGATCATGAAGGATAATACTACTAGGATAGTACTAGTTTGGTAATCAGCAAACACAATAGTAGTTTTTAAACTATATCAATGTAGTTTAGTCTATCCGCAAGTCCCCCCCCCCCCCCCCCTCTTCATAACAATATCCAGAATCCATCAAACCCAAGCCCCCTCAACAAAGTCATGAGTCCTCACCCCCTTAATAATGCCCTGGGTTCCCCCCTCCTCCCTCCTTGCAAACGTCCCAAGTCCCCCTTCTCATAGCAATGTCCTGAGTCCATCAAACCCAAACCCCTCAACAAAGTCATGAGTACTCATCCACTGAACAAAGCCTTCCCCCACCCCCACCCCCCACTCCTTCCTTTCAAATGTCCTAAGTCCCCCTTCTCTTAGCAATGTCCTGAATCCATCAAACCCAAGCCCCGCAACAAAGTCATGAGTCCTCACCCCCTTAACAAAGCCTTCCCCCCCCACACTCCTTCCTTTCAAATGTCCCAAGTCCCCCTTCTCTTAGCAATGTCCAGAATCCATCAAACCCAAGCCCCCGCAACAAAGTCATGAGTCCTCACCCCCTTAACAAAGCCTTCCCCCCCCCCCCCACACTCCTTCCTTTCAAATGTCCCAAGTCCCCCTTCTCTTAGCAATGTCCAGAATCCATCAAACCCAAGCCCCGCAACAAAGTCATGAGTCCTCACCCCCTTAACAAAGCCTTCCCCCCCCACACTCCTTCCTTTCAAATGTCCCAAGTCCCCCTTCTCTTAGCAATGTCCAGAATCCATCAAACCCAAGCCCCCGCAACAAAGTCATGAGTCCTCACCCCCTTAACAAAGCCTCCCCCCCCCCCACACTCCTTCCTTTCAAATGTCCCAAGTCCCCCTTCTCTTAGCAATGTCCAGAATCCATCAAACCCAAGCCCCCGCAACAAAGTCATGAGTCCTCACCCCCTTAACAAAGCCTTCCCCCCCCCACACTCCTTCCTTTCAAATGTCCCAAGTCCCCCTTCTCTTAGCAATGTCCAGAATCCATCAAACCCAAGCCCCCGCAACAAAGTCATGAGTCCTCACCCCCTTAACAATGCCTTAGTATTATAAGTCAAGCACCTGCACACTACCACTAAAATAGAAACGGTTCAAAACTACGGTTTCACAAGAAAATACCAACAGAGATTTTAAACTAATTTAGATTTTTATTCTGCAAGAATCTCTCGACAGCCATCTAATGACACAGACAATCAGATAGAACACTTCAATATATAGCCAGTGTTAAATATCGAACACTTAGACCTCAACCCCCCCCCCCCCCCCTCTTCCTTTCAAATGTCCCAAGTCCCCCTTCTCTTAGCAATGATGTCCAGAGCCTCTCAATCCCCGAGCACCATCAACAAAGTCACGAGCCCCCCCCCCCCCCCCATGTCCTTTTCCGGAGCCCCTCGCCCCCTCACCAGTGTCCGGAGCCCCTCGAAGCGCAGGTGCCTCCTGGCGGGGCAGGCGGCGCTCATCAGCTGGGACCGCACCGAGCCCCCGGAGCGCGGCCGCGCCTTGGCAGTGGACGCAGCGTTGGGGCAGTGGCACGACAGCGGGGCACCTTCGGTAGAACCGAAGCTCTCCACCTGTGGTAACATAAAACTTAATTGCTGTTATTCATTCCATTCCATTAAATCGTGTCGCTATCCCTTTCACACTTCGTTAAGGGCCTTCCATGAGCCAACTAGCTTATCTTCCAATATAATCAATTTGATAAAAAAAGCTATTTACAAAATGTTTATTACGATAAATACTATTTTTTAAATGCTTATTTATAACGTGATTCAATGTCGGTAAGTTGTAGTTCGCATAATTGCGCAAAACGGCCGTTTTTGGCACATTTGTGAACTACAACTTAGCTTGTCGCAATTATGCCATGTATTGGATATTGAAAAATAGTATTCATCCTAATAAACATTTTGTTAATAGCTTTTTTAATAAAACTGATTAAATTGGAAGATATTATTCTTTCAAGATTGGCGGCGCTAGTTGGCTCATGAGAAGGTTACGATAGAAAGGGACAGGACGCCTAAACGGTGGCTTAACTTTGAATTACGTTTATGAATAACAGCCAATGACAATTTTAGGAGATTATCGATCGGGCAAGAAGGAGGATCTTCTTTGAGCCTTTACCTAAACCAGGATATGACTTTTGGTCAATGTATACTTGAAGAGAGACCGTCTCCAACATCGATTATGCATTCTCTGACAGCTGTGACCAGCACACTGACACTTCACATAGCTGATCCTATGCTCAATGTTGACTACTGTTACTTATAACCCCTCCAGGTCTTCCAGGTGTTCCTCCAGGTCTTCCAGAAGTTCCAGGTGTTGGAGTCACTGACCTGGGGCAGACTGGGCCAGCACGTGATCTCGTTGTGGCTGAGGTCCAGCTGACGCAGGCCGCTCGGGTATGACGTCACGTAGGACATGGACCTGCAAAACAACAACAGTAAACCAGATGGAGGGATGACCAGCGCAAGATGACTGGCAGAGACTGGACGCAAAAGACCGAGAATTGGATTGGCGTGCCTTGAGAGAATCCTATGTCCAGCAGTGGACAGACGGCCTGATGATGAAGTAGCTGGTATTTGTAATGCCACTTCATCATCAGCCGTGTCAGGACACTGCTGGACGCAGACCTTTCCAAAGGCAGAATCACAAGGTAATGAGACTCCAGGCGCGTCATAGTGTCCTGGTACTTGGAATGCAACTTCATCAGCATCCGCCTGTGTCAGTCCACTGCTGGACGCATGATAATGAGACTCTAGCCGTGTCATAGTACCGTGGTACTTGTAATGCAACTTCATGATCATCAGCCATCGTGGGATATGCCTGTGACCAGCAGCGGAATGATGATAATGATGAAGTCGCATCACAAGTACCAGGAGCCCATGGCTAGCCCGGAGTCTCACTATGTCTCACTCCACACCCGCTGTGTCCACTCGGTCCGAAGCCCCGGCTCTTAGAGTCGCCCCCCAGTACCAGGGCACTATGAGCCGCCTGGAGTCTCACTATGTCTCACTCCACACCCGCTGTGTCCACTCGGTCCGAAGCCCCGGCTCTTAGAGTCGCATCCCCAGTACCAGGGCACTATGAGCCGCCTGGAGTCTCACTATGTCTCACTCCACACCCGCTGTGTCCACTCGGTCCGAAGCCCCGGCTCTTAGAGTCGCATCCCCAGTACCAGGGCACTATGAGCCGCCTGGAGTCTCACTATGTCTCACTCCACACCCGCTGTGTCCACTCGGTCCGAAGCCCCGGCTCTTAGAGTCGCACCCCCAGTACCAGGGCACTATGAGCCGCCTGGAGTCTCACTATGTCTCACTCCACACCCGCTGTGTCCACTCGGTCCGAAGCCCCGGCTCTTAGAGTCGCATCCCCAGTACCAGGGCACTATGAGCCACCTGGAGTCTCACTATGTCTCACTCCACACCCGCTGTGTCCACTCGGTCCGAAGCCCCGGCTCTTAGAGTCGCATCCCCAGTACCAGGGCACTATGAGCCGCCTGGAGTCTCACTATGTCTCACTCCACACCCGCTGTGTCCACTCGGTCCGAAGCCCCGGCTCTTAGAGTCGCATCCCCAGTACCAGGGCACTATGAGCCGCCTGGAGTCCCACTATGTCTCACTCCACACCCGCTGTGTCCACTCGGTCCGAAGCCCCGGCTCTTAGAGTCGCATCCCCAGTACCAGGGCACTATGAGCCGCCTGGAGTCTCACTATGTCTCACTCCACACCCGCTGTGTCCACTCGGTCCGAAGCCCCGGCTCTTAGAGTCGCATCCCCAGTACCAGGGCACTATGAGCCGCCTGGAGTCTCACTATGTCTCACTCCACACCCGCTGTGTCCACTCGGTCCGAAGCCCCGGCTCTTAGAGTCGCATCCCCAGTACCAGGGCACTATGAGCCGCCTGGAGTCTCACTCCACACCCGCTGTGTCCACTCGGTCCGAAGCCCCGGCTCTTAGAGTCGCATCCCCAGTACCAGGGCACTATGAGCCGCCTGGAGTCTCACTATGTCTCACTCCACACCCGCTGTGTCCACTCGGTCCGAAGCCCCGGCTCTTAGAGTCGCACCCCCAGTACCAGGGCACTATGAGCCGCCTGGAGTCTCAATATGTCACACTCCACACCCGCTGTGTCCACTCGGTCCGAAGCCTCAGCCCTTTAAGTCACATCACAAGTACCAGGACACTATGATGATGACAGAGTTTAGTCTCACCTGAGCGAGTTGTACGCCATATTGAGCCTTGTGAGCGCGGGCGCGCGACAGGCGAGCGCGGCGGGCACGCACGTGAACTGGTTGTGCGACAGGTTGAGTGACGTCAGCGGGCACGCACCTTCCTCTCCATCCGATACTGGCACTGCCTCCTCCACGGGCGCCAGGACCCCGCGCCAGGGGTGCGCGCGACGGGCCTCGGAACAACTAAGGGAATTCGATAATCATATAATTAGGATATCCCACTCATTGATAAGACATACTCGAGAATATGACATCCTACTCATTAATGGGACATGATACTCGAGAATAACACATCCCACTCAATAATGGGATATCATACTCGAGAATACCACATCCCATTTATTAATGGGACATGATACTCGAGAATATGACATCCTACTCATTAATGGGACGTGATACTCGATAAGACTGAAAAGGACATCACACTCATGAATATGATATCTAACTCATAAACAAGACATCACAAATCATGAATAAGACATCATAAATCAGAATAAAGATATCTAAGTCCTAAATAAGACATCACAAATCATGAATAAGACATCATAAGTCAGGATAAAAATATCCAAGTCCTAAATAAGACATCACAAATCATGAATAAGACATCATAAATCAGGATAAAGATATCTAAGTCCTAAATAATACATCACAAATCATGAATAAGACATCATAAATCAGGATAAAGATATCTAAGTCCTCAATAATACATCATAAATCATGAATAAGACATCATAAATCACGATAAAGATATCTAAGTCCTACATAAGACATCATAAATCACGATAAAGATTTCTAAGTCCTAAATAAGACATCACAAATCATGAATAAGACATCATAAATCACGACAAAGATATCTAAGTCCTAAATAAGACATCACAAATCATGAATAAGACATCATAAATCAGGATAAAGATATATAAGTCCTAAATAAGACATCATAAATCATGAATAGGACATCGTCAATCAGGATAAAGACATCTAAGTCCTAAATAAGACATCCTAAATCATGAATAAGACATCATAAATCAGGATAAAGATATCTAAGTCCTAAATAAGACATCACAAATCATGAATATGATATCTAACTCATGAAGAAGACATCACAAATCATGAACTCCACACTCATGGATACCGTTGAGTGAGATCTGAACATCTTGGCCAGTAATTATCATAAGCACACCCCTGATCTCAGGCTCTCACGCGTCACTCCCCCACTCACACTGCGTTCCCGGCGCGGTCGCCCAGCGCCGGCACCCCGCCGTCGTCTTCGGGTGAGTCGCTCTCACTGCGCTCAATGGACGGGCTGCGAGACGATGATATCTGCAAAAATGTATATAAAAAAATTCAAATCAAATCACTTTATGTGCTGCATGTTTCACCGTTACGTAGCATCTTGTCAAATTCGCCTCCGTTTGCGGTCTGGAACTAAGAAATATTTCGACAAATCGTTTTTTTTTATTTTTACCCATCTGCGCAAGAAGGAGGGTTATGTTTTTGGAGTGTATGTATGTAAACCGAAGCCTAAATCAAGTGTCTTATTTTGTAAACAAAAACTACCCTACGCTACTAACATTTTAAGCTGTTCTGTGATTATTGCATAGTTATTTTCACATTATTAGATCGGATCACTTTATTTGTCACAATGATGAACAGGTTCAATCAATCAGTTCCTTCAGTGTTACATCACAACAGGTAATTAGACGATCATATTTGTTTACAAAATAAGACACTTGAAGCTCCATTCAAGCCAAATCCAAAGCTCCATTGAAATGTGGCAATGTCATTTAAACATTTAACCATCAATAATACCTATTTATTTTATAAAAATTGGTGCTTAAAAAAGTAACAAACTTTAATAGAATCTCTCTTGTCCGTAGGTGACCAAAGGTAATCTCTCTTGTCCGTAGGTGACCAAGGGTAATCTCTCTTGTCCGTAGGTGACCAAAGGTGGGGGCAAAACTCCATTGAAATGTGACAATGTCATTTTTCGCAGTTTTTTTAAATTATGTTTATCGCTTAAATCCTCACCGATGGTGTGTTGAACATGAAGTGAGAGCCTGCGGCGGGCGAGGCGCTCAGCTGTGAGCACGAGTCGGACGGGGACACCAGCGCGCCGGGGCTGGCCGCCGGGCTCTGGGGACATACCACATACTGTGTGACATCGACTTTCAAATATATTTATTTGTAGAAACGGGTTCCAGTGATCTTGGTAATGTTATAGGTTCCTCCGAATCTTGCCCATCTAGAGCATACAAACATTTCATTGAGGATCGTAATGTCATAGCTATAGAAGATGCATGTAAATTAAAAAAATAGAAATAAAATTTATAAATTATGTCAAATCGATGAATCCTGACGGAAGGCCACTAAATTATAATAACATTTGTGTATTAACATTTTGCGTAATTTAACTTTAAATAGATTTGTAGGTACTTTCTTTAAATCATTGGGTATCTTATTATATATTTCTGGGGCCATATGTAGTACGCTTTTCCGCTTCAGCGCTGTACTGTACCTACTGTGTAGTCGCCAATTCGTTTTTAGTTTTTGCCAAGCGCTGAGAGCGATAAGTTAGGGTTTCAAAAGACTTTACAAACACTGTGAAGTAGACATAGCAGAGATGAGCTGTCTCTACATAATAGGGTACATAACAAGTATCGAAAATTATATGTTTTTCATTATACAGAATTTGATTTACGCATTATCCATGCTCGGTGAATAAATTAGAACATGATGGAAAAATTGACGACATGGATGAAAAGGTCGCAGGTTCAAGTCCTGCCCACGGCAAGAATTTTTTCATCATGTTCTAATTTATTCACCGAGCATGGATAATGCGTAATTCAAATTCTGAGTAAAAATAGGAGCGCATCATCATATCATGTTTCTAACCGAATGTTAGACATGGTTGTCGATCTAATCTATGGACTATGGATGTTACGATGATAATCTATGTTAAGAGCAAAAAATCGATGTTTTAACGTCATGTTTTCTCAACATTGAACATTCCTAGTTTACTGAGGCCGCAATGACATCATGCCACAGATAATCATGGCGGACGCTGTTTTTGATAGAGGTTGGAAATATGCATTTTAAATTAAAGTTTTAGGTGTTTTAAAGGTACAGTCGACGACAGAGATAAGTATACAGGGGGCCTCAATAAGATTTTCTGAAAAACAACTGGACCGAATTTAATAATTCTTTTACAGTTACATAGTTTTAACTTTTATCTATCAAACAGTGAAATAATTATTGCAATAGGTCAAGTAGTTTTTGAGAAAATCTCAACCTTAAAAACTCTCCTGTACACCTTTCTGTGTTCCACCGTACCAAAAAATTCTGTAATTATAAATTAGTAGAACGATTAAGTAATTATAAATTAATAGAACGATTAACTATTAAAGACCAATTTTTTTTGAGTCAACAAAAATTCTTGCAATTGATCCATTGAGAGCTCGTGTCTCCTGCACTGACCTCTGATTCCTTGGTGGGCAGGTCCCTGAGGTGATTGAGCGCTGCGTTGAGGTCCCTGAGCGCGCGTCCGCTCCACACGGCCGCGGGCATCGCGCGCAGCTTGTTGTTGGACACGTCCAGCGTGCTGAGAGCGGGCAGCGAGAACAGCTCAGGGGGCAGCTCCTCGAGGCGGTTGTCCTGTCAAAATCAAATGACATTGCCACATTTCAATGGCGCTTTGCCCCACCTACAAAACTACGTGACCTTTGAAGCTGTACCTACCTAACATTTTGTTGGGGACTTATTACAGGTTTCATATTGCATAATCATAATCAGTATCATTCTCTACTACTCTCGCAACTCCTATAGCAGAATAACAAAAACAATGAATAATTCGCTTCGATTTCTTACTATTTTCTGAATTCTTAATTAAACTGTTTTTTCGACTCGCAACTTGTACAAAACTTTATTTTAAACCAATAATTTTAATAAAAAACGTAGATATTTTTACATATATTCGTTATCTTGTACATCTAGCGGTTGATGGTGGGGCAGAATCTGGAATTGTCATTTACAGTTTTCGGATTTTTTCCTTTACTTGTGCTATAAGACCTAGCTCCTTGCCTTTCATGATTCTAGGTCAACGGGAAGTACCCTATAGGTTTTGGTTTTCTTGCATTTTCATACAAACATGCGAGAAAATGCGACATAAAAAGCGATATCTTTTGATCTCTAAGTAATGTCGTTGGACTAACTCTTAGATATAAGTGTCAATTTATAGAATTTTAGGTCAAAATCCATTAAAAACGGAGTAACTCAATTTTATGCACCTGTAAATACACTTCCTGCAAAACAGGCGCGCTATAAACTTCAGGCCGGGATTTCCGCGAGCCTTTCTTCACTCTCCGTCCCTTACTGTCCAACTCATCTTCGAACGGATCCGAGGGAGACGGAAGACGTTCCAATTTGTTCTGAGCTGCGTTTAGATATCTGCGAATAAATATGATAAAATTGGATTAAAGAGTCCTGATTTGTGCAAGGCCTTTGACTGTGTGAATCACAGTATATAGTTCAGTAAAGTCGTTTGGTTGTTAATTTTAATAGTAATTAACGTCATCGCATACATTTTGACATGAAAATAATATTATAAAACCAAAAACACAGCCTACGGCTAAGTTTAGGAAAAAATTTCATCGGGTGTTTCACAGGGATGTATACTAGGACCACTATGTTTGCTGTACAGCAATATTAAAGTCTGTCTCTAGGGCAAGCGGAAAAAAGTACAATGATACGAAATAGTATGTAGACGTAGAGATAAAACGACACGTCTCGCTTTCCATATTAATGATACAGACTCACCCCACCCTACTATTTGCTATATAATTACTGCTGCAAGATATTGTAAGCGATAACAAAGTGTATTAAAGTCAAAGTCATCCTGCTACAGGTCTATGGGGTTAAATAAGCGATCGTCAAAATATTTATGACAATATCTTTTTTACCTCAGAATACGATCGAAATGTGATAACCACGTCACTTAGGCCCGTGAAGTCTGAGCTCAAACCGCCCTCAAGAGCGAATTCAGCTAATACACTCTCAAGACGTGATCCATTTCAAGTATGTCATTTATTAATAAACCAATCTTGAGGGCGTACAGACACAGCCGCCCTCCTGTTACAGGAATAGGGGTAAGTGGTCAAAGTCAAATTTCTTTATTGCAAGTAAGCACGTTGAGTACATTTTTGCACGTCAATATATTTTTTGAATTTACATTTACACCACTTTGCAAGGAAAAGCCAACGCTGAGGAGAAAAAGTGGCAAAAAACTCTCAGCAACACATCTGTTAAAACAATGATAATACAATGATTACTTAATAACTATACAGTACGTAACTATTACTATTGTTAGTAAGTTTATCCCTCATGCGGAGCCGGCGACACACACCATGCATGTTCATCGTTTAAATAGTCATCTATCCTGTAATACGCCTTCTTAACAAGTGGTCCTTTAATGAAAGCGACACGTATCCTTTACATCATCAGTCTATTTATATGTCCCCACTGCTCGGGCACAGACCTTCCCTCACATCGAGGGAGCTCGGGCCATAACCCACCACGCGAGCCCAGTGCGGGTTGGTGGATTTCACATGCCTTAGATTTTTTTTTCTTCTACGACATGCAGGTTTCATCACGATGTTTTTTCCTTCACCGTTTTGAGAGCACTCGGTAAATGTACGTAAGTTTTTCCGTCGAAAAAACCGAGGATAACTCATTGGTACATGACTGCCCTGGCTGGGAATCGAACCTGGGTCCTCCATATTGCAAGAACATTGACCCAACCACTGAGCCACCGAGCTCTCTGTATCCTTTTATTTCAGCATAATAACATGCGGCCCCGCGTGTGGTTGTGGGGGGGAGGGGCGCCTTGGGAGACTGACACGGGCTGATGATGATGATGAAGCGTACCTTAAGCTAATCATAGTAAACAGCTCCGGCGGTAATTCCCGCAGCTCGTTATTGGAGACGTCAACTCGAGTGACGGCGTGCAGTGCGGCCGATGAGCTGCTCAGCTTGGAGTTGACGCGGAGAGCGGCCGTGCGGAGCCAGGACACCCTGGGGGAACACAGGTTATTTATTTTATTAATGGAATCGATAGTTCGTCATTTGCCAATGTCATGTTACAAAATATTCAAGATCATAGTCCTCTCTCTTCATCCAGAGGAGTCGCCGTAGCGTCGTCACTCTGGACGAAGCAGCTCGACAGTCACGCTCACCCGAGCTCTTGACTTTAGCACGAAACTTCAGATCTTGCTCAAATTATGCAATAAATTCAACATACTGTCATTTTCTGATTAATTTAACGTGATATTAAACACAAAATAACCACTGTAACACTGGCTAACCCCACAAGACTCATCCAGAAAACTTCATGGTTTCAGCTAGGCTAACCCAAGAAAACACATCCAGAAGACTTTGTGGTTTCGGCTAGGCTAACCCCAGAAGCCACATCCAGAAAACTTCGTGGTTTCAGCTAGGCTAACCCCAGAAGACACAGCCACTCTCTAGCCTGTGGGTTATATTATGTGTTTGGCTCCTTCCCATGAGCTGCAAAGCGAACCTATTGAGTTACAACTTTAGGGATATCCCTCCGTATAAGGGATAGGGGAACAAATGATGCCAACGGCTCGAAGTGTCACACTGGCACCCGATCAGGATAAGATAACAGCGTTGGGTGAGATAAGGACCTCGATAGATGACCTCTAGTTACTTTTCATCTGCCACGTCAGCGCTGCGTCACCGTCACCTCATCCCCCCCTGCCACCCCCACCCACCTGAGCTTCGCCAGCTGGCAGCGCAGGTCCCGCCAGCTGACCATGACGGGCGTGGCCGGGCACAGCGCGTTGTACGTCAGCGCAGCGTCACCGTCGCGGCCGCGGAACACGGTCTCGGATATTGACGACTTGTTCAGCTTGTAGTCCGGGTCGGGGTACGCCTGGTGACAGACAAACTGGGACTGAGGATGTTGCATTACAAGTACCAGGAGTCAATATGTCTCACTCCACACCGCGCAGTGTCCACTCGGTCCGAAGCCCCAGCTTTTAGAACCGCATCCCCAGTACCAGGGCACTATGAGCCGCCTGGAGTCTCATTAGAATGCTGTTCAGGCCTGATGGCTGATGATGAAGCCGTATCACAAGTACCAGGGCACTATGAGCCGCCTGGAGTGTGATCTCACCTTCGTGGCCAGTATGAGCGCCATGAGGTCCGTGAGCCCGTGTCGGGCGCACTCTGCGAGCGCGCGTCCGTGCGGGTCGCGCGCGCCGTGTTGCAGCAACAGCTCGGCTAGCGGCGCGTTCGCGGCGCGCGCGGCGAGCGACAGCGCCGTCCACGGGGCGTCTTCTGACAACATGACAATAGGGCTACGTGTTAGTGACGTCTTCCTGGATCTCACAAAAGCCTTTGACACCATCTCGATTAAATTTCTACTGAAAAAAACTAAAGAATATTCGCATGACATTTCTGGCTCTAGATTGTATCAGGAGCAATATAGACGAACAAAAACAGGCCAAAAGTTTTGACCTATGTAAATGATAGAACTAAAAATATAATTGGAGTCCCACAAGGAGGTAAGTTGGGACCGTTACTTTTCCTCAATATAAATAACATGTACGTAACTGATCGTGTTATGTCTTGTGTTTGTCCAATCGTGTATCGGTATTCATCAGTCCCTAAATAGGCACCCCAAGATTGCTATATATTTTTTTCAGACGTTTAATTTCAGTAGTTAGTGCCGTAGCCTCCATAGAAACTCTGTAAATCCGCGCATACGAAGCCTTAATAAGGCGTGTTATGTGTGACTGACTGTCTGTATGCTGTCCGCGCGCCGGCGAGGGCGAGGGCGCGGCCGCGCGCGCGCCGCACGACGCGGCCGACGCGCTGCGCGAGCGCCTCCGAGCGCGGGGAGAGCTTATCTGGAATACAGTTTAGGCAGTTTTATTAAATGAATATTTTGTCAATCATATCAACCACATTTGGCAACTATGACAAATACGCAAATACGAATATCCAAATGAAGTGTCACCATTACAAATACCGAAAACAACATTATTTGAAGAAAAGGAAAAATATGCTCGTGCCCCATGGTCCCTCGTGCCGGACCCCCCTCATTGGTCCCTCGTGCCCCCCCCCCCATTGGTCCTTCGTGCCGGACCCCCCTCATTGATCCCTCTTGCCCCCCCCCCCATTGTCCTTCGTGCCGGACCCCCCTCATTGGTCCCTCGTGCCCCCCCCAAGGTCCTTCGTGACGGCCCCCCCTCATTGGTCCCTCGTGACCCCCCCCCCCCCATGGTCCCTCGTGCCCCCCCCATTGTCCTTCGTGCCCCCCCCATGGTCCTTCGTGCCGGACCCCCCTCATTGGTCCCTCGTGCCCCCCCCCGTGGTCCTTCGTGCCGGACCCCCCTCATTGGTCCCTCGTGCCCCCCCCCCATGGTCCCTCGTGCCCCCCCCCATGGTCCCTCGTGCCCCCCCCCCCCCCCCTCATGGTCCTTCGTGCCGGACCCCCATCATTGGTCTTTCGTGCCCCCCCCCCCCACAATGGTCCTTCGTGCCGGCCTCTCACCTGTTCCGTCCCCGGCGCGTGCGCAGTGGCGTCCCCCGCGGCGCCGGCCGCCAGCAGGCGCCGCACGAGGCGCGCGTGGCCGCCGCGCACCGCAGCACTCACGCAGCTATCGTCGCCGCGAACGCTGTCCACGTCCAATGGACGGAGGCGGTGCTCGGTGGGACACTCCTGGTACAGTCGAAGACAGAGATAAGTATACAGGGGGCCGCAATAAGGTTGAGATTTTCTCAAAAACTACTGGACCGAATTTAATAATTCTTTTTTTTTCATTATATTTTCTAAGGTCATTGTGTGACTTGTGACGTACTTAGTTCAAAAAAAATTCAGTCAAAAGTCAAAGTCAAATTTCTTTATTGCAAGTAAGCACGTTGAGTACATTTTTGCACGTCAATATATTTTTTGGAATTTACATTTACACCACTTTGCAAGGAAAAGGTGCCAACGCTGAGGAGATTCAACGCTCAGTTTTGATTTACTAAATACTAGGTCACTATGAGCCGCCTGGAGCCCCGTCCGCCCGAGTGTGGGTCACTGACCTGCTTGCCGCCCCCCGTGAGCTTGCTGACGATGGCGTGTATGCCGAGCGAGATGCCGGCGCGGTGCGGACTCAGTGCGGCCGACACGGGGGGCGAGGGGGGAGCGGCCGCGGCGGGAGGGGAGGAGGCCTGCAAACATACCTGTATTAGTCATAGATTAATAACACTTGTTACTACCCCGTCAATACACACACCAGCCCCGCCGATAAACACACCTCTGCTCAGCCCCTACGCACCTTTCTGCTCTATTCATATACACACCTGCCCCATTCCTACAAATATCTGTCCTACAATTGCTAGGAGGCTGGGGAAATTGTATGACAGATATTGCTATATAGCTGTATGTATTCGCGGTGTAGGGGGATTTATGGGCGGGGGGGGGGGGGGGGGGGGGCTGGGTCGGTGTGTATAGGCGGAGCAGGTGTGTGTATTAGCGAGATAGGTGGCACACCCACCTATCCCGCTAATACACACACCATAAACACCTCTACACCGTGAATACACACACCTGCCCCCGACAATACACCTACATGCCCCGCCCATATACGCACCTGCACCGCCCCAATATCTGTCCTACACATGCCCCAGCCCCCTACCACACCTACTACCTCGCAAATAAACGCCCTATCCCGCCAATACACACACCTACCCCGTCCATAAACCCCTTCCCCGCCCATGAACACCCCTACACCTGGAATACATACACCTGCCCCGCCCATAACCCCTTACCCCGTCAATACACACACCTGCCCCGCCAATACACACACCTGCCCCGCCAATACACCTACATGACCCGCCCATACACGCACCTGCCCCGCCCCGGCGGCCGTGCGCGCGCTGACGCCGTGCCCCAGCAGCGCCTCGGCCACGGCCGCGTTGCCCAGCGTGCACGACACGTACAGCGCGCTCTGCCCGCTCACGTCACGGGCGTTCACGTCGAACGCGGCAGAGTACTCCCATTGGCCGGTCACGTCGCTACAATACAAACAGCACGAGTTGAGTGAGACTGCGGGCCAACCATGGGCTCCTGGTACTTGTAAAACCACATCATCATCATTTTCAACCAGTGTCAGGCCACGCAGGACTCTCCCCCCACTCGCCACACGCGGGGCCGCATGCTAATGTGACTCCAGGCGGCCTCAAGATTGGTTTATTAATAAATGACATACTAGAGATCACGTCTTGAGAGTGTATCAGCTGAATTCGCTCTTGGGCGGGTTTGAGCTCTATTAATACGGGCCTAAGTATGCCTTACGTCTCTCTGAATCTCCAACCTGCAGAGCCTGTGGTGACAAAACGGAGTCCATGAAACACCTACTGTGTGAATGTGACTCACTGGCTAGAAAGCGAATGAGTCTCCTGGGGTCGACCTATCCGGAACCAGAAGACTACAGGCTCCTTCCCATGAGCTGCATAGCGGACCTACTGAGTTACATCTTTAGGGAGGAGGAAGGAGCATAAAGGAAAGGGGAGAGCACAAAAGATCCCAATGGGTCGAAGTGCCGCCACATTGGCACCCAATCAGGATAAGATAAGATAAGATGCCTTACGTGTAAACATTGAGCACGCTCTCAGGGTAAGTGTATTCGAGCAGCAGGGTGACCAGGGATGGGTGCCCGCCGATGCACGCCGCGTGGATAGGCAGCCATTTCTCCACCGTCTCTTGCTGGAGACAAGAGAGATTCTGTTAGATACGACTTCGGTAGGGACTTATAGTATACTGCGTCCTATGGCGCAGTCACAGCTGACGTCTGACGGCTTCTGAGGCCTTGGTACAAGAGAAATACCTGCATAGATTGTGGCATATGTGCCTGAAGCAGCTACCACTATGCTTTTCATAGTACCTTGTTATTTCTGCTTACCTGGTAGATACAATACTGAGCCTGTCTTTCTGCTATCCTGTTACGTGTAAGTAGATCCACTTGGAATAGACCACGGATACCTTCCATGACATCTATGAGACAGTAGCGACAATCGCCTACTGTTCATGCTGCCCTGGTACCTGATACTGTATGTATTCTTCTAGAAACTGCGTCAAAAGGAACTTCACAGTCTTCATAGGCTTTATTACGACAGTATCCCAATGTTTCTGATATCCTGGTACCTTACACATACAAAAGCTTCTAGAAACTGCGCCAAAAATTGCTTCTGGAGCTTCGTAATCTCTGTAACGACTGTATCCTAATGTTTCTGGTCCCCTGGTACCTGCACAGCCTCCGGGAATTGAACAAGCAGCAGCTTCACGACCTCTACGTGTCCGTGGTACGTGGCTATGTACAGCGAGCAGCACTTACTAAGGAAACTGCCTCGTGATCGATGAGACATTGTAGACAGTAGCGATAATATCCTCTTGTTTCTGCTGCCCTGGTACCTGACACATACAAAAGCTTCTAGAAAGCGCGCTAGAAGTAACTTCAGGACCTCCGTAACTAAGCTCTGTAGTCATCAAACTACAGTATCCTAATGTTTTATGCTGCCTTGGTATCTGATACACATAAAAACTTCTAAAAACTGCACTAGAAGTAGCTTCACGATCTTCATAGGCATAGTCATCGAACTACAGTATCCCAATGTTTCTGATATCCTGGTACCTTACATATACAAAAGCTTCTAAGTGCGTCAAAAGGAACTTCACAGTCTTCATAGGCTTTATTACGACAGTATCCTAATGTTTCTGCTATCCTGGTACCTTACACATACAAAAGCTTCTAGAAACTGCGCCATAAATAGCTTCTGGAGCTTCGTAATCTTTGTAACTGCAGTATCCTAATGTTCCTGCCCCCCTGGTACCTGCACAGCCTCCGGGAAGTGCGCCAGAAGCAGCTTCACGACCTCCGCGTGACCGTGGTACGTGGCTATGTACAGCGGGCAGTACTGGGTGACCGGGTGCGCGCGGCCGTCTGCGCCCGCGTCCAGTAAGGATGCCACGGCTGACGTCAGCCCGGCTTCTGAGGCCCTGGTACAACAGATTGCGATAGTTGACGAAAATTGAAAAAAGGAACCCTTATAGGATCACTTTGTTGTCTGTCTGTCTGTCAAGACCTATATCTCAGAAACGCGTGGACGGATCAAGTTGAAATTAATATCTAATACTCAGGTCTGCAACCTCATGCAGACGGGAATAACATCAAAGTTCTACGTCAACGCAATCAAAAGATATGGCCGTTTATGACGATTTTTCTCGCATTTTTGTTAGAAAACATGAACATGAACATATAGCACCACTCCAGCCAGGTCGTGCCTGACCCGGATAGCCCGAGGACTATCCAGATGCACCGGAGGGCACTGATTTTGTATGGGGGAGACACGCTCTGGGATGGGAAGGAAGGTAGCCCAACCGCAACCAGGCTACCACAGCCAACGGATTATGCAATCTAGCGCCAGCAGGAATTAGGAGGGATGGGTGTGAGCGTTGATGATGATGCCGCTGGTGCTGCCGTGGGTCGCCTATTTTCGAATTCTTTCTCTGGTTTCCTTTTATCTTTTGACGGCGGAGCTCTGAGGATTCACGTGACAATCATTCTCTGTTCATTCGTCTCGCAGTGTCCATTTCAGTGTCGGATTCGCGTTTTTAGTAGATTTGGTATTCAGCTGTCCTTAGTTGATGGTTGTCCCTGGTGGGTTCCTTCCGTTATGATTGTACTTAATTATAATAGATGAAGTGTCTCCTCTTGAAGTATTCTTCACGCGATGCATGATGGCTGCTTAACGAATGTGGGGCTGCGGTCTTAGGATATGTTCGTGTTTGGTACGTGTAGGCAGGAAAGATCGGCCCCGGGCGACGCGACGTTTTTTCATTCTTCAACCGCGAAATCTTCGTTTTTGATCTGCTGTCTGATTCATTACTTTTAAGTTCAAAATTACGAGTCCCTACTCGATATGAAAAGTATCGTATACTTTTCATATCGTGCAGAGACTCGCAATTCTGAACTATGAACCAATTGAAATCACACTCTTTGTATTTGACTCGTTGGTCTTAATAACAACTTGTATGGGGTGGCATTTCTCCGTCAGCCAACAATTAGTACCTTTTTTATGATAGTTTGCCCTACGAGCGGGAGGGCGCGCGGCTCCTGCATTGTCCAGTTTGTCACACGTGTTTGTGTGATTACAGTCGAGGCCCGTTGTTCATTACTTCGTGAGTCCTTGATTTAATTTAGTAGTTTTGGCTTTCTGCAATTTTCTATTACACAGTTATATCTTCAATGCAGTTATATCTTCAATGTAGTTATATCTTCAATGCAGTGTTATATCTTCAATGCAGTTATATCTTCGCTACTATATTAGTAAACGATGCACCTGACGTCACTGACCCGCAAGCATAATTCACTAGTATATTTTACACAAACACATCACTAAAGTAAACTCACTAAAAACTACTTAATCCTGGCAACATAATTATGTTGTTATATCCATATATTTCTTCCTTTCCACGTATTGCACTGTAAGCCGCCTCTTCCAAAAGAATAAATTCTCTACCTGAAGGTTGTCTGGAAGAGATCGCTCTCAGCGACAAGACCGCCTGTTGCAATAAAATATGTTTATCTTATGTTGAGTATCTTCGTGTTGCGAAGAGGCGTGGTTTAGTTTGTTGCAATAGTTTCGCTGTGCGAGAACGTTGCTGTCGTTGTTTGCTGGCTCTGCTGGTGCTTCATTCTGGACTCCGCGTGTTTGTCGATGCTGCTGTCGTCGTGTTCGTAGTGGGTGCCTCCTTCACCTTGTTCCAGTAGCTACGCTGTTGCACCTGTTTCTTTTGCCTTAGGGAGTATATTGAGACTGGTTTGTAATAGGTAGATAACATCTGTTTCATCACAGTATGGTTGTTGAGCGGCTCCTCGTAGGTATTGTTACGATGATTGTATCACCGTCCTTATTTTTTTGTAAACGTTAAAGTAACCAACCAGTATACACCTATACCGACACTAGGTACACTCGAATAGGTAATCACAAACCTAAGTGTTAGCCAAAATTACACAGCAACGCAAAAGTTTCCCTCCTTCGGGCCATTGAGCTAATATTAATAATAGCTTAATGCTTCGGGCATAGTTTTAGGAATTCCAAAAAAAATATTCAAGACGGTCAATTTTAGATGGCTTGCGTCGTAGGTAGTATCCTATTGTCTTCTATTTTTATGGTAGGGTCGCATCGCAATGCAAGCCAATTCGGAGAAAGTCGCACATCTGCTAGACAGATTCATTTGAACTTGTCGTATTGCCTTGTTTTTTTCTAGTGTCGCTTACATTGATCTTGGAAATTTAGTACACTTGGCGTGGCCTTGTTGCCTTGTTAATGCACAAAAATACATTCATTATTACAAAAATAGTAGTGATTGTGTCCCTATGTCCTGTTGCAATTGCATAAAATTCCGTCGTTGTACTTAACTCCGATCGCTGTTCTTGTAGCTAGGTTGGTTGGTGTAAGTGCTGTATCATGCGTATAATTAAAACGGTCTCACCCGATTTGTAGGTCCTGCCTGTTAGTAGAGTTTCAGCCGGCTTCGATGATCTAACTGTGTCTTAAATAAATCACTTAACCAAATCACTATATTCAAATGGAACTTGTACTACACTTCACCCACTTTAGAAATATAATTACTTAAAATTAGCACTGTTTCACTAGTTTTTGCACAAAATTGCACTTTTCTATGGAGAGAGGAGATTGCGCTGTTTTGGACTGTAATCCAAGCGGTTACGGTTTACTCGATACCACTGCGTCGGCGCAGGCTTGGCGGCCCAAACAAAAAAAAATGTTTGGGACAAAAGGCGTTTTACGGGCCGCTTCGCGCGGGCCGGACTCGTCTAGGGACACGACCGCTCTCCTTGCCGGCCCAGATGGCTCTCCTTCTCGCATTTTTGTTAGAAAACGCAAAAAAATCTCATAACCTATAGGGTACTTCCCGTTGAGCTAGAATCATGAAATTTGGCAAGAAGCTAGGTCTTATAGCACAAGTAAAGGAAAAAATCCGAAAACTCTAAATTTAACATCACATCCCCCGAAAAATTTTTTTTTCTTTTTACAAACTTTTATTAAGTTGCGTTGCACGGAAGCCTCGGGGCGCGAGTCCGATTCGCACTTGGCCCGTTTTATTTAAACATGATGAAAAATTTCTTGCCGTGGGCAGGACTTGAACCTGCGACCTTGTCATTCCGTGACACTCTCTTACCAACTGAGCCACCACAGGCCACAGTCCGACCCCAGAAAATCTTAATCGTATTATACTAAAGAGTAAACTAACACATAAAGCAACGTGTTAGCGCCCCCAGGAGTCATGTTGACGACGAGCCCGGCTGCAGGTCCCATGGCTCCCAGCCGGGTCTTCAGCTGCTGGGTCTCGCCGCGGGCAATCAGCTCACGCAGCTGGGCGTGCTGGGAATGCCTCGCGCGCTCCTGGGCATCTGGGGACAATGGTCTGGTCAGTTATGGGCTTCAAGGCCTGGAAATAGCCAGACCAAGCACACCAGCAGATATGGTAGGTACGAAGGGGTTCAAATAAAAAGATGATACAGCAGTTTATTTTAGCCGTTATACTGTAGGGGCGTGTAGTCTAGTAGCGAGCACACGTTGAAAACGATCGTACAAGTTAAGCGACGCTGGGCGAGGTCGCTCAGTGGTTGGGTCAATGGACTTGCAATATGGAGGTCCCAGGTTCGATTCCCAGCTAGGGCAGCCATGTAACAATGAGTTATCCTCGGTTTTATCGACGGAAAAACTTACGTACATTTACCGAGTGCTCTCAAAACGGTGAAGGAAAACATCGTGATGAAACCTGCATGCCGTAGAAGAAAAAAAAAATCTAATGCATGTGAAATCCGCCGCACCGCACTGGGCCCGCGTGGTGGATTATGGCCCGAGCTCCCTCGATGTAAGGGAAGGTCTGTGCCCGAGCAGTGGGGCAATATAAATAGACTGATGATGATGGGCGAGGTCAGGACCTGGGGGTGACCGCTAGTGACACTTTCATCTGAACCCCTCACGTGAGATGCATGCAGGTAGGTATAATAGAAACAACGATTGCGTTAGAAAGCCGGTTTATTACTGAGGATCAGCTGGCCGTGTGGCCGGCGCGCGTACACCATATGTATAGATATACACCAGCACGGCAAGCAGTTGGTCCCGGTAGCTGTCGCTTGACAGCAGTCGTTAGGCCGCGTCAGAGGCCTACGGGCGGCCTGAATAACCCTAACAAATAGGTGCGGTCACTAAACCACACGAGAAAAGAAGAAGACTGTAAAAATCTGCCATTACATTGGATATTTATGGACCAGAACCAGAGAGGAAGAGCTGCCTCCCAGTACATTGAAAGAACTTCGTAGAGGTATACTTCTACAGTCTTTATGGTCAGTCTGTCTGTCTGTGTCGATGTTCCGGAATCACGTCAAAACTACTGGAAGGATTTTGATGGGACCTTCACTAGGAGATAGCTCCAATATCCGGGCACCACATAGGCTATGAGCCATTGCGGTATGTGATGTGGAACCACGGGACCAGGGAGGAAGAGCTGCCTCCCAGGACATTGAAAGAACTTCGTAGAGGTATACTTCTACAGTATTTGTCAGTCTGTCTGTCTGTGTCGATGTTCCGGCATCACGTCAAAACTACTGGAAGGATTTTGATGGGACCTTCACTAGGAGATAGCTCCAATATCCGGGCACCACATAGGCTATGAGCCATTGCGGTATGTGATGTGGAACCACGGGACCAGGGAGGAAGAGCTGCCTCCCAGGACATTGAAAGAACTTCGTAGAGGTATACTTCTACAGTATTTGTCAGTTTGTCTGTCTGTGTCGATGTTCCGGCATCACGTCAAAACTACTGGAAGGATTTTGATGGGACCTTCACTAGGAGATAGCTCCAATATCCGGGCACCACATAGGCTATGAGCCATTGCGGTATGTGATGTGGAACCACGGGACCAGGGAGGAAGAGCTGCCTCCCAGGACATTGAAAGAACTTCGTAGAGGTATACTTCTACAGTATTTGTCAGTTTGTCTGTCTGTGTCGATGTTCCGGCATCACGCCAAAACTACTGGAAGGATTTTGATGGGACCTTCACTAAGAGATAGCTCCAATATCTGGGCACCACATAGGCTGTTATTCATAAACCTCGTTAAACCTCATCATCATCAGTCTATTTATATCGCCCCCACTGCTCGGGCACAGACCTTCCCTTACATCGAGGGAGCTGGGGCCACGATCCACCACGCGGGCCCACTGCGGATTGGCGGATTTCACATGCCTTAGATTTTTTTCTTCTTCTACGGCATGCAGGTGTCATCACGATGTTTTCCTTCACCGTTTTGAGAGCACTCGGTAAATGTACGTAAGTTTCTCCGTCGAAAAAACCGAGGATAACTCATTGGTACATGGCTGCCCTGGCTGGGAATCGAACCTGGGACCTCCGTATCGCAAGTCTGTTGACCCAACCACTGAGCCACCGAGCTCTCAGTTAAACCTCAATTCCCTTAAATCGTGTTGCTATCTCTTTCACAATTCGTTAAAAAAGGTTAAGATCGAAAGGGACAGGGGAGGGGGGGGGGGGGGGGGGGCCTAACGCCACCGTCGTAACTTTAAATCACGTTTATGAATGCGAGTCGGCTGTAAACCACTGCCGTATGTGATGTGGAGCCGCGTGACCAGAGAGGAAGAGCTGCCTCCCAGTATATTCAAAGTACTTCGTGGAGGTATATAGTAACGAAGTTTGTTACGATGCTGTCCTTTTTGGCAGCATCGTGTAGTTGGCCGGCTGAATTTAAAATTAATAGGGGTGTATTTAAAAACAAACTGTCACGTTTTTCACTGGATTTCGTTTAAAATGGTTGATATTCTCAATTTTCTATTTTTAAAGATTTTCTAAAATTATTAAAGAACCATTATTTCCTGTTATAAATAAACCTAGTATCCAGATATACATATTTATTTTAATTTATTGCTCGCTTCGCAACAAGTTTTCAGGATTCAGTACCTACCTCCCTCCCTCCACGGGTCAGCAACATCATCAGAAAAGTACAGCGACACATCGAACGCCGCCTCCGTCTCTGCGCTGCGCCGCCGCCTGTGATTGGTCGGCGCGGCCGAACGCACACGAAACGACCCGAATCGACGGAGCATCGTGCTGTGATTGGTCGACGGTGACGTGATAGGGCGTTGTGATTGGTTGACGATGCATTTGATGGTTTTGAGGTTAGTTTTTGTACGCTTTAGGTATATGAGTTAGGACTAAATGATGATCTTTGAAATATATATGATGTTTCCTAAACGCGGTTAAAGATGCTGATGTTTTTGCCGATCCATGGTGTTCTCTGTATAGAAGTATATACAGGGTGGCCTAGAATTCATTCGACAAAATTAAATGTATGGTCAGACTTGTGATATACATTAATTCTGCACAGCGTTTAAGTAAATTAAACAATTTGGGGGAAAAATAAAAATAATTGTTGGCAACTGGCTGGAAAGGTGATGTCATTTTATATGGAATTTTATATTACTTTTTAAATGCTTTTGTTTTTACGTTCCTATTTTCAGTCTGTAAAAGTTCCTCCAATAAACCACATCTTCATCAGATCATATTTGTAGTTTTACTTCTCCATCATCCAGCCTTCAGCTCTAACAAATAATATTCACAATAAATTTCAAAAAAATATCAAAAAAATATTATTTTACAATTAAAACTATAGTTATTACTACAAATTATTATATATAAACGGATATCACTCACTTATATTGTTGAAGTTGGCAATTAGACCGACAGTTTCGACCGATTTCAACGGTCTTCAGTGCGCGAAGAAACGTCACCGGCGACGCGGAAGTATTGCGCTCACCTTGAAAAAGACCGTCGAAATCGGTCGAAACTGTCGGTCTAATTGCAGACTTCAACAATATATATTATTATTATAATGATCAGCCTAGCGATCCAGAGGGGAAATGCCGCCAGCATTTTGGGCACGTTGCCGGACAACGGGGATCGGTTGAACTATCTGTAATGCTAAACCATTCAGATAGTTCAACCGACCCTTTGTATATATAGTTTTTAGTTTAGTTTAGTTTATATATATATATATTTTTAGGTTAATATTATAATAGTTACTTAGAATTTTTATTATTGTTATCTGAATAAATTATTAAACTTATTATATTATTAATTTGATGTGCATAACGATGCACATCAAATTAATAATAATAAGCAGTAACGACTGTGCTTTGAATTTTTTTGCCAGAAAGTGTCACGACGTTGACAGAGAGGAAATTTAAGATTTTCATTAAAGGAACACTTGTTAAGAAGGCGTATTACAGGATAGATGACTATTTAAACGATGAACATGCATGGTGTGTGTAGCCGGTTCCGCATGAGGGATAAAGTCTAGATTACTAACAATAGTAATAGTTGTGTAATACTTAGTTATTAAGTAATGGTGTAATATTATTATATTATTTTAAAAGATGTGCTGCTGAGAGTTTTTTGCCACTTTTTCTCCTCAGCGTTGGCACCTTTTCCTTGCAAAGTGATGTAAATGTAAATTCAAAAATATTTTGACGTGCAAAAATGTACACAACGTGCTTACTTGCAATAAAGAAATTTGACTTTGACTTTTGACTTTTTTCATTTTGAGGTTATTTTTATTTTTTGCAACGATTTCTTTCACTGGAATCTGACCTAATGGTCATTTCTAAGGTCATTGTGTGACTTGTGACGTACTTAGTTCAATTTGTTTTGCAGCTTTGATTTACTAAAAAACCTTACCAATTCAATATTTATCATGAGTACGACCCCTGTTTCAATTTGTCGAATGAACTCAAGGCCAGCCTGTCCACTCGTAAAGTCGTAACATTGGGCCACTTGTAAGGTATCCTGCTACCGACAATTACACAACGGCTTGCGACCGCACGGGTCCAAGGTTCGACCCGGTACGTACAGTAATTAACTACAAGTAGAGTTAATTGGTATCAAGAAAATTGATCCATATTACTATTGTGATCGGATAATAACGCTTGTATTAAATAAATCACTCTCAGCTCAAAAGTCGAACTTGAGAACGACCTCAAGATGGCGTACCTATTAATTCAAAATTCAAATTCAAATATGTTTATTAGTTTAGATTACAAGATCCATTTTGTGTTAGTAGTTGTACTTAAAGCTATGTTAGTACTTACATAAATAAAATAGTGAGTTCAGACACGTAAGTATATTTATGTGTTCATCTCCCCCACGAGCCGACCAGACAGTTTATCTATCTGATCGGCACGTGAAAGAGATGACACATAATTGGCGAGTCATATTTATCAGCCATACATTTCAGGATGGTGTTGGGACTGTCCCGCACTCTGCTCAACAGGGACGCTCCTTTTTTGCGCATGATGGCATGGAACCCATCCGTGCGTGCGTGCGCAAACATACCCGATGCGCTGCAGAAGCGGGGCAGTCCCATCAGCATCCTGAAGCCATTGCTATACTGGACACGCAGGGCATTGAGCGCTTTTTGATCACTATCTCAAGTATGTCATTTATTAATAAACCAATCTTGAGGGCGTATCACGTGATGTCTTTCTCAAGTCGCGGTTCGCCTGCAATCAGCAAATACGTTCTGAAGTGTGAGTTTGACAGTTCTCTTGAGAACTGAGTTTTGTTTATTAATACGGCGTTACTCACGTGATACCAGATTCCTTAGCACCTAAGTTACGTTTATTAATAGGAGCGCCTGTTGAGGTCGTTCTCAAGATTGCTTTTTGAGTGATTTAATAATACGGGCCTAAATGACTTCCGTTGTCGTGTTTCCGTTGAGTCGCAAGGCGAGCCAATACGAGGTGTAATCGGAGCCGCGTAATAGTATCACAGCGCGGCGCCGCGGTTACATGCAGGCCAGACTAGTACTTATGACAATAGCAAGTGTATTTATTCATTAATGGACACGACAGTTCGTCATTTGCCAATGTCATGTTACAGAAAATTCAATATATAATAGTCTTCTATCTTCCTCCAGAGGAGTCGCCGTAGCGTCATCACTCTGGACGAAGCAGCTCGACAGTCACGCTCACTCCCGAGCTTGTAGCGGGAACTCTTGATAAAAGCTTGAAACCCCAGATCTTGCTCAAATTATCCAACAAATTCACCATACTGTCACTCGCGAACATTTTCTGATTAATTTAATGTGATATTAATCTCAAAATAGTCCCTGTAGACAATAAAACAAAAATTATCAAATAATTTTGCAACCGTCGTTTCCCGCCGTTTTCAAGAGAACCAGCAAGTGTATTGTTTTGTAAACAAAATAGTTTTTTTTTGTAAAATTCTTCCCAGAGGAAGGCCAACTGGGGCACTTTTATGTATCTCTCCAGGTTTCACGGGTTTCAGAAAACCCGGTCCTTTGAAAGGCTTGCACGGAGACATAGGTCCAACGCGTAGAGGCCCCTTAGAGAGCTGTAATTTGAAGGGATATGTGATGCACCTAGCGGGACCCGTCTCTGAGCGCATCTGACTGCACTCAATGACAGACCCCGTCAGGTGCATAAACTATTGCACTTTTATTATTATTATTTGATGTCAGGGTGTTGGTATAGTCGAAGACAGAGATAAGTATACAGAGGGCCTCAATAAGGTTGAGATTTTCTCAAAAACTATTTGACCAAAATTAATAATTTTTTTACAGTTACATAGTTTTAACTTTTATCTATCGAACAGTGAAAGAATTATTGCAATAGGTCAAGTAGTTTTTGAAATAACCTCAACCCTAAAATCTCTCCTGTACACCTTTCTCTGTGTTCCACCGTACAAGCCCGAGGGTCACTGTGACCTCAAAGGTCTATTGTGTCCGCGCACCGAGTTCTTATATCTCGCTCCCAAGGCCAACGTCCTTCAGTACGTATGATGCACTTGGGCGAGAGAGTCTTAATATCCTCGGGTGGCATTATGTGTCCTAAGGCTCGGCTTCTGCTGTGAATGAGCTCCACACTCACAGAGGACATGCATGGGGGGTTCCTCGGCTTCGCAGCAGAATACTAACTAGAGCCTGGTCTGATGTTATATAAAGTCTGTTTTCATATAAATACATACATATATACGAAGATAACCTAACCTAAACCTACGCACAACCCTCCCGAACCCCTAATCGAAATAACTCAGTCGACGCAATCATTGAATTATACAAGGAACCCTTGCTAAGAACACAAAACTTCACAAACACGACTTATTTCGAGCACTCCAACTAATAGAAACGTTCGCGGACATCTCCTGATTAACTTAACGTGATCATTGATCACTAAATACCACGGAAACTATTTAATTAGAATTTTCACAAAATAGTAGCTAATGGCGTTACAGAGAAACGCGATTTTAAGGTATTTTTAATTGTTTGCAACGATTTCTTTCACTGGAATTTGACCTAATAGTCATTATGTGACTTGCGACGGACTTTGTACGGTGGAACACTGAGATTTCAATTATCTCAAAAACTACTTGACCTATTGCAATAATTCTTTCACTGTTAGATAGATAAAAGTTAAAACTATGCAGTGTAAAAGTATCATTAAATTCGGTCCAGTAGTTTTTGAGATAATCTCAACCTTATAAATGTATGTCTTCGTAAATTTTACTATGCGTATTTGTAAATTGCGTATTGTCGTATACGCGGGCTACCGGTTCGGTATCGGACCGACTACTGGCTCTATAGGGGACTAGTAGCAGAGATTAGTAAACAGTATTGAAACGCGACGGTTTTAAGTACATAGTATGTTTTAGAATTAAAACTATAGTGAGCCATTACTACAAATTATTATATATAAACGGATATCACTCACTTATATTAAGATCAGGGAAGCGATTGAGATTGCACGACGGCCCAATTTCAACAGAGATTGCGGTTGGTCCTTGCCTGCTACGTGGAAGCCCGTACTCAGGGCCGTATCCGATGTTAGGAGTGTGAGTGAATGCGGAGTAGACGCAGTGAGTACATACTGCGTGACGGGACCTAACGGGAGTGGCGGTAACTCCCCGACAAGTGAGATCGATCAACGAATCCAGCTACAGCCATCGAACGCACCGTCGTCGGCGGGACAAGTTATCTCGGAGCGCGCACAGAGGGCGCTCATCCGCAGTGCGCGAAGAAACGTCACCGGCGACGCGGGCGTGGCGCGCTCACCTTGAAAAAGACCGTCGAAATCGGTCGAAACTGTCGTTCTAATTGCCGACTTTAACAATATAAGTGAGTGATATCCGTTTATATAATAATTTGTAGTATGTTTTAAGAAGATTCTGAAATATTGTTTATTGTTTCTAGGGTTCTGTGCCTCAAACGGAAAAAGGAACCCTTATAGGATCACTTTGTTGTCCGTCTGTCAAGACCTATATCTCAGAAACGCGTGGACGGATCAAGTTGACATTAATACCCAATACTCAGGTCTGCAATCTCATGCAGCCGGAAACAACATCAACCTTCTACGTCAACACAATCAAAAGATATGGCCGTTTATGTCGCATTTTCTCGCATATTTGTATGAAAATGCAAGAAAACCAAAACCTATAGGGTACAGTCGACAACAGATCAATGGTAACACTTTTTACTTTTGACAGTACTTATTATTTGCGTCGTAAGACTTGAAATTGCACTGCAAGTGTTACCATTGATCTGCTGTCGACTGTACTTCTAGTTGACCTAGAATCATGAAATCTGGCAAGAAGCTAGGTCTTACAGGACAAGTAAAGAAAAAATCTGAAAACTGTAAATTTGAAATTACATCCCACAAAAAATTTTTTTTTGTTATTACAAAAATGACGATGTATGGATATAATAAATTTTGATAATGGCAAAGTCAAGTTGGTCTCTAAATCTAGCTTATCCTTTCATTATAGCAATGGGGTTGAGTAAGTTGTTTGCACGCACTTAATTCAGTCTTAACTTAACATAGTTGACATGATGCCTTTGCCTAGTAATGTATAAATATTGTTTTTTTGTGATTAGCTTATGGAAAGAGCTATGCTTGGCATTTCTCTGTTAGATAGAATAAGAAACGAGTATATCCGCCAGAAGACAAAAGTGGTTGCCATTGCTCATAGAATCAGTAAACTGAAGTGTCAGTGGGCTGGTCACTGTCGTAGAACCGATAACCGATGGGGGAGACGAGTTCTCGAATGGAGGCCACGAACGGAGTGTGGGACCAGAGGGATTCGCAAGATGGCTGTCAGGGACTGGATGCAGAGGGCCGAGAGTAGAGCTGAGTGGCGTGCTTTGGGAGAGGCCTGCATCCAGCAGTGGACTGATACGGGCTGATGATGACGATGATGCCACGTGTCGCGAAGCAATGTTGCGCTCATGTGCGGGCAGACACGGTACTCCTGCTACAGGGATAGGAGGGAAGTACCTGTGGCCTCTCTTAGCTCGTGCGCCGCGTGCCTGTGCCCGCCGCGCTCGGCCAGTGCGAGCGCCGTGAAGCCACGCGCGTCACGCACGTCGAGAGACGCGCCAGCACTCAAGAGCGCTCTCACATTCTCCAAGTGACCGCGTTCCGCAGCGATGTGGAGTGCACTCTACAACAGAGGAATCAGCTTCAGTCAGAAGAGGGAAAATAGGCTGAACAATTTTCTATGTTAAATCAGTTCCCAAAAAATGTTTACCATGATTAGAAACACGGCGCAGGGGACCCTACTTAATGCATCACCTTCCCTCCCGTTGCATCATCATCATAGTCGCACAGAGTCCGCAGACACCGGCTGCGCTCGCCCAGGGCTATGACAGTTCTATTGTATGCCATGTACCACACTACCCACATTGCCCCCCGTTGCATCATCGGAACACGCGTCCACATCAGCCCCAAAGTCGCACAGAGTCCGCAGACACCGGCTGCGCTCGCCCAGCGCTATGACAGTTCTATTGTATGCCACGTACTACACTACCCACCTTGCCCCCCGTTGCATCATCAGAACATGCGTCTACATCCGCGCCAAAGTCGCACAGAGTCCGCAGACACCGGCTGCGCTCGCCCAGCGCTATGACAGTTCTATTGTATGCCACGTACTACACTACCCACCTTGCCTCCAGTTGCATCATCGGAACATGCGTCTACATCCGCTCCAAAGTCGCACAGAGTCCGCAGACACCGGCTGCGCTCGCCCAGAGCCGCTGCGTGCAAGGCGTTGCGCCGGTGCAAGTCGCGCAAGTCCGCGTTGACGCCCGACGAGAGGAGGGATTGCAGGAGATCAACATTATCCCAGAGGGCCGACTGTGGAGTGTGAGAGATGATATACCGATGCAGTGCTTCCAGATGCAATGTACAGTCGAAGACAAAGATAAGTATACAGGGGGCCTCAATAAGGTTAAGATTTTCTAAGATTTTTTTTAAGGTTAAGTTAATATTTACGATGACAGACAAGTATACGATAAGGTTGAGATTTTCTCAAAAACTACTGGACCGAATTTAATAATTCTTTTACAGTTAAACTTAATAATTCTGGAACTCACTTCCAGACAATGTTGTCTCTGCGTCTTTTTTCTACGACATGCAAGTTTCATCACGATGTTTTCCTTCACCGTTTTGAGAGCACTCGGTAAATGTACGTAAGTTTTCCGTCGAAAAAAAACCGAGGATAACTCATTGGTACATGGCTGCCCTGGCTGGGAATCGAACCTGGGACCTCCATATTGCAAGTCCATTGACCCAACCACTGAGCCACCGAGCTCTCTTCACCGCTGCCTGGACATAATTAAATACTAATAATTAAAACCAAATCAATGGTATCTTGATAGAATTTGCTACATGCCTTGGCTAAGTCCACCACTGCTTGGCTGTACCACCTATGATGCTGAGGGCGGCACCAATTGGATTACAGTGGAGGCGGCAGAAATACCAATATAATATCTTAAATTCAATGTGCCATGAGTCTCTAAGTATGTCAATTCACATGAGGCATTGCAAAACCCTTCGCCAGCGGCCTCGCCGCGCCTACACACCGCCATTCACGCAACTTACAAGCGCAAAACTGAAGTAACAATACAAGTTAATTCAATTACACACAAGACACTTTTAGAAGATATTGTGCAGATACCTGGTGGAGCAGACGGCCTTGGAAGCTATCCTCGTCAGGAGAAAGGTCCATTTTAACACATTCTAGCAGAGAATTTGCACTAAATACAACATTTCCGGGCAAAAACGTCGCTCAAGCGTAGCGAAAACTTTACGCCTGCATTACTTCGATAAATACAAATATGTCCACTTTAAATTAACAAGAAACTCACATATTTAATAGTTAATGTTTTCTCATTCATAAAGAGGTCTAAATCTAGAAATTGTTCAAAGAATTAGGATTTGAATAGCAATAAAAGATTCGATCGATTTCAAAGACCATTATTTTGAAATGACAGCTGTAACTGTGTTTTTTGTAGCATTTTATAATATTTCATTACTAGACCAACACATTATACTGACGAACACAATTTATAGTAGTATGATATAGCGTTGGTGTAGACAATTTCTACTTAAATAGTGCTACAAAAACCACATTTTCTAAAAAGTGACAGCTACGGTGGTACTAAGGTACCGAAACACATTTGATTGTATCAATATATCATTCAATGTGAGAACTATGTGAGTTCAATTTTACAAATGTGGGTAAGTTTATACCAACACAAAATAATAATTATTAATAAATGTAGGTATTTTTGTAGTAAATTACTTGAGAGACAGGAAATGGCGACGTGTTGGTTTTCTTCTTATAACTTACGGAGAAAATGCAGCGACGAAAAAGTATTGAAGAATGGGAAGAAACCAAGAGTCGCTTGATACGGAGCATGTTTGTTAGACTTTCCGAAAGTCCAGGTGAGTTATTTGTCATCCTAATTTGTTTTAAACTTGAAGAAAAACTTTTATCTAAAACGGTCAGGCGGGCGCTCGCCACGGCTTCCATACCCTCCACACTCGAACCGAGCGGGATGCTGAGGGATGACGGCAAGAGACCAGATGGGGCCACCCTGGAGCCATGGTGCCTCGGGCGGTCCTCGATATGGGACGCCACCTGTGTGGACACTCTGGCGCCGTCACACCTCAGCATCTCTGCTCGCAGAGCGGGAGCCGCGGCTGAGCAGGCGCAGCTCCTAAAAAGCCGAAGGTATTCACAGCTCAGTGCTCATCATGAGTTCGTTGCACTGGCTGTGGAGACTTTCGGCCCGTGGTCGTCCGACGCGAAAAAAAATTGTACAGATATTTCCACCCGCCGATCCTCGCCTCGGGTCACCTCGGGTGACCCCAGAGCTGGCGCCTACTTCAGGCAAAGGCTGAGCCTCGCTATTCAGTGTTCGGGCTTTGATTGTAAATAGTATTTAGGTATTTAGTTTATTTTGTAAATAGCTTTTTGCAATGTATTGTATATTGAAAAATAGTATTCATCTATTAGGATTTATTAAAACAGTTTCAAAAGTACATGTTTTATCTAAAATACAGATTGATTGTAATTTTGTTTGTACGTAGTAATTTGCGGAAATAGCTGTAGATGGCGTTGATTTTAATTTTCCATCTATATTTCCATTTCTTTATGGGTTTTTCTTCTGAGACTGACAGCTGTGATCCTGGCACAAAACTCTTGCTTTCTCCTAATAAATCTAGTAAGATTCTAGGCCAAAATGGCGTTGTCTTAAAAAAGGGCCAAATGCGTTCTACTACAAACAAACGAGCGTGCATGAGAAGATTGTTGGACGTGGAGGAAGTGAGAATCGGTGCCAGGATCGCAGCAAATTGAAGTCAGTCGTCTCTGCCTACGGGAATGGCGGGAGATTTACTATTATTCTTCATCATCAGTCTATTTATATTGCCCCACTGCTCGGGCACAGACCTTCCCTTACATCGAGGGAGCTCGGGCCATATTCCACCACGCGGGCCCACTGCGGGTTGGCGGATTTCACATGCCTTAGATTTTTTTCTTCTTCTACGGCATGCAGGTTTCATCACGATGTTTTCCTTCACCGTTTTGAGAGCACTCGGTAGTCCATATTGCAAGTCCATTGACCCAACCACTGAGCCACCGAGCTCTCGCTATTATTCTTGTTTATTACAAAATCCACATCCCTTTTTTTGTAAAGATATATATTGTCCCACTGCTGGGCAAAGGTCTCCCCCCTCCTCTTCCATCCATCCCTGTCCTGAGCCTCTTCCAGCCACCCATCCCTGTATCTAACGATATCGTCTCTCCACCAACTGCTCCACATCACTTAATGCAATTTAAAAAACACAAATGGCTGTTCGCGCGAACATTTTCTGATTAATTTAACGTGATATTAAACACAAAATAGTCCCTGTAGACATTAAAAGGAAAATTATCAAATAATTTCGCAACCGTCGTTTTCCGCCATTTTCAAGAGAACCGTTTTTATTGTTATTAAATTAAAAAAAAAAACAGTCATAAACTTGATTTAAAGTTACGCCACCTTTTAGGCCCCCTGTCCCTTTCTATCTTAACATTTTTTAACGAAGTGTGAAAGGGATAGCAACACGATTTAAGGAAAGTGGGGTTGACTAGGTTTATGAATAACAGCAAATATTAAAAACCAAGCGTATGCGGTGTAGTGTAGATAGTGTAAATGTATGTATACTTCTATTAAAATAAAACTAACTACTATCTAAAAATACATTACTTATAAAATAAATAAATAAAAACTAAATACTAAAGAACGAACACGTCGTCAAGATCCCCGTTTTGCGGAATGCTGCCCAGGACGCTGGCAGCATTTCCTAGCTGTATCGCAATGCTCAGTCGCTGAGCGAGGTAGCTGCCAGCCCTGGGATCGCCCGAGACATGGACCAACCGGGTAGACAGCTCGTAGATCAGATGTTTAGAGTGTGTCGACCATGGGCCCATTGTTTCTACCGCAAGCGCCGCAAACTCATGATGTGGAGTCAGTCGTGAGTATTTGTGCCTGTTCGGCGCCGGCCTTGTGGGAAGTACCCTGGATATGGGACGGGGCGAGAGTATCTACACAAGTATCCAAGGGCGTCGCCAAGGGGGGGCAGGTAGGGGCAGCTGCCCCCCCCCCCCTAGAGATTAGAAAAAATATCCAGCCCAATGCAAAGTCCTTAGTCAGGTACTGTAAAGCGATGAGGCGAGAGCGAGCGGGGAGAGGAGAGTACTACTGTCTCTCCTATTCCGTCCACGCGGCCGCGTCGTAGCCTGCTCTCACACACAGCTGTAATTTATACCGGCTTGCCCCCCTCTGGGCCATCGGCTGGCGACGCCCTTGCAAGTATCTATACAATGTATACTTGTATAGGTGTAATTGTATGATTTTATAAATGATGTGTTTATAAATAATTAAAATAGGGTTCTAGTTTTATGTCATATCCATAATACTTTTTTACAATCCACAGAACCAAGACTAGAACCAATCCCGGAACACCCGCCTCTTGAAATACCTGCTCCAATCGAAACGACTGACGACAGCGAGGAGTCACTACCAGACCTCATTGTGGAGAAGGTGCCTCATCGTCTTGATGACCACGAACCTCTAGAACGGTTCGAGCGACTCCACAGACTCTCGATTAAATATTACAAGAAGCTCTTTGATATTCAAGACGACAGCAGCAGCACAGATTTTGAAGATTATATTTATAATCCGTGCGATGAGACTGGCCTGGTTGATCGTAATAATCGAGCTAGGATGGAGAGTGCATTTTCTCCTATTCTAGTGAATAGACGGCGTATGGAGATTTATGAAAGTTGTGAAGGCAGAGGTGGGTATACTAATTTTATTTTATTTTATTAATGAACTCGCAAACAAACAAAACAAACAACGCGAAAAGGCCACGTGGCCGTCCCCGCAAACGATGGCGAGATAAACTTGACGTTTTTATGAGAGAGTGGTCTGAGTCTGTGCAGAATAGATATGAGTGGAAGGGTTGGGGGAGGCCTTTGCCCAGCAGTGGGACATTGCAGGCTATTAAAAAAATAAATGGACTCGACAGTTCGTCATTTACCAATGTCATCTACAGAATATGCAAGATATCAATGTCTTTCTCCAGAGGAGTCGCCGTAGCGTCGTCACTCTGGACGAAGCAGCTCGACACTCACGTTCACTCCCGAGCTCGTAGTGGGACTCTTGCTTAAAAACTTCATATCTTGCATGAATCATCCAATAACTTCACCATACTGTTAATTCAACATGATATGCATGTCCCCACCGTAGGGACACAGACCTTTCCTTACGTCGAGGTAGCTCGGAAAAACGATCCACCATGCGGACCCAGAGCAGATTATTAGATTACACATATCTTATGTTTTTTTCTCAGTCTCAGGCTTTCGCACGACGTTTTCCTTCTCCATTTTAAGAGCCTATTCCTTTGAATCCCCAACGAAGTCTCGTTGAAATATGGTCGACCATATGGTCATTGACATACGGTCTGAAGTGGAATGTCCTACCCTACCTAATCACTGCGCCATCGAGCAAATACATTATACTAGTATCCATCATCATCATCATCAGTCTATTTATATGTCCCCACTGCTCGGGCACAAACCTTCCCTTACATCGAGGGAGCTCGGGCCATGATCCACCACGCGGGCCCACTGCGGTGCGGCGGATTTCACATGCCTTAGATTTTTTTCTTCTACGGCATGCAGGTTTCATCACGATGTTTCCTTCACCGTTTTGAAAGCACTCGGTAAATGTACATAAATTTTTCCGTCGAAAAAACCGAGGATAACACATTGGTACATGGCTGCCCAGGCTAGGAAACAAACCTGGGACATATTGCATATCCATTGACCCAACCACTGAGCCACCGAGCTCCTAGTATCGATATATCGCTCTAATTCTTTTCAAACTGCACTAATAAGAATGCTTGCTAGACCTGGTGACCTTGCATTTCTATTTTCAAAACACGAGTAGTTGTGGAAAGTTCGCTGCAGCTACGAGACCTGTGATTGGTAGGATTTTAGTTATAATGAGGGCTTCCGGGCGAGTGGACACGGGGTCCAACGCTCGGTAACAGGTCCTCGAGTTGGTCGGCGTGCATGTGTTCCAGCACACCGCTAACAGTCGGATGGGGTCAAAGACCCCCGAGAAGGGTCCCCCCGGACACACGCCGGCGGAGTCGCGTAAGTAATTCGCAAGTCTCCCCGTGACTCCGCCATAGGGCAGCGAGACTGAACACCGAGGGGTTTTTAGTCGGTAAGTCCGACATAACATTCCTCGCCTCCCCGTGGCAAGGAGGTATCATGATAACTAGATGATATTCCCCCCGAAAAAAAATGGTGGGATTTTAGTTACAACAACAACAAAAAAACACCAAAGACAAGCCTCGTCAAGCTTCTATTAGCAACTAATGGTACATAATCATAAATGTTTGTTATAGATTCGGATCGTTATCAACGCTTAAATAATGAAGAGGTTGAGGAATCTGATCAAAACTTCGCCAATGATAACCAGATACAAGTTTCTGGGGATCAGGAAGCAGATATTAATCAAGATGAAGCCTTTAGCGCATCCAGCCATGATCAAGAACAACTAATGGAAAATAGTCATAACAGAGAAGCAATGATTACCAGAAATAGTGAGCTCGAAGAAGAATTAGTAACTGATGATAGCAGACACGAGGAAGCCTTTTCAGAAGCTAGCGACAATCAAGAAGAGAGTTTGGACAAAGATACTGGTATCCATTTTGAGATTGTTCCTATAGTCATCACAGACGAAGCTGTACCTCATAACGTAGAAGAAGCTTTTTCAGAAGCTAGCGATAATCAAGAAGACAGTTTAGACAAAGGTACTGGTATCCATAATGAGATTGTTCCTATAGCTTTCAACACAGATGAAATAGAGCCTCATAAGGTAACTAAAAGTAGACAGGATCTGCAAATAGCAGTACATAAAGATATCTATGATTTCACTGAAGACAGCTTTCAAGAGCCGGCATTTTCTGAAGGTGATCTAGAAGAACAAGCCGACGATGATATTGAAACTCAAGAGGATGATGGTGATAATGAAACAGAGAAAGGTCAGGAAGAGATTACTGAAAGGAACAGTCTTTTAAAAGGGGCGGTAGTTGAAACAAGTGATGATCAAGTAGTTACCGAGAATCAAGATAATATAGTCAGACAACATAACGATCAGCAGAATACAGAACCTATTAGTGGTAAGGGAATAGATGACACTGAAACAGACCAAGATGCTTCAGAAACTGAACATGTCAATCAAAGAGATATTAGAAACATAAGTGAAAGAAATGTCAATGATCACACAACTTCGAATAGAGAACATCAGCTTTCTACAAGTGGTAGCGAAAGTCGAGGCAAGTAGATGACACATATTAATGAAGTTTAAAGTTTTTAGCCAGATCCAAAAGGTACAGATATAGAACACATGCGTTTACAACTTACTTAAAACCCTACGAGGACACGGAGGAGTGTTTTGAATCCATTTTTAGACAACTATTGGCTAATGCAGGGCTTTCCAAACTTATTTTTAATGTGACGCCCTTGGGAATTTGCCATGTTTTTTCGACGCCCTCTGACTAAAAAGTACCTACCAAAGTTGTATTTTAAGCCTAGTAAAAGAATTAAATGAAAAAAGTAGTAGAAAAAATCCAAATAAACGCTATCATTTCCATTAGAAAATGAGAAAAAAAAGCAAAAGCAAGCAAAAGAAATATTTTACTTTGCTGGTGGCTATTAATGAGACATATGTGTTTGCTTTTCTGAGCATAGCTTCTCAAAACGGGGCTTAAGTTTAGAAATTGCCATTGATGCAGAAATCCAATCTATGTAGATCGCCTCGCGGCGCCCCAGGGCATCGCGACGCACAATTTGGGAAGCCCTGGGCTAATGAATCCAACCAAGGGTTCCAAATGGACGTAAGTAATTGGAAACTTCTTAAAGATATAAAACTTTTACAGATGCTGGCCGCAAAGAAAGCGATGAAAAAGAAGCTGATGATCAGCTTGAAGTAAGGAAGCCTGAAGCGAACATATCTTCAGGACAGAAGCCTTCTGAAACTGGTGTTCTAGGGAATAATGGCAAGTATTGAAAGACGAAATTGTTGCCATTGTATGATAGAGAGAAATAACTCATAACTCACTTATTCAGATTTTAGGAACGCTAGGTACACTTGATCACGTCAATCAACAATCTAAGCTTGTGTTGGACAATCTACTGGCAAAGAGCAGACCGGTGCATACAGACAGATTACAATAGATGTTGTATTCACACTATCTGTTTAAATATGCGAATTATAACAGTTTTATATTTTTAGGTGTAGACGAAGATGTTGGCGCTGGTACAAGGCAAGATATAAACGATCATGACACGTTCTCAACTCTAGTAGACCAAATAGCCGAACAAATGACTACACCAGACTTCATCAAGCATTCTTCTGTATCATTTCGCGATATCATAAGATCGTCTTTGGAAACTGAAAGGATGCGAGGTGACAATATCTCGCCGCTTAGAACTTCAATAGATCAAGTTACGGCACAACTTAATGAGATAGACACGATCCGATGTTCACCTATTAGACCAGAAATCATAGCACCACCCTTACCAGACCCAAATCTCTCACTTACAATGACTGTGGAGCGCGAAATTACTGCAGAAGACTCTGGAGATATCAGACATGATACTTACAAATGCTTTGACCATTCATTGAAGACTTATCGAGGTTCAGAATCTGCGAAAACTAGGCGCATAGGCTTCCGTAGTAGACGTTACTCTCCCATTGGACCTTCGCAAGACTTCACATCAGTTCCGGAAAACCAAAATCAGTTCTGTCCACCTCTAACGTCTACTCCTCCAGATAAACGAGTGAGAAATAAAAGAGCTAATAGTGAGCCTACTGGATTTGTAAGTAAAAGGCGTTCAATGGATGTTTCGATTCAAACTTCTAGAAGGAATCGAGCGTCAATTGGGGTACAAGCTTCTGTGAGTATGAGGAGCGTAGGAACTCAAACAGATCCTCCGGTGGCTGCGGCAGCGTCAAGTCAGAACCAAGGAGATTCGTCTCGACGCAATGATAATTATTTTTACATTAGTACTCATTGCAGTATTAAAAATCATGTTCAGTTGTATAGAATATAGAAATTACATGCCTAAATATAAAGCCAAGGCTGCTGCGACGTATTACCGTGTTACGAAACACCATAACATGTTTTGGTAACCGATTTAACAAACAAAAAAATGTTACGTAACACGTCACAGCAGACTTGGCTTAAAAGCTTACGAAGCCACCGAAGGCAGAGACAACTGAAACCGTCTGCTGCGATCCTGACGTATCACTGCATACACTCATTGCAGTAATATCGTCGCCACCCGATGTGGTATATAAAATTTGGAACTTTTTTATTTTGATTTAATCAGAGAAATAATAAAATCAAGATTTTGGTTTTTCTAACAACGTAAGTACTTGCTCCAAGGAAGGTTAAATGCTTAATCCGAGGTTAATAGGGTGTTTTCACTAGTTAAGTAGTTAACTCTCAGGTTAGCATTTGGTGCAAGTGAGTCTAATAAGTAATTAGTGTGTTATGTAAATTTGACACTTACCATTGCACCGTATATTTATTTATATGTCAGTCAACACTTACAAATTAAGTAAGTACTAGCGTAAATAAGAATCGTACCTTTGGGTACATATTTTTTTTGAGGCAATTTATTTATTTCTATAGGTATAACTTTATTTTTAGCATCTTTAAGTGACCAAATGATAAAGTTACAAAAGTTGTACTTAAGTTTGATTATTTAATTTAAACAAAAAGTTTTTATGTGATTCCACTTAGGTATTAATCATTCATAAGATATTTGTTTTTATATTACAGCGTAGATTTTATACGATTAATTGATTAAAACTTTATTTAAAAATCTCCGTAGTTGTTATTCTTAAAAATAGACAACGATATAGTAATAGCAAACACGTAGTAAGAACTAAGAACTTATATTAAATACTTGAAGAAAGGACGAATATGGGAGAAAGCATAGCCTTGGGTTTTGCAAAGCGCCTCGCACCGAGAGTAAATTACTTTATGTAGCAATAAATTAGTGAAAGTGCTTTGCTTGCCAGTTGTGTCATCAAAAATAGCATCACGCTTTACCAACAGGCGCCATTCTTCCCAAATAAAATAATCTAGTATACCGCTCTCTCTCATATCACAGAGAACAGAAAGAGACAACGACACGTGTCATGTTTATCGCAGCTAACTTCACACTGCACAGTGCGTCATGTTGGCTGCATTTTAATAACAATGGGCGGGGTTTTGTGTTGTCACTCAATTCAAGCGCTTTAAATTTTATAGCTCTGTTAGACGATATCAAGTATATACAAAATAATTAAGCGCTTAATGATGGAAGTTACAAAGGAGTTGTGTAAACTTTTTTTTATTGAAGGCTTACGTATCGTGTTCGGGCGCATAGCATTTTAATTTATCTTTAGGATTTTTTTAGGAATTTCCTTTCAATTCCATCGTTTATGACAATATTGTGCAGTGCGAAGCTTCGGTTTGTGTTTTCGGTGAGACTGGTGCGACGTATAAATGCGCCAGACCATGACGGAAACGAGATTACATTCTGATTCATTAATTATGTGAGCAGTGACGAACCATTTTAAGTGCGAGATAACAACGCCCTCTTATGCTCTCAGTTGTCGAATTGTTTATTCTTGGCTCACGATTTACTGTGTGTTCGTGTCGCTAATATAAAATCAATACTTGCTGATCTTAATCCCTTCTACGTCGCAATTTCCAATCAAATTATCTTCAGTACATAAATTACCCAATTATACATAGGAATTATTATAGATATTAACTAAAATATGTTTTTAAATAAGAAAATAGGAGCTAATAAAAATTAATTAGATTTCGCGGTCGATTTTGAATGCGCATAAAAAGAAGTAGAGGGCGCTGGGATCGCTGACGTCAGTGTTGTCAACTTGTCGAATTTACGGTTAGATTTAGCGGAATGGGATGGGATAGAAACGGATGGTTTTACGTGTAATAGCCGTACATTGTAAATGCTACTAACTACATTACTTAATAGAGTTTTAATGTAAACTGTATTTTGGCTAACATATTTTCTAACGGAGCTAATGACATTGAATCTAAGATGAACCTTATTTTATGTTAAATTCTAGTTAAATTCTTCAATAAATTGATCTTACAAATAAAGTTGAACCACTGTATAAGCCTTGGTTTAAAAAATCTGTTACATAAATTTTGGAATTCCGTAGTCTCATTTATTTCCGGAATTCCAAAATTACAGTTGGCAACACTTTGACGTCACGCATGCGCAGTAGTTGGTCCGCATTGCGAGCGAACTTCGTGTCGTTGCAGTCGTTCTCAAACCGTCTTTGCGTTAGGTCTCTTTTTGAGTCCTGAGACAATTTAGAATTCTGTTATTTAGTTGCAAAAGTGTCGCAGTGCAGTTTTAGTGTTGTTTTGGTGTTTGTGCTGTGTTGACGGAGGCGTTGTGTTGTGCGCAGATCGATATAGTGTGCCATGTGTCAAGGAGCTGCGATATGAGTCAAGGAGGATCAAGACGACCCTACTCCCGAGGGGGTCCTCGGTGGCACCCCCGCTACAAGGAGTACTGGGATTACGAGCAGAACTACAGGCAAGTACTCTAGAATAACAAAACTTATCAAACTTTCGCTATAGAAGTTGAAAAATGACAGATTTCACTGGGCTGTATTGTAGCTATATCTGTGGCGATAATTATTGCGATTACAGAGCGCGCACGCTAAATTTAGACGCTGTCTCGCTCACTCTTAGGTTCCGTCTGACTCCGTCAGTCGTATATCTTTATTGCACGTCGACATTTTTTTGAAATTGCTGCAATATTTACGTGATATCGTGGCAACGTGCGTGAGAATTGTGACGTGACGTGAAAGCGCTGGTTTTGGTTAATTCTGAATCTAGTATTAGGGCGAGTTTCCACTATGTCGTAACGACAGATAGGTTTGTATATTTAAACGGAGACAACGGCATGATAACTGTCGTCCACGACATAACAGAAATAATGTAGATGTTGTGATAATGGGAATTCGTAGTGGTCTAGTTGTTTTTCTAAGTACTAATTTTCATTTTCAGCCCCTAATTTGACAGGGGTTGATCGGATAAAAAAATGACCTTGACAAAAAATCCTCCCCAAAGAGCCCCCAAGCTTCGGATGGTATCATACCCCGAGCCGATGGGCGGATGTGTGTTGTGAGTGCCTGAGATATTGTGAGGTGACGGATGATAGGGTGTCCAGTGTTGTTACTATATAGGAAACCTGTACATAATGTGTCTATGTTTACGGTGCATTGGCATGTCTGTAAGGCCGTAAATATAATGTAAATAAATAAATCATAAAGAGGGGGGGGGGGTATAAATAAATAAAAAAAAAAAAAAAAAAAAAAAAGCCTTTTATTTCCGTATCCTATGAGTTTACAATTTAAATGTTGGTTTTAGTAGTGTTAGTTGGTTTTCTTAGGTTACTATTAGTATGGTTAGTTGTCTTCTACATTCAGGTTATGGATATGGACCCCTTTTTGGGTAAAGGCCTCCTCCAGCTCTTTCCATGCCTGTCTGTGTGTGGCTACTTTTGCCCAGTCCGCGCCCGCTATTTCTACGATGTCATCAGTCCACCGTTTTTTTGGTCTGCCGACATTCCTTCGACCTGCTGGACCCTTCCATCTAGTGGTCTGTCTTGTCCATCTGCTGTCAGTGTACCGTGCTATGTGTCCTGCCCAGCGCCACTTCAATTCTAGAGCTTGAGTAAGTGCATCTGTTAGTTTAGTCTTTTGTCTAATTTTGTCGCTCCTTATTTTGTATATTTTCCTAATGTTTAATATGCTTCTTTCCATTGCTCGTTGTGTTGTTTTAATCTTCTGCTTCATTTTGTTCGTGAATATCCAAGTTTGGCAGCCATACAATAGGCAAGGTAAGAGGCATGTATCAATCACAATCTTTTTCATATGTAAACTATAATTTCCTTTTAAAATTTCTTTTAGTGACCAAAATTTCTTCCAAGTTATGTTTATTCTTCTTTCCATTTCTTCGTCATTGTTTAACTTGCTGAATGACACCTGTCTACCCAAGTATATATAGTCATTTACATATTCGATATTGTTACCTTTGATGATAATGGGAATTTTGTGGCTATTGGTCATTATCTTAGTTTTGCTTGCGTTCATCTCTAGACCTATTCTGCAGCTTTCGACATCGAGTGTGCGTATCATTTCTTCTAGTTCTTTTGATGTCTCGGCAAGGACTACAATGTCGTCTGCAAATCTGAGATGACTCAAATGGCAGTTCAGAATTTTTATACCTTTTTCGTTCCAATCTAGCTTTTGGAATATTTGTTCCAATACAGCGATGAAGAGTTTTGGTGACAGAGGGTCTCCTTGTCTTACTCCTCTTTCTATTGATATTGTATCTCCTCTGGTTTCCAACTTTACCTTGCTAGTAGTGTTTGTGTATATATTCTTTAGGATGTTTATGTATTTCTGATCTACATTCGATGATTTCAGCGCTGTCCATATTGAGTTGTGGCTAATGCTATCAAAGGCTTTGCAGTAGTCGATAAATGCAATGTATAGAGGCCTATTGAACTCCTGATATTTCTCAATTACTTGTAACAGTGCCTGCATGTGATCAACAGTGCTGAAGCCTGATCGAAAGCCAGCTTGCTCTTTTGGTTGTGCGGCGTCGATTTCTTTTGTTATTCGTTTTAGTATTATAGTTGCAAAGAGTTTATATATGCTTGCTAGTAAACTGATTGGTCTGTAATTTCCAACATCTAATGGGTTTCCTTTTTTGTAGAGTAATATGATATCTGATGTGCACCATTGTTTTGGTGCAGTTTCTGTATCCAGTATCATGTTAAATAATTTGGTTAGATGGTAGACCAGTATAGGTGCTCCTATTTTGAGAGCTTCGTTTGTCAGCCCATCCGGTCCGGGACTTTTTTCGTTTTTTAGCTGTTTTATGTGGTTGTACACTTCCCTTTCCTCTATTGGTTGGATATTATTCGTTGTAGCAGTATTATTTTTTTGTGTTTCTATGTTGTTATCGTTTCTTTTTCTGTACAATTCTTTGTAAAAATCAGTTGCATGTTCTAGTATATCTTTCCTCGTTTTCGTTTCTTTTGAATTTTGTTTGAGTTTTTGTATCCATGTTTTGTATGGCATTAATTCTTTAAAAGCTCTTTTCGTACTTCTAAAATTCTTCAAATTTCTTGTTATAATCTCTTGTCTATGTTGTCTGTAGTCTTTCTTGATTGCTTTCTTTGTATCTTTGTATATTTGGCTTAGTGTTTTCCTCGTTTCTTTGTCTTTGTTTTTTATCTTTATCAGTTCTGTGCGTCTTCTTATTAATTGTTGTGTACTTTCGCTAAATATATTATGATTTTTCTTGTTTCGAGTATCATTTTTTAATTGTGCGCTGTCTAATACACTTTTTTCTATGAAGTTGTAGTAGTTTTGGGCATTTGTGGTTTCTATTGTTCTGTCTTCGATATGTGATTTTAGGGAGTTGATGTAGCTTTTAATTTCGTTGTCTGTTCTGGGTACTTTGGGTATAGGTTTGAAGTTTCTACGGCTCTTTTTTTGTTGTGTTAAGGAAATTGTAGCTCTGAGTAACCTGTGATCTGACGCGAAATTGATGTTGCTGAGTACTTCAATATTGGTTACCATTTTTGCACTGTTTGTCATTATGAAGTCAATTTCGTTTTTGGTCTTATGATCGGGTGATATCCAGGTCCATTTTCGACTTTGCTTTTTCTTAAAGAATGTGTTCATTATTGATAGTCTGTATTCGAAAGCATATTCAATTAAACGCTCGCCCCTTTCATTACGTTCTCCATAACCATAGTCACCCATAATTGGGTTTTCATCTTTTTTGGGGTATCCTATTTTTGCGTTGAAGTCTCCCATTACTATCAACTTCTCATCGGCTAATGAGTGTGCTTGTTTGATGTCGTCATAGAATTTCAAAATTTCGTCTTCACTTGATCTTTCTGTGGGTGCATATGCTTGGATGATGGAAATACAAAGTTCGTTAATTTTCAGTTGCAGTAGAGCTACTCTTTCGGAAATTCCTGTGAAATTGGTTATTTTGTCTTTGAATGTTTTGTTAATTAGGAATCCTACTCCGTGTAGGCCTTTTGTTTGTCCAATATAACATAGAATATAGTCTTGATATTCTTCAATATTGCATCCCATTTTCCTTACTTCTGAAAGTCCCAAAACATCGCATTCTATGTTTTGAAGAGCATAAGATAGTTGCAGGTATCTCTCTATTGACGAGAGGGATCTCACGTTAAGGGTACAGATTTTAAGATTGAAGGTTTCGTTGTTAAGTGGAGGGTGTTGGTCGGAATCCCCACGAGGACCAGTCGGCTTGGGGAGTTTTTTGTTGTTAATATTGTATAGTTTTTGTTTTAATGTTGAATTGTTCCGGTGGCTGATGACATTGTCCTACAATATTTGATTTGGTGTATGGCTAAATGTAGAAATAGAGTTGCTTCTGCCTCTCATCACATCGAATGCATTGACTCTGTTTGTTTTCGATGATGCATATTGTTTCCGTGGTTGAGCAGTAGCATCCGGAGATGACGATGGAATCCTCTTGCGTTTTTCATTGCTCGAGCTGGAGGTCTTATCGCTGATTATCAGTTTATCGTATCTTATTACTGCGAAGTTCCCTTTTTCCCTTTCTATCATAAGTTGACCTTGCAGTTCTCTCCTCTTCTCTTGCACCTCTTTAGGGTAGTCTTCGGACACAAATGCATCTTTGAGCTTTTTCTTGTTTTTCATTATTTCGTTTTTCTTCCAACCATTCACAAAAGACATCAAAACTGGCCTTCCTTTTTCATTCTTCTTGTCTCCTTTGCCAATTCGGCGGATTTCGTTAATATCTCGGTCATCCAAAGAGATATTTAGATCACTTTGAAATTTTTCTTTTGTTATTTCCATAAGTTGTATCGGAGATTGTTCATTTTCTTTGAGTCCGTAGATAATAATGTTGTTTGTTCTTCTGTTTCTTTCCAAAGTTGTTATTTTCTCCTTTAATTGTTGGTTTTCTGCCTTTAATTCCTCTATTTCTCGTGCAAAGGGTAATAGTTTCTCGTCTATTTGCGAAATAATATCTTTTGTTTGTTGTGACATTTCAATTTTCATTTTGTCTAAAAATATTTGTAGGTTATCCATTATGATAAAAAACGGAGAGAAACGGATCGCTAGTGATGTATATTTGTCACGCTCACTTATGTGAAACGGAACGTGAATTGCGTGAACGCAGCCTTTATTGATTCTGTTATGTTGGTATTACTGATGGTGATTCGTGACATTGACAGCTGATAAATAACCTTCATTTAACCTTTCAGAAATTTGTATATTTTGGAATGTAATTACACTGTATACTGCACTTATTTCGCTCGGCTTATTAGTTCAGAATGCACTTTAGACTGTTCCTTCTATAATTTGAGTGTTTTTGCACTGGGTAAGTTAGATTTATCGCGATTTTGTTCAAAAAACTGGAGCACAAAAATACTACGTCCATACGCTGACACAACCGGAACGGGGGGGGGTATATAGAGACGAAATTTCCGATTTTTTTTTTTTACAGTGCCCCTTTAGTGGGAACGCGCCTTTAACTTCAGAGTTGCGTTTTAGATTTAGAGATGTCGCGGTCACGCCAGAATCGCATTGTTTCCGCCGCGTTAAGTACATAATAGTAGATTGTAAAGTATGTGCTTCATGTCAGAGCAGATTGTTGGCTCTGAGCTACTAAGTTATGTAATGGGCCGGTTTTGCAAACGCTTTGCGAGACATTCGTTGCGGTGCTTGGATAATGAGTTCTCAATTTAATTTGATAATAGATGGCGTTGCGCGTTATGAGAGATAGTGAAAAATACACACGTATCTTATTTTATTTAATAGCCCGCAACGTCCCACTGCTGGGCAAAGGTTTCCCCCTAACGCTTTAAACTCATCTCTATTCTGCGACTCGGACCACTCTCTCATAAAAACGTTAAGTTCGTCTCGCCATCGTTTGCGGGGGCGCCCACATGGCCTTGTCGCGTTGTTTGGGCTCCATTCGGTGGTGATTATTACCCACAATTTGCTCGGCATCCGACAAACATAGCCCAACCCAGTCACACTTCAGCTTGGCTGCGTTTACCTGCACGTATAATTTGTAATTTATTATTATTTAATCATGTACAGGCAGCTCATCGCTGATATGTCCACTCCACAGTGTCTGTAATCCATTGATCTCCTATAAACAACTAGATACACAGTCTGCCTTCTAAAAATGTCCGAGCGCAAAGAAGGTCCACACGGATGAATGGACCCTCATTTGCTTTATTGGACATTATTTGGACGTTAACAATGGACCCTTATTTGGACGTTTTTTAAATTGTTTTAGTAAGACCTTGTGTATCTAGTTGTTTATAGGAGAGCAATGCTGTAATCACTTAGTGGTATTATTCTTGTTAATGGTTTTAAAATAACTGTTTTTGAATGCGTTAACTGAGACGGCAGAGACAACGTCGTCCGGGAGTGAGTTCCAGGCCTGAACCACTCTGTTGCCAGGAAGTGACGAGCGACATTGGTGCTGAAGGTGGTGCAGTCTAATGTCATGTGGTGTCCTCGCAACGGTCATACACAATACATTTGTAATTTGGAAACCCGGCCTAAGTAAGGGACTGTCAGTCCTCAACATCATCAGTCTATTTATATTGCCCCACTGCTCGGGCACAGACCTTCCCTTACATCGAGGGAGCTCGGGCCATAATCCACCACGCGGGCCCAGTGCGGGTTGGCGGATTTCACATGCCTTAGATTTTTTTTTTTCTACGACATGCAGGTTTCATCACGATGTTTTCCTTCACCGTTTTTGAGAGCACTCGGTAAATGTACGTAAGTTTTTCCATCGAAAAAACCGAGGATAACTCATTGGTACATGGCTGCCCTAGCTGGGAATCGAACCTGGGACCTCCATATTGCAAGTCCATTGACCCAACCACTGAGCCACCGAGCTCTTCAGCGAGCTGTCAGTCCTACAATGAGCATATACAAATGTTGCTCATTAGTTGCCAACCTACTGCATCACGTCCCGGTAGTGTCCCGCCGGTGTCTGTGCCTGGGCGGTGGGCACATCCGCGTGTATATTTAGGGCTGCGCGCGGCCGTTGACCCAGAAGGTCGCTACCTGCGCGCGCGCATAGCACAGGAACACTTCCCTTTGCACATATATACGATTTTTATTAGTGGACTCTACAGTTTGTCATGTACAGTCGAAGACAGAGCTAAGTATACAAGGGGCCTCAATAAGGTTGAGATTTTCTCAAAAACTACTGAACCGAATTCAATAATTCTTTTACAGTTACATAGTTCTCACTTTTATCTATCAAACAGTGGCAGAATTTTTGCAATAGGTCAAGTAGTTTTTGAGAAAAACTCAACCCTAAAAACTCTCCTGTACACCTTTCTCTGTGTTCCACCGTACCTACTTCATATTATTCTATTGTAGTCTGCTCTCTTCTCCCAGAGGAGTCGCCAATACGTTTAATACATTTTATACAACATCTCACTTTTAAGTTTTTGTTTCATCCTTATGCTGCCATCTAGTTTTAGAAATACTTTGACATACAAATTCTCCCACCATTGTCATGACTCCCAATTCTCTAAATTTATCAAAGTCAAATTTCTTTATTGCAAGTAAGCACGTTGTGTACATTTTTGCACGTCAACATATTTTTGAATTTACATTTACACCACTTTGCAAGGAAAAGGTGCCAACGCTGAGGAGAAAAAGTGGCAAAAAACTCTCAGCAGCACATCTTTTAAAATAATATAATAATAATACACAATTACTTAATAACTAGTGTTACACAACTATTACTATTGTTAGTAATCTAGACTTTATCCCTCATGCGGACCCGGCGACACACACCATGCATGTTCATCGTTTAAATAGTCATCTATCCTGTAATACGCCTTCTTAGCAAGTGTTCCTTTAATGAAATTGTTTAAATTTCCTCTCTGTCAGCGTCGTGACACTTTCTGGCAACTTGTTATAAAAGTGAATACAGTGCCCCATGAAGGATGTACTCTGCATGAATCCCTACACTTCATTCCCAAGATATATCTGATGGCCCTCTTTTGTAAAACGAACGCCCGGGGATGTTTCGTGTTTAGTATTACATTAAATTAATCAGAAAATATTCGTCCTTCGTCCAGAGTGACGCTACGGCGACTCTGGATGATGAGAAGACGATATGATATTTTAAATAGTCCGTACATAACATTGGCAAATGACGAACTCTCGAGTCCATTACTAAAATAAATGTGTTCGTTATTATTGCATATATTACTACGTGCATTCCCTCTGCCATTGCCCCCGGTGAGAGCACGGCACCTGGCCCGCGGCGGGACTCGAACCGCCACCTGGCGACACAGGTGGCGCGACAAGCCACTGAGCTTTTTGTAGTTTTATTCATGGACTAGATAGTTTGTCATTTGCCAATTTCGTGTATTAGAGTATTTCATGCCTTCCTCCAGAGGAGACGCCGTGGCGTCGTCACTCTGTCCGAAGCTCATCTGCAAATATAATCTTTGTAATAAGAAAAAAAATATTTTTGGAGAAATGAATTTTCAAAAGACATTGCCACATTTCAATGGAGCTTTGCCCCACCTACAAAACTACGTGACCATTTAAGCTGTACCTATCATTTTGTTGGGGACTTATTACAGGTTTCATATTGCATAATCATAATCAGTATCATTTTCTACTACTCTCGCAACTCCTATAGAAGAACAACAAAAACAATGACTAAACCGCTTCGGTTTCCGACTATTTTCTGAATTCTTAATTAAGCTGTTTTTTTCGAATCGCAACTTGTACAAAACTTTATTTTAAACCAATAATTTTAATAAAAAACGGAAATACTTTTACATTTATTCGTTATCTTGTACAACTTGCGGTTGATGGTGGGGCAGAATCTGGCATTGTCATTTTTCTCCATTTAACATTTAAATGATTATATATTTTTATGGACATGTTCAATGTACCTGATAAGTGGAGATTCAATTCTTAAATCTTACGACGCAGATAATAAGGTCCAAAGTGTTACTTGTGTAGGGTTTTTATTATTTCAACGGTTATTTGAAGTATTGATCAGTCGAATAAACGATGATATTATTGGACGGATTAATGTTTGCCTGCACTGGCCACACCGGAATGGGCGCGTGGTGGGTGAAACGTGGGCGCTCGGTGAAACGAGCGGACACTGGGTCAGAAGCGTTCGTAGCAGACGGACATGTTTGATTTGTAATCTGTTGGAATAAACTGGATATTGCACTACTGACTATCATTACAAGTTTTAGAAAAGTTACACCGAGTTCGTTATTTCTGAGACACTAACACTTGATCTACTGTTAGCTGTACCAGTGTACGGTGGAACACAGAGAAAGGTGTACAGGAGAGTTTTTAAGGTTGAGATTTTCTCAAAAACTACTTGACCTATTGCAATAAATTTTTCACTGTTTGATAGATAAAAGTTACAACTATGTTAATGTAAAAGAATTATTAAATTCGGTCCAGTAGTTTTTGAGAAAATCTCCACCTTATTGAGGCCCCCTGTATACTTATCTCTGTCTTCGACTGTACCTATTCGTCCGTTCTCCACACTTTGTATCAAACAAAACATGACGCTCCTAAGTAACCTCGCATTCTACCCAACTTTTTCTACCACCCGACCCATCTGCAGTAATCTCAAACAAAAGCAAGCTTTAGAGGCCTGAATTTGAGGTGTATATTTCCTTATGCGTAAGCTGGCGATGAAAAAAAAGGGTTCCTTACAATTGTTTGGGCAAAAAGGTGGTACCTGATGGAACAAAAAGTTGGGTCCCTTCTGTTATTTGTGGCTCCTATAAGATTTTTGATGAGAGCTCAGTGGTTGGGTCAATGGACTTGCGATACGGAGGTTCCAGGTTGGATCAGAACCCACTGGTCTCCTGAAATTCGCACCCTGTGCCCACTCGTCCCCTAAAATATTTGAGGTTTCCACTCGTCCCCTGAACCGTTATTTTTTTTTTAATAATTTATATTATTAACTATATTATGTTTGTAATCTCTGCATGCGCGCTGTTATGAATGTTGTGTCCTCCTATAAAAGACACATACATCAGAACCAGCCATCTGAATACTGTTTGTTATTAAATGTATAATGTATGTGTTGTTGGAGAACCTAAATAAATAAATAAATAAATATTTCCTCGCGCTCTACTATTTTAGAGATTTCTTTTCGGCCCCTGTGGTTGTGGTACAGTCGCGTACTAAAGGCAAAAATAAATAAAGTAAATAGGTATAATCATATTTATTTCACATCACAGATAATTAGTATCAAAAAATAAGTTTTATTGACAATCAGTCTTTTAGAAAAACGTTAAAGTTTTGTTCACAAATGTACTGTGTCAGCGCTATTTATGTAAAAATATGGCTGGTTGGGTCTCTTGAAAATGGCGGGAAACGACGGTTGCAAAATTATTTGATAATTTTTCTTTTAACGTCTACAGGGACTATTTTGTGTTTAATATCACGTTAAATTAATCAGAAAATGTTCGCGAATGACAGTATGGTGAAGTTATTGAAGAATTCAAGCAGGATCTGAAGTTTGGCGCCATGGTCAAGATTCCCACTACGAGCTCGGGAGTGAACGTGACTGTCGAGCTGCTTCGTCCGCAGTGATTGACGCTACGGCGTCTCCTGTGGATGAAGACATGAAGACGCTGCTACCCAGGGTGATGACGCTTCGGCGACTCCCCTGGAGGAAGATAGAAGACATTACATTGAATTTTTTGTAACATGACATTGGCAAATGACGAACTGTCGAGTCCATTAATAAAATAAATAAATAAATATGGCTGGTTGTCTATCAGGGAACCAAAACACTGTTTGATAGATACATGTTAAAACTATGTAACTGTAAAAGAATTATTAAATTCGCTCCAGTAGTTTTTGAGATAATCTCAATTCTCCTGTACACTGTAATGTTCCTTCATTTGGGTATTCGTATTTGTCATAATTGCCATGTGTGGTTGGTATTCTTGACAAAATATTCGTCTTATTTGTATGTACGGTCGAAGACAGAGAGAAGTATACAGGGGGCCTCAATAAGGTTGAGATTATCTCAAAAACTACTGGACCGAATTTAATAATTATTTTACAGTTATTTATTTATTTATTTAGCTTTGTTGCCTCATACTTATTACATTTCAAATGATGTTAGTGTGTTAGTTTTTTCCTTAGCTGTGTTTATGTCTATGTTAGTTATTTGTTATTAGGTAGTATGGTCCCTGTTAGGGTAAAAGCCTCCTCCATGTCTTTCCACCTTTCTTTGTCTTGTGCTGTTATCATCCAGTCTTTACCAGCTACTTCCACGATATCATCAGCCCATCTTTTTCTTTGTCGTCCCGCACTTCTCTTGCCAATGGGGCCTGGCCAATTGGTTGCTAGTTTGGTCCACCTTTTGTCCTGGTATCGCGCAACATGGCCTGCCCATCTCCACTTCAGACTCACTTATTTTACAGTTACATAGGTTTAACTTTTATCTATCAAACAATGAAATAATTTTTGTAATAGGTCTAGTAGTTTTTGAGAAAATCTCAACCTTAAAAACTCTCCTGTACACCTTTCTCTGTGCTCCACCTTACCAAGTATTTGACAAATACGACAAACATCCAATACGAATAGCCAAGTGAAATGACACCATGCCCACCTCGCCCAGAGCGATTTCTTACAGGCGTCTATGGTGTTTCTGGTCATATCCTGTACACCTTTTTACTTTTGACAGTTCTTATTGTTTGCGTGGTAAGACTTGAAATCGTAGTGCAAGTGTTACCATTGCTCTGCTGTCGACTGTACGCGAGGCAGGTCTGTTTGTGTCTCGTCCAGTCACCTCTGAGCGACCAGCGGTTCACCTTGCACGATGAGACCGGTTCGTGTTTTGGCTAGCTATTTAAATATGTATACAGTTGCCAAAGTATTGTTAATTACGTATTTTCGCTTTTAACCCGATTGCCCCAGAAGGAGGGTAATGTTTTTCGGGTGTAACTGAAGCCCAGAGTGTCTTATTTTGTAAACAAAGACAAACACTTACCATTATCTCTTATAGCAGGATTACTTCAATAATACTTTAAGTAAACTCATTAAGGTCGTCATTGTACCAAGGAACAAAGTATTATGAAAGTAACACTGCTATAAGAGTTCATGGTAAGGGGGCTGGTAACATTTTAAGCTTGACTCACACACAGACGCGATCTGAGAGCATTTTGAGAGCACTCGGTAAATGTATGTAAGATTTCCGTCGAAAAAACCGAGGATAACTCATTGGTACATCTGCCCTGGCTGGGAATCGAACCTGGGACCTCCGTATCACAAGTCCAGTGACCCAACCACTAAGCCAACGAGCTTTTGATGGTAAATTTTGGTAAATGTCAGTCTCTTTGGTGTAAATACATATTACTATACTCAATACTATAGTATTGAGTCCGTGCGAGTTGCGTCCTTGCAAAAGTCTTCCGGGCTGCGCGCGCGCAGTACAGTGTACACATATCACGTTCCGCGCAATACTTAGCTTGGCTCATAGTACGTAGGTAACTGCAATATTAGTAGTCTATAGCAAGTTATAAAAATTTAACTATTAGCAAGTATAAATAATTATGAGCACTATGAGCCGCCTGGAGTCTCACTATGTCTCACTCCACACCCGCTGTGTCCACTCGGTCCGAAGCCCCGGCTCTTAGAGTCGCATCCCCAGTACCAGGGCACTATGAGCCGCCTGGAGTCTCACTATGTCTCACTCCACACCCGCTGTGTCCACTCGGTCCGAAGCCCCGGCTCTTAGAGTCGCATCCCCAGTACCAGGGCACTATGAGCCGCCTGGAGTCTCACTATGTCTCACTCCACACCCGCTGTGTCCACTCGGTCCGAAGCCCCGGCTCTTAGAGTCGCATCCCCAGTACCAGGGCACTATGAGCCGCCTGGAGTCTCACTATGTCTCACTCCACACCCGCTGTGTCCACTCGGTCCGAAGCCCCGGCTCTTAGAGTCGCATCCCCAGTACCAGGGCACTATGAGCCGCCTGGAGTCTCACTATGTCTCACTCCACACCCGCTGTGTCCACTCGGTCCGAAGCCCCGGCTCTTAGAGTCGCATCCCCAGTACCAGGGCACTATGAGCCGCGTGGAGTCTCACTATGTCTCACTCCACACCCGCTGTGTCCACTCGGTCCGAAGCCCCGGCTCTTAGAGTCGCATCCCCAGTACCAGGGCACTATGAGCCGCCTGGAGTCTCACTATGTCTCACTCCACACCCGCTGTGTCCACTCGGTCCGAAGCCCCGGCTCTTAGAGTCGCATCCCCAGTACCAGGGCACTATGAGCCGCCTGGAGTCTCACTATGTCTCACTCCACACCCGCTGTGTCCACTCGGTCCGAAGCCCCGGCTCTTAGAGTCGCATCCCCAGTACCAGGGCACTATGAGCCGCGTGGAGTCTCACTATGTCTCACTCCACACCCGCTGTGTCCACTCGGTCCGAAGCCCCGGCTCTTAGAGTCGCATCCCCAGTACCAGGGCACTATGAGCCGCCTGGAGTCTCACTATGTCTCACTCCACACCCGCTGTGTCCACTCGGTCCGAAGCCCCGGCTCTTAGAGTCGCATCCCCAGTACCAGGGCACTATGAGCCGCCTGGAGTCTCACTATGTCTCACTCCACACCCGCTGTGTCCACTCGGTCCGAAGCCCCGGCTCTTAGAGTCGCATCCCCAGTACCAGGGCACTATGAGCCGCCTGGAGTCTCACTATGTCTCACTCCACACCCGCTGTGTCCACTCGGTCCGAAGCCCCGGCTCTTAGAGTCGCATCCTTAGTACCAGGGCACTATGAGCCGCCTGGAGTCTCACTAGCATGCGGCCCGCGTGTGGCTGTGGGGCGAATGGGAGAGGCCTGCCAGCAGTGGACTGACACGAGCTGATGATGAATGGGCCATAAGTTTTATTATTATGTATGTTGTTAACGGAGAAGCAAATGACAATTCCATACATGTTTCTTTCTGTTCAACTGGTGCTAACTAAAGCTAGGAGGCAGGTCTTGGTAGTCGGTACTCTTGTAGTCGTCACACGATGTAGTCTCGTGACGTCACCGCCGCGGAAGCGACCGCAAGGTCGTCGCCAGAGGTCGCATATTCGCGAGGTGTTTTCGCAAAGGTCGTCTTATCCGTAGACAATTGACTGGCTTACTCCTCGGCCTTGCTGGGCGCCTGGTACTTGCGCCTCGATACCGTAATAACGTTGGTAACGAGGTTCGTGATTGGTGGGATGTTTGTAGAACCTCTAGGGCTCATGATTGTTGATATTGTAGAGAGCTATGGAAAGAGCTATGCTTGGCATTTCTCTGTTAGAAGACAAAAGTGGTTGACATTGCTCATAGAATCAGTAAACAGAAGTGTCAGTGGGCGTCACATCTGTCGTAGAACCGATAACCGATGGGGGACGAGTTCTCAAATGGAGGCCACGAACGGGTACACGTAGCGTGGGACGCCCCCCGACCAGATGGCTGGCAGGGACTGGATGCAGAGGGCCGAGAGTAGGGTTGAGTGGCGCGCTTTGGGAGAGTCCTGCGTCCAGCAGTGGACTGATACGGGCTGATGCTAATGGAAAGAGCTATGCTTGGCATTTAAGAAAGTGTAATTAACAAAAGTGGTTGACATTGCTCATAGAATCAAACTGAAGTGTCAGTGGGCTGGTCACATTGTCCTCCGTCCTCTATACTAAGCCAGAAAGGAGTTTTTAACCTTTTGCGATTCAACGACTTTGGAATTCAGCTCCTGTGCGGTGTGTAACGACGGCGCATGCGCAACTGTTACAAGGTTGATACGCTACAATGTTGCCTGCGCACTGCGGATACAGACATACATACACAACAGATGATTATCATCGCATTATAGTCCATTCTTAACCAGATACAATAACCTAATTGATAATTTTTTAAGGATTTTTTTTTTCTCCATTTATCATTTAGATTTTCGTTTGCAAGAAAATATCAAAAAACTATTTTTTAGGAAAAAAGGAAAAAAGAAAGAAAGGAAAAACCTAATAACCACTGTAGACATTAAGGGCCTTCCATGAGCCAGCTAGCGACGCCAATCTTAAAAAAACAATATCTTACAATTTATTAATTTTATTAAAAAAGCTATGTACACAATCTTTATTAGGATAAACACTATTTTTTAATATACAATACATGACATAATTGCGACAAGCAAAGTTGTAGTTCTCAAATGTGCCAAAAACGGCCGTTTTTCGCAATTATGCGAACTACAACTTACAGACATTGAATCACGTTATAAATAAGTATTTAAAAAATAGTATTTATCGTAATAAACATTATGTAGATAGCTTTTTTAATAAAAATTGGAAGATATTATTTTTCAAAGATTGGCGGCGCTAGTTGGCTCATGGGAGGCCCTTAAAATAAAAATCATCAAATAATTTTGCAACCATCGTTTCCCGCCATTTGCAAGACGACCCTCACTTTTATATTATTCTCATTCGAGTAAAAGGCAAAGGACATTTAGTTCGTACAGCCATAGCCGTAGACAAATAGATGTATTCCCAAATTAGGTCATTGTACTTGCTGTTAATAATAAAAAATAAGCCCATTATGGGTTCTCTTGAAAATGGCGGGAAACGACGGTTGCGAAATTATTTGGTAATTTTCCTTTTAACGTCTACAGGGACTATTTTGTGTTTAATATCACGTTAAATTAATCAGAAAATGTTCGCGAATGACAGTATGGTGAAGTTATTGGATTATTTAGGCAAGATCTGAAGTTTCAAGCTTTTATCAAGAGTTCCCGCTCCGAGCTCGGGAGTGAACGTGACTGTCGAGCTGCTTCGTCCAGAGTGATGACGCTACGGCGTCTCCTCTGGATGAAGACATAAAAACGCGGCTACCCATGGTGATGACGCTACTGCGACTTCTGGAGGAAGATAGAAGACTATTATATATTGAATTTTCTGTAACATGACATTGGCAAATGACGACCTGTCGAGTCCATTAGTAAAATAAATATTTGCAAGACAACCCCCACTTTTATATTCTCATTCGATTAAAAGGCAAAGGACATTTAGATCGTACAGCCACAGCCGTAGACAGATAGATGTATTCCCAAATTAGGCCATTGTACTTGCTGTTAATAATAAAAAATAAGCTCATTATGTCAGGTGCGGGGGCGGTGTGCGGGCGGGAAGGCATACTTTCGTTTCTTCACAATTACCAAGTTCGGCGTGAATCACTTACAAGTGATTTCGTTTTCGCAACTCATTTGAGAGTTACGCAAGTTTTGGAGCGTTTCGTTACGAGGCTCGTGGTTTTAGCCTACTGCCGGAAAGGAAGGAGGGTTTTTTCGAGTAGGATGTTTGTCTTTTCATGTGGCCCAAACGGATTGACGTCTGAGTTTGATGCAGTGACGTTATAATGGTCGTAAGACTTTAAAATTCCACTTTATAGGGTTTTGTACATCAATAGAACAGACCCCCTATCCCTGTACCGGGAGGCGCCCGTGTCTGCCTGCACATGAGCGCAACATTGCCTCGCGACACGTGCCACCTAGAGATAGTATCCACATGGACGCAGCTCTTTAACACGGCCCCCCTTGCCCCCGCTTCGTCTCTATACGCTCATCGGTGACAGAATTTTTCGCATGCAAAGACTGACACGGGCTGATGATGGATGAGCAACGAAGCAATCCCTTCGGCTGATAATTTGCTGTATTCTGTGATGAGTGAGATTGGGTGAAGGCTGTATTTGTGGGTGTTGCGAAGGCGACGGTTACAAGGTCATTTGATTGGATGATTCGGTGGGGGAGTGAGCGGGCAAAATGGAGCGGTGGGGACAGGAATGGTGATTGGAATATCGGGCGGGAACTTTCGAGTGTGCATTCACATAGGATATAATCAAATCAAAAATCAGTCGCAGACTGCCCATCACATCTTGTGGGAATGTGAGAATTGGGTTGCAGACTCATGCTGGAGGACATCGCACCAGCCGTGTCCCCCCGTGTGTTACAGCGACCTCGTTGCGACCCGGGCCAACTTCAGAGCTTTTAAGCGCTTCTGCCATAGTTATTATTGGCACCATTACAGAAAGTAGCCTTCTGCTCCGGCTCACAGCAGTGAGCAACAACTTCTTCATACTCTATTCTTCTTTCTTTGCTTTAAATAGCCGAGGCGTGACTATATGTAACGTACGGCATTTCAGCCCCATTGTGTCGCTTAAACCCGTCACTGTATGACGGTCCAATAGTACGCCAGTGGGAGAGAAAAAAAAAGGATATAATTAAAGTAATTCAATTCAAATGATTTATTGCAGTCACAAAGACCATATAAGTGTTAGTAAGTACTTAAAAACTATGTTAGTGTTTACATGAGGTGTATTGCGCGCTATGACATGCGACTTAGGTCCGACTCCGAGACCCCGGGACATGTGAGTGCACTCAGTGGCCTCAGAGGACTGTCCCCGGTATCCGCAATGCCCTTCAGGATACTGTTAGGGCCGCGAACCCGGCGCATCAGGGACGCGACTCTTTTGCGTATCATCATCATCACCAGTCTATTTATATTGCCCCACTGCTCGGGCACAGACCTTCTCTTACACCGAGGGAGCTCGGGCCATAATCCACCACGCGGGCCCGGTGCGGGTTGGCGGATTTCACATGACTTTCTTTTCTTTCTTTAACGACATGCAGGTTTCATCACGATGTTTTCCTTCACCGTTTTGAGAGCACTCGGTAAATGTACGTAAGTTTTTCCGTCGAAAACCCGAGGATAACTCATTGGTACATGGCTGCCCTAGCTGGGAATCGAACCTGGGACCTCCATATTGCAAGTCCATTGACCCAACCACTGAGCGACCGAGCTCTCTTTGCGTATGATGGCATGGAATCCATGTAATGATGTATTCGTTGTTTTTTTGAATAGTTTCTGGTTGTTCCTGCAACCGATTCTTCTCTTTCCATCTTTCCCATCATAATGTTGTAGCAACTCGTAATGGTGGTAAGTATGTCAGTGGGTGTGCTTGTGCCGGGGGCTGGCTGCGCGCGCGCACGGGGCCAGGGTCGCAGCAACTGGGTGAAGGTCCAAGCGTTTCACGATAGACATTCGCACGGGGAGATTTCGCATAGAGCTGTGTCGCTGTGCTTATAGGCAGCGCATTAATCTAATCTCTTTAATTTTTATTATTATTTTTATTTAATATATTTATACATTTCAATATGAAAAACAAATAGAAAAATATATAAATATAAAAAATAGCCACCCACCGGCAGCGGGATGCATGCGCATGCAAGCTGCCGGAGATTAGAATCCCAGAGTGAGGAACCTCCTCACAATACGTGCCGTGTCCAGCAGCACTGCCTTCTGCATCCGGCTCTTGACCCAACTGTCTAGCGAGAGTCTCTTAAGGTGTTGGTCGAGACTCTTCGCTATTAAACCGTTCACGGTTACGACTATCGGAACAATTATGGTTGAGTCCACATCCCACATGGCGGTGATCTCGTGAGCCAAGTCTAAGTATTTACTTAGCTTCTCCTTTTCGGCCTTCACGAGATTCTCATCATGGGAGATGGTGACATCAACCAGAATTGCCCGACGCGACGCTCGGTCTATCAGCACGATGTCAGGTCTATTGGCGACAATAGTCCTGTCCGTGATGATAGACCGATCCCAGTAGAGCGTGGCACGACCATTTTCGAGAACTGGCGCTGGTGCGTACTGATAGTACGGCACCTCAGTACTGACAAGACCGTATTTAAGGGCAAGTTGCTGGTGGACTGTCCTGGCTACTTGATTATGTCTTATTTTTAATATTATTATTTATCATCAGTCTATTTATATTGCCCCACTGCTCGGGCACAGACCTTCCCTTACATCGAGGGAGCTCGGGCCATGATCCACCACGCGGGCCCAGTGCGGGTTGGCGGATTTCACATGCCTTAGATTTTTTTTTCTACGACATGCAGGTTTCATCACGATGTTTTCCTTCACCGTTTTTTGAGAGCACTCGGTAAATGTACGTAAGTTTTTCCATCGAAAAAACCGAGGATAACTCATTGGTACATGGCTGCCCTAGCTGGGAATCGAACCTGGGACCTCCATATTGCAAGTCCATTGACCCAACCCCTGAGCCACCGAGCTCTTATTATTATTTATTATTTCTTTATTATGTACAAACTTACACCTAACAGTTAATAAGCCATACATGCAAGTCACAATTCAAAAAATCCTAATTAGGTTACATTATAAATTATTAAAATATCATTGAATATAAATATCATTGATCATCAATTAATTATGAACATTATAAATTACAATTAATTTATTGCAAGTAAGCACGTTGTGTGCATTTTTGCACGTATTTAAGGCGTCGTATGCGAGTATTTTCAGTTTTTCTACGAAGGCTACGGCACTAACTACTAAAATTAAACGTCTGAAAAAAATATATAGCAATCTTGGGGTGTCTATTTAGAGACTGATGAATACCGATACACGATTGGACAAACTTCTCTCAATAGAAAACAAATCGCAAACATATGTATTTTAAAATGAAAATTATATCTAAACCGAAATAGTTATTCATACAAAATATATTAAAATGTAGAATACTATAAATACGAGAGCTTGTTTTGAAAAAAATCTGATTTTTGTTGGCGTATTTTTATTTCCCTGCCAAAATTCATAAAAATACGAATATCGAGGCACTGCGCCGTGCTCTTCACTCCACCGCCGGGGCATCTTGTGTCTCACTCTTGCTTTTGACAACCATATAGCGTCTTAATATGATTCACAGAGAAAGGTAGGGGTTTGATACGTAGTTTCGATTGACGTTCTAAAACTCATTGGAGCGAATAACGCTGATGCGAAAAACTCTTTGGCTGTTTTTCTTAAAGCTAGTTAAACCTAAAGTTAGATTCGCACGATGTATTTATTTATTTTATTAATGGACTCGACAGTTCGTCATTTGCCAATGTCATGTTACAGAAAATTCAATAGTCTTCTATCTTCCTCCAGGGGAGTCAGTAGCGTCTTCACCCTGGGTAGCCGCGTCTTCATCCAGAGGAGACGCCGTAGCGTCGTCACTCTGGACGAAGCAGCTCGACAGTCACGTTCACTCCCGAGCTTGTAGCGGGAACTCTTGATAAAAGCTTGAAACCCCAGATCTTGCTCAAATTATCCAACAAATTCACCATACTGTCACTCGCGAACATTTTCTGATTAATTTAACGTGATATTAATCTCAAAATGGTCCCTGTAGACAATAAAACAAAAATTATCAAATAATTTCGCAACCATTGTCAAGAGAACCTACGTTAGTTTGTGAGATAATAATTATTACAGTCGATATCACCCTTTTTAAGAAACCTACATTTGTACGGACAACAGCAAATCCAATGGTAACAATTGCAGTACGATTTTAAATCTTACGACGCAGATAATAAGAACGGGCCCAAAGTGTTACTTCATCTGCTATTAGCTGTACTATTACTTCTTCTATACATTATACTTAGTTTTCAACTATACGTAAACAATGCTGTATATCGAACTCCCCAGCGGCTATGTTTATCTGGTAGCCGGGGGCGTACGGCGTCTCTTTCGCGCACACCGCCCCTGCGTCCTCCGTCTCGCTCGCACTCGCACGTGTGGGGCCGCACGTGTGCGCATGCGCGTGACGTCACGCCTGTTTGTAAACTCTGGCCAGCTGACTCCTTGGTGCTATGCGGGCCTGGTACTTCGCGCGGAGTTCGGCGAGGCGGCGTTGCCGTTTCTACGTGGGGGGAGGTCTTTAGGGGGGGTCGTATGCGTTGACGGGGGTTGGTTAAGCATTTGTGTAAGGATGGGTGACCAAAAAAATGTTGCCAAGTATATTTCGTGTGAAGCGGTTTTGGGAGGGGTCCCAGGGGGCTTTGGTTAAGCAACTGCATAAAGATGGGTGACCGACCAGCTAGTGAAATTGACTTTTTGTTTGTTGCCAAATATTGAGTATATAATCTGAAATTAGTATACCTATTTAAAATCTGTTTTTTCTACAGGGTGTAAACGTAAATGGTATATGAAGCCGAAGGGAGGGTGTTCAGTATCAGTAACTGAACAACTTTTGTTCTACGACTTTTCGAATAAAAAATAGAAATAAATTAATGTCTCATACAAATCGATCAGCTGACCGGTACGATATGTATGAAAAGTCAAAAAATAAATTCACGAAAATCCAAAGTCGTAGAACAAAAGTTGTTCAGTTACCGATACTGAACACCCTCCCTTCGGCTTCATATACCATTTACATTACAGCCTGTATATCTCGATTATATCGAAGATTTTAAATTGTTATGCATGGCACCTTTTCCATGCAAATCGGTGTAAATGTAAATTCAGAATAAAATAAGTAATTGGTCTGTGACTGTAATAGTGTCGTTACAAAATTGGAGAATGCCCATGTTATTATTTATTTATTTATTTATTTTATTAAAGAACTCGACAGTTCGTCATTTGCCAATGTCATGTTACAGAATATTCAATAGTCTTCTATCTGCCTCCAGGGGAGTCGCAGTAGCGTCTTCACCCTGGGTAGCCGCGTCTTCATGTCTTCATCCAGAGGAGTCGCCGTAGCGTCGTCACTCTGGACGAAGCAGCTCGACAGTCACGTTCACTCCCGAGCTTGTAGCGGGAACTCTTGATAAAAGCTTGAAACCCCAGATCTTGCATAAATAATCCAATAACTTCACCGTACTGTCCATTCGCGAACATTTTCTGATTAATGTAACGTGATATTAAACACAAAACACCCACTGTAGACATTAAACTGAAAATTATTCAATAATTTCGCAACCGGCGCTACCCGCCATTTTCAAAAAGCCCCTGAACGATATACACTGCTGCGTTTCGTTGTCGTTTGTTAAAACTTGCACAAACATAGCAGCAATGTATAGCGTCCATGTGTCAAAGCGATAACGAGTGGAAGTCGCGGTCACCCCACTGACCCGCCACCTAACGGTCCCCGGCCACAGGTGGGTGACGACACTCCCAAACCGGCCCTAAACTCGTCGCTCTGACGACAACCGTTCGCTCAATATGGTATTTGGTTCCGGTTTTAACGTAGGTTCTTTTGACACAACAACCTACGTTAAATTCCATTTCAAACAGAATTAGAAATTATTTAAAAACATAATAAACTCGACTGCATCATTCATCATCATCAGTCTATTTATATGTCCCCACTGCTCGGGCACAGACCTTCCCTTACATCGAGGGAGCCGGGGCCATGATCCACCACGCGGGCACACTGCGGGTTGGCGGATTTCACATGCCTTAGATTTTTTCTTCTTCTACAGCATGTAGGTTTCATCACGATGTTTTCCTTCACCGTTTTGAGAGCACTCGGTAAATGTACGTAAGTTTTTCCGTCGAAAAAACCGACGATAACTCATTGGTACATGGCTGCCCTGGCTGGGATTCGAACCTGGGACCTCCGTATTGCAAGTCCATTGACCTAACCACTGAGCCACCGAGCTCTTACCGACTGCATCATTACTTTGTTAAAAAAATGACATTGCCACATTTCAATGGAGCTTTGCCCCGCCTACAAAACTACGTGACCATTTAAGCTGTACCTATCATTTTGTTGGGGACTTATTACAGGTTTCATATTGCATAATCATAATCATTTTCTACTACTCTCGCAACTCCTATAGAAGAATAACAAAAACAATGAATAAATCGCTTCGATTACTTACTATTTTCTGAATTCTTAATTAAGCTGTTCTTTTCGAATCGCAACTTGTACAAAACTTTATTTTAAACCAATAATTTAAAAAAAAAACGGAGATATTTTTACATTTATTCGTTATCTTGTACAACTTGCGGTTGATGGTGGGGCAGAATCTGGCATTGTCATTTAAAGCCTGTATCACTCGTAGGAGAGCTCGGTGGCTCAGTGGTTGGGTCAATAGACTTGCGATACGGATGTCTCAGGTTCGATTCCCAGCCAAGGCAGCCATGCCAATGAGTTATCCTCACGGTTTTTCTTATTTATTGTCAATCTGTGTCGATGTTCCGGCATCACGCCCAAACTACTGGAAGGATTTTGATGGGACCTTCACTAGGAGATAGCTCCAATATCCGGGCAGCACATAGGCTATGAGCCAGTGCGGTATGTGATGGGGAACCACGGGACCAGAGAGGAAGAGCTGCCTCCCAGGACATTGACAGTACTTCGTGGAGTTCTATAGTAACCAGAGACTGCAATATCTGGGCAGCACATAGGCTATGAGCCATTGCGGTATGTGATGTGGAGCCACGTGACCAGAGAGGAAGAGCTGCCTCACAGTACATTGACAGCACTTCGTGGAGGTCTATAGTAACCAGAGGCTGCAATATCTGGGCAGCACATAGGCTATGAGCCATTGCGGTATGTGATGTGGAGCCACGTGACCAGAGAGGAAGAGCTGCCTCACAGTACATTGACAGCACTTCGTGGAGGTCTATTGTAACTAGTGACTTCTACGCATACGAAGTTGCTACACAGTCGAAGACAGATAATTATACAGGGGGCCTCAATAAGGTTGAGATTATCTCAAAAACTACTGGACCGAATTTAATAATTATTTTACAGTTACATAGTTTTCACTTTTATCTATCAAACAGTGAAAGAATTATTGCAATAGGTCAAGTAATTTTTGAGATAATCTCAACCTTAGAAACTCTCCTGTACACCTTTCTGTGTTCCAAGGTACAGTCGAAGACAGAGATAAGTATACAGGGGGCCTCAATAAGGTTGAGATTTTATCAAACACTACTGGTTCGAATTTATTAATTCTTTTACAGTTACATAGTTTTGACTTTTATCTATCAAACAGTGAAAGAATTATTGCAGTAGGTCAAGTAGTTTTTGAGATAATCTCAACCTTAAAAACTCTCCTGTACACCTTTCTCTGTGTTCCACCGTACCTAGTTGAAGTATCCAACAGTTCCATATCTGCAGGTTTCGTCATACATTTCCTTCACCTTTGAGTTAAAATACGTGATTTCATATCCTGTGAATTACATAGTATCGTGACATGAAGGAAAAAATCGCGCTTCATTGAGAGAGTCTAAATAAATTTTGTATAGGATTCAGCCCCCTTACCATGAAGTCTTATAACAGGATTAAATCAATAATACCTTGTTATTTCGTACCATGACGACTTTAAAGTGAGCTTATTATGTCATGGTACGAAATAACAAAGTATTATTGAAGTAATCCTGTTATAAGAGTTCATGATGGTTGGTCTATCTCCGCCCTTTTTACTACTAACTATAAAACCACCCTACCCTATTAACATTTTAAGCTATTCTGTGATTATTGCAAAGTTATTTTCACATTATTAGATCGGATCACTTTATTGTCACAATAATGAACAGGTTCGATCAATCAGTTCCTTCAGTGTTACATCACAACAGGTAATTAGACGATCATATTTGTTTACAAAATAAGACACTTGATTTGGGCTACGGTATAAATGTGGCTACCTTCATCAACGCTTTCTTGCTTCTTAATATCGTGTTTATTATTGTCACCTACTATGGTTTCCATGGCCATTGCTACTGCTATCTCTGTCTAACACACGCAGCTTCCGATCTGCGCTCTCTGTCTTGGTTTGTGAGCGAGTAGCGTGCCAACCGTAGTGGTTACAGGAAAACAATGTCCCGTCTCCCTCCCACGCGCGATGTTAAACCATTGGTGCGAAAAAGATGGCAATAGTATATTCAAATGCCAGGCTTTTTTGTGTTTTTGTTCCGTAATCTTGACGCAACTGCGCAGTTGAAACTGCAAAGTTATCTTATGACTTGTTGTGATATGTTTAAGGTTCGTTTTAGGGTAATTAACGATTGATTTTTTGTTGGTAAAAAGTTTTTTTAAATTCCCACGTTTGTTTCAAAGAAATCGCTGTTGTTAACATGGGAATAGAGTTCACATTTCGTTGCAATTGTGTACAAGTCGACAATGGAACGTAAACTTTATTTTAACAAAGAACTCTCATGGTTTAATCATCCTTGAAAACGTGTCAGTAACCCAATTTGTGCCTTAGTCAACTGTGTCAAGGTGTGGTTTTGTGTGGCGAATAGTTTGTACGTCATGTGCCCCTAAAATTAGGGGTCGGTGAACTCGAGTCCCACGTCTCACCCTTAGCTCTGGGTATTAAGTGCCGGGAGGGTGCAGAAGAAATGATTGGGAATAAAGAAATATCAATTCCCATGGGAAGTTTCAGAAAAGAATTCCAACCAGATTTTAAATAGGTTTTGTAAACAAAGATTTTGGAATTTCAAAGAAAAATGTCAATGCCAGATTCTGCCCCACCATCAACTGCAAGATGTACAAGATAACGAATAAATGTAAAAATATCTCCGTTTTTTTATATTAAAATTATTGGTTTAAATGAAAGTTTTGTACAAGTTGCGATTCGAAATCAACAGCTTAATTAAGAATTCAGAAAATAGTAAGAAATCGAAGCGAATTATTCATTGTTTTTGCTATTCTTCTATAGGAGTTGCGAGAGTAGTAGAAAATGATACTGATTATGATTATGCAATATGAAACCTGTAATAAGTCCCCAACAAAATGATAGGTACAGCTTAAATGGTCACGTAGTTTTGTAGGTGGGGCAGAGCTCCATGGAAATGTGGCAATGTCATTTACATTCCCAAGGATTTATTTACTTTTATTAATGGACTCGACTGTATCGAAATTACATCACATCATCAGTCTATTTATATGTCCCCACTGCTGGGCACAGACCTTCCCTTACATCGAGGGAGCTGGGGCCATGATCCACCACGCGGGCACAATGCGGTGCGGCAGGTTTCACATGCCTTAGATTTTTTTTCTTCTACGACATGCAGGTTTTTTCACCGTTTTGAGAGCACTCGGTAAATGTACATAAGTTTTTCCGTCGAAAAACCCGAGGATAACTCATTGGTACATGGCTGCCCTGGCTGGGAATTGAACCTGGGACCTCCGTATCGCAAGTCCATTGACCCAACCACTGAGCTCTCATTACAGACAATAAGGACAGACATTATGGGATAATAGTCTATATCTATACATATAATAAGACTGTAAAAAAGTTGTGTCTGTACATTGGATATTTTTTTGAAAAGAATAATTGTAATGTGTTCGTTCGTAGCACCGAGCTCGCACATGAGCGCAACATTGCCTCGCGACACGTGCCACATAGAGATAGTACCGACATGGACGCATCTTTCTAACCCGTCCCCCCTGTCCCCCGCTCCGTCTCTATGCGCTCATCGGTGACGGAATGGTTCGCGCGCACATTGGACCGGCTTCATGGCTAGGGGGAAGTGGGCTGTGCATTGATCTCCTATAAACAACTAGATACACAGTCTGCCTTCTAAAAATGTCCGAGTGCAAAGAAGGTCCAAACGGATGAATGGACCCCCATTTGCTTTATTAGACGTTAACAATGGACCCTTATTCGGACGTATTTAAAATTGTTTTAGTAAGACCTTTGTGTATCTAGTTGTTTATAGGAGATCAATGGGTCTGTGTCAAAAACTCTCATGTAGGTACACTTATGGTTCTCTTGAAAATGGCGGGAAACGGCGGTTGCAAAATTATTTGATAATATTAGTTTTATTGTCTACAGTGGTTATTTTGAGATTAATATCACGTTAAATTAATCAGAAAATGTTCGCGAGTGACAGTATGGTGAATTTGTTGGATAATTTGAGCAGGATCTGGGGTTTCAAGCTTTTATCAAGAGTTCCCGCTCCGGGCTCGGGAGTGAACGTGACTGTCGAGCTGCTTCGTCCAGAGTGACGACGCTACGGCGACTCCTCTGGATGAAGACATGAAGACGCGGCTACCCAGGGTGAAGACGCTACGGCGACTCCTCTGGAGGAAGATAGAAGACTATTGAATATGTTGAATTTTCTGTAACATGACATTGGCAAATGACGAACAGTCGAGTCCATTAATAAAATAAATAAATAAAAGGTACACTTATCTCTCGTACGGAACAACAAATCAATGGTAACACTTGCAGTACGATTTCAACTCCTACGACGCAGATAATAAGAACTGTCCAAAGTGTTACACTTGATCTGGTGTCAGCTGTATTTATTTTTTATTTATTTATTTATTTCTTATATAATAAAACCAAATTTTACACCAGTCTATATAAACAAGTGAGCCAGGTAAGCGTTTCACGGTGGTATACTGCGGCGTTGCCATAGCAACCCAAACAGACCGAAGTCTGCGTCCGGGCTGGCTGCGGGTCACAATACAAGTATCGAGAACGACCGTACAGATTTTGGTTAAATTCAGGCTTGTGACGAGTATTTTTTACGTTAATTGTTTTATGTATAATACTATACATAGTGTAAGAAAAGAAACAGTTGAGGTTTTTGTTTACATAAACAGTTATTGGTGTTAAACGCCAATAAGGCTGTTTCGGTACATAGTGAAGTAGGCCAGTGACGCAAGGTGACGGTCACACCACTCGCGGTCTGTGGTCGCTCGGACCCATAGACAATGTAACCACTAACTTTTTATTTATCATTATTAATTTCAACTTGATCCGTCCACGCGTTTCTGAGATATAGGTCTTGATAGACAGACAGACGGACAACAAAGTGATCCTATAAGGGTTCCTTTTTTTTCCTTTTGATGCAAATTATTATATTATTTACAAGTTTCTAACTTATATTTGAACCTTGTAATGTCGTTTTTAAAGTCTAAATATCTGATAACTGCGCCATCTGCTTTTAAATCGATACCGCATTGCGTTAGCACTGGTGATGTCATCAAAAGGGCTCAACATACACGAAGACTATTTATATTAGGGCCTTAATAAGGTTGAGATTATCTCAAAAACTACTGGACTGAATTTAATAATTATTTTACAGTACATAGTTTTAACTTTTATCTATCAAACAGTGAAATAATTATTGCAATAGGTCAAGTAGTTTTTGAGATAATCTCAACCTTAAAAACCACAGCCCACTTCCCCCCTATCCCTGTAGCAGGAGGCCCGTGTCTGCCCGCACATGAGCGCAACATTGCCTCGCGACACGTGACACCTAGAGATAGTACCGACATGGACGCATCTCTTTAACACGGCCCCCCTGACCCCGCTCGGTCTCTATGCGCTCATCGGTGACATAATTATTCAACATACACGAAGACAGAGTATACGCTCAATAAGGTTGAGATTATCTCAAAAACTACTGGACCGAATTTAATAATTCTTTTACAGTACATAGTTTTAACTTTTATCTATCTAACAGTGAAAGAATTATTGCAATAGGTCAAGTAGTTTTTGAGATAATCTCAACCTTAAAAACTCTCCCGTACACTTTAATCTGTGTACGCAGTAAGTAGGCCCGTGTGTGTGTCGTATAAAGTAATGCGGAAATACGTATATTGCGTAGTTAGGAGGGTACTATTAAGGACCGCGAAGAGGAATCCAAAATTAAGATGCGTCGAGGGTTCTGCATACGTTGCATACATGTGTTTTGCGTCGACACAAACTCACGAATAACGCATTAGCTGTTAACTTTTTAAACCGATGCTTTGGAAATTATAATGCTGCCATGACTGAGAAATTAAATTAACCAGAAAATGTTCGCGAATGACAGTATGGTGAATTTATTGGATGATTTGTGCAAGATCTGAAGTTTCAAGCTTTTATCAAGAGTCCCGCTCCGAGCTCGGGAGTGAGCGTGACTGTCGAGCTGCTTCGTCCAGAGTGACGACGCTACGGCGACTCCTCTGGAGGAAGATAGACGACTATTATATATTGAATTTGACAAATGATATTGGCAAATGAACTGTCGAGTCCGTTAATAAAATCAATAAATATGTTATGTAAGTAAGTAGTCGCTTTTATAACCAGTTGCCAGAAAGTGTCACGACGTTGACAGAGAGGAGATTTAAACAATTTCATTAAAGGAACACTTGTTAAGAAGGCGTATTACAGGATAGATGACTATTTAAACGATGAACATGCATGGTGTGTGTCGCCGGTTCCGCATGAGGGATAAACTTACTAACAATAGTAATAGTTACGTACTGTATAGTTATTAAGTAATCATTGTATTATCATTGTTTTAAAAGATGTGTTGCTGAGAGTTTTTTGCCACTTTTTCTCCTCAGCGTTGGCTTTTCCTTGCAAAGTGGTGTAAATGTAAATTCAAAAAATTTTTTGACGTGCAAAAATGTACTCAACGTGCTTACTTGCAATAAAGAACTTTGACTTTGAACGTCTTTGGGTCCACTTTCACCTCTCAAAGCGCCCCTCGCTGGCCGGCGGGCGCTGCGGGAACCGGAATCCCAGGCTGGCTATATTTAGGAGCCTTTCCCATGCACTACTACATACACGAGCATTGGCGCAAGGGAGTCCTTTGGACAGCGATAAGTTCAGGCTACCAGTACTCTTACGAATTCATTCAATTTTGAAAAAAAAATATAAATATATATCATTTAAAAAAAAATTAAAACTGTAAATAAACAATTTTTGAATGAAAAATACAAAAAAAAATGTAAAAGGCGCCGTCTCGGGTCGTGTCTCGTCGAAAGGTCCCCATCACACTGGCTGCGTTACCGCGCTGAATTGCGATGGAGATACGGCCCGGAGCGGGGGTCACTACCACTGTCCCTTAAGCGGCGACCCAAATCCGCAACAAAAAAATAATAACTAGCTATTATATTCTTACAACATAACTACGTATTCAGAGATACAAAATCTTGAAATCGTATTTTTCTTTTAGTATGGTAATTATTTTAAGACCTTGTCAATTGTAAAGGATTGTCATAAATCAATTATTTATTTTAATAAAAAACTTACCCTAATAATTCTGTACACCTTTATCTGTGATAGAACTGGTAAAACATTACCCTTCCTCCTTTCAGTCGGTCCCGTCATGTGTGTTGAACGTTCCTGGTACGGTGGAGCACAGAGAAAGGTGTACAGGAGAGTTTTTAAGGTTGAGATTTTCTCAAAAACTACTTGACCTATTGCAATAATTCTTTCACTGTTTGATAGATAAAAGTTTAAACTATGTAACTGTAAAATAATGATTAAATCGGTTTTGGAGTTTTTGAGAAAATCTCAACTTTATTCAGGCCCCCTGTATACTTATCTCTGTCTTCGACTGTACATAGAGTACACGAGGCGATAAGTAGAGCACATGTAAGTGTGTCGCAGACTCTATATCTGAGCTGATACGGCGAGACTTAAGTGCTTAAGGGCCAGTCAAACGTCAGGTGACGTCACCAGTGTTTTTACCCGGCTGCGCAAGGAGGGTTCTGTTTTTCGACTATGTATGTGAACTGCAGCCCAAATCAAGTGTCTTATTTTGTAACCAAATATGATCGTCTAATCACCTGTTGTGATGTAACACTGAAGGAACTGATTGATCGAACCTGTTCATCATTGTGGAAATAAAGTGGTCCGATCTAATAATGTGAAAATAACTATGCAATAATCACAGAACAGCTTAAAATGTTGGTAGGGGAGGTCGTGTACCGCACGGCGCCCGAGCGGCTCGAGGCTCAGATGGGGAGGAGGAAGGTGATGGATGAATGGATTATACATTGTGGGCTAGTACAGCCCACAATGGGGAGTGCTCGGGCGCCAGTCGGGTCGCGGTTGTATCACAGTTTCCCGTGGCTCGGCGAGAATGGCACGAGGTGGAACACCCCAGGACGTTTAGTCGGTATGCTGCCCCTTCAGGGCGGTGAGCCCGACATAACCAACACGCTCCCCCGGGCGTGGTGGCACATGATTTGCTTGCATGTTTTACCTGGGTTAAAAAAAAAAAAAGGGGAGGTCGTGTGGTGAGCCCGACATAACCAACATACATAATTTTTTTACTTTTACTTACTTAACACGCTCCCCCAGGCGTGGTGACACATGATCTAGCATGTTTTACCTGGGTAAAAAAAAAGGGGAGGTCGTGTACATTCGTTTAGAATGTATTATTTTGAGTTTCACCATCTTAAAAATGAATGAATGCGGCTGGATTTCTGTATTGTGTTGTGATATAGTGACATTTTGGATTTTTTATTGTTATTGACATTTTTCATTATTAATAATAATAATAATTTATTTCGCAACAACAGTTTAACATAAAATAGGTACAAGATACAAGAAAAATGTATTATTCATGTTTGTATGTTTGGTCCCAGGTCTCCACACTAGGATTACCTGTGTGGTGGAGACCAGTGCCTTCCAGTGGGCTTCCAAAGCTGTACAGTGTTATGAAAAGAATGACGGTTTAACAATATAAATTGAGGATCAGTTTGTGTTTGTTTACATTTGCATTGACATTTGCATTATTTTTATTCTTATTGACATTTTCATTATTGTTATCCTGTAAATTAATTTAATAATATGACTAAGATAAATTATGAAATGTATAGTGCATTAGTTTAAGACTGTAATGCTAGACATTTAAATGAAATAATAAATAAATAAATCTTATCCCATGAGATATTCAATATTATTTTTAAAAATGACGAAGGATGAGTTGACGAAAGAATAAATTGACTTATTTTCAATTTAACCATCTCAGCCCATTAGTGACTAACCCGTAGGAGTGACATAGGACACAAAAATGTTTTAGTTTATTTTTCAGTCGAGTTTTTGTTTTTACATAACTTAGTACAGTCGTAGACAGAGCTAAGTATACAGGGGGCCTCAATAAGGATGAGATTTTCTCAAAAACTAACTGTGTTCTGTGTTCCACCGTACCTACTTGTTATTTTAAATATAATTCTTCCCAGAGGGAATCGCAAGGCTAACTAGAGCATACAGCCTGGTTTGACGTTAAAACTATGTATATTTTCTTATATAAATACCTACTCGTACATACATATTGTACATTACTTACAAGAATAACCTAATCTAAGCCTAAACACACCCCTAAACGAAATAACAGCGATCCACGTCATCCTTGAGTCATGCAAGGAACTTTGATAAGAGCACAGAACTTCACAAACACGTCTTCTTTCACATCCTCTACATTAGCTATTGGGTTGGGTGACGCTACAAATGAAATACAACCTTAAGGTGATAAGGCGGAAGTGCGCTAATAGTACAGTCACCGTCTGTGCCGGTCGTTCATCCGGCAAGCAAATACGCATAACGCATATTATGTATGTGATAGAGGCAAACTGTGTTATCTGCCCGCTTTGTGCTCTTTGGTACAGTCGAAGACAGAGCCACTTTTTCTCCTCAGCGTTGGCACCTTTTCCTTGCAAAGTGGTGTAAATGTAAATTCCAAAAAATATATTGACGTGCAAAAATGTACTCAACGTGCTTACTTGCAATAAAGAAATTTGACTTTGACTTTTTTTTGACTTTACTGCGATTTGTATCTGCTAATAATAACTGTCTCTTGGTTTGTCCCTAGTGATGGCAGCAGCGCCGGCAGCCCGAAGGAGGCGTGCGTGGCGCAGTCGCCGCCCCCGCACGCGGCGCACGCGCAGCCGGCCAAGCGGGACCTCAGAGACATGCGGGACCTGAGGGAGATGAGGGACATGAGGCACCCACACGACCTGAGGGACATGCGGCATCATGATCAGCGCAGGATGAGTATCGGTGAGCAGCTTTCTTTTCTCATGTGGTTTAGTGACCAAACCTGGTTGTCATAATTATTCAGGCGGACCATAAGCCTTTTTTTTAACCCAGGTAAAACATGCAAATCATGTGGCACCACGCCCGGGGGAGCGTGTTGTTTATGTCGGGCTCACCGCCCTGAAGGGGCAGCATACCTACTAAACCTCCTGGGGTGTTCCACCTCGTGCCATTGTTGCCGAGCCACGGGAACTGCGATACATCCGCGACCCGACTGGCGCCCCGAGTGCTCCCCATTGTGGGCTGTACTAGCCCACAATCCATTCATCCCTCACCTTCCTCCTCCCCGTCTGAGAGCCTCGAGCCGCTCGGGGCCGTGCGGTTCGCGCGCTGCGTCCGTGGGCCCGGGCCCTTACTCAGGCGGCGGCACCTCGTACACTCCGGTACGCTTGGCACCGCCTCGTACCACCCCATGGCGCGGATTTCTTTCTTGCCAACCTTTCTCTCAGCCATTGCCATTACAACCATACATCTCGGACCATAAGCCTGCCCCCCTATTACCGTTCTCAAAACGATGAAATTATACCATGTCATGGCGCGCCAAACAGAGACGCCGCTACACCAATGCAATAGCACCGTCCCTTTCACGGCCGCTATGACATGGTATGATTTGATCGTTTTGAGAACCGTAATTGCCCCACAGGTCACATGGTTCTATATCACATACGGTAATGGCGTATAGCCTATGTGGTGCCCGGATATTGGAGCTATCTCTTAGTGAAGGTCCCATCAAAATCCTTCCAGTAGTTTTGGCGTGATGCCGGAACATCGACACAGACAGACAGACTGACAATAAATACTGTACAAGTATACCTCTACGAAGTTCTTTCAATGTACTGGGAGGCAGGTCTTCCTCTCTGGTTCTGGTCCAAAAATATCCAATGTAATGTCAGATTTTTAGTCTTCTTCTTTTCTCGTCTGGTTTAGTGACCGCACCTATTTGTTTGGGCTATTCAGGCCGCACGTAGGCCTCTGACGTGGCCTCACGACTGCTGTCATGCTTGTCTGTTTGTGTTGAAGGTGGTGGTGCTGGCGGATCGCGGAGGGCGGAGCGCCGCGCGGCTCCGCCACCAGAACGCAGGAGACCAGGTAATATATCATTATATATAACGTTTCAAATTCTCTTGGTCTTTAGGCATCCGCTCGTAGGTCTTTAAATACCAGGACAACAGGCCCCCTGACACTCCATACAATGGATCACATGGTAATGGTACTGGCCTGGTATCGACCATGGGACCTCCGTAACGTAAGACCATTGAAGCACATCGGTTGACGGACGACTTAAGTGATGTATAGAATTCACATTGTTTGGTTCGGGTTTGAGCTCTCCCAAAGCACGCCACTCACATCTACCAGGGCACTATGAGCCGCCTGGAGTCTCACTATGTCTCACTCCACACCCGCTGTGTCCACTCGGTCCGAAGCCCCGGCTCTTAGAGTCGCATCCCCAGTACCAGGGCACTATGAGCCGCCTGGAGTCTCACTATGTCTCACTCCACACCCGCTGTGTCCACTCGGTCCGAAGCCCCGGCTCTTAGAGTCGCCCCCCCAGTACCAGGGCACTATGAGCCGCCTGGAGTCTCACTATGTCTCACTCCACACCCGCTGTGTCCACTCGGTCCGAAGCCCCGGCTCTTAGAGTCGCATCCCCAGTACCAGGGCACTATGAGCCGCCTGGAGTCTCACTATGTCTCACTCCACACCCGCTGTGTCCACTCGGTCCGAAGCCCCGGCTCTTAGAGTCGCATCCCCAGTACCAGGGCACTATGAGCCGCCTGGAGTCTCACTATGTCTCACTCCACACCCGCTGTGTCCACTCGGTCCGAAGCCCCGGCTCTTAGAGTCGCCCCCCAGTACCAGGGCACTATGAGCCGCCTGGAGTCTCACTATGTCTCACTCCACACCCGCTGTGTCCACTCGGTCCGAAGCCCCGGCTCTTAGAGTCGCATCCCCAGTACCAGGGCACTATGAGCCGCCTGGAGTCTCACTATGTCTCACTCCACACCCGCTGTGTCCACTCGGTCCGAAGCCCCGGCTCTTAGAGTCGCATCCCCAGTACCAGGGCACTATGAGCCGCCTGGAGTCTCACTATGTCTCACTCCACACCCGCTGTGTCCACTCGGTCCGAAGCCCCGGCTCTTAGAGTCGCCCCCCAGTACCAGGGCACTATGAGCCGCCTGGAGTCTCACTATGTCTCACTCCACACCCGCTGTGTCCACTCGGTCCGAAGCCCCGGCTCTTAGAGTCGCATCCCCAGTACCAGGGCACTATGAGCCGCCTGGAGTCTCACTATGTCTCACTCCACACCCGCTGTGTCCACTCGGTCCGAAGCCCCGGCTCTTAGAGTCGCATCCCCAGTACCAGGGCACTATGAGCCGCCTGGAGTCTCACTATGTCTCACTCCACACCCGCTGTGTCCACTCGGTCCGAAGCCCCGGCTCTTAGAGTCGCCCCCCAGTACCAGGGCACTATGAGCCGCCTGGAGTCTCACTATGTCTCACTCCACACCCGCTGTGTCCACTCGGTCCGAAGCCCCGGCTCTTAGAGTCGCCCCCCAGTACCAGGGCACTATGAGCCGCCTGGAGTCTCACTATGTCTCACTCCACACCCGCTGTGTCCACTCGGTCCGAAGCCCCGGCTCTTAGAGTCGCATCCCCAGTACCAGGGCACTATGAGCCGCCTGGAGTCTCACTATGTCTCACTCCACACCCGCTGTGTCCACTCGGTCCGAAGCCCCGGCTCTTAGAGTCGCATCCCCAGTACCAGGGCACTATGAGCCGCCTGGAGTCTCACTATGTCTCACTCCACACCCGCTGTGTCCACTCGGTCCGAAGCCCCGGCTCTTAGAGTCGCCCCCCAGTACCAGGGCACTATGAGCCGCCTGGAGTCACATTAGCATGCGGCCCCGCGTGCCTAGGGCCACTGACTCGGGCTGGTGATGATGACACGGGCACTGACGATTTTAATCTATACTTTGTAGGCATCAAGAGATAACAGTAACTATACTAGAGCAACTCGTGCCCCACTTAGAGCGCGTTACGCAACCGACCGCGCCGGAGCGTTATGTTTTTCACGTGTGACGCACTGATACAAGGGAAAGTGGTCACGGAATTGTGTGACAGACAAAGGACTTTATGAATATTCATGGCCATGAACGCGGAGTTTTGAAAACTTCAAGCAAGTTAATTAGATAAAACGGGAATTACCGTGTTAAACATTTATTATTATTGATGTCTCGATATTTCGACGGCATTGCAGCCATCATGGCCACGAGTAGACTGAAGTCGGTGAGTGTTAAACGTCAGAAGGGTGACACAAAACGATCTACCCTCTTTCGTGTTCGCTGACTGCGTTGAGAAAAGTTGTTGATATTTACACAATATGTATACAAACCGTGAAAGTTTAAAAAGTGATATTCAAGCAAGTTGTACAAGATAACGAATAAATGAAAAATATCTCCGTTTTTTATTAAAATTATTGGTTTAAAATAGTTGCGATTCGAAAAAAACAATTTTATGTAAGGGAAGGTCTGTGCCCGAGCAGTGGGGACATATAAATAGACTGATGATGATGATTGCAATGTCTGTGTTTCAGAGGTCCGCGTGAGTCCCGTGGCGGGCGCGGGCGCCGGGCCGTCCGCGGAGCCGCCGCGATGCAACCACTCGCTGCACCACATTCACATGGTAACTCATTGGCGAATTTGAGGTTAAGTTTATAATAAACGTCAAAGACTTCGAAGCCTTCATAGAGCCAACTAGCGCCGCCAATCTTGAAAAAATAATATCTTCCAATATAATCAATTTTATTAAAAAAGCTATTTACAAAATGTTTGTTACGATAAATACTATTTTTTAAATGCTTATTTATAACGTGATTCAATGTCGGTAAGTTGTAGTTCGCATAATTGCGAAAAACGACCGTTTTTGGCACATTTGTGAACTACAACTTAGCTTGTCGTAATTATGCCATGTATTGTATATTTATTGAAAAATAGTATTCATTCTAATAAACATTTTGTAAATAGCTTTTTTTAATAAAATTGATTAAATTGGAAGATATTACTTTTTCAAGATTGGCGGCGCTAGTTGGCTCGTATTAGGCCCTTAAAATATCTACTTCAGTAAAGTTTCTATACAAATGTCGAGGCTTTTGCTGATTATTGTGATGTTCTAAACACAATCTAACACTGGCAGCATTCCCTCTTTGTATGTCCAGCCTGATGCGCTGGACAAAGCAGCTGCCAGCCCTCTGGCTATCAGGACCATCGTGTCCTGTTTAAGGATAATTAGCACAATGAAACGCGATAATACAATGTAACGCTTTATTAGTCGGCAACAGACTGACATCGACACGAACAACTTCGCATTACCCGCACTAGTCGATATGAAAGTTTACAAACTTACCTACATATACCACACATCAATGAGATGCTTCTGGTGACCAGAGCAGAGATCTCCCTGCTCTTTTTCGCTCCATAATTCCATATTCCATCGTTATATTTGACTCACAGGATGATGAATAATAACAAAGACCAACTGCTCAACGTTCCTGAAGGACGTTGGCCTTGGGAGCGAGATATAAGAACTCGGTGTCAAAGTCAAATTTCTTTATTGCAAGTAAGCACGTTGTGTACATTTTTGCACGTCAAAATATTTTTGAATTTACATTTACACCACTTTGCAAGGAAAAGGTGCCAACGCTGAGGAGAAAAAGTGGCAAAAAACTCCAGGTTGGTGCGCGGCCACAATAGACCTTTGAGGTCGCAGTGACCCTTGGGCGTGTACCAACACCCTGATATCAAATAATAATAACTGCTCAATGTAGCGACCAGGAGGCAAGGAGGGGCTGAGATTAAAATACCAGGAACAGACCTACTGGACGACGAACCCACCTGCTGCTATATAGCATATGCCTGGTCCCTCGTGTTGTAACATGTCGTCCGCTGTGTTCCAGGACACGAATCCCCTGGAGGGCGGCGTGGAGTCGCTCGCCAGCGGCGGCGCCGGCAGCTCGGACGGGGAGCTCTCGTCCAAGGCCGGGGACAGCCCCAGCAGGAAGCGGAGACGCATCTCCAGGCATCTGTCCTCGGGTAAGTGTACCAGGATCCAAGCAGATGGAAGGAGATCTTCTGCCGGCCGCTGAGGGAGACAGACGGGAGCAGCGTGCCTGATGACAACGATTTATATATCGTGAGTTGGCTGCAGCAGCCCAGCAGGAAGCGGAGACGCATCTCCTGGCATCTGTCCTCGGGTAAGTGTACCAGGGTACTAGCAGATGGAAGGAGATCTTCTGCCAGCCGCTACGGGAGACAAGCGGGCGTAAAGAGAGTGATGACTGTGTGTGAAGCGAGAGCGGTGTACCAGGATGTCAGCAGATGTAAGGACAGCGTCTGCCGGCCGCTACGGGAGACAGGCGGGCGTGAATAGAGTGATGCCTGTGTGTGAAGCGAGAGTGGTGTACCAGGATCTCATCAGATGGAAGGACATAGTCTGGCTACCGCTACGGGAAACAGGCTGTCGTGAAGAGAGTGATGACTGTGTGTGAAGCGAGAGTGGTGTACCAGGATCTCAGCAGGTGGAAGGACAGCGTCTGCCGGCCGCTACGGGAGACAGGCGGGCGTGAATAGAGTGATGCCTGTTTGTGAAGCGAGAATGGTGTACCAGGATCTCAGCAGATGTTAGGACATCGTCTGCTGGCCGCTACGGGAGACACTCGGGCGTGTAGAGAGTGATGACTGTGTGTGAAGCGAGAGCGGTGTACCAGGATCACAGCAGATGTGAGGACATAGTCTGGCTACCGCTACGGGAGACAGGCGGGCGTGAAGAGAGTGATGCCTGTGTGTGAAGCGAGAGCGGTGTACCAGGATCTCAGCAGATGTAAGGACAGTGTCTGCCTACAGCTATGGGAGACACCTATTGCCTATAAGTAGAGTGCTACAATGTAACGGCCTGCTGTTTATATTTCCAGGTGAAAGTAACGTGTCTGTGCCCCCGCCGGCGGTCGAACGCAGGACCCCGCGACACCACTACCAGCCGCCGTGAGTAACTGAACCACTAGTGCTAAACAAATGGATATTTTATAAAGACAATGGTGCGTTCTAGGGGAGCATATCTAACAAGCTTTATCCCTATAAAGCTTGTTAGATATGCTCCCCTAGAACGCGCCATTGTAAATACCCTTATTTGACTCAATTTTTAGGGTTCCGCACCTCAAAAGGAACCCTTATAGGATCACTTTGTTGTCCGTCTGTCTGTCAAGACCTATATCTCAGAAACGCGTGGACGGATCAAGTTGACATTAATACCAAATACTCAGGTCTGGGACCTCATGCAGCCGGGAACAACATCAACCTTCTACGTCAACGCAATCAAAAGATATGGTCGCATAAGCGACCATATCTTTTGATTGCGTTGACATAAGTCCAATTTTGCCGCATATTTGTATGAAAACGCAAGAAAACCAAAACCTATAGGGTACTTCCCGTTGAACTAGAATCATGAAATTTGACAAGAAGCTAGGTCTTACAGCACAAGTAAAGGAAAAGATCCGAAAACTGTATATGTCAATGCCAGATTCTGCCCCACCATCAACCGCATGATGTACAAGATAACGAATAAATTTAAAAATATTTCCGTTTTTTTATTAAAATTATTGGTTTAAAATAAAGTTTTGTACAAGTTGCGAGTCGAAAAAACAGTTTAATTAAGAATTCAGAAAATAGTAAGAAATCGAAGCGATTTATTCATTGTTTTTGTTATTCTTCTATAGGAGTTGCGAGAGTAGTAGAAAATGATACTGATTATGATTGTGCAATATGAAACCTGTAATAAGTCCCCAACAAAATGATAGGTACAGCTTAAATGGTCGCGTAGTTTTGTAGGTGGGGCAAAGCTCCATTGAAATGTGGCAATGTCATTTGTAATTAAAATACTATTAGCAATATGGGTCGGAATTGCTTAAAAAAATAGCACGGACTAATTTAATTTCACCAGTTTTCAAATTATGACAATAAATTACGAGTACGAACGAACATAATTTCGACTAAAAATGACACAAATTGAAATGAAATGAAAAATATTTATTACACATATTACAATGTGACCTTATTTATACACTTAGAGCTAACTTAAAATAATATGTGTAAAAGGACTGTGATCAGCTGTGAATCGAACACAACCGTCGTCGAGCGAGTCTGAATCGATAATCCGCTTTTGTAGGACTGTTATATATTATAAAATTATATGTAATTCTATAATATATAATATATGTATTGAGAGCTCGGTGGCTCAGTGGTTGGGTCAATGGACTTGCAATATAGAGGTCCCAGGTTCGATTCCCAGCTAGGGCAGCCATGTACCAATGAGTTATCCGCGGTTTTTTCGACAGAAAAACTTACGTACATTTACCGAGTGCTCTCAAAACGGTGAAGGAAAAACATCGTGATGAAACCTGCATGTCGTAGAAGAAGAAAAAAATCTAAGGCATGTGAAATCCGCCAACCCGCACTGGGCCCGTGTGGTGGATTATGGCCCGAGCTCCCTCGATATGAGGGAAGGTCTGTGCCCGAGCAGTGGGGCAATATAAATAGACTGATGATGATGATGGTGATGTATTGTATATGAAGATTGAGGGTAGTTGTAACAACAACAATGCGATTTCTGAACTACCTGTCTTGTCTGTCAAATAAAATACGTGGTGCTAAGAGCTGTGCTTTTCATTAATTAATTAATCAATTATTATAAATATACCATAATATGTAACATTTATAATTCTCCGCTAACAATACATCCAATAAAAATATTGGTTTTTATTCAATAAAGTGTGTGTCTCCGCAGCCGGCGCGTTCGGTACATGAGCAACGCGGGCGCGGGCGTGTGGGCGCACGACCCCGTGCACGCGCAGCTGCCCCACCAGCACCAGCACCCGCACCCTCACCCTCACTCGCACCCACACCCCCATTCCCACCCGCATCCACACTCACACCCCCACCCGCACCCGGCGCACGTGCAGCATCATACGCCAGTGCTGTTGGATATTAATCAGGTAAGTTTTTATTTATTTTCGTATATATGTAAGTAGTGTGTAGAACTCGGTGGCTCAGTGGTTGGGTCGGTTAGTGGTTTAGTCGGTATTCCGCCCCTTCAGGGCGGTGAGCCCGACATAACCAACACGCTCCCCCGGGCGTGGTGGCACATGGCATGGCATGTTTTACCAGGGTAAAAAAAAATGACTTGAACCTGCGATTTTGTCATTCCGTGACCCGCTCTTACCAACTGTTAGTTAGGTTATCTTCGTTTATGTATGTATTTATAAGAAATGAGACATTCTATTAACATCAGACCAGGCTAGTTGGTTTAGCCTTTCCCTCTGGGAAGAATTTTCCAAAAGAAAATGCATAATCGAAAAAGAGTCTCGTGCCTGATGCGCCGGGTTCGCGGCCCTCACAGCATCCTGAAGGGCATTGCGGATACCGGGGACAGTCCTCTGAGCCCCTGGGTACACTGACATGTCCCGGGGTCTCGGAGTCGGGCCTAAGTCGCATGTCATAGCGCGTAATACACCTCGTGTAAACACTAACATAGTTTTAAGTACTTACTAACACTTATATGGTCTTTGTGACGGCAATAAATCATTTGAATTGAATGGACTTGGAAGAGCTCGGTGGCTCAGTGGTTGGGTCACTGGACTTGCAATATGGAGGTCCCAGGTTCGATTCCCAGCTGGGGCAGCCATGTACCAATGAGGGTTCACTAATGTTTGACAAAAAACGTATGACAAATGATCATTTTACAAATTATTTTTGAAAAAGTAATCATTTGACAAACTTATCATTTACTAAAGTGATCGTTTTAAAAGTGATCATTTGACAAAAATCCATTTTATAAATATTTAACATAGCAAATGTGAATGCTAAACCGTCATTTTGCAATTGATTAAATGACCAAAGTATTCCTTTTGCAAGGTCGCCATTAGACAAAATATTGGGTAAATAAGTGGGTATTTTATATGTATAATTGTTAATAAATGAACTTGCTTTTTGAATACAAAAAAAAAAACCTAACATCGAAGTCTCTGGCTTGGAGCGAAGCGCAGCTTCGCTCCAAGCCAGAGCCTTCTGAACCTAAACATCCGTGTCGGATCTGGTTAGAGAGTTGGTCAGGGTGTCCCTTCTGAACCTAAACATCCGTGTCGGATCTGGTTAGAGAGTTGGTCAGGGTGTCCCTTCTGAACCTAAACATCCGTGTCGGATCTGGTTAGAGAGTTGGTCAGGGTGTCCCTTCTGAACCTAAACATCCGTGTCGGATCTGGTTAGAGAGTTGGTCGGGGTGTCCCTTAATTTGATAAAAAACAAATTACAATTAAGTACCAAACAATGCATTTTGTCAAAGGTTTTTATGCCTTGCGTTGTTTTATCTATTAACGTATATAATAAGTGAATAGTTTGTTAAGTGATGTTTTGAAGAAAGAAACTTTGTCTCGTAATTGATTTGTCAAATGAATTATTTATAGAACCATTACTTTGTACAAAGATGAACTTATGAATCATAATTTTGCCAAACGTTGTTTGTGAAATGAAATGTTTGTAATTTGTTTTTTATCAAATGAAGGGACACCACCAATGAGTTATCCTCGGTTTTTTCGACGGAAAAACTTACGTACATTTACCGAGTGCTCTCAAAAACGATGAAGGAAAACATCGTGATGAAACCTGCATGTCGTAGAAAAAAAAATCTAAGGCATGTGAAATCCGCCAACCCGCACTGGGCCCGCGTGGTGGATTATGGCCCGAGCTCCCTCGATGTAAGGGAAGGTCTGTGCCCGAGCAGAGGGGCAATATAAATAGACTGATGATGATGATGATGAATGGACTTGCGATACGGAGGTCCCAGGTTAGATTCCCAGTTTGGGTAGCCATGTACCAACTTTCATTTATTAAGGGCCTGATATGAGCCAACTAGCGCCGCCAATCTTGAAAAAATAATATCTTCCAATTTAATCAATTTTATTAAGAAAGCTATTTACAAAATGTTTATTAGGATGAATACTATTTATCAATACAAACGGTGAAGATAGCTCTTCTGGTGACTTCACTTGACTTATATCCTCTGTGTCCCACAGATGTCGTTGCGCGGCGCCCGCCTGAGCGCGCTGGGCGGCGGCGTGGGCTGGCCGCACGCGCACGCGCACCCGGCGCACGCGCACGCGCACAGGGAGCACTCACAGCGCGCGCAGGTATGTCGTAACATGGCGGGATAGCTACCGGAGATACGTTGTCTGAGGAGGTGAATGTACCCAGGGCTTAATTAAGGTTGAGATTCTATCAAAAGCTATTAGATGAAACATCTAATTAGGACATTGATCTCCTATAAATTAGATGCACAGTCTGCCTTCTAAAAATGTCCGAGCGCAAAGATGAATGGACCCTCATTTGCTTTATTGTACGTTAACAATGGACCCTTATTTGGACGTTTTTTTAAATTGTTTTAGTAAGACCTTTGTGTATCTAGTTGTTTATAGGAGATCAATGAATTAGGCATGTAAAAATTAATATCATATATTGTTACGACTGCCACAGGTAGGCTGAGGTATAAGAAATATGTTCGCGAACTTTGACTGTACTATTTGTTAGCATATTACATAAATTACATCGAATAATGCCCATTTTATTAAAAAAAAACTGTTTTATTCTTATTAAAATAATAAATACTATCATATTCGTAGTGAATCTTCGTTTCCGAAACTCGAAGAGTCACGCTCCTGCAGTCGGTACAGTAGCAGTGCAATGAGTTATCTCAGCTCCCATTGTCTCGACATGCTTGACCAACTTAGACGCAAGCTAAGTCATGGCGATGATGTCTGACTCTGACCTTAATTCTTCAATTCACCCAATTATTTCTGATCCCAACGAAAATTTACAGACTTAAATTTAATAAATATCTACTAGTGGAAGTACTAGAAGTTGTAACAATCGTTAAGGAAATCTCAACCTTAAAGAGGTCCCCTGTGTACTTGCGAACTGTATGACGTAATATACTGTCACGGAAATAAATTAATAACCAAAGTCTAGCGAAAGCCGAGGCTAGGAAGAGTGTTGAGCGCAGAATTAAACATTGACCACGAATATCAATAGGAAAAAAAAATACTAATTGATAAATAGACAATTATTCATAAAACAACAATAAAAATTAAAAATAACTATTATACAAAATTAGGAAATAATATATACAAATAAATACAAATTAAATCTAAACTACCTAAACCTACCTAACGTGTAAAAATTATAAATAAAAAACCTGCGCCAAGTCCCCCACAATTGGCAATGTGCCCAAAAGGCTGGCGGCGTTGCCCCGCTGTATAGCGAGGCTAACACGTTGGGCAAAGTAGCCGCCAGCCTTTTGGTCACGCGTGGCCTCGACCAGGCGCCGGGAGATTTGCTTCATTAGGCGGTGTGCTCCCGGCCCCCATGGTCCCAGCGTCTCAACCCCAAACGGCACAAATACGTAGTTATCGCCGATGCCTGCGTATTTGCGCCGTTTGAGGCTTTCAGCAGATTCTGCCGCATAACCGACCTAATTTTGAATAAATAAACCAAAACTATTATAATATTAACCTAAACTAAAAACTATAGGTCGGTTGAACTATCTGAATAGCTTAGCATTACAGATAGTTCAACCGATCCCCGTTGCCCGGCAACGTGCCCAAAATGCTGGCGGCATTTCCCCATTCATTTTCCATTGATTAGGTAAATTCAATTTAACATGCTAGGTATTAAAATAGATTTTCGTCATTAATTTACTTGTCTAGTATATTGAATCGTTGATATAATCATTGGGTAATACCAAGTATAAGTACTCGAAGAAGGTACACCATTTTCAGTCTTTTCATGTCTGTTGGACTGTTTAAATAAGATTTATGTGATTTTTCGGCTTGTATTATGTTTTCAATACATTTGACTCCAAATTCATAGGGTTAATATTGAATTTTTTGAGATTTATTTTTTGTATCTACATGGATGACATTTTCTTCGCCGGTCAAATTTTTTCTGCGCTCAACATCTCTTATTTGTCAGTTACTTGTATTGTGGCAATTAAATCAATATTTCGGTTTTAATTTATACAGGTTTGGACCTACATTGCTGAGTTTTTTTTAATTCACGAAATTTTTATCAATTTGAAGACCAGACGTTTCCGCGAAACTTTTTTGTTACTACATTGAAGTTTTTGTTTATTTTGTTATCACAAGCACTCTACAATACTTCTTAAGGTGCATTTTAGCTTGTTATCGAGTTAAAACACGCCTTAGTACGACCGACCATACAACATGTACTCTGTACTATCAACACTGAATTTACGCAGATACAACATTACAATTTAGTTGTAAGGTGTTTAATGCTGTTAAGTCTGTTTCAAATGCAGGCGGAAAAACGCTCAATGACGTGAAGACGTTGAAACGAAACGATACGTATAGCTTTCCATACACTATGTTATCGCTTACGTATCTCACCGCGTTTCATAGTACGGGGAGGGGTGAGAGCACAGACCACTTACCCCATAGACCTGTAACAGGAGGGCGCCCGTCTCTGCCCGCACATGAGCGCGAACATTGCCACCTAGAGATAGTGTCGACATGGACGCATCTCTTTACTACGGGACCCCTCTCCGGCTTCGTCTCTATGCGCTCATCGTTGACAGAATTTTTCGCTTGCAAAGTACCGATTTCATATCTATTGAGTAAGTGGTCTGTGGGTGAGATTCTCAGACAAAGATGTTGAAAGCGATACATATAGTTTTATTTCAATGTGTACTTTGCCTTTGCGCGATTTTCTGTCTACCTTTGTGACTTTAGATCGGACTAACGAAGTATCCCTAGATATGATAGTTGGACCATTCTAAATGCAGCTTTAAGTACTCTAAAGGTGCTCCCTCACCGGGAGCATTCGCGTGTAATGTAACGTTGCAGATTCGACTTTGAGCATTACATTACAATACTACCTCCCTGACTGACGCTGTGTTTCTCCCTCACTGATGTAATGCTCGAATCTGTAACGTTACATTACACGCGAATGCTCCCGGTGAGGGAGCACCTTTAAGATTGATCAAAGCTAAATTTTGTTTGATCTTTACGTATTTATGTTTTAATAGGAAGTCTCTGTCAATCTGGGCATAGCATATGAACTAAGTCTAGGTTATGTAAGTGATTTTAGGCACTAATTATAAGGTCTATGTAAGTATAGTGTTTAAGGTTCGTAGAGTTTGGGACGACTTCGCTTTTAATAACAGGTGTCAAGGTCATTTCATTGGCGTGTTTAGTATTTATAGAAGTTAACTCATTGTTGCATTATCAGTAGTCTTTATCAGTATTAGAGTGTTTTTTATTATCTCGATTGGCTTTTGCAGTTGCCATTTCAACTTTTCAATTGATTTCTATTACTTTTATTGAAAGTTCGTTTATAATTGCACCTTAATATCGTCGATGTGCGATTTTATTTACGTCTAAATTCCGAGGCTTTACCGGTTTTTATCATACACATTTATAATCATTGTTGCGTTTGTTTCAACTCAGTATCCCAAGATCATTAGTTGTGGCCATTTATTTTCGACTACATTAGTATCTCACGTTTAGGTATAATAAATCTACAGGGTGTAACGTAAAGGGTATATTAAGCCGAAGGGAGAGTGTTCAGTATCGGTAATTGAACAACATTTGTCCTACGACTTTTCGATATTCACGAATTTATTTTTTGATTTTTCATACATTTCGTACCGGACAGCTGATCGATGTGTATGAGACATTAATTTATTTTTATTTTTTATTCGAAAAGTCGTAGAACATAAGTTGTTTAGTTACCGATACTGAACACCCTCCCTTCGGCTTCATATACCCTTTACGTTACACCCTGTATATTTAAAAAAATCAGAATTCAAATTTATTCAAATAATATTACAAATCTAAAATAATTACAAATACAAAAAATATTAACGTATGAAGAATGAACACATCATCAATATAAAACATGGTTTCTAACTACAATGTTAGACATGAATTTGAGTAATTGCACAATCACTGGATAGATGTCGCTACCGTCCCTCAGACGACCAAATAACATACTGAGGGCTGATAACATATTGAACTATAATGTACTATTAATGATTTACGAAAATATCACGAACTAATATTATAATTTAAGAACGAAGAACAATTGCGATAAACGCAATATGTTTAGTGGCGCTAGGTATTTATTTATATAACAATAATAAAAATTAGAAATAACTATTATAATATTAACCTAAAAAAATATATAAACTGAACTAAAAACTATATGTGCAATAGGTCGGTTGAACTATCTGAATGACTTAGCATTACAGATTTGTAGACAGGTTCGTAGGCCAGTTGCGAGTACACGTTGAAAACGATCGTACAAGTTAAGCAACGTTGGGCGAGGTCAGGACCTGGGGGTGACCGCTAGTGACACTTTCATCTGAGCCCATTCGTGCCTCGGGGCGCACGTTAAGCAGTTGGTCCCGGTTGTTGTCGCTTGACAGCAGTCGTTAGGCCACGTCAGAGCCTGAATAACTCTGACAAATAGGTGCGCTCACTAAACCACACGAGGAAAAAAAAAACATTACAGATAGTTCAACCGATTCCCGTTGTGGCATTAAGTAAATGAAATGTAAATTATATTATAATAATACTGAAGAAAAGACCTCTGCTATCGGTAAACAATTGAATTTCGTGCATAGTTAGTTCCCGCTAATTGGACGTGAAACAAAGGTCTGGAGCGTCTGGAATACAAAAGTTTAAAGCCAGTTAATGAATATCTAAACAAAAATGTCAGATTTTTTAAATGTTTTAGAATTAAAACTATAGTGAGCCATTACTACAAATTATTATACAGGGTGTAACGTAAAGGGTATATGAAGCCGACGGGAGGGTGTTCAGTATCGGTAACTGAACAACTTTTGTTCTACGACTTTTCGATTAAAAAATAAAAATAAATTCATGTCCCATACAAATCGACCAGCTGACCGGTACGAAATGTATGAAAAGTCAAAAAATAAATTCGCGAAAATTTAAAAGTCGTAGAACAAAAGTTGTTCAGTTACCGATACTGAACACCCTCCCTTCGGCTTCATATACCCTTTACGTTACACCCTGTATATAAACGGATATCACTCACTTATATTGTTAAAGTCGGCAATTAGACCGACAGTTTCGACCGATTTCGATTTTTTTAAAATGCTAAGCCGTCAATCGATGGTATCCTTTTCCCCAAAGTCGCTTCGTCCCAAGCTCTACCCATAGCCGCGTCTCGGGTCTCGGGTACATGGTGTAGCGCGCCCAGGTCGTGTCGACGGTGGGCGCGGTGGGGCTGGGCGCGGAGCTGTGGCCGCACGCCACGCCGCTGCTGCCCGCCATGCCGCTGCGCTACCAGGTACTAGGCAACGGGGGGAGGGGACACTCGGCTGCTCTACTGCTGGCTTCACACGGATAAAGGGGCTTGCGTTTGGGGGCATCGATTAATTTAAATAACCTAATTAATACAATACAATCGTTTATTGATAAAATAACACATTTACAAGTCAATTGTATAGGTAAGCTTACATCAAGTACAATTTCGACAGTTGAAGAATTCTTCAACGGTGTAACACGCCATGTTAACCAATAAACTGTCAGAGTGACTGAGGGCTACCACCCCTCGGGGTTTGACCCGGAGTCTACGGGTTTGAATCGTGCATGTCCGGGCTACGGGTTTGACGTCGATATCACTGGGCTACCGCAATTTAATTAGCTTGGCATAATGGAGGATCGCAAAAAAAAAAGAAATACAAATCTCTTCAACAATCGTGGTTAGAAAATAAGAAGTACAGAAAATGGGTCAGAAAATACACAGTAAAAAATTCAGAATTTGAATTACGCTCCATGCTCGGTGAATAAATTAGAACATGATGAAAAAATTCTTGCCGTGGGCAGGACTTGAACCTGCGACCTTGTCATTCCGTGACACGCTCCAACTGAGCCACCACAGACCATATACCCTTTACGTTACACCCTGTATAGTCATTAAAATATGGTTTTATTTAATAAAATTTGCGAAATTTCCGAATCAGCTCTTTTTGAAAGGAGTGACTGACAATCAACTATTTTTCTTTGAAGTACGGTGGAACACAGAGGTACAGGAATTTTTTTAAGATTGAGATTTTCTCCAAATCTACTTGACTCCTCCAGAGGAGACGCCGTAGCGTCGTCACTCTGGACGAAGCAGCTCGACAGTCACGCTCACTCCCGAGCTTGTAGCGGGACTCTTGACTATAGCGCCAAATCTTGCACAAACAATCCAATAACTTCACCATACTGTCATTCGCGAACATTTTCTGATTAATTTAACGTGATATTAAACACAAAGCACCCGCTGCTGTAGACATTAAACTGAAAATCATCAACATTTTACCATCGCTTCCCGCCATTTTGAAAAGCTTGAAACTTCAGATCTTGCATGAATTATCGAATAACGAACTGTCGAGTCCATGAATAAAATAAATAAATACTATGTATTATAGTATTATGTATTTACACCAAAGATACTGAAAGATACTGACTTGGTTGGGTCACTGGACTAACGGAGGTCCCAGGTTCGATTCCCGAATAAATTCACCACACTGTCATTCGCGAACATTTTCTGATTAACTTAACGTGATATTAAACACAAAATAACCACTGTAGACATTGAAATCAAAATTAATTATTGATTTAGCCGTTTTTTTCCATATATTTTTAAAAGGTTCTTTATCCGATGTGAAAGCATTGAAGACAGAGACAAGTATACAGGGGGCCTCAATAAGGTTGAGATTTTCTCAAGAACTACATGGCTGATTGCAATAATTCTTTCACTGTTAGATAGATAAAAGTTTAAACTATGTTACTGTGAAAGAATTATTAAATTCGGTCCAGTAGTTTTTGAGGAAATCTCAACTTTGTTGAGACCCTCTGTCTTCGTATTTAGTAGAGCATCCGAGCGTGAGCCCCATTGGTCCATGCGAGACGGAGTGCATGCACCTAACTTCACTGTCCTGCACCGCATACTACGTCTAGAGATTACGGAGTCGTGTGCCGGTGCCGGGGAATATTGCCAGAGATAAGAATGTTGCCATAAATATTGCCAGTGTTGTCTATGGACTAGAAATCTTTCTCCCACTTTGAGAAAGATTTCTAATCCCTAGAGGGGTGGTAAGGACTCCAGAATTATTTTAGAATGTAAGTTTAAACTCCCAGACCAGACTAATATAGCACAAATTAAATTTATTAAAGTAATTAAAATGTCATTGTGTTTTTTAAACTGTGGTAAGGGGGGGGGGGGGGGGTAATTGATTTTCAAAGGGCGGTAGGCGAAACTAGTTTGAGAATACTAGGGCCTAGCATTACAATCTAAAACCTAGCGTCCATTTGTTTGTGTCTTTCCAAGCTATTCCGCCATAATTATTTGGACAGCGTAAATTCTTTGCTAAATATATTCCCAGTATAAATGTTAACTGTTCGATTCCCCAGGGGATCAATTCTAATCCACTTTATTGTAAGGTGGAACACAGAGAAAGGTGTACAGGAAAGTTTTTAAGGTTGAGATTTTCTCCAAAACTACTTGACCTATTGCAAAAATTATTTCACTGTTTGATAGATAAAAGTTAAATAGCAATATTACTAATGGCAATACTACCAATAGCAATATTACCAGTGGCAATATTACCAATAGCAATATTTCTAATGGCAATATTACTAATAGCAATATTACCAATGGCAATACTATCAATGGCAATATTCCCCGGCTCGTGAATACTGGCACGTCAATAGCTACGAGTAACGGTTCGCTACAGCTTCCCTTGAGATCGTTCTAGCATCGTCCGGCACATTGTATTGTAGACCTAATAACGCTATGTCATAAGGGCGACCGGGATCTGAGGACAATCAACTGAAATTCCAAGCCAAACAATCTGTTTAAAGTATCATGGGATGGTTCTTTTTAATTCAGAACGTTGTTTTCTTTTAGTACAAATAGCTAAGAATTTTTGATAATAAAATAGCATTATCATTTTAATTATCAACTTTTATACAGCTGTTTTAATATATTCTTGCATATGCGTTATTCGAAACGAAAATCTAACTGTAATTGCATAATTGCTGGATAGATGTCGCTACCGTCCCTAAGACGAAAGAAGATGGAGATAAAATTCACGACCTGGGTACGATATCGCGGTGGCTCTGTTGGAATAGAGCGTGCCACGGAATGACGAGGTCCGTGGTTCGAATTCTGGTTGTGTTGATTTTTTTTCTCTATATATCATTTTATACAGTTTAAGATATAAAATATACTTTTTAATCTCTTACACATATTTTTTTCTTTTTGTATAATTTTACGGAAACCATATGTTTATTACAAATTATTATAAATAAAGGGATATCACTCACTTATATTGTTAAAGTCGGCAATTAGACCGACAGTTTCGACCGATTTCGACGGTCTTTCTCAAGGTGAGCGCGCCACGCCCGCGGCGCCGTTGTCATATGTTTATTGACGAATCAGTTTTCAAAATAACATATTGGTTTCTTTGCGGTAATTGTAGTGTCTTATTTGATGACATATTTCTTATAATTTTAATCACTATTGTTTATGAAAGGAATTATGTCTGTAGTTTCAAAGATTCACCCATCATACTCCGTCATCTACTTCAATATTTCACAGCAATGCAAATGGCTATTGTAGGCTAATTTCCCTGATTGTCTTCAGACCCAATCAACCTATACTAATGTCTGTAGGAAGTTTTGTAACTAATCCGTGAGATGGCTGGACCTGGAGCTTATTCTACTTTGAATCTATTGTTAAGTGTTGTTAAGGTCTGTAGTCGAGTGACCGGTCTGCTGCGGGTTTGATGGCCAATATGTTTACTAATGGCAATATTACCAATGGCAGTATTATCAATGGCAATATTACAAATGTCAACATTCTTTATGAACAAGTTATGGAAACTTATGCCTCTACAAGGCTGTGGCAAATAGTTTGCGACTGACTGTTACCTCATACATTTTAGACCTTTCTTAATACGCGTACTGTATTCAATTTGCGGCGTTTAGCTTGCCGACTCATTCAGTCAGTTTGCAGCATAAATTCGTGCGCAATTTGATTCAACCCGCTTGCTATTTACTGCGAGTCAGTTGTCAGGCCCGGTTTCCACCAAAGAGGAGAGGAGACGTGTTTTGAATAACCAATCAGATTTCGTTATTTCCACATCTCTCCGGGGAAGGAACGAAATCTTCCCCCTTGCCATGTACTATTATAGCAGGATTACTTCAATAATACTTTATTTCGTACCCTGACGACCATAATAAGCTTACTTTAAGGTCGTCTGAATCTCCAACCTGCAGAGCCTGTGGTGACAAAACGGAGTCCATGAAACACCTACTGTGTGAATGTGACTCACTGGCTAGGAAGCGAATGAGTCTCCTGGGGTCGGCCTATCCGGAACCAGAAGACTACAGGCTCCTTCCCATGAGCTGCATAGCGGACCTATTGAGTTATATCTTTAGGGAGGAGGAAGTATAAAGGAAAGGGGAGAGCACAAAAGATCCCAATGGGTCGAAGTGACGCCACATTGGCACCCAATCAGGATAAGATACGATAAGGTCGTCATGGTACAGTCGGAAGACAGAGATAAGTATACAGGGGGCCTCAATAAGGTTGAAATTTTCTCAAAAACTACTGGACCGAATTTAATAATTATTTTACAGTAGATTTAACTTTTATCTAGTAAACATTAAAAGAATTTTTGCAATAGGTCAAGTAGTTTTTGAGAAACTCCTTTCTCTGTGTTCCACCGAAATAATAAAGTATTATTGACGTAATCCTGCTACAAGATTACACGGTAAGGGGACAGATTGGTTATTTAAAACATATCTCCTCTCCGCTTCGATGGAAACCGGGCTTCAGCCGCGAACTATTTGCCTAATTAACCCATTATTAAAGTCTGTTTACTGTCATTTCATATCCTCAGTAGAGCCAATGTCCAACCCGCAGCGGACGGGTTTGCGATGTGGTGTGGCCCTAGCCGCTGGTGTAGGTTCGACGCTTAGCTCCCCGTGTTGTCTGAGGGGCTGGTACTATATCGCTGATCATGTTCGCTGTTTTATTTAGTTATTAATTTAATAATATTCTACTGTTTATATTACGGTGGCGAGGCACTGCTATTCTGCCTTATTTATACAGTTATACTCATTTATTACATCTTGAGGTACCATTGCACACTTGGTTACGTCTATACAAAAAGTAATTGTATACAATTCAATTATTTCAGCAATAGCTTCGTCAGTTGTAAATTCAATAATTCTTATAACATACTAGTATCATTGTTTAGTAGTGTCCGACAGAAACTAGGTTTTAGGGCCGAAACCGAATTGCGGCCACGGTCTTAGTTTCGGCCGAAAACGAAACCGAAACTTTACAAATCACACTCAGAAATCACATATTAAACAATGCAGTCTCTGATAATTGAAGTAATTCTTAAGCACTACACATTATCACTCCCTATTTCAAATAAATTATTTACGCTTTCAATATTATAACGTTATATGCTTATTATAGGCTCTCGAACACAGTTTCGGTTTCGGACGTAGTTTCGGCCGGATGGTAGGCCGAAACTACGCCGAAACCGAAAGTTCGGTCGAACACTATTGTTTAGATTACAAAAATGGTCATCAGCAAAAGCCTCGTCAATTGTGTAGAAACTTGTCTGAAGTAGATATTTTCTAATTGTACACAAAATCAATTAAAGTTAGCCCAGTTTTGTTATGACATTCTTCGTCTTGAAGTGGCTCTCAGCTCCGCGTACTTGTGCCTGTCTTGAGCGAGCCGGAACAGCTGTTCAGCGCTCGCGATGCCAGGACATTTACGAATATTACGGGGTCAAGATTTTTTCCGGCGTCCAGGGCCTTCTGCCCGCTATTTTGCCCATCATAATTCATTGCAGAAGCTGATATCTGTCGTTCCGGAATATGTGTCCTAGATATCCAAGTTTTCTCTTTTTAATGTCAAGCAATTATTCGCGAGACTTGCCCATTTGCTCCATTGACATAACCTTTGAAAATTATAAGATTTTTTTAAAGAAACATTGATTATTTTGAATTACATGGACTTACAGCTGGCTGGCTAGATACAGCTAGTCTTCTACAACACTAAAATAACCTAAACCTATGTGTAAATATAGATATACCGTTATTAATACGCGTACTGTACGCAGTTTGCGGCGTTTCGCTTGCCGACTCATTCAGTCAGTTTGCAGCAAAAATTCGCACACAATCTGATTGAAAGTAAATAGTATGGATTAGTATTGTCTCGCCACTGCCCTAGGTCCTGACAATGTGACAATTGTACGGCGTGCCTTGAATGTTGTAGCTGTCACTGCATTCTACTAACCACACTGCCGCCATCGTAGCTAGCGGTGGTCGCAAGATGATGGGCACGATGAAACCTTAATAATTAGCGATGCATTTAAATTCACGTTAGGTAGGACAAGAATCAGTAAGCCTCTATTCGATGAAAGAGAGACTTTATGGGAATAATATTTCAAAGGCAAAACCCAGACAGTACAAATATCTGATACACATGTCGCAGTCAACTGGTTCAATTAAACATTCGATTGAACTTTAATTAAACGACGCCATTCAACCAAACATCTAGTTTTGTGGTTGGATCATTATTTTTTATTTTTATTTTATTATGACATGGAAAACCAACAGCTTATAATCTACTACATTTTCATTTAAATATAAGCAAGAAGCCAATTATAGGTCTTCACTTTTAGATACTAATTAATTAAATAAGACGCAAATAGTGATATAAAAGATAGCACTAGAAAACTAAGAAAGTAAGATCCAGTGCAGTGCTGGCATATGGCGCATAAAACATTCAGCATCTCAGCTGACTTAAAAACCGCTGTAGTGTTGACTTAGTATGATTCTCCGCCACGGCGGCGCTAGTTTCTTTTTGTTTAGAAGATGGCGTCGACAGCTGGTATTATTTGACCGTTGCGAGTTGTTTTGCAGTGAAAAAATAATTTCCCAGCATTTAAATTTAAATAATTCAGCAACATACCAGTGATTTGAGTAAGATAAAGTTTAAAGAAAACTTTAATAAAAAAAATTTAAAGTTTTATATTATTGCTATTGGTAATATTGCTATTGGTAATATTGCTAATGGCAGTATTGCCTTTGGTAATATTGCTAATGGCAGTATTGCCTTTGGTAATATTGCTATTGGTAGTATTGCCATTGGAAATTATTATTATTAGCATGATTGAGAATATTAACGAAGAACTATATATATATTTTTAATACTTTCCAACCAATCTAGTAAATTGGTTCAGTCTCAAAATTACAGATTTTTTTTCTTATAATTACCAGTTTCCCTTTCAATCCATATCATTAAGGTTTCATCGTGTATTCTTTAAAATTGTATGGGAATATTAACAGTACGACCACCTTAACACAAGTACTTCTAGATATTATTATTTATGTGAAACCTATTTATATTAGCTGTGTTTCTTATAGAATCATTCCTTTTTATTTCAACGCAAGGATACTTGGTAGTTATACAGGGTGTAGCCACAGCTGTATTGACCTCTTGCAGGGGTGTTCGGTGTCGATTGTTTATTACGAAAGGATAAATATCTAAGTTGTCGCATTAATAATCATTTTAATTCAGAGTATCCTATATCATATAAAAATATTTAAAAAAAAGTTTCCTCTATCCACGCGGAGAATTCTTTTTATAAAATAAAATACATAAATTCCCGCCCGTTTTCGCAGCAAGCATAGACGATGTGTTTCCATCTGCTGTGATACAAGAAAACTAAAAATTCCAGTTAATTACTGACTAGATATATAAATCAAAATAGGTACTTACTTTAATATTCGTACACCAAATAGTTGAGTAAAAGGACAATAACCTTATCTTAAGATCTAATGTGTAAACGACTCTCGAACGAATTTCATTTCATTCATTCATTCCACTACAAAAATATATAGCTGGAATGAATACTCCTACAATCCAGACGAATCTAACGACACCTCATATGTTACAATCCATCAAGCCGAGTAGGCTGCGGGGCGAGACTAAGAATTAGAAGTAGTACGGTGGAACACAGAGAAAGGTGTACAGGAGAGTTTTTAAGGTTGAGATTATCTCAAAAACTACTTGACCTATTGCAATAATTCTTTCACTGTTTGATAGATAAAAGTTAAAACTATGTAACTGTAAAATAATTATTAAATTCGGTCCAGTAGTTGTTGAAGAAATCTCAACCTAATTGAGGTTCCCTGTATACTTATAACCCTCCTTGCGCAGTCAGGTAAATACTTTCACTGCCGAAGATCCCTGCAATTGAATACATATGTGTTATATTTGAACCTGAGTTTACGAATAGCTACAATGTCACGGCACGCGTTTGAGAGTTTGCCTTATCTGTGAACCACCCACCTCTGCCCAAGTGTTACATATTTTTAATTAAGAGCCTGATATGAGCCAACTAGCGCCGCCAATCTTGAAAAAATAATATCTTCCAATATAATCAATTTTATTAAAAAAAGCTATTTACAAAATGTTTATTACGATAAATACTATTTTTTAAATGCTTATTTATAACGTGATTCAATGTCGGTAAGTTGTAGTTCGCATAATTGCGAAAAACGTCCGTTTTTGACACATTTGTGAACTACAACTTAGCTTGTCGCAATTATGCCATGTATTGTATATTGAAAAATAGTATTTATCGTAATAAACATTTTGTAAATAGCTTTTTATTAATTTAATGGTCATTTCTAAGGTCATTGAACTTGTGTACTTAATTAAAAAAAATTGGCAGATTTGATTTACTAAAAAACCTTACCAATTTAATATTTATCATGGATACGAACCCCAGTATCAATTTGTCGATTGAATTCAAGTACACCCTGTATAATGTATATGTCCCCATTGCTCGGGCACAGACCTTCCCTTACATCGGAGGTGGAATTTGTCCTAATGGTAATTTCTAAGGTCATTGAACTTGTGACGTACTCAGTTAAATTTTTTTGGCAGTTTTGATTTACTAAAAAACCTTACCAATTTAATATTTATCATGAGTACAACCTCCAGTTTCAATTTGTCGAATGAATTCAAGGACACGCTGTATATGTCCCCATTGCTCGGGCACAGACCTTCCCTTACATCGAGGGAGGTCAACAAATAAATCATAGACACGTTTCATTAGATATTTATCAAAAGGCATCCCTTTAGCGCTCCTTTACTTATCCTTGATAATAGATACTTCTAAGTGTTCAAACGATGGATAGCTTTCGCATGTATAATGATCCGGAGTGCCTCTGTACCCGTACCATGACTTACCAACGTAAACTGAAACCCAAATCAAGTGTCTTATTTTGTAAACAGTCTTTATATCTCTTTGTACCTAGTATATTCGATAAAAACTGTTGTAATAGCCATTCTTGTCTCTTCAAGATGAGTTGGCATATGGATCCTCCCGAAGCAACCAGCCCCCACAACACAGGGAATCCTAGTGTGGGGGCTAGTGTACTTCAATACCACGACTTGCTAAACAGGATAACCTAACTTATATATTTATAAGCCTAAGCCAATGTTATTATGTGCTATTTTATACCATGTAACATCAGTTCCATCAATAAATTATTATTATTATATTGATCTACCTACAGCAATTAAGAAAACAAACTCTTTTAATGAATTTAAAAAAACAGTTATCAAAACATATCCTTTTGCACAGGTAGCCTATTAATTTAATTAATAACCTACTAATTTATTAGTGAAGTGTAATATTTACTAGATCGAAGTGAACGTATACTTTTAATTTACTTTTACCTTCTTCTCATGTAAGTGACTTGTAATTTGTCTTTAATGAGAATAAAGAATCTTTAAACTGAAGTCTACCCTACCCTACTAACATTTCAAGCTGTTCTGTGATTATTGCATAGTTATTTTCACATTATTAGATTGGATTACATCATTTTCACAATGATGAACAGGTTCGATCAATCAGTTCCTTCAGTGTAACATCACATCAGTAATTAGACGATCATATTTGTTTACAAAATAAGACTCTTGCTGTGGTTTACTCGATAACGGCTGCGTAAATACCCTCGCTGAGCCGCACGGACTTTGGTTCCGCTAGTGACCGCTAGAAGGCAACGCACCGACCAATACCGTACGTCGCAGCAGTGGTGTACGCAGTCGATAGCGAGCGGACTTACGTTGGTAATTCATGGTAAGGGTATTGTACCATTATCATGATTTGTTGTAGTGACTTCGCTCGATAGTGATTGCGTAAACTTGTCATTGGTGCGTAGCGGAATAAAAATCCCACCATTTCAAGCCTCGTACTCGCTGTCGAACGAATTTACTATAGCAATTCAAGTTAATGGCATTGTCTGAGTATTAGTTTGGTTCTCAATGTCCAATAGCTGGGTACACTAGATGTTAACTCGCGCACAGATATGCATGCCCAGATTATATGCATAACTTTGTGGTTTACATACGTAATTGGTGAAGTTAGCGCTGACTAGCGGTTGCGGCGGCCAATCACAGCTCACGGGGCATTATCACGTGATATTTTGTCAATCTGATTGGTCATTTTATCAGGAAGGTCTAAAATAGCGACTAATCACAGCAGACTATCGCGTGATAATTCATTACTGCCATTGGTGGTACTGGTTCCCGGTTAAGTTCATACTGTCGCGTGATAATCCTTCGCTCTGATTGGCCGCCAGTGTGAGCGTTGACGTGTTTGTCGCTTGCGAGGTGTCAGCAGGTAGTTGTACTGTACTATAGCATTCAGCTCGTCCTATTTTATGATTATAATTACGTGTTTGTACCGGACGCTGTTGCACTCAATCCCTGCTTATATAACATTTAAATATTGCTATACAGCGTGGAAGAGTAAACAATGTTATTAGGAAAACCGTAGACAGATGAAAATATTACAGTCGTATTTATTATTTTATACTACCCCCGTAGTCCTATTACTACAACCACACGCGATACGTACGCGCCACGGGTCAACGACCGCACGCGATACGTAGGCGCCATAGGTCAATGACCGCTACAAGCGTGACATACCTAGCACAAATGGTTCTAATTTTTTTTCTATGGAATTATTCACATTTTTAATGACATTATTTTATATTGTCTTTATTTAAGATACTGAATATCTAATTCCAAGGAGTTTACCCTGCCACCCTGTATTACTTCACCTACCCTCATTTGTATATCTCGCTATGTTTAGAATGGGGATATGTGTTGCAGCGTTCGAGCACGTCACTAGTAAGTGACGTCATCGTAGGGGCGGGTTCACTAATCCCTTCGCTCACTTACTGTAACGCTCGCGGATGACGCGCGGGTTCGCTCGCTCGCTGTGTTTTGTTGGGGGCAATGTTGAGCGAACAAATTGCTTTTCTAATTTATGATTCGCTGTTTTCTTATTATAAAGGTCCTGGTTTTTGTCGATGGTTAATTGCTATAAATCCATAATTTATATATCTATTATTGTATTCTAAATTCTACATGTTACGAGCTACCACACGTAACAGTTGCAATATTATAATTTTAGCAAACATACTACTCCATCTATCTTTTTTATTAGTTAATTTTCTCATTTATTTATAGCTCTATTATATTTTAATGCTTGTTATACTGGTAACCTAACCTAGCGAATTTATTTTTTGATTTTTCATACATATCGTACCCGTCAGCTGATCGATTTGTATGAGACATTAATTTATTTTTTATTCAAAAAAACGTAGAACAAAAGTTGTTCAGTTACCGATACTGAACACCCTCCCTTCGGCTTCATATACCCTTTTAGGTTACACCCTGTATAGATTGGTCGCAACATCATTTATCTATCAACATCGCCCTCTTACTAAACACAGTCAACGAGCAACATCTGCCTAGAAGCAGTTGACATCTTTAGGCTGAGATTCCATATACTTTGACAGTTGTAAGATGAGTTTGCGCTCAAGACTGTGTCTGAATCTCGGGTAAAGTCTGTTGTGAACTGATTCTTCCCATCCGTCGGTTTACCGAGCACCTGTGATGTTAGCGTGCGCTTGGCTCATGTGATCGTGGCCCCCAGTGCGTAGGCGCAACACCGCAACACACATTGATACAGAATTATTATTACCAAAAAAATTTAGTGTAATAACATTTTTAAGGTTTAAAAAAAACGAAGATAACAATATATAAATAAATAAATAAAGATCAATTGTAAAAAAGACACATGATTACATTTTATATTTAACGTTTTCCGAGTTGAATTTTAGCAGTCGGCAGAAAGTTTAAGCATCTGCCACGGGATTTTAAGCCATATTCCATCCTAAATGTGTGGTCAATTTTGCCCCAACATGACGATGAAACCATCTGACAACCCTGCTGATCCTTGGCCCCCCCAATTGGTTAGCAATACCACTAGCTGTAAAACTAATTGCTGCAAAACGAATGATACCAAACTTTGCATATACGCTAGTATAGTATACCTTAACAATCGCCTAAAAAGCAGTTCTCAGAGCCAACAGACTTTTTTCCTTTTTTCAATATGTTACATCGCATAAGAGGAAGACAATTAGACGAATCGAAGGACATTGAAAGGTTAGGTTTTGTTTGAGACTCTTTTTTTTTTTTTTTTCAAGGTATAACATCTTAGACTTTACAAAGAACTGGGATAACAATGAAATCAATGCATTTTATTGTGAAATATTAATAACCAAGCACTTTTAAAGCATATCATGAATAAATAAAGTTAAGATTAATAAGATTTTTACGGATTAAAATGTCGTCCTACAATTTATGAGAGTGTGGTGTTGCGTCTACGTTGTAAGGTTGTAAGCCAAGAGTTGTGAGGCGGCTGGTAGCGGGTGGCGGTAGCCGCATAGACCTAACTTATGACTGAAACATATTCAAACGGCAATGGAAAGGTAACTGCAGCGTAATGTATGGAACTCTATGAAAGATGACAGACTGAACGCAGCATCAGGGGCGTTCAATGCTCAAACTTGTTAAAATGCGTGTTAAACAAATCAAATCATATAACTTTTTAAACTTTCACGGTTTGTATACATATTAATTAGATAAAACGGGAATTACCGTGTTAAACATTTATTATTGATGTCTCGATATTTCGACAGCATTGCAGCCATCATGGCCACGAGTAGACTGAAGTCGGTGAGTGTTAAACGTCAGAAGGGTGACACAAACTGAAAAAAAAAAAATCTCAACGCAGTCAGCGAATACGAAAGAGGGTAGATCGTTTTGTGTCACCCTTCTGACGTTTAACACTCACCGACTTCAGTCTACTCGTGACCATGATGGCTGCAATGCTGTCGAAATATCGAGACATCAATAATAAATGTTTAACACGGTAATTCCCGTTTTATCTAATTAAATCAAATCATTTCGTTTTCTTAGCCATAGTCATATTATGAACATCCGACGCAAATGTGACTATTTGATTTGACAAACACGCGTCGCATCGGATCATCTCGTGGCGTTTTATGCTCCCACTTCACTTGGCTATTCGTATTCGCTATTGGATGTTTGTCGTATTTGTCAAATACTTGACGTACGGTGGAACACAGAGAAAGGTGTACAGGAGAGTTTTTAAGGTTGAGATTTTCTCAAAAACTATTTGACCTATTGCAAAAATTCTTTCACTGTTTGATAGATAAAACTTAAAACTACGTTACTGTAAAAGAATTTTTAAATTCGGTCCAGTAGTTTTTTTAGAAAATCTCAACCTTATTGAGGCCCCCTGTATACTTATCTCTGTCTTCGACTGTACAAACAAATAAGACGAGTATTTTGTCAAGAATACCAACCACACATGGCAATTATGACAAATACAAATATCCAAGTGAAATGCCACCATTATAACAGCATATTTACGCATGAAGTCTGTCTTTAATAAAGTTTCAAACAGTACAACCACTGCCTTTCCATTGTATTTTTAACGTGTTTTATCATTTATGCATCACATACTACTATACTATATGTAATACATAGCGGCACACTGCTTGCGACGTAGGCCAATCGACAGCTGTAACCGTGCGCTCCCAATCACAATCGACCGCCATCACGTCATAGCCGGCCAATCACAGGCGACGCTTTCGCATCACGTGATATTTAACGGTCGAATGCGCAGCTCTGATTGGTTGTAAAGCGGTGGGATACACACGTTTAGAGATGGCGAATTACCATTCAGTTGTCGATGTTTTTATTCATCTCACACTTCCGAACCGACTCTTTTTTTTATTTGTTTATACTTTATTATAAAAAATATACACGATATGTTTTTATTTGTAAATTAATCGTGTCCGTAGTTCTTACGCCATTTTGTCGCTTTGATTCATAATTTGAGCGTTTAATTAAAAATACTTGTGATGTAAATAAAGATGGCGTGAGATCTCGGCTCGTTAGCATGCCACACTTGAGCTCATACTGTTCTGTACATACTGTACTGTGTTGGCCTAGCGCTGCCGTTGCCATGGAGACTGTTAGTGCCACGGGCTTCTGCGTGCGGCCTATAGCTGTCGTGATGCGCCCACGCAGAGCCCACTTAGCGCGGTCGACTGCGACCCTCCAAATATTTTTGTCAACTAACCCCACGTTTCAATTTATTATTATTACTCGTGTACCGCATGCCACGATTTTCTTCACCTTTTGAATTGAATACCCTGTGAATGTGTCGTGTTTCTATACGTGTATAATAATTTTTCGACCGTCGCAAAGTTTCGCCCTGTGTGGCTCGACGTCCGCGAGCCGTCCCGGCCAATCGGAGCGCGGGACCGCGGGGTCGTTGCCCGAGACGGCTCGGGCGACGCGTCACACTGGTCGATTTTTCCGATGGTGTTGCCACACTATTTATTTACAAATTTTTGCCGCTAGCAACTCAAGCTTTGGTATTTCGTAGATTGGTTACAATACAGAGAAAATATTTGGCTGGTCGCTTTCATTATTAGAACTTGGCTGATTCCTAAGATATGCTCTTTTAATGTGAAACATGAATAACAAGTTGTTTTATTATTCGTTTATTTATTGTCGAGTGTTGTTGAGGGTTGCGGTGCCACTAACCCGGGCGCTAGTCTGTTAATTAACGGAATCATTAATATCATTAAGCACTAGGTTTTTCTCTCGTTCTACTTTGTTTATGAGTACTATTTGTATGTATTATATTTCAAGTGTACTGTCAATTGCAGATCAAAGTATATAAGGCTTATTTATAAGTTGCACATAATTATTTATACATATTTACTGTTTATATTATTCATCTAGACGGCATTACTACTGTATGTATGACACTTATTTAATATATTATGTTAACAGTTTGTTAAGTATTTATTATTAAAATAACTATATTTTTGGTCTGCTACTCTTATCCTATCTCATACCGAATTTTAATGTAATTGTATATTTATTTGATTTTAATGTCATCCCATCATTCATAAAAATGGGCTCTTAGTCCAGTTGCGAGTACACGTTGAAAACGATCGTATAAGTTAAGCAACGTTGGCCGAGGTCAGGAGCTGTATGGGTGACCTCTAGTGACACTTTCATCTGAGCCCCTCCGTGCCTCGGGGCGCACTAACGTGTTCACCATCATTTAAAAGCTTTATTTTTATTCTTGCTTTTGTATTTATTTCATATTTAATTAGTATCTGTATTTATTTAAATAATTAGTATCTCAGAAGGACGAGACTGAAATCTTTCAATGCTTAGCTGTGACACGCGGTAAGGTCGAACTTAGATCAAAGTATTCATTAATATTGATATTTACTCAAAAACTATCCGACCGATTCTGTTAATTCTTTCACTAATATATAGCGTGACCTCTAAACTATCTAATAGTGAAAGAATTATTATAATCGATCCAGTAGTTATTGAGAAAACCTCAATTGTGTGATTCCTATCTTTTATCTTGGTTAGGCTTGTATAACGGCGCGCCTAGGCGTGCTATATATGTTGGTTAGCGGTTTTCGTTTTAATTACATCACAAATTACACTTAAGATCGGATGTAGCACTATGGCAACACTGAATCGGCTAAAGATCTATGTAACTAGGCCAGGTAACTTTTAAATTATAAATGCCTAACTTTATGTGGTTCGTTGACATAATTATTGCTAAGCGTTGGCTTATTTTGACCACCTTAAATCGACCACCGACTAACATTAAGTCACGTGGCTAATAACCTTTAAAAGACACTGTCAAGAAAATTTAATACATATACCTACCTGTAATTCGCGGCCAAAAATATATGCAACCAGGCCACGAAATTTGATTTAAAACACAGTAAAACTGAGACAAAAGTCTATGCAGTCAGGTCAGGAAAGAAATTCTAATATGTCCTGATACTGTTTGAAGGTTGAACAAAGACGGGAATCTTTTAAAATAAGACTGTCAAATGCTTACGCCAAATTTCTGTTAGATAAGGCCATGTTTCGGCTCATACAGCCTTATCCTTGACAGTTACAGTTTTTATTACTATTTGTCGATACATCGTGCTACATTCGATCTTGATTTAATGGAAGAGGGACATGTGCTGAGCGGTTCGCGTTCACGACAATATTCGATATACGATCTGACAGGTCGATATACGGTCTAGACAGGTCGATATACAGCCTGATAGGTCGAACAACGGTCTAGACAGGTCGATATACGGTCTAGACAGGTCGATATACGGTCTGTCAGGTATTGACCTGACAGACCGTGTATTGATACGGTCTGATAGGTCGATATACGGTCTAGACAGGTCGATACAGGGTCTAGACAGGTCGATACAGGGTCTGACAAGACGATATATGGTCTGACAGGTCTATATAATGGTATAAATGGCCGATATTGACTCATTAGACCGTATATGGACTTGTCACACATATATTGAATTGTCAGACTGTATATTGACTTGTCAGACCGTATATTGACTTGTCAAACCATGTGTAACCACCATACAGTCTGACCAAGTCCATAAAACCGTCTGCAAGGTGTACAATACGACGCGACCCGCTCTCGCAACATGTCTCTTAGTTTGCGCTGTGTATTCAATCTCCTCTCTCTCCCCCCGTCCCGCTCCCCCCTGCGACCATCAGATGGGCGGCGTGTACGCGCACGCGCACGCGCACCCCGGGCTGCAGTACGCGCACGCGGGCCCGTTCGCCGCGCACCCGGCGCACCCGCCGCGCGCGCCGTTCGCGTCCCCGCCGCACCCGCACCCGCACACACACTATATCGGATCGCAGGTGAGTAGCATACCGCGACAGACGACACTGGTGTCGTCAGAGACTCGGCCGTGACGCAATGACATTGCCAGATTTCAATGGAGCTTATACAAAACCGCGTACACTGAAGCTGTGATGATAGGTTCATTTTGTTGGGGACTGATTGCAGATTTCATATTGCATAATCATAAACAGTAAGAGTTGCGAGAGTAGTAGAAAATGATAACAAAAATAACGAATAATTCGCCTCGATTTCTGTTTAACGCTCAGCACTATCTGTTACATTGTCTGATGGTGGGCACACAATAAAAAAAAAAATATGTCACGATACAATGAATGATTAGCGGAAAAACTAACAGGAAAACGTACAAAAACTTTTAAAATTAATTTTTCGACGCGCAACTTGTACAAAACGGATATATTTTTACATTTATTCGTTATCTTGTACATTATGCGGTTGATGGTGGGGCAGAATCTGGCATTGTCATTTTTTCTCCATTTGAAATCCTGACCTTCAGATACAACCTCCCAGACTTCAATAAGACAATGTTTAGTATGACAGACCGCTGCGAGGACACCACATGACATTAGACTGCACCACCTTCAGCACCAAGGTCGCTCGTCACTTCCTGAGCAACAGAGTGGTTCAGGCCTGGAACTCACTTCCAGACGACCTTGTCTCTGCCGTCTCAGTTAACGCATTCAAAAATAGTTATTTTAAAACCATTAACAAGAATAATACCACTTAATGGCCTTCCATGAGCCAACTAGCGCCGCCAATCTTGAAAAAATAATATCTTCCAATATAAAAAAGCTATTTACAAAATGTTTATTAGGATGAATACTATTTTTCAATATACAATACATGGCATAATTGCGACAAGCTAAGTTGTAGTTCACAAATGTGCCAAAAACGGCCGTTTTTCTCAATTATGTCGAACTACAACTTACTGAAATTGAATCACGTTATAAATAAGCATTTAAAAAATACTATTTATCGCAATAAACATTTTGTAAATAGCTTTTTGAATAAAATTGATTATATTGGAATATTTTAGAATTAAAACTATAGTGAGCCATTACTACAAATTATTATATACAGGGTGTAACGTAAAGGGTATATGAAGCCGAAGGGAGGGTGTTCACTATCGGTAACTGAACAACTTTTGTTCTACGACTTTTCGAATAATAAATAAAAATAAATTAATGTCTCATACAAATCGATCAGCTGACCGGGGCGAAATGTATGAAAAGTGAAAAAATTAATTCGCGAAAATCGAAAAGCCGTAGAACAAAAGTTGTTCAGTTACCGATACTGAACACCCTCCCTTCGGCTTCATATACCCTTTACGTTACACCCTGTATAAACGGATATCACTCACTTATATTGTTGAAACTGTCGGTCTAATTGCCGACTTTAACAATATAAGTGAGTGATATCCGTTTATATATAATAATATTGGAATATATTATTTTTTTAAGATTGGCGGCGCTAGTTGGCTCATGGAAGGCTCTTAACTTTACAAACACTGTGAAGTTGACATATCAGCGATGAGCTGCCTGTTCATAATTAAATAATAATAAATAACTGACTCCCTTCAGCGCGCCGACGGCGGTCGCTACGAGGTGCTGGGCGGCGGGGACGGCGCGCTGTCGCCGCTGCAGCCCGCGCCCGAGCTGCACCACGCGCCGCTGCTCATCAACGCGGAGGTAACACGGCAACACTGAACCCTGTGATCCCCACATAGCTTAGGAGACAGTCTGCTTAATGCTGAGGTAACCACACACAGCTTATGAGAAGGTGAGCTCAGCGCTGAGGTATCGACACAGCTTATGAGATAGTGAGCTCAGCGCTGAGGTATCGACACAGCTTATGAGGAGGTGGGCTCAGCGCTGAGGTATCGACACAGCTTATGAGGAGGTGAGCTCAGCGCTGAGGTATCGACACAGCTTATGATGAGGTGAGCTCAGCGCTGAGGTATCGACACAGCTTATGATGAGGTGAGCTCAGCGCTGAGGTATCGACACAGCTTATGAGGAGGTGAGCTCAGCGCTGAGGTATCGACACAGCTTATGAGATAGTGAGCTCAGCGCTGAGGTATCGACACAGCTTATGAGGAGGTGGGCTCAGCGCTGAGGTATCGACACAGCTTATGAGGAGGTGAGCTCAGCGCTGAGGTATCGACACAGCTTATGATGAGGTGAGCTCAGCGCTGAGGTATCGACACAGCTTATGATGAGGTGAGCTCAGCGCTGAGGTATCGACACAGTTTATAAATGTATGAAAAGTCAAAAAATTCATTCGCGAAAATCAAAAAGTCGTAGAACAAAAGTTGTTCAGTTACCGCTCCTGAACACCCTCCCTTCGGCGTCATATACCCTTTACGTTACACCCTGTATAATAAGATTTTACCATTAATAAGTCAAATTCCTTAAAGGAATACAATTCACTATCCAATACAAAGTATTTGAGTCTGCGAGCAAACGTGTCGTCATCTAGTTCCCCGCGTATCTAATGTGTTGTCTCTGCGTGTCCAGCCGCGCGGCACCGCGCTGGAGCTGATCGCGCCGCACCACGCGAGGCACGCGCTCACGCACCACCACCACGTAAGTAAACAACCACAAACACATATCGTCGTGTACTATCAATACGTAACATTTATTAAAAAACTAATAACATTATTATATATAAACGGATATCACTCACTTACATTGTTGAAGCCGGCAATTAGACCGACAGTTTCGACCGATTTCGACGGTCTTTTTTAAGGTGAGCGCGACACGCCCGCGTCGCCGGTGACGTTTCTTCGCGCACAACGGCGCCGCGGGCGTGTCGCGCTCACCTTGAAAAAGACCGTCGAAATCGGTCGAAACTGTCGGTCTAATTGCCGGATTCAACAATGTAAGTGAGTGATATCCGTTTATACATAATAATTTGTAGTAATGTCTGACTATAGTTTTAATTCTAAAACATTATAATAATAATAAAAATGCTACGGCGTCTCCTCTGGATGAAGACATGAAGACGCGGCTACCCAGGGTGAAGACGCTACTGCGACTCCCCTGGAGGAAGATAGAAGACTATTATATTGAATTTTCTGTAACATGACATTGGCATGACGGATTGTCGAGTCCATTAATAATAATAAAAAAGTCTAACCATCCATTTAATTTTGTCGAATGAATTTAAAGCCATTCTGTATATGTTTTGTATGTATGTGCAGCGTCGCAGCGGCGGCGTGGGAGTGAGCGTGGGCGGCGGAGTGGGCGTGGGCGTGGTGGGCTCGGGGTCGCGGGGCGCGCGCCCCTACGTGCGCCACGCGGCGCGCTGGCCGCACCACCCCATACACCATATACACACGCAGGTACGGGCGACAGCAGGCTCCAGGCGGCTCATGGTGACCTGGTACTGGGGATGCGATTTCATCAGCTATCGAGCCTCTTCCAAGGCGCCATTCAACTCATTCGCGCCACAGCCACACGCGGGGCCTCATGCTAATGTGACTCCAGGCGGCTCATAGTGCCCTGGTACTTGGGATGCGATTTCATCAGCTATCGAGCCTCTTCCAAGGCGCCATTCAACTCATTCGCGCCACAGCCACACGCGGGGCCTCATGCTAATGTGACTCCAGGCGGCTCATAGTGCCCTGGTACTTGGGATACGATTTCATCAGCTATCGAGCCTCTTCCAAGGCGCCATTCAACCCATTCGCCCCACAGACATATTCTGGGCCGCATGCTAATGAGACTCCAGGCGGCTCATAGTGCCCTGGTACTGGGGATGGGACTTCATCAGCCATCAGGCCTCTTCCAAGACGCCATTCAACCAATTTGTCCCACAGCCACACGGGGCCGCATGCTAATGTGACTCCAGACGACTCATAGTGCCCTGGTACTGGGGATGCGGCTCTAAGAGCCGGGGCTTCGGAGCGAGTGGACACAGCGGGTGTGGAGTGAGACATAGTGAGACTCCAGGCGGCTCATAGTGTCCTGGTACTGGGGATGCGACTCTAAGAGCCGGGGCTTCGGAGCGAGTGGACACAGCGGGTGTGAAGTGAGACATAGTGAGACTCCAGGCGGCTCATAGTGCCCTGGTACTGGGGATGCGACTCTAAGAGCCGGGGCTTCGGACCGAGTGGACACAGCGGGTGTGAAGTGAGACATAGTGAGACTCCAGGCGGCTCATAGTGCCCTGGTACTGGGGATGCGACTCTAAGAGCCGGGGCTTCGGAGCGAGTGGACACAGCGGGTGTGGAGTGAGACATAGTGAGACTCCAGGCGGCTCATAGTGTCCTGGTACTGGGGATGCGACTCTAAGAGCCGGGGCTTCGGAGCGAGTGGACACAGCGGGTGTGAAGTGAGACATAGTGAGACTCCAGGCGGCTCATAGTGCCCTGGTACTGGGGATGCGACTCTAAGAGCCGGGGCTTCGGACCGAGTGGACACAGCGGGTGTGGAGTGAGACATAGTGAGACTCCAGGCGGCTCATAGTGCCCTGGTACTGGGGATGCGACTCTAAGAGCCGGGGCTTCGGACCGAGTGGACACAGCGGGTGTGGAGTGAGACATAGTGAGACTCCAGGCGGCTCATAGTGCCCTGGTACTTGTGATGGAACTTAAAGAGCTGGGGCTTCTGACCGAGTGGACACAGCGGGTGTGGAGTGAGACATAGTGAGACTCCAGGCGGCTCATAGTGCCCTGGTACTGGGGGTGCGGCTCTAAGAGCCGGGGCTTCGGAGCGAGTGGACACAGCGGGTGTGGAGTGAGACATAGTGAGACTCCAGGCGGCTCATAGTGCCCTGGTACTGGGGATGCGACTCTAAGAGCCGGGGCTTCGGAGCGAGTGGACACAGCGGGTGTGGAGTGAGACATGTTGAGACTCCAGGCTAGCCATGGGCTCCTGGTACTTGTAATGCCACGTCATCATCATTAAGAAACTCTTCGTTTCCTCAGGGCGGCGGCGGGCTGGTGGGCGCGGCGCTGCCGGCGCACGTGCAGGCGCAGCTACACGTCGCGTCGCCCCTCTCGCTCGCACCACCGCCACCTACATACCAGGTAACCGTGCTCTCTCATTCGTCGCTGCACATAGTATACACACTTAAAACCCGGTCCTTTGAAAGGCTTGCACGGAGACATAGGTCCAACGCGTAGAGGCCCCTTAGAGAGCTGTAATTTGAAGGGATATGTGATGCACCTAGCGGGACCCGTCTCTGAGCGCATCTGACTGCACTCAATGACAGACCCCGTCAGGTGCAAACTATTGCAGTGATTGGAAATTACAACTTAATTGTGGCTATCGGTTTGGGGTGTTGGTGGGTCAGTCAGTCTGTTCTATGGAGCGAGACGTCGGACACCTGCCATGATCACATTGTCTCGAAGTTATGAAAAAATTGTCATGCGGTGACTCGCCCCTCACTAGATGGGCCCTCAACATGGTCGTCAGAAAGACAACTGAGAGCAACCGGTGTGAGCGGCTAAGGGGTGTCGTGAGGTGTGCTGCAGTTTCACCATTACTGGAATGCCGGAAAGTGGGCTACTCCCGGCTTTATGCCTTCAACACTTCCACCCCTTCGAGCTATTTTTTTCCCCCTCTCCCACTGTAACTTCTTTTTGAAAAGGATCGACAGTGACGTACTATTGGAGCGTCATACAGTGACGGGTTTAAGCGACACAATGGGGCTAAATGCCGCACGTTACATATAGTCATGCCTCGGCTATTTAAAGCAAAGAAAGAAGAATAGAGTATGAAGAAGTTGTTGCTCCCTGCTGTGAGCTATGAGCCGTTGCAGAAGGCTACCTTCTGTAATAGTGCCAATAATAACTATGGCAGAAGTGCTTAAAAGCTGTGAAGTTGGCCCGGGTCGCAACGAGGTCGCTGTAACACACGGGGGGACACGGCTGGTGCGATGTCCTCCAGCATGAGGCTGCAACCCAATTCTCACATTCCCACAAGATGTGATGGGCAGTCTGCGACTCCGCACCACATTCACACATGGGCGATTCTACCAAGGAGTACCGTGGAGTTTCCTTTTAAAGTTCCCATTCCTTCGAGCTATACAGGGTGTAACGTAAAGGGTATATGAAACCGAAGGGAGGGTGTTCAGTATTGGTAACTGAACAACTTTTGTTCTAAGACTTTTCGAATAAAAAAGAAAAATAAATTAATGTCTCATACAAATCGATCGGCTGACCGGTACGAAATGTATGAAAAGTCAAAAAATAAATTCGCGAAAATCGAAAAGTCGTAAAACAAAAGTTGTTCAGTTACCGATACTGAACACCCTCCCTTCGGCTTCATATACCCTTTACGTTACACCCTGTATAGATGTAGTTGCGTAACATACCCTTTAAGTATGTATAAAGCGATGAACATTTTCGGTGGGCGTGGCGTGGCCTGTGGTGGCTCAGTTGGTAAGAGCGTGCCACGGAATGACAAGGTCGCAGGTTCAAGTCCTGCCCAGGGCAAGAATTTTTTCATCATGTTCTAATATATAGATGTAAGTTATATTATAGCTCTAACGACTCCACTGTGGTCGGATTATTACTATTATTTCTATTACTATCCTTGCAGGTGTTCCTGAATCTCCTTGCGATGTTCCCCCTGTCGCCGTACGCCGAGGCGCGCGAGGCGGACGCGGGCGGGGACTCGCCCGAGACTGAGAACTACGAGGCGCTGCTGTCGCTGGCCGAGCGCCTCGGCGAGGCCAAGCCGCGCGGCCTCGGCAGGCAGGAGATAGACCAGCTGCCCAGCTACAAGTACTGCGAGCAGACGCATCAGGGTACGTGGCTCTTACAGAGGTGTACAGGAGTACCTGGGGCGCGTACGTGTCGCGTGCGGTCGTTGACCTGTGGCGCGTACGTGTCGCGTGCGGTCGTTGACCTGTGGCGCGTACGTGTCGCGTGCGGTCGTTGACCTGTGGCGCGTACGTGTCGCGTGCGGTCGTTGACCTGTGGCGCGTACGTGTCGCGTGCGGTCGTTGACCTGTGGCGCGTACGTGTCGCGTGCGGTCGTTGACCTGTGGCGCGTACGTGTCGCGTGCGGTCGTTGACCTGTGGCGCGTACGTGTCGCGTGCGGTCGTTGACCTGTGGCGCGTACGTGTCGCGTGCGGTCGTTGACCTGTGGCGCGTACGTGTCGCGTGCGGTCGTTGACCTGTGGCGCGTACGTGTCGCGTGCGGTCGTTGACCTGTGGCGCGTACGTGTCGCGTGCGGTCGTTGACCTGTGGCGCGTACGTGTCGCGTGCGGTCGTTGACCTGTGGCGCGTACGTGTCGCGTGCGGTCGTTGACCTGTGGCGCGTACGTGTCGCGTGCGGTCGTTGACCTGTGGCGCGTACGTGTCGCGTGCGGTCGTTGACCTGTGTCGCGTGCGGTCGTTGACCTGTGGCGCGTACGTGTCGCGTGCGGTCGTTGACCTGTGGCGCGTACGTGTCGCGTGCGGTCGTTGACCTGTGGCGCGTACGTGTCGCGTGCGGTCGTTGACCTGTGGCGCGTACGTGTCGCGTGCGGTCGTTGACCTGTGGCGCGTACGTGTCGCGTGCGGTCGTTGACCTGTGGCGCGTACACATCATAGCATATCAAGTGTAATACTTTGGACCGCTCTTATTATCTGTGTTGCAAGAGTTGAAATCGTACTGCAAGTGTTACCATTGATCTGTCTGCTGTAATATTTTGAAACCATTTTAGAGACTAATCATTCCAATACCAGATTTCAGTTTAATGTGGCTATTTCGTGTTTAATATCACGTTAAGTTAATCAGAAAATGTTCGCGAGTGACAGTATGGTGAAGTTATTGGATAATTTGAGCAAGATCTGGGGTTTCAAGCTTTTATCTCGAGTTCCCGCTACAAGCTCGGGAGTGAACGTGACTGTCGAGCTGCTTCGTCCAGAGTGATGACGCTACGGCGACTCCTCTGGAGGAATCATTGTTTTAAAAGATGTGTTGCTGAGAGTTTTGTGCCACTTTTTTTCCTCAGCGTTGGCACCTTTTCCTTGCAAAGTGGTGTAAATGTAAATTCCAAAAAATATATTGACGTGCAAAAATGTACTCAACGTGCTTACTTGCAATAAAGAAATTTGACTTTGGAAGATAGAAGACTGTTATATATTGAATTTTCTGTAACATGATATTGGCAAATGACGAACTGTCGAGTCCATTAATAAAATAAATAAATAGAAGGCAAGCCTAGTTAATTGTTTGTGCGTGGTGTGTGCAGGCGAGCAGACGTCGTGCGTGGTGTGCATGTGCGAGTTCGAGGCGCGCCAGACGCTGCGCGTGCTGCCGTGCGCGCACGAGTTCCACGCCAAGTGCGTAGACAAGTGGCTGCGGGTGAGTCACGGATTGAGTGCGGCTTCTGCACTACATCTTTAATTTATTTATTTATTCGATTCTAACTGACTGGTTTACAGATATCACCAAAGCACCGAGTCAATGCATACAATAAGTAATTACAATAATTCTTAAAATAATAATTTATACAATGAAATTAGTGTAAATTAGAGTTACTATTAACAAAATAAATAATAAATAAAAACATATGTTTGTATACAGAGAACACAATGGATCAAAAAAAAACATCAGCATCTTTTATTGCGTTTATGAAACAGTTAATTAAGGCGCTGACATGAGCCAACTAGCGGCGCCAATCTTGAAAACATAATATCCTCCAATTTAATCAATTTTATTAAAGAAGCTATTTACAAAATGTTTATTAGGATGAATACTATTTTTCAATATACAATACATGGCATAATTGCGACAAGCTAAGTTGTAGTTCTCAAATGTGCCAAAAACGGCCGTTTTTCGCAATTATGTGAACTACAACTTACCGACATTGAATCACGTTACAATTTTTTTTTAAAGCTTCTTTTCTTGCCGCAATCTGTCGCAGGGACATTCAGCTGCACTTTATGAGTTTATCCACTGGCTTGCGCGGTACGAGTCCAGTGACTAGTCCGCTGTTGAGTTTCGCAGCAAATCTTGTGGAGCTTTCCTCTTCAACCTCCTGAAGACTCTCCTACTACGTTACAAATAAGCATTTAAAAAATAATATTTATAGCAATAAACAATGTGAACGTAGCTTTTTTAATAAAATTGATTATATTGGGAGATATGATGTTTTTAAGATTGGCGGCGCTAGTGCCAGGTTAACAAAAAAAATATATACTTCTGTGCCGGATTAAGTGGCGACGAGTGGCCGTGCGGTGTTTTTGTGTGGTTTTGTTTAATAAGCACTGCACTGAATATAAGTTTTTTAGTTTCTATCTTTTATCTCATTATTTGCGTCTTATTTCATTAATTAGTATCTATAAGTGCAGACCTATAATTTGCATAACATAAAATATGTTGACGTGCAAAAATGTACACAACATGCTTTGCTTGCAATAAAGAGATTTGATTTTGATATTAGCCCAAAAATCCCCTATGCAATAAGGTATTAGACAAGTATCGAAAACCAAATGTTTTTCATTATTATTACACAATAGACGCAAACTCATGATCAACTGTGAAATCAGAATTGAAATTAGTTGCAACATGAAGTAACTACAGGCATTTAGACACGTTGTGTTAGAGAGAGACGGAAACAGTGCACGATGTATTGTGGCTGTGACGTCACACCGTGGTAGCGACATACACACTACATACTAAAGACCGTTGCTATAAAGAGATGGAGCCACCACGTGACTAACCGCTTAATATCTTCGGTATTAGTTGAGATATCGCAAAACTGATTTCACAGTTCTCTTCAGCAGGAGCATGAGAGTTGAGGGTTAGAAAAAAATTAGTCAACTAGCCTTATTATCTCAGCGACACCAAGACTTGATAATAAAATAATATCATCACATCCACAGTCGAACCGAACGTGTCCCATATGCCGCGGCAACGCTTCAGAGTACTTCAGCAACTCCGAGTGACTCCCGCCATCGGAGACCCCCGCGCCCGCTAAGCCTTCGCAAGGGGAAGCAATGGACGCGCCCGCAAAGACTTCGCAAGGGGAAGGGGAAGCAATGGACGCGTCCGCAAAGTCTTCGCAAGGGGAAGGGGAAGCAATGGACGCGCCCACAAAGTCTTCGTGAGGGGATGGGGAAGTAATGAACGCGCCCGCAAAGTCTTCGTAAGGGGATGGGGAAGCAATGGACGCGCCCGCAAAGCGTTCGTAAGGGGACAATGGAGGCAGTATAAAGTTACACATATGTGGACGATTTACTCTTAGCGACGTGGTTTGTTGGTTAGGTTTTAGAACTTTTAGACTAAAGACTAACGGATTTTTTGAGTTGTGAGTCGCGTAATATGAGTCGTAGTATGTGTATTGTATACCGCAGCCCAAATCAAGTGTCTTGTTTTGTAAACAAATATGATTGTCTAATTACCTGTTGTGAAGTAACACTGAAGGAACTGGTTGATTGAACCTGTTCATCATTGTGACAAATAATGTGATCCGATCTAATAATGTAATCATAGAACAGCTTAAAATGTTTTTGTTTACAAATTAAGACACTTGATTTGGGCTGCGATATACAGGGTGGTTGGAAATTCGATACATTCCTTGCAAGGGGTGATACTAGAGGTGGTTGGCAACAAATTAGGCCCTATTAACGAGGGGTCGAAAATGAGTGGTTTCTGAGTTACAGTAGTTTTAATTTTAATTACTTGTTCACAATAAAAATTGATGTTCAAAAACTGCTCCACTCTGAGCATTGAAATAATACTTTTCTGAAAGCTGGTAAAGTAGAGATTACCTTAAAAAAATGCATGTCTAAAATTCCCATTAACTCATTAATAAAAGGTCATAAATCACGAGGATTGAATTTTTTTCTCAATTTCGCCCCCTCGGTAATAGGGCCTAATTTGTTGCAAACCACCTCTAGTATCACCCCTTTCAAGGAATGTATCGAACTTCCAATCACCCTATAGAATGACGATGATGATGAATCTTATGAGTCATTGTAATACCTTTAAATCATACCATACCCTATTCAAATACTTATAATTTAAAAAAAAATCATAAATAAAACTTATTTTTTTAACTCAGAAACCACTAATTTTCGACCCCTAATTTGTTGCCAACCACCTCTAGTATCACCCCTTTTCAATTAATGTATCGAATTTCCAATCACCCCTGTATATCGCAGCCTAAATCAAGTGTCTTATTTTGTAAACAAAAACATTTTAAGCTGTTCTGTGATTACATTATTAGATCGGTTCACTTTATTTGTCACAATGACGAACATTTTCGATCAATCAGTTCCTTCAGTGTTACATCACAACTGTAATTAGACGATCATATTTGTTTACAAAACAAGACACTTGATTTGGGCTGCGGTACTAGTATCACCCCTTTCAAGGACTGTATCGAATGTCCAATCACCTAATCATAAACGCGGCTTTAGTCTTATTTTAAACCTAACCAAACCCGTCGAGAGTTGCCATTAGAAAGCTTTTTCGAGAAAGTATTCCATAGTATTAAGTCAACTAAACGTACGCTACCAATTCGTGAAGCACTGACGATATTTTTTTATTGCATGTGTGAATATACCTCAACGGGTGCGAGTGAGACGACTATATCGTGCGAGAGAGAGGTCTCGGACGGTTTGCCAAAATATCAAATTTGTCTAAAATATGTGTAATTAACTCTTAATCTTGCTTTAGAGTGTTGTAAGTTTAGTTTTTGTCGAACGGTTTTCGTGTGATTCTCAAGGAATCGTAAAGTACGCTTTAATACAATCTAAAATCGATTTTAAACTAAACTTTTCGAGATCGGCAACGATCCTAAAACCTTCGATGTTTTAAATCTATCATTTCAGATGTTAAATATAACTAAGGCCCCGTATTAATAAATCACTCTCAGCTCAAAAGTCAATCTCGAGAACGACCTCAAGATGGCGTTGGCAAAACTCGGTTCTCAAGGGAACTGTCAAACTCACACTTGAGAACGTATTTGCTGATTGCGGGCGAACCGCGACTTGAGAAAGACTTCACGTGATACGCCCTCAAGATTGGTTTATTAATAAATTACATACTTGAGATGGTGATCACGTCTTGAGAGTGTATCAACTGAATTCGCCCTTGAACTCAAACCAGCCCTCAAGAGCGAATTCAGCTGATACACTCTCAATACGTGATCACCATCTCAAGCATGTAATTTATTAATAAACCAATCTTGATTGTACCACGTGATGTTTCTCAAGTCGCGGTTCGCCTGCAATCAGCGAATACGTTCTCAAGTGTGAGTTTGACAGTTCTCTTGAGAACTGAGTTTTGTTTAATACGGTGTTACTCACGTGATCACGTGACCTAAGTTACGTTTATTAATAGGAACGCCATCTTGAGGTCGTTCTCAAGATTGACTTTTGAGCTGAGAGTGATTTATTAATACGGGGAATGAAAACTAATGGGTTTTTAATATCACACGAGAACTTATCGATAAAAATAAATTTAAATATGGTTATTTTATAATTTTGATTGAGTTACCCCCCGGGTCATATGGTCCTTTATATATACATAGTTCGTAGTGTGACATGTATGTAAGTTAGTGTTGTATGGCGGCCTTAGCTGTGTGTGTGTACATAGCGCGTAGTGTGGGTGAGTTTGTATTATACATTGTAGGTTATAGTTATTAGGCCGGTGGAATTTCGTTCCTTTGCCTCCTTTTTTTGTTGTTTTTCGTTATTGCCAGAGTGAATATTTTGTGTCGGTGTTGGTTACCAAATTTTATTTTTTAAATATACGTGAAAATGACAGTGCCAGATTTTGCCCCACCATCAACCGTATAATGTACAAGATAACGAATAAATGTAAAAATATCTCGGTTTTTTATTAAAATTATTGGTTTAAAATAAAGTTTTGTACAAGTTGTGATTCGAGAAAAACAGCTTAATTAAGAATTCAGAAAATAGTAAGAAATCGAAGCGATTTATTCATTGTTTTTGTTATTATTCTATAGGAGTTGCGAGAGTAGTAGAAAATGATACTGATTATGATTATGCAATATGAAACCTGTAATAGTACGTAGTTTTGTAGGTGGGGCAAAGCTCCATTGAAATGTGGCAATGTCTTTTAGTGGTTGGTTCCCGCAGCAAGATGTGTTATACATACTTGAATAAAATAAAAAATTCCAACGATTTATTTTTCAAGTCTAACTCGATAAATCAATAATACAACAGATGACAAATCATTCTGCCAAGGGAAAACAGACCCTAAAGTTTCACGTTGTATAAAAAATCCTGGTCATGGCATTAAATTGTAACGATCGCTTTTGTCTTAACTCCACATTTATCACTAATACTTCCTAACTATTAAATAAATCTTAAACTGAAACTTAATTAACTGGATTTTTTTAGTATAAAGTCAGAACTTGGACAATTCGATAATCTTTAACAGTTACCGATACAAAGTATCACTCTAAGCGCGCGTTTTGTTCCCGTTTCGCTGTACATTGACGTTTCTGTTCCGTTGTTGTGGTTTCGAATGTGTTTGGGAAGAGCAATGTATGTGTAGGTCGGTAATAATCACAGCGGATTGGAAGACGCTGCGCTATTAAGGGACTTGTGTAATTAGAATCGTAATAGATCCTTACAGAATCACTACATAGTATAAAACAAAGTCGCTGGTTCTCTGGGAAACGACGGTTGCAAAATTATTTGAGAATTATTTTTAATGTCAACAGTGGCTATTTTGTGTTTAATATCACGTTAAGTTAATCAGAAAATGTTCGCGAGTGACAGTATGGTGAAGTTATTGGATAATTTGAGCAAGATCTGAAGTTTCAAGCTTTTATCAAGAGTCCCCGCTACAAGCTCGGGAGTGAGCGTGACTGTCGAGCTGCTTCGTCCAGAGTGACGACGCTGCGGCGACTCCTCTGGATGAAGACATTGGTAAATGACGAACTGTCGAGTCCATTAATACAATAAATAATTCAACAGCTTCAATATCCCTACAAATAGCGCAGCGTTTCCAACTTCAAGTCGTGATCTTGAGCCAAGACTCAAGTGTTTGTTATAAGTAGTTCCCTTTCTAACGCGTTTGTCTTAGGGTCAGCGTAGAGCGACGGAGTGACGGCGCGGCGAAGCGAATGATTTAGTAACGATTTGAATTCAACTTTACTTACTGCAACATACGACTGTAATCGGTATAGCCACTGATAGCTTCGCGTGACAATATAGGGTGTCTTTGAATTCATTCGACAAATTGAAACTGGATGTTGTACTCATGATAAATAATAAATTAGTAAGGTTTTTTTGTAAATCAAAACTGCAAAAAAAAAATTAAACACTTCGCCGCCCCTCCGTCGGTCTGCGCTGGCCCTTAGTATCTGTGGTCTTGTCGATCTGCGGCGTGCCAAGGTCTGCGTGTGCAATAATTCTCGAATTAAACGTTTGTCGTGTGATTTTGTACCATATTATTATGTGATTAAAATTGTAAATTGAATTATGAAAATAGCAATATTTTTATCTATTTAAAATCGGTAGATTTCGGCGTGTTCGGTTGTAGTTCGGCCATTGTGGATGTGCATTGGAGGGAGTTGGAGGGAGCAGCGGTTGATTTTTAGTAGAGTTTTATGACGAGCTAAAGGAAATTCTAAACTTTAAGCAGCTGTCTCATCGCCCGCGAGTAAAGCGAGCGACTATAGGCTATTTTCTCGCTAAAGAAACGTAGAGATAAGTATACAGGGGGCCTCAATAAGGTTGAGATTTTCTCAAGAACTACTGGACCGATTTTAATAATTCTTTTACAGTTACATAGTTTTTACTTTTATCTATCTAACAGTGAAAGAATTTTTGCAATAGGTCAAGTAGTTTTCGAGAAAATCTCAACCTTAAAAACGCCTGTACAGTCATGAGTAATAACATAGAAACATCCTTAAAATTCAAATTCATGTAACAACTTTAAATCGCAAAAATAAGTATGATAAACTGTGGCCAATAATTATGTAAACGCTAAATTGTATCAAAATAAAGTACACACCCCTTGTACAACATTTGCTTGGTGGGGTGTGTACTTTATTTTGATACAATTTAGCGTTTACATAATTATTGGCCACAGTTTAGCATACTTATTTTTGCGATTTAAAGTTGTTACATGAATTTGAATTTTAAGGATGTTTCTATGTTATTACTCATGACTGTACACCTTTCTCTGTGTTCCACCGTAATTCCGTCGCCGAGCGAGTATCGCTGCGTCTCTTTTGTTCACACGGAATGTACTATCTATTGTACGTTTCTTGAACTAGAATATAGCTGATAGTTGCTCGCTTTACTCGCAAGCGGTAGGATACCTGCCTAAATTTCCTAAGAACTCTACTCTCTATGTTCATTGCACAGATACGTTGGCCAAACTACAATCAGTAGGGTTGTGTGCGACGTGGCTTGCCTGCTTGTGTGTGTGCTCCGCGGGTTGCGGTGTGTGCGTGACGCTCGCGCTCGCTATTGGCCGGATTTGACGGGCTGTGATTGGTCCATTGAGTAAACGACTCGCTATAGTCTCTGCTAAGTGAGCTATAACAAATTCGATGTCTTATACTAAGATATACAAGATAACTTCTTTACTTAGAGGAACAAATATTTATGTCGTTTGTTGCAAAGACCAATGGTTTTTTGGCACGCAAGACATAAATGTCGCGAGTCCATACTATTAAATTCGATCGCATGTGTCATTTAGTGCCATGCGACATCCTCGTTACAAAACAATTCTAGTGACAAATTAGTCGCTGTGCGAGTTGATTCGCTCTTATTGATTGTTAATTTCAACAAGTGTCATTCAGATGAACCTTGCGACAACCACATCACACAGCGACAAAATTGTCGCGGCGACAAATTTGTCGCTGTGACATTTTGTCGCGATGACAATTCTGTCGCTGTGACACAATAGTCACTGTGATGTCTGAATAGCCAATAAGGTAGCATAGCCAGCGCGAGCGAAACCACAGAATAGATTTATAGCTAGCTACCGTGCATGCTAGGGGTTCTCAACCGACTTCCAAATCAAAGGGTTCTCTCTTCATAACGCTCTCCTTAATGCGTACGTGAAAACTGGTAGAAATGTTTTTTGTTTTGTTTTATAATACAGTTTGACCAAATTTAAGTGTATTTTTAAATTTACACATTTTGTATAGATATTAACGACGTGATAAAATGGGTAATTGAGTGCAGCGTCACTGAAGTATCGGGGACTTAACCTTCCAATGTTAAACACAGTGTTCCAAGTTTAATTTCGTGAATTTTCAAATATTGACTGCTTGTAAGTCGATTAATCGTTAATTCGTTAATCGCTTTAGTCCAAATTGATCGCTTTGTCGAAACGGAATGTAGTATCATTTATGTAAAGGAAATTTAGGGGTAATTTTGGGAAATTAATTGGTAATTTTGGGAAATTAATTGGTAATTTCGGGAAATTAATTGGTAATTTCGGGAAAATATGATTATTTTGGGAAAAATTAAATGTACCTTTGGGGATATTAAAGTAATAATTATCGAAAAATATCAGTGGTCCTTTTGGGGATATTCAGTGGTCATTTAGGGAAATTTAAGCGGTTATTTTGGGAAAGTGATCATTTTGGAAGTAAACGGTTTTCGTTATTTAATCTAATTACATATAAAAAATGCAATCTCCATACAAAATGAGGTGCTGGTCATTTGTAATTTGTATGGAAAAAATTTCAATGTCCCATTTTTAAATAACACCATTGTAATTGCAATAATTATTATTAACTATGAGCTTCTGATGTAATGGCCGTTTGTCGGAACTAATTAAAGTATTTTCTATAAAAGCCTATTAAAGAAACTTCGTATTATAATTATCAAGCACATTAAAATATTATTTTTTTCGATTAAAATTTGGGTTTCTAAGTGTATAAAAACTTTTTTTATAAATTAAATTGTTTAAGTACGTATTTTATCACAGCCTCTATCAAAGTTTAGTGGTAAAGTTGTATAATTTACATCTTATCTTACATACATATGTGATTCATCTGTTATATAACAATTTACTATTGTAAACTAAATACAAAACCAAGTGTAGCATTTTGGACTCTGTGGGGTGACCGCGACTTCCAATCGTTATCGCTTTGACACATGGACGCTATACATTGCTGCTATGTTCTTGCAAGTTGTAACAAACGACAACGAAACGCAGCAATGTATATCGTTCAAGTGTCAAAATGAAAACGATAACCATAACGACTGAAGTCGCGGTCACCCCACAGGGTCGTTTTGATCTTCGTAGTAGTTGAAATCGCAATCTAAAGGTACGGTGGAGCACAGAGAAAGGTGTACAGGAGAGTTTTTAAGGTTGAGATTTTCTCAAAAACTACTTGTCCTATTGCAATAATTCTTTCACTGTTAGATAGATAAAAGTTAAAACTATGTAACTGTAAAAGAATTATAAAATTCGGTCCAGTAGTTTTTGAGAAAATCTCAACCTTATTGAGGCCCCCTGTATACTTATCTCTGTCTTCGATACGATTCCGATCCACGCGTGGATCACTTTGCAGTAGTGGTCATTTCGGGAAGGTGGTAATCTGAGCCTATTAATTTGTATGATATAGATTCCGACTGCAAGTACCGCGCGACCGGTTGCAACCAGACTAAAACAATGCCGTCTGCCGTCGCGGTCTGTTGCTGTCTGCCGCGTGGATCGGAGTCGCACCTTAAGTGTTACCATCACTCTGCTATTAAGTCTACCTCTAATTGTCTAATTTTGGGTCAATTTAGCTGCTGTAGGTACTTAAAGTAAATTGTTATATAACATTTGTTCGTATCCGATTTTATTTCCGCCATGTCAAGCGAAAATATGTTAAATAGATGAAGAAAAGTTTCGATGCCGTCCCTAAGACGAATAGTGAGGATTTTGCCTATCAAATTCGAGGCACGGTGGCTCTATTTCGAATCAAAAGTCAAATTTTTGCAAGTAAGCAATTCAATTCATTTATAACATTACACAGGTTTACAAAACATAATTAAATGAGGCGCTCGTCTAAATAATGGTGTGAGGGAGACAGACACATTGGTGAACAAACATCGTGCTGTCCTGTTCTCCCCCCCCCCCCCCCCTGTGTCGGGGGGCCGGGTGCGCCAGTTGAGTCTGTATTCATCAGTCCCTAAATAGACACCCCAAGATTGCTATACATTTTTTTTCAGACGTTTAATTTTAGTAGTTAGTGCCGTAGCCTTCGTAGAAAAACTGTTAATCCGCACATACGAAGCCTTAACTTGTACGATCGTTTTCAACGCGTACTCGCAACTGGACTACGAGGCCGTTACTACTATTGAACTAGTTAACTGAAGCCAGTAATCATCAGTAAATTGCCGACTAAATTGTGGCTTCCTACGGTTAGCCGCAATTATTACGGCGCGCCAAAGTTACTATTAACTGCTTTATCAATTATTGGACATTCGGGCCGACAGTCGTAAAATATAAATACGAGCATACGCCTTAAAAACTCTAATTTCTTCATCTATTTAATATTTCGAATCGATCTGTGAGAGTTTCTCGGTCGGAACCAAGTGCCATGTCGTTCACCTACCACTATGTTATACTACAACTGTGTTATGTTCACAGCCCACTTCCCCCATAGACATGAAACCGGTACCAATGTGCGCGCGAACCATTCTGTCACCGATGAGCGCATAGAGACGAAGCTGTCCCCCAGGGGGGCCGTGTTAGAGAGATGCGTCCATGTCGATACTATCTCTATGTGCCACGTGTCGCGAGGCAATGTTGCGCTCATGTGCGGGCAGACACGGGCCTCCTGCTACAGGGATAGGGGGGAAGTGGGCTGTTATGTTACGTTTACGTTAGCATACTGTATTGTTTATGTTTCTACTTATTAGCTGCGAGATAGCGCGCGGTGGGACGGCTAGTATTGAATTTTTTGTGGTATTATTGTTTCTTCTTAATACCTATATATAAAACTATTATTTTTACGTTTTAACACAAACAATACCTAAATGATTAATAGGATTTTTTTAACACGACCGGTTTCGAGCCAGGTACCTCGCCAATCCGTGGCGCGCTCTATTCCAATTTCCAACAGAGCTACAGTGATATCGTACCAGGTCGTCAAACTTTGTCTCCATATTCGTCTTAGGGACGGTTTCTGGTTGAAATTTATCCCCGTTTATTATTTAGATTTTAGATTCGCATAGCGCATATGCAAGAAAATATCAAAATATATAGAAATTTAATAAATTCCTAAACAAATACATTAAAATTTGTAAACATAGGTAAAGTCCAAGTTGAAATAAATTACTTTTAGTTACATATTAGTCAACTTCGTCTTTAAATTAAACTGTGTTTTAACACTTTCATAATTCGTTAAAAATAAGTCACAGTTTTGAACCATTTATTAACTTTTAGTCCGCGTTTATGAATACGCTCAACGCAAGTTCAAATTCTTGTAAGCTACCATATTTCTAGAAGTTTTAAATAACTTAGATGAGTAATTGCACAATTACTGGATAGATGTCGCTACCGTCCCTAAGACGAGAATATTGAGACATAATTCACGACCTGGGTACGATATCACGGTGGTTGGAATAGAGCGTGCCACGGAGACGAGGTCCCTGGTTCAAATCCCGGTCGTGATAAAAAATGATTTTTTCATCTTTTATCATACTTGAGTATTACATTGCCACAGTATAATATACAATCAGTAACCCCACCGCGCGTCTCGTCCCTAGAGCTTCCCAACTGTGTATTAAATTAGTTTAATTCTACTATTATTTTTAATTAAGATTAGTATCGTGTTTTAGTTGAGTTTGATTTAATTTCAGTATTGTAACGTTTTCTCTCACTATTCGTTCTTCGGTTAAGTTTTGGTTTGGTTTTAGTTTAGTGAATGGTGGTCGATTGTAAGGCGTCTTAGTACGATTATGTTGTGCGATAGCATAAAGGTCCGTTTATATCTACTGTAAAGGCAGCCACCCTACGAGGTATGGTCTCTGGGCCTCTGGGAGATGGCAAGGAATACTAGATTGGCTTGATCTCACCGAATTGCAGCTGCGCTGTCGTCTCAAAGATAGGACCACCTGAACCATCCCACAGCCACACTGCCCACATCAATATTCTCTGAGTTACATCAATGAGCACCACATCGCTGACCAATTCGAATCACAATTACCACCACCGGTTTTTCGCGCGAAACGCGAACCACGAGAGTGACAGTTGTTGTTGCGTTTTTTAGTAAGGCAAATGCGCCAAAAGATCATACAGCCTTATAGCATTTCCATCGTCATCATCATCTTTTCTAATACCAATTCCATTAGATTTTAGGATTCTTAACACTACAGTCATTGAGCGTGCCAGACACGTACAGTGACAGACGTTTATTTACATTTAGCGCGCCATAATATATGCTCGTCTACATTCATCAATCTCTTCATGCACGCTCGTCGGTTTGTCGTACACCGCATTTGACTCTTATCTAAAACATCGCCAATCTGGTCGACGTACGTCCTTCTCCTACCTCTGCCGACCCTTCCGTCAACGATAAGATAGATTAAATACGTTAACACACACTGTCATCATCATCAGCCCGTATCAGTCCACTGCTGGACGCAGGCCTCACCCAACGCCACTCAATACCTCTCGGCCCTCTGCATCCAGTCCCTGACAGCCATCTGGTCGGGGAGCGTCCCACACTACGTGTACCCGTTCGTGGCCTCCATTCGAGAACTCGTCTACCCCATCGGCTATCGGTTCTTCGACAGATGTGACCAGCCCACTGACACTTCAGTTTACTGATTCTATGAGCAATGTCAACCACTTTTGTGCACACTGTATAGAACAATATTATATTGTCTGCCACGGGACGTGTCTGACGTCAATGTCTGTAGATGTAAACGGAGTTTTAAACTGAACATTTAATTTTCAAAAATACCAAGGCCTCTGCCGACCAATCACAACCATTCACTTATCATTTGCAAATGAAATAGCTTAATACAATATACTAACACAGAACTGTATTGGAGCTTAGAAATGCCAACAAGGTACAATGCAAGTACGAGTGGCTAAACTGGCAAACAATCATTTCTAATCTGTATTATTGTTCTGTGTATACTTCCCACTGGAAATTTCATATGTTTTGAATGTTTCTTGCATTGCATAGCTGCTATGCGTAACGAAAATCTATTAAATGGAGACAACAATTCGTCACGTCGAATAAAAATGTATAATTTGAAATGTAGGATATAATTTAATTTTATATACAGGCCTCAATAAGGTTGAGATTATCTCGCAAACTACTGGACCGATTATAACAATTCTTTCACTAATAGATAGCTTAGAGTACACACTCGGTAATTGTGAAGAATTTTCAAATATCAGTCGGGTACTTTTTGATTTTTTTTAACTATTCTGTTCAATTTTAGTTACAGTATTAAAGACCCATTTTATTCTATGACTTTGCATTTATACCGCAGCCCAAATCAAGTGTCTTATTTTGTAACCAAATATGATCGTCTAATTACCTGCCGGGCCCCCCGGGTAGTGTTACGATGCGGTCTCTTTCGGCCGCATCTTGTATTGGCCGCCTAATTTTAAAAATAGGAAGGTTTGAAAAAGAAAAAGAAAAGCTTCACTGTTATGACGGATGGAGATAAAAATGTTTGATTTTTTACGACTTGTAACTAATTGATAAAATCTGAAGTAAAATAATATATAATATATATCCAGTTTACCGTATTTTTAATAAAACGCTCGCTCCGCAACACCTGTTGTGATGTAACACTGAAGGAACTGATTGATCGAACCTGTTCATCATTGTGAAAATAAAGTGATCCGATCTAATAATGTGAAAATAACTATGCAATATTAGAATTAAAACTATAGTGAGCCATTACTACAAATTATTATATATAAACAGATATCACTCACTTATATTGTTGAAGTCGGCAATTAGACCGACAGTTTCGACCGATTTCGACGGTCTTTTTCAAGGTGAGCGCGTCACGCCCGCGTCGCCGGTGACGTTTCTTCGCGCACTGCGGATGAGCGCCCTCTGTGCGCGCTCCGACATAACTTATCTCGCCGACGCGGGCGCGCCGCTCACCTTGAAAAAGACCGTCGAAATCGGTCGAAACTGTCGGTCTAATTGCCGACTTCAACAATATAAGTGACTGATATCCGTTTATATATAATAACTTTGCAATAATCACAGAACAGCTTAAAATGTTAGCGGGGGAGGATTTTTGTTTACAAAATAAGACACTTGATTTGGGTGATTAAGTGACGTTGTATTTACGTAATTTTTTTTTTTTCAAGTTTCTACTCGGTGAAATTTCCAGTGTAATGTAATGTATAAGCTTGTTGTTTCAAATGTATTTTTCGACTGTTGCTCAATGTATATTTCATACTATTATTATGTTTATGACTAACTGTGGTTTGTTTGGGTCTTTGAAACTTAAAAGTGGATTTAGAAACAGTCAAAAACCGCGTCTTCACGCCATTCAACGGCATTCGCAACGTTCAAGGTTTTTTGAGATTCTGAATTCACCTTAAGGAGCCACGTAGCGACCCTAATCCTTAAAAAAATCATATCTTTTAATATAATTATATTGTCTTATTCAAAGCTATTTACGAAATCTGTATTACGATAAATACTATATTCTAAAATACAATATATAACTAAACTACTTAAAAATACATTAAAAACTAAACTAAAAATATTCTAAAAAACTTGGCCCTCTTGGGAGGGTGCCCATCACACTGGCGGCATTCCCGCGCTGGATGGCCAGGCTCAGCCTCTGCGCTCGCGCGCCGCCAGCACGAGGTCACCCGTCGCCTCCCTCAGGCGCTTGCTGAGCTCCTTGTGGAGCGCATGTGCACTCGGACCCCACGGACCAAGTGTCTCGACGACAAAGGGGACAAAGTCGTATTGGGCGCCGAGACACCTGTATATCGTAATTGTATACAATATATCGTAATTGCGACAAGCTAAGTTGTAGTTTGCCAAGCTAAGTTAGCTGCCTGTAGATTCTGCTGCAAAGCCACATCCTCTGGAAGTGTGGAGCACTCATTCGCAGCAGAAGCCGAGCCTTAGGACCATAATGCCACCCGAGGACATTAAAACTCTCTCACCCAAGTGCATCATACGTACTGAAGGACGCTGGCCTTGGGAGCGAGATATAGGAACTCGGTGCGCGGCCACAATAGACCTTTGAGGTCGCAGTGACCCTTGGGCGTGTACCAACACCCTGATATCAAAATAAAAGGTTGTAGTTTGCAAAATTATGCAAACTACAATTTACCGAAATTGAATCACGTTGATAATGGCCACTAAGTCGAATCCTAATCCTAAACGCAACTGTCATTGTCGTTCATATGCTACATCGCGTAGGAGCGAACGGGACGCCTCGCTTAGCGGCGACTAATATTAGCGTAGCTGCTATCGTAATAAAGATTTTTGTTAAGTAGTTTTTTTTAATACAATTAATTCTATTAAAAGATATGATCTTTTAAAAGGTTGATCGCGTTATTTGGTTATTATTTGGCCTTTAGGTTCTTTGGGTTTAATACAGATAATTTAAGATATAATTCCGTCTAATCTAAATCTAGGTTTTTTTCTAACTTTAGACGTGACAGCTGTCAACATTGACTGACCGGTTTGAGTGTGACTTGAGTTTGAGTTACGTCTTACTACTGTCAGTTTTCATTAGTGTTGCCAAACTATCCATAGTTTTCATCTGAAAAAGCCAATAATATCGATATCTCGGAATGTTGCAATACTATCGATACTGTTGTTGCTCGTAAATAACAAACAATCGATAGTATCAATAGTATTGTTACCAAGAACTTCGATAGTATCGATAGTTTGTTATTTACTAGTAACAATACTATCGATAGTATTGCTACATTCCGAGATATCGATAGTATTGCTTTCGGTAGACTATCGATCGGCAAGGCTAGTTTTCAAACAGACAATCGTAAGTGCGATCTCACGCCGAGTTCGTTCTCAATACTGTCTTTGAATATTTTCATTGTTAATAACAGACAGCTGTGATGTCGACTTAGTTTAACCTTCGGATATCCAAACGCAAGCCATTGTACCAAAGCTTCGTATTTGTATTAAAATTGTATGGGAGTTGTAGCGCAGTATACTTAAGTTACAGTAGTTTCAACTCTCGGGCGCTAAACGAGATATTATAGTCAAGTTGAGTACGAAAAGTTTTAGTTGTCAATTTGGGGTTTTGGGGAAATGTTAAAAATATAATTCTTGGATTTTAATTTATACATAATTAAGGGCAAAGTCGGTATGTTCGGTAATTGAATAACATTTGTTCTACGACTTTACGAATGAAAAATAAAACTCGTACATCGATCAGTTGATTGGTGCAAAATGTATGAAGAGTAAGTTTTGTCGTGAAAATCTAAAAGTTTTATAATAAATGTTGAGTTACCGATATTAATTATTACACTTTCCATTACATTCTGTATTAAATAAAATATAAAGGATTAGGTTTTATTAAGATTTCTCGAAAACCAAAAGTATTCAACTTGAAATGACCTCGTATAAAAAAAAATGTTTCATTTAAACTTGTCAAACATAATATTGTATGCAAAAGACGTATTTTTACGTCTCCGATCTGTTTATATTAAAACTACTTTTTGGGGTAAAAACCCCAGAAAAAAATGTCGTAATGTTATAAGTTGAGTTACTGTCGGTTACGTGTACTGTGAATAGTGCGCCCGTGGAGAACTGTCAGCGTTGTATGGAGTTTGTATAGTAATTGTATGGCAGTGGCCATTCTAAGCGGGCGTGCTGCGTCCGCCTCGCATGCTCAGTCGTTTTATTTTAATAAATGCACTGCTATTGTATTTTAAGTGTTTTTCTTATTTCATCATCATCAGTCCGTATCAGTCCACTGCTGGACGTAGGCCTCTCCTAAAGCGCGCCACTCTACCTTACTCTCGGGCCTTCTGCATCCAGTCCCTGACAGCCTTCAATGGGTCATCCTGCGAAGGTCATCCGTCCATCTGGTCGGGGGGCGTCCCACACTACGTTTACCCGTTCGCGTACAATAGCACACGTAGTGATCCTGGCATATAATAGCACACATATCCTGGCATACAATAGCACACATATGCTGGCATACAATAGCACACATATGCTGGCATACAATAGCACACATATGCTGGCCTACAATAGCACACATATCCTGGCCTACAATAGCACACATATCCTGGCATACAATAGCACACATATGCTGGCATACAATAGCACACATATGCTGGCATACAATAGCACACATATCCTGGCATACAGTAGCACACATATCCTGGCATACAGTAGCACACACATCCTGGCATACAGTAGCACACATATCCTGGCATACACTAGCACACATATCCTGGCATACAGTAGCACACATATCCTGGCATACAGTAGCACACATATACTGGCATACAGTAGCACACATATACTGGCATACAGTAGCACACATATACTGGCATACAGTAGCACACATATCCTGGCATACAATAGCACACATATCCTGGCATACAATAGCACACATATCCTGGCATACAGTAGCACACATATCCTGGCATACAATAGCACACATATCCTGGCATACAATAGCACACATATCCTGGCATACAGTAGCACACATATCCTGGCATACAATAGCACACATATCCTGGCATACAGTAGCACACATATACTGGCATACAATACAGTAGCACACATATCCTAACATACAATAGCACACATATCCTGGCACACATAGCGATAGGTCATTAAAAAAAACCATTTTGTAGTATTTTGTTAATACATTTTATTTATTTATTCATAATAATATCTAAAATAACTTATCTCTATCATTTGTGAGGCATAGTGAAGGTGTTATAAATAACGCTAGCGAATCAACATAATCAGTAATACTCAAAAAACTCCATACTAAATGCATGGTCGAGACTTTGTATGTATGCAAGTCTCATACAAATACATACAATATTGTATAAACGTCATTTTAAACGTTTATAATCATTAATCACGCTGATAAAGCATTGATCTCCTATAAACAACCAGATACACAAAGGTCTTACTAAAACAATTTTTAAAAAATAAGGGTCCATTGTTAACGTCCAAATAATGTCCAATAAAGCAATGAGGGTCCATTCATCCGTTTGGACCTTCTTTGCGCTCGGACATTTTTAGAAGGCAGACTGTATCTAGTTGTTTATAGGAGATCAATGGTCCCGCCCGAGGCACAAAAAGGTAGCGATTATATCGTCCATGTCGATACTATCTCTATGTGGCACGTGTCGCGAGGCAATGTTGCGCTCATGTGCGGGCAGACACGGCCCTCCTGCTACAGGGATAGGGGGTAAGCGGTCTGCGGAGTATCGGTCTTAGTAGTCAGTTTATCCCATGCGCGGGCGCCCCATGCCGCGGCCCGGCGCCTGCATGTCGCCGCCACCCTTAACGTTCTTGATCGTTTCATCCACAGACAAGATCTGAAACAAACGGATAAAAAGAACTCTTAATAATAACAAAAATACTCGACTGAATCATTACTTTGATTAAATGACATTGCCACATTTCAATGGAGCTTTGCCCCTACAAAACTACGTGACCATTGAAGCTGTACCTATCATTTTTGTTGGGGACTTATTACAGGTTTCATATTGCATAATCACAATCAGTAGGAGTTGCGAGAGTAGTAGAAAATGATAACAAAAACAATGAATAATTCGCTTCGATTTCATACTATTTTCTGAATTCTTAATTAAGCTGTTTTTTCGACTCGCAATAATTTTAATAAAAAACGGAGATATTTTTACATTTATGCGTTATCTTGTTCATCATACGGTTGATGGTGGGGCAGAATCTGGCATTGCCATTTCAATCCCGATTGCCTATCTCTAATTTAGCCTGATCGTACGGTGGAACACAGAAAGGTGTACATGAGAGTTTTTAAGGTTGAGATTTTTTCAAAAACTACGTGACCTATTGCATAAATTCTTTCACTGTTTGATAGATAAAGGTTAATACTATGTAACTGTAAAAGAATTATTAAATTCGGTCCATTCGTTTTTGAGATAATCTCAACCTTATTGAGACCCCCTGTATACTTATCTCTGTGTTCGACTGTACCTAGTAAGTATGTCAATTTAAGGCGGACTGTCTTCGACCAAAAACTCGACTACAGAGTGGACCAACCATAATTTCAATTTAGCAACAAAACCATTAGTAGTTTTGGCTTCTTTAATAATTATTGGAATACTTAATAAATATGAAGTATACAGACTTATCTATGTGTTCGCCTGTACCAGTAATCTGGTACGAAGGATTACTCATACTCATTTATTTAACCTTAGGTCCACAGGGAACACTTGGTTACGTCATACATTGTACAATATAGTGATCATACATTTTTAATAATGTATGATTACATGGCTCGATAGACAAAGAGGCAGAAGGGCAAAAGCAGACCCTCTGTATTGTGTCAGTGGGCACTAAAAGTAATTAAACTACTTACATAAAATAAAATACATTCATTAATAATTAATTAAGAATAGTAACAATCGTAATAAATAAATTAAGTAGCGGCTGTAAAGAGGCCTTGTCAATAACAAACTATAATAAAATGATCTACATTTAGTATAATGTCAAGTATTATAAATTAAATTAATTAATTAATTGAATTAAAAAAAAAAATACATGTCAAACAAATGTCAATTAAAATGTCAAGTTGAATTTGTTTGCGGCTGTAAAGAGGCCTTGTCATATTCTATAGATATAATAATTTTTAATAATCCAACTACTTAATCAAATGTCACGTAGCTGCCTGGGCATTGTCTTCTTAATACTATTGAGGCGGACGTAATGTCCTTCGTGTCGCACGTCGTGCCGTGGTTGTGTGCGACTGACCTGCGCGGCCGCCTCGCACGCGGCGGTGATGGCGTTGATCTTGACCACAGCGGGCTCCCACACGCACGACTCGAAGTTGTCGGCGATGTCCTCCTTCTGGATGTCCACGCCGTACCACACGGCACCTGCTCATAAAGTTGGCTTTATTCAATTTTATCTTTACATATTCGGAAGACTAATAGTTCATACAAACATATGTCTATCTATTTTACAAATAAAACCATTGACAATCTTCACCTGTAACACAATAATGCGTCTTTCTACATCGAGATACAAGATAATAGCCTGCAATGTCCCACTGCTGGGCAAAGACCTCTCCCCAACCCTTCCACTCATCTCTACTCTGCGCAGACTCAGACCACTCTCTCATAAAGTTACTTAAGCCGCGCCCTAAATTACTTCGGGCGGCCTCTAAGTGACCTCGACTGGCTTCTAAGTGAAGGCAGCGAGCTTCTAAGTGATTTCGACTGACCTCTAGGTGACCTCGGCTGGCTTCCAAGTGACTGCGCTCTAAGTTACCTTAAAGTCTAAGTTACGTCGGCGTTGTCCAAAGCACCTCGACTGGCTTCTAAGTGAATTCAGCGAGCTTCTAAGTGATTTCGACTGGCTTCTAAGTGACCTCGGCGTCAAAGTGACCTCGGCCGCGTCCTAAGCGACTTCGACTGGCCTCTAAATTACCTCGGCTGGCCTCTAAGTCACCTCGACTGGCCTCTAAGTGCCCTAGGCGTCACCCTAAGTGCCCTAGGCGTCGCCCCAAGCCCCCACTGACCTTGGTGGTGTTTCTGCCTGAGCTTGTTGAGCAGGTTGGTCGCGTCGAAGCCCGCGTTGTCGCACAGCTGGCGCGGGATGCTCTCGAAGGCGCGCGCGGCCGCCGCGATGAGCAGCTGCTCCTTGCCGGCCACGCCCTTCGCGTACTCGCGGAGATGCATAGAGACCTCCATGTCGATGGCGCCGCCGCCTGAGAACATTTAAGGACCTGACATGAGCCAACTAGCGCCGCCGATCTTAAAAAAATAATATCTTGCAAACTATTATATATAAACGGATATCACTCACTTATAATGTTAAAGTCGGCAATTAGACCGACAGTTAATTAGTCTAATTGCCGACTTTAACAATATAAGTGAGTGATATCCGTTTATATATAATAATTTGTAGTAATGGCTCACTATAGTTTTAATTCTAATCTTGCAAATTAATTTTATTAAAAAAGCTATGTAGAAAATGTTTATTACGATAAATACTATTTTTTAAATGCTTATTTATAACATGATTCAATTTCGGTAAGTTGTAATTCACATAATTGCGAAAAACGGCCGTTTTTGGCACATTCGTGAACTACAACTTAGCTTGTCGCAATTATGCCATGTATTGTATATTGAACAATAGTATTCATCCTAATAAAGATTTTGTACATAGATTTTTAATAAAATTGATTAAATATAGGATGATATTTGGCTGTGGTGGCTCAGTTGGCAAATGAACACAACATTTAAGTAAATCCTGTAACGGTGTTGGACTAAAATTTGCTTTAAGCATTATGCCATTGGCATTATAGTGGAGCCGCCGATAAAAGCCCGATATGACGTTTGGGGCCGGTGCGGCCGACATAACTTTGAAACGGGGCACAAGTTACGGATAAATAATTATTGTCTTGAATTCTCATTTACGTAATCCATTTTGTACAAAAATAATAAAATTTATGAATTTCGTAATAATTTCAAACATGCAACAGAGTAAATTCACATTTATGAAAAAAATTGATTTAGTTTTCCATGAAGCACAGTTACAATGTTATGTCGTCCGAATTAAATCGCAGAGAAGAGATTAAAATACTAAGTGACGATATTTGGTATCAGTTACTAATATCGCTATTATATCATCACAGGAAAATTCTTTTTCGTTACTTTCGTTCAGCCTTAATTTCAGAATGAAACTGGTGTGATGTATCAAATTAAATACAAAACAGTTAAAAATAAATCTTTAGTACGGAAAGCCGCCGACAAAAGCTAGTCAATTACTAACACGTTACCTATGGGTACATCACTATTAACGTCATATTGTCATGTGTTATATCGGGCCTATTAAAACGGCCGTACTACAGTGTGTATAATACGATGATGAATTTCTTTGGTCGGACGTGGGCCTGTGGTGGCTCAGTTGGTATGAGCATGTCACGGAGACAAGGTCGCAGGTTCAAGTCCTGCCCACGGATATAAATATTTTATCATTTAAATATATTCGCCAAACACGGCATAATGCACAAATTCTGAACAATTAAATTGCTTAATAACTAATTTAAAGTTACGCCACCGTTTAGGCCCTTTCTTCATCTTAGCCTTTTTTAACGAAGCGTGAAAAGTCAAAGTCAAATCTCTTTATTGCAAGTAAGCACGTTGTGTACATTTTTGCACGTCAACATATTTTTGAATTTACATTTACACCACTTTGCAAGGAAAAGCCAACGCTGAGGAGAAAAAGTGGCAAAAAAGTCTCAGCAGCACATCTTTTAAAATAATAATAACACAATAGGCTGGTTGGCAAGTAACGAAAATTAAATGTTTTTCATTATTATTACAAAATAGACACAAATTCATGATCAACTGTGAAATCAAAATTGCAATTGGTTGCAACATGACGTAACTACCGGCATTTAGACACGTTGTGTTAGAGAGAGACGGAAACAGTGCGCGATGTATTGCGGCTGTGACGTCACACCGTGGTAGCGACATACACACTGCATACTAAAGACCGTGTTGCTATAAAGAGATGGAGCACCACGTGACTAACCGCTTAATATCTTCGGTATTAGTTGAGATGTCGCAAAACTGATTTCACAGTTATCTTCAGCAGGAGCTTGAGAGTTGAGTGATGCAATAAAAAAAATTGAGTCAACTAACCTATTACAGGTATTACGTTATTATTAGTGAAAGGGATACCAACACGATTTAATGGAAGGTTTAACTATGTTTATGAATAACAGCATTGTAGCACCGACCTGCGACGACTGCGTCATTCTTGATGGTCCTGCGCACGATCATGATGGCGTCGTGCAGAGAGCGCTCCGTCTCCTCCAGGAACTGCTCTGCGCCGCCCCGCAGCACCAGCGTGCACGTCTTGGCGGCCGGACAACCTGGCAGCGAGGACATAGTGAGACTCCAGGCGGCTCATAGTGCCCTGGTACTGGGGATGCGACTCTAAGAGCCGGGGCTTCGGACCGAGTGGACACAGCGGGTGTGGAGTGAGACATAGTGAGACTCCAGGCGGCTCATAGTGCCCTGGTACTGGGGATGCGACTCTAAGAGCCGGGGCTTCGGACCGAGTGGACACAGCGGGTGTGGAGTGAGACATAGTGAGACTCCAGGCGGCTCATAGTGCCCTGGTACTGGGGATGCGACTCTAAGAGCCGGGGCTTCGGACCGAGTGGACACAGCGGGTGTGGAGTGAGACATAGTGAGACTCCAGGCGGCTCATAGTGCCCTGGTACTGGGGATGCGACTCTAAGAGCCGGGGCTTCGGACCGAGTGGACACAGCGGGTGTGGAGTGAGACATAGTGAGACTCCAGGCGGCTCATAGTGCCCTGGTACTGGGGATGCGACTCTAAGAGCCGGGGCTTCGGACCGAGTGGACACAGCGGGTGTGGAGTGAGACATAGTGAGACTCCAGGCGGCTCATAGTGCCCTGGTACTGGGGATGCGACTCTAAGAGCCGGGGCTTCGGACCGAGTGGACACAGCGGGTGTGGAGTGAGACATAGTGAGACTCCAGGCGGCTCATAGTGCCCTGGTACTGGGGATGCGACTCTAAGAGCCGGGGCTTCGGACCGAGTGGACACAGCGGGTGTGGAGTGAGACATAGTGAGACTCCAGGCGGCTCATAGTGCCCTGGTACTGGGGATGCGACTCTAAGAGCCGGGGCTTCGGACCGAGTGGACACAGCGGGTGTGGAGTGAGACATAGTGAGACTCCAGGCGGCTCATAGTGCCCTGGTACTGGGGATGCGACTCTAAGAGCCGGGGCTTCGGACCGAGTGGACACAGCGGGTGTGGAGTGAGACATAGTGAGACTCCAGGCGGCTCATAGTGCCCTGGTACTGGGGATGCGACTCTAAGAGCCGGGGCTTCGGACCGAGTGGACACAGCGGGTGTGGAGTGAGACATAGTGAGACTCCAGGCGGCTCATAGTGCCCTGGTACTGGGGATGCGACTCTAAGAGCCGGGGCTTCGGACCGAGTGGACACAGCGGGTGTGGAGTGAGACATAGTGAGACTCCAGGCGGCTCATAGTGCCCTGGTACTGGGGATGCGACTCTAAGAGCCGGGGCTTCGGACCGAGTGGACACAGCGGGTGTGGAGTGAGACATAGTGAGACTCCAGGCGGCTCATAGTGCCCTGGTACTGGGGATGCGACTCTAAGAGCCGGGGCTTCGGACCGAGTGGACACAGCGGGTATGGAGTGAGACATAGTGAGACTCCAGGCGGCTCATAGTGCCCTGGTACTGGGGATGCGACTCTAAGAGCCGGGGCTTCGGACCGAGTGGACACAGCGGGTGTGGAGTGAGACATAGTGAGACTCCAGGCGGCTCATAGTGCCCTGGTACTGGGGATGCGACTCTAAGAGCCGGGGCTTCGGACCGAGTGGACACAGCGGGTGTGGAGTGAGACATAGTGAGACTCCAGGCGGCTCATAGTGCCCTGGTACTGGGGATGCGACTCTAAGAGCCGGGGCTTCGGACCGAGTGGACACAGCGGGTGTGGAGTGAGACATAGTGAGACTCCAGGCGGCTCATAGTGCCCTGGTACTGGGGATGCGACTCTAAGAGCCGGGGCTTCGGACCGAGTGGACACAGCGGGTGTGGAGTGAGACATAGTGAAACTCCAGGCGGCTCATAGTGCCCTGGTACTGGGGATGCGACTCTAAGAGCCGGGGCTTCGGACCGAGTGGACACAGCGGGTGTGGAGTGAGACATAGTGAGACTCCAGGCGGCTCATAGTGCCCTGGTACTGGGGATGCGACTCTAAGAGCCGGGGCTTCGGACCGAGTGGACACAGCGGGTGTGGAGTGAGGCATAGTGAGACTTCGGGATAGCCATGGGCTCCTAGTTCTGGTAATGCCACTTCATCATCAGCCCGTGTCAGTGCACTGCTGGACGTAGGCCTCTCCCAAGGTACTGGACCACGTGTAAATGAGACTCCAGGCGTGTCATAGTGTCTTGATACATTGTAATTATACTTAATTATTTCACAAAACAAAAACCCCGACTGCAAAAAAACTGTCCCCTTTTGATTAATGTTTCATACCCTATGACACTCCCGTAATCAAGACGAATCTAACGATACCTCATACATATATCCATACACCCGAAAAACATTACCCTCCTTATGGGGTATTGGGTAAAAAGCTGGGGCTTCTGACTGAGTGGAGACAGCGGGTGTTAAGTGAGACATAGTGAGGCTCCAGGCTAGCCATGGGCTCCTGGTACTTGTGATGCCACCTCATCATCATCAGCCCGTGTCAGTCATCAGATATTAAACATGTTTAGGGATTTAAATTTAGGCTACTTCTAAACAGTATTTAAGAAAGGTACGGTGGAGGACAGAGAAAGGTGTACAGGAGAATTTTTACGGTTGAGATTTTCTCAAAAATTACTTGACCTATTGCAAGAATTATTTCACTGTTTGATAGACAAAAGTTATAACTATGTAACTGTAAAATAATTATTAAATTCGGTCCAGTAGTTTTTGCGAAAATCTTGACCTTATTGAGGCCTCCTGTATACTTATCTCTGTCTTCGAGTGTACGCATACCGCGCTAATCTACAATCTAACTAAACTGACTACTTTGAAACAATCTGATCTCACCGTCGGGCGCGGGATTCCCGCCATATCCTAAGGACAGAATGGATGGGTGAGGATAGGAAGCTTTTGGGATAGGAGTCATTATAAGGATGGTTTCAAGCACTTTGAATAATTATTCAAACACTTATGGGATCACTTTGATGTCCATCTGTCTGTCTGTCAAGACCTATATCTCAGAAACGCGTGGACGGATCAAGTTGAAGTTAATATCAAATACTACTCAGGTCTGCAACCTCATGCAGCCGTGAAGAATCAAAAAAGATATGGCCGTTTATGTAGCATTTTCTCGCATATTTGTACGAAAATGCTGGAAAACCAAAACCTATAGGGTACTTCCCGTTGACCTGGAATCATGAAATGATATTGCCACATTTCAACGGAGCTTTGCCCCACCTACAAAACTACGTGACCATTGAAGCTGTACCTATCATTTTGTTGGGGACTTATTACAGGTTTCATATTGCATAATCACAATCAGTAGGAGTTGCGAGAGTAGTAGAAAATGATAACAAAGGCAATGAATAATTCGCTTCAATTTCATACTATTTTCTGAATTCTTAATTAAGCTGTTTTTTCGACTCGTTTGATGTATAAAACTTTATTTTTAACCAATAATTTTACATTTATTCGTTATCTTGTACATCATACTGTTGATGGTGGGGCAGAATCTGGCATTGTCATTTGAATAGCCTACAGGCGGCAAATGTAAGCCAACTGCTTAATGTGCTTTCCGTAGCACTATGTATACTTAGATTATTTTAAATGCCTCGAAATGGTTTTGAAAAATAGCTCAGTTATTTTTCTTTACACACCGAATCGTCCATACATAATATAAGGACATAACTTCAGTATGAATTTATGTTTAAAATTTGCAATTTTCTTTACGCCGACTTTACATAAGTCGGCGTAAAGAAAAGTCTTTCTTTGTTACAATATGTGTAATCTTGTTTTGGCATGCACTATTTTAAATTTAATGTTATAATTATGTACTTAAATGCTGTAAGATTATCTGATAAATAAATAAATAAATGAAGACTGTGAACTAACCTGTGAATATATTATATCTCTCGCCTCCAATCTGTTTCTCTGTGAACTGTTTGCAGTGACCCAGCGCGTCCGGCTTCATCTCCCGCACGGACGAGAGCACGGCGCCGCCGCACGCGCGCTGCGTACGACGCAGGTCCTCCTCTTGGACCCTCCCCGCGCAGAACATGTCGCTGGGGGGATCAATTAGGAAGTTTAGTCATGGACTCATCATCATCAGCCGTATCAGCCCACTGCTGGACGTTGGCCTCTCTCAAAGCACGGCACTCAACCCTACTCTCGGCCCTCTGCAGTCCCTGCCAGCCTTGCGCCATGGATGGAGGGCCATCTGGTCGTGGTTCGTGGCCTCCATTCGAGAACAAAAATTGCAACTGTCGTTGGGAAACGGCGGGAGCCTCATTTTATTTATTTCCAGGAAGATTTACAGCCTTAGCGCGTATTCATAAACGTGATTTAAAGTTACGCCACCGTTTAGGCCCCCTGTCCCTTTCTATCTTAACCTGTTTTACGAAGTGTGAAAGAGATAGCGGCACGATTTAAAGGAAGTGAGAGTTAACTAGGTTTATGAATAACAGCATATGGATTTTGACAATGGCGGGAAACGACGGTTGCGATATTTTAATGTCTACAGTGGTTATTTTGTGTTTAATATCACGTTAAGTTAATCAGAAATTGTTAGCAAATGACAGTACGGTGAATTTATTGGATAATTTGAGCAAGAACTGAAGTTTCAAGCTTTTATCAAGAGTCCCGCTACAAGCTCGGGAGTGAGCGTGACTGTCGAGCTGCTTCGTCCAGAGTGACGACGCTACGGAGACTCCTCTGGATGAAGACATGAAGACTATTATACAGGGTGTAACGTAAAGGATATATGAAGCCGAAGGGAGGGTGTTCAGTATCGGTAACTGAACAACTTATGTTCTACGATTTTTCGAATAAAAACTAAAAATAAATTAATGTCTCATACAAATCGATCAGCTGATCGGTGCAAAATATATGAAAAGTCAAAAAATAAATTCGCGAAAATCGAAAAGTCGTAGAACAAAAGTTGTTCAGTTACCGATACTGAACACCCTCCCTTCGGCTTCATATACCATTTACGTTACACCCTGTATATTGAATTTTCTGTAACATGACATTGGCAAATGACGAACTATCGTAAATTGTGTTACCTATCTAACGTAGATATTACTATTTATTATATTTACATACTATGCACTTCTACCTCTTTCTGATATATTTTTATAATATCCTCTGCAGTTGGTTGTCTGGAAGAAATCGCTTTTAGCGATAAGACCGCCAAAATTGTATATGCTTCTCAATTATGTAATGAATACTGTATTATGGTGCAATAAAGTGTATTTATCTTTATCTTATCTTAACTGTCGAGTCCATTAATAAAATAAATGATCAAGCTCACCGATCAGCGAAATACTGCGTAGCAACATCACCAATAGGAAGCTTGCTCAAAACCACATTAGCGCCGCTCGCGTGCAGGGCTGCCAACTTCTCGTACAGAATCTGCCATTCCGCGTCGACCACCTTCTGATATTCCTTCACGTTGTCAACCCTGACCTGTGGGAGGGAGAGGTCAGATACGTGCGCTGTTTGGGAGTGAGAGAAAGAGACGGGAGACAGTCTCATTCGGTCGTTTTGTCGACATTTATTTCGGTAATTGGATCCGTTTGGTTTAATCATTGACTTGCATGTGTTTAAATATTACATATTGAAATAATACGGTCTAACATAAGAGAAAGGTATATCTATCTATCGATCTTGCGATCAATCTAAACAGCTAAGTACAAGGCCATGTACTTGTGATGGGTAAATGTTTCTTTTTGGGATGCTTGAAAATAGTGGGAAAATACCTACCTATCTATCTACCGATCTGTCTATCAATCTAATGATCCATTTATCTATCGATCGACCTATCTATCTATCTGTCGATCGACCTGTCTATCCATCGATCTGCCTATCTATCGATCTGCCTATCTATCGACCTGCCTATCTATCGATCTGCCTATCTATCGATCTGCCTATCTATCGACCTGTCTATCCATCGATCTGCCTATCTATCGATCTGCCTATCTATCGACCTGTCTATCCATCGATCTGCCTATCTATCGATCTGCCTATCTATCGATCTGCCTATCTATCGACCTGTCTATCCATCGATCTGCCTATCCATCGATCTGCCTATCTATCGATCTGCCTATCTATCGACCTGTCTATCCATCGATCTGCCTATCTATCGATCTGCCTATCTATCGATCTGCCTATCTATCGATCTGCCTATCTATCGATCTGCCTATCTATCGATCTGCCTATCTATCGATCTGCCTATCCATCGATCTGCCTATCCATCGATCTGCCTATCAATCGATCTACCTATCTATCGATCTGCCTATCCATCGATCTGCCTATCCATCGATCTGCCTATCTATCGATCTGCCTATCTATCGATCTGCCTATCTATCGATCTGCCTATCCATCGATCTGCCTATCCATCGATCTGCCTATCAATCGATCTACCTATCTATCGATCTGCCTATCCATCGATCTGCCTATCTATCGATCTGCCTATCTATCGATCTGCCTATCTATCGATCTGCCTATCTATCGATCTGCCTATCTATCGATCTGCCTATCTATCGATCTGCCTATCTATCGATCTGCCTATCTATCGATCTGCCTATCCATCGATCTGCCTATCTATCGATCTGCCTATCTATCGATCTGCCTATCCATCGATCTGCCTATCCATCGATCTGCCTATCAATCGATCTGCCTATCAATCGATCTGCCTATCCATCGATCTGCCTATCCATCGATCTGCCTATCCATCGATCTGCCTATCCATCGATCTGCCTATCAATCGATCTGCCTATCAATCGATCTACCTATCTATCGATCTGCCTATCAATCGATCTACCTATCTATCGATCTGCCTATCCATCGATCTGCCTATCCATCGATCTGCCTATCCATCGATCTGCCTATCCATCGATCTGCCTATCAATCGATCTACCTATCTATCGATCTGCCTATCTATCGATCTGCCTATCTATCGATCTGCCTATCTATCGATCTGCCTATCTATCGATCTGTCAATATATCGATCCATTTCTCTATGTATCGATCTGTTTATCTATCTATCGATCTATCAATCTATCGATCTGTCTATCTATCGATCTACCTATCTACCCATCTTTCTATCTATCGACCCATCTGTTTTTCAATCGATCTGTCTATCTACCCATCTGTCTATATATCGATATGTCCACCGATCTATCTGTCAATCTACCTATCTACCTAATACAATTGATTACTGGTTTCATTCCAGCAACACTGCCTAGACCCAAACTTAAGTGTGCAAGTGGTGTCACGCTCTCACCTCCGCGTTGTCTCTCTCCGCTTTGAGCTCCAGCTCAATGTTGAGCAGCGCGATCTTGCACTCGTCGTAGCTCTTGGGCTGCATCTCAAAGCCGGCGTAAGAGAAGGTCTTCTTGAACGCCACGCCGGCGACGAGGAAAGAGTCTTCTAGAGCTCCGCCGGAGACTTTCTTGATGCCTACAGAGGAGTATTAATGACGTACGCTTTAAAACCAGGGTGCTTGTACGGTGGAACACAGAGAAAGGTGTACAGGAGAGTTTTCAAGGTTGAGATTATCTCAAAAACTACTTGACATATTGCAAGAATTCTTTCACTGTTTGATAGATAAAAGTTTAAGCGTAACTGTAAAAGAATTATTAAAATCGGTCCAGTGGGGTGACCGCGACTTCCAATCGTTATCGCTTTCAATTTGACACATGGACGCTATACATTGCTGCTATGTTATATTTATGAGTGCTCTCAAAACGGTGAAGGAAAACATCGTGATGAAACCTGCATGCCGTAGAAGAAAAAAATCTAAGGCATGTGAAATCCGTCGCACCGCACTGGGCCCGCGTGGTGGATCATGGCCCCAGCTCCCTCGATGTAAGGGAAGGTCTGTGCCCGAGCAGTGGGGCAATATAAATAGACTGATGATGATGATTAAAAAAATTATATACAAAATGTTTATTACGATAAATACTATTTTTTAAATGCTTATTTATAACGTGATTCAATGTCGGTAAGTTGTAGTTCGCATAATTGCGAAAAACGGCCGTTTTTGGCACATTTGTGAACTACAGCTTAGCTTGTCGCAATTATGCCATGTATTGTATATTAAAAAAATAGTGTTTATCCTAATAAAGATTGTGTAAATAGCTTTTTTAATAAAATGGATTTATTTATTCAAATTTCATACATATATATATATAGTCTAAGTTGAACACCATTTGTATATCATGAGCCCGGTAAGCGTTTCATAGCTATGCCAGGGCGTTCAGTAGCAACCCAAGCAGACCTAGGTCTGTGCTAGGGCTAACTACATGTCACGGACAAAGAGACGAGACTAAATTGGAACATATTATTTTTTCAAGATTGGCGGCGCTAGTTGGCTCATGGACGGCCCTTAAGTAATTGTGTTATGATTATTAGCTAGAGCTAGAAAATAGCCGATAGTTACTCGCCGGCGGTGTAACTGCCTAAATAATTATGAAAATCGATGTAGTGACTGACCGATCATATCCAGCGGCAGCAGCGGCGCGTCAAGCGACAGCACGGCGTCAACCACCATCTCTGAGAAGTGTCCCTTCTGCTGGTGGATCAGCTTCGACGACATTGCCGTCACAGCGCACTTGCGGAGCAGTTCCCTGACACAAAAATATATGGTTAAGTAACCATAACCCCTAATGTATCCTTGGCTTAAGTAAGCCAAGGATACATTAGGGGACAAATGTCCTGCGACACGTGTCGCCAGGGACGTCGGGTGAAGTAGCGCGACGTTGCCGGACTTCGCGCGACATGTCTGGCAACATCGCGCGACACGGGTCGCCAGGGACGTCGGGTGAAGTAGCGCGACGTTGCCGGACTTCGCGCGACATGTCTGGCAACATCGCGCGACACGGGTCGCCAGGGACGTCGGGTGAAGTAGCGCGACGTTGCCGGACTTCGCGCGACATGTCTGGCAACATCGCGCGACACGGGTCGCCAGGGACGTCGGGTGAAGTAGCGCGACGTTGCCGGACTTCGCGCGACATGTCTGGCACGCTCTGGTCGCTACGGACATAAGTCGCGCGATGTCGCCAGATATGTCAGGCGAAATCGGCCGGCTTCGCTTGACATGTCGCCGATACATGTCGTAGGACATTTGTCCCCTAGTGTATCATTGGCTTTAAACGCTCAAGCGCGAGTCTGCCTCTCGCCCCGAGGCTTCCGCGCAACGCAACTTAACCCCGTAACTTTGCTCTAACGAAAAGATACAACTGGATTTAGAGACCAACTTATCTTTGACATTATCAAAAAAAATTATGTCCATACATCGATATACTACCGATTAGTTTAGATTAGTTTAACAAGCTACCTACTCACCCGCTGAATTCTGTAAACAAAGGTTGTCAGGAAGAGATCGCTTTAAGCGATAAGACCGCCAATTGTGGTACTAACTGTATTAGCATATTTCTTTTGTGTAATTCCTTTTACTTTGCAATAAAGAATATTTATCTTATCTTATAAACGGCCATATCTTTTGATTGCGATAACGTAAAAGCTTGATTTGGAGGTAGGAATGTAGAATCTTTTGTAAGTTTCTTGAGCGAGAAGATAGCTAGAATTTACTCGCTTACTCGCTGACGGTGGAACAACTGCCTTAGCCCGCCCCGGGACCCACCTCTGTTCCTCGGCCGACTTGTTGTCAATCTTGACGGCCAGCGCGCGCACGCGCTCGGTGGCGAGGCGGCCCGCCGTGCGCACTGCGCGCACGATGATGCGCGGATGCACGCCTGACCAAACAACACAATTATTAAAACGGAGGGGTCATAATGATATCGGAATACTTGCTAGTCGACAGAGAGGAAATTTAAAAATTTCAATAACAGTTGTGTAATACCTAGTTATTAAGTAATTGTGTTATTATTATTTTAAAAGCAGTGCTGCTGAGAGTTTTTTGCCACTTTTTCTCCTCAGCGTCGGCTTTTCCTTGCAAAGTGGTGTAAATGTAAATTCAAAAATATGTTGACGTGCAAAAATGTACACAACGTGCTTACTTGCAATAAAGAGATTTGACTTTGACTTTAAAGAAGCACAATGGGACAAATAATGGGACATTTTATTATCGCAATGGATGAACGACCTCAAGGCCCAACTATTGTGTGAAACATTTTTCTCTGCGGACCCCTCTTGTGACCCCCAGAGCCACCACCTGGAAGTGCCAGGTGAACCCCCACTAATTTTATTGGTCCAACGGAAGTAGGGTAGAAAGGGTTACAACATTAAAAAAATTATTGAATATTTTCAAAGTCCCAGACCAGCGTTGAACTCACAGACATGAAATCGGTACAAATTTACAAGCGAAAGATTCTGTCAACGATGAGCGCATAGAGACGGAGCGGGGGACAGGGGGGACGGGTTAAACAGATGCGTGCATGTCGATACTATCTCTAGGTGCCACGTGTCGCGAGGCAATGTTGCGCTCATGTGCGGGCAGACACGGGCCTCCTGCTACAGGGATAGGGGGGAAGTGGGCTGTGTCTCTAGGTGCCACGTGTCGCGAGGCAATGTTGCGCTCATGTGCGGGCAGACACGGGCCTCCTGCTACAGGGATAGGGGGGAAGTGGGCTGTGGGACTTACAGAGCCGGGGCTTCGGACCGAGTGGACACAGCGGGTGTGGAGTGAGACATAGTGAGACTCCAGGCGGCTCATAGTGCCCTGGTACTGGGGATGCGGCTCTAAGAGCCGGGGCTTCGGACCGAGTGGACACAGCGGGTGTGGAGTGAGACATAGTGAGACTCCAGGCGGCTCATAGTGCCCTGGTACTGGGGATGCGGCTCTAAGAGCCGGGGCTTCGGACCGAGTGGACACAGCGGGTGTGGAGTGAGACATAGTGAGACTCCAGGCGGCTCATAGTGCCCTGGTACTGGGGATGCGGCTCTAAGAGCCGGGGCTTCGGACCGAGTGGACACAGCGGGTGTGGAGTGAGACATAGTGAGACTCCAGGCGGCTCATAGTGCCCTGGTACTGGGGATGCGGCTCTAAGAGCCGGGGCTTCGGACCGAGTGGACACAGCGGGTGTGGAGTGAGACATAGTGAGACTCCAGGCGGCTCATAGTGCCCTGGTACTGGGGATGCGACTCTAAGAGCCGGGGCTTCGGACCGAGTGGACACAGCGGGTGTGGAGTGAGACATAGTGAGACTCCAGGCGGCTCATAGTGCCCTGGTACTGGGGGGCGACTCTAAGAGCCGGGGCTTCGGACCGAGTGGACACAGCGGGTGTGGAGTGAGACATAGTGAGACTCCAGGCGGCTCATAGTGCCCTGGTACTGGGGATGCGACTCTAAGAGCCGGGGCTTCGGACCGAGTGGACACAGCGGGTGTGGAGTGAGACATAGTGAGACTCCAGGCGGCTCATAGTGCCCTGGTACTGGGGGGCGACTCTAAGAGCCGGGGCTTCGGACCGAGTGGACACAGCGGGTGTGGAGTGAGACATAGTGAGACTCCAGGCGGCTCATAGTGCCCTGGTACTGGGGGGCGACTCTAAGAGCCGGGGCTTCTGACCGAGTGGACACAGCGGGTGTGGAGTGAGACATAGTGAGACTCCAGGCGGCTCATAGTGCCCTGGTACTGGGGATGCGACTCTAAGAGCCGGGGCTTCGGACCGAGTGGACACAGCGGGTGTGGAGTGAGACATAGTGAGACTCCAGGCGGCTCATAGTGCCCTGGTACTGGGGATGCGACTCTAAGAGCCGGGGCTTCGGACCGAGTGGACACAGCGGGTGTGGAGTGAGACATAGTGAGACTCCAGGCGGCTCATAGTGCCCTGGTACTGGGGATGCGACTCTAAGAGCCGGGGCTTCGGACCGAGTGGACACAGCGGGTGTGGAGTGAGACATAGTGAGACTCCGGGCTAGCCATGGGCTCCTGGTACTTGTAATGCAACTTCATCATCACCAGACTGACACGTGCTGATGATGGAATGCAGGCGAACTCACCTTCTTCAACGAACGGCTTCAACCTCTTCAATATCTCCCCGGCCAAGATGACAACCGATGTGGTGCCGTCACCCACCTGCAACAGGCACAGCTGTATCCACGGCCACATTGTTACGTACACGAGTTATGTGATAATGTAACATCATACGTGTTGGGTCCTCAATGGTACTCAGAAATTGGATCCGTTGTTATAATCATTTTTTTTGTTAACCTATAAATTGTCCCACTGCTGGGCAAAGGTCTCCCCCCTCATCTTCCATCCATCCCTGTCCTGAGCCTCTTCCAGCCACCCATCCCTGTATCTAACGCTATCATCATTTGGTAAGTTTTATTTATTAATGGACTCGACAGCTCCTCATTTACAAAGTTATGTTACAGAATCGAGGCAATCCAGCTCCTCAACACAGACATAGTGAGAAGACTGAACAGAACCAAACCTTTTGAGTTAGTGTAGTGTAGTGAAACCAATTCGTGGTGATAGTGCGCGAATGTAAGACACGTGAACAAAGTGATCGCCCTTAATAGACTCTAAGCAATGTCGTTGGACTAACTCTTAGATATAAGTGACAATTTATAGAAATTTAGGTCAAAATCAAATTACTTATTCATCATCATCATCAGTCTATTTATATTGCCCCACTGCTCGGGCACAGACCTTCCCTTACATCGAGGGAGTTGGGGCCACGATCCACCACGCGGGCCCAGTGCGGATTGGCGGATTTCACATGCCTTAGATTTTTTTCTTCTTCTACGGCATGCAGGTTTCATCACGATGTTTTCCTTCACCGTTTTGAGAGCACTCGGTAAATGTACGTAAGTTTCTCCGTCGAAAAAACCGAGGATAACTCATTGGTACATGGCTGCCCTGGCTGGGAATCGAACCTGGGACCTCCGTATCGCAAGTCTGTTGACCCAACTACTGAGCCACCGAGCTCTCCAAATTACTTATTAGTCTTATTGTATTTAGGCTAGATCGTAATGTGAATAAAGTATCATATTATGGCACTTTATTTAATAATAATCTATACATATAATAAGACTGTAAAAAAGTTGTGTCTGTACATTGGATATTTTTTGAAAAGAATAATTGTAATGTGTTTTAGGTTCGATACTGATGCCAAAACACTAATTTTTAGAATTTTTGTCTGTGACTTTGTGCAAGTATCACGCCATAACTACTGAAGGGATTTTGATGTGAGTTTCACTAGGAGATAGCTGAAATATCCGGACAGCTCATAGGCTATAAGCCATGGCGGTATGTGATGTGGAAACAAGGACCCAGAGAGGAAGATCTGCCTCCTGATCTCCTCCATCCTCCTCTACGCAAACGAAGTTGCGAGCTACAGCTAGTAAATAAATAAAATGTTACAGAATATTTAAACTATCATATCGTCTTCTCTCCCGAGGATACGCCGTAGCGTCATCTTTATCATTTAGTATTAATTTCAACTTGATCCGTCGTAAAGCAACTCACCTCAGCGTCCTGTGACTTGGCAATATCCACCAGAGTCTTGGCAGCCGGGTGGACGATGTCCAATAACTGTGAAAACAAAGTATTAAGTATTATATAAACGGATATCACCCACTTATATGTTGAAGTTGGCAATTAGACCAACAGTTTCGACCGATTTCGACAAAAGATTGGCGACAAAAATTGGCTCTTGTCAGTCTCTTAAATAATCCTATTCTGTGATACGCTTTTTTAACAAGAGTTCTGCAATAATCAGCTATAGATAAACATACCTTCATAATGGTAGCCCCGTCGTTGGATATGACTGCCTTGCCGCTGTGGTCGACTATCAGTTTGTCCATGCCACGCGGGCCCAGGGTGGTACGCACCTGCACACAAATTAATGGTATGTTAAATATAAAATAAATAAAAATAGCCTTTATTCCACTAACAATTCGACCTTATACATTAAGATATAAAATAGTTATGACATCAGCGCCGAGTTGTCAGGCTGTCCTTCGACATAGGCCTCCTCCATCTTCTTCCAGGCTTCCCTATCGCTGGCCTCTGCTCTCCAACCTTTGGGCAGGTCGTCTTCACATCTTTTGGTAGCTTAAATATAACGTTAAATATAACCAAGTAATAATTGTGTTAAAAAATCAACTGCATCTTTCCTTTCATAGCCTAAAGATAAGATAAATATTCTTTATTGCAAAAAAGGAAAGAATTACACAAAAGAAATAGGCTAATATCGTTAATATTACAATTGGCTGTCTTATCGTTCAAAGCGATCTCTTCCAGACAACCTTTGGGTAGAGAATTCAGCGTATGAATAGGTAGCTTGTTGAGCAATAATAAATATATATCACTAACGGTACTTATGTTAAGTACCTACCTACATAAATAAAAATAAAAAGTAACAATCAATCATATTACAACTACTATGTCCTACAATCAAGACGAATCTACCAACACCTCTACATGCTTCAATAAGGTCGAGTTTCTTTCAAAAACTACTGGACTGAGTTTAATAACTCTTTTACAGTTACATAGTTTATACTTTTATCTATCTAACAGTAGGTCAAGTAGTTTTTGAGAAAATCTCAACAATAAAAACTCTCCTGTCTTCAAAAAGGTCTGATAGATATCTCTGGTCATAGGTGACCAGAGATCAAACCTGAGACCTCCGTATGAGAGCCCTGTGTCCCAATTCATTGCGCACCGGAGTTCTCTAAAGCATGCAATATCTTGTACGAACCGCATCCACGACGAGCTGGCAAGCATTGATGTTTGAGATGAGCTGAGGCTTGCCCTGCGACTGGTCCGTCCCCTCCTTCAGCACAAGGATCTGGGGTTGCTGAAATAGGCGTATTTAGATTAAATTCAGCCCATTTACATAATCTCTTCATTACAAGTACCTAATATCTTATGTCGATAATACATTAAAAAATATATAAAGGCATGTGGAAGTTCTTAAAATGAATCCATTAAACCTTATTCTAGATGTTACGATTTCATTTTCAACCAGAAATGACTCAATAACAAAATGTATCAGTGTGACTTGGAATCAACTTTAGAGGCGTTATTTAAAATGTTTAAGCATAATAAAGTCTGGCTTTCAGTCACAAATTGCTAAATTAGTTAGAAAACCACCCTTTTTGATACCACCTGCGAATCTTGTGACTTTAGTACATAGACAAGAATTCGCCGAAAACAAATGTCGAAAATTAAACGAATTCCACTAAATTAATAGACTTTCCTAACAAATATACACATGTAGAGATACTTTTACACATAAACAGAAATAGTTATCACAGAAAGTTAGCGATTTAACAAAGAAAAATAAAGTTTCTCTCGAATTTTAACCTACACTTTTTAAAGATTTTATTTTTCAGACAATACATCTTTCGATCACAAAATATTAGTATGTTTACAAAATTTACACATTGCGCTTTTAATTACGCTTATTAAAAGAGGAAAATAACAACGGATTGTACAAGAAAATTTAAATTGAATTACCATTTTGAAAAAATCGCAGCAAATTCACAAAACAAAAAAATGACAGTCAATAATCAGTGTTGCTAAATGATGTATTGGAAAAATACCCAGATATTAGGCAAACTGCATGTAAGAACAACACAATGAAAGTTGAAAAACTGTTGTAAAGAGAACCTGACAATACGACACAATAAAATATAAATGTTTACGTAAATTATTCCGATATTTCAACATATTATGAGTGATCTTAAATAGGTCAGTGGGGTGACCGCGACTTCCAATCGTTATCGTTATCGCTTTCAATTTGACACATTGACGCTATACATTGCTGCTATGTTTTTGCAAGTTTTAACAAACGACAACGAAACGCAGCAATGTATATCGTTCAAGTGTCAAAATGAAAACGATAACCATAACGATTGAAGTCGCGGTCACCCCACTGGTTTGATTTTATTAATGTGACAGCTGCACAGGTCGAACAAAAATTATTATCTGAAATTACATAATATTACAGTTCCCTCGCCAAAGTGCGCCTTAGAATTTTAAGAGCTAAATTGATACTATTATGTCAACAAATAGGTAAATTGTATTTTATAATGTGGCAACATTTTGAATAAAAAAATAAAAACCGATAGTGTCATTAGTGTCAAACTCGATTATTTGAAATCGATTTTCGATGTTGATATTGTGGGACCGTGTGGGACGGACAAAATAGATGTTAGATAGCAGCAGCAGTACTTGAGTAGGCGAGGCGACTTGTAACAAGAAACTTCATTATAATTTTATGATTTAACTGAGATTTGCCCGTAGAGTTGGTATCAATACAGTAATAATCGATCGATTACACTTCACTACTATTGTCTCACCTCTACTCGACCGTCTCTAAAACAAAAAAAAACTGACGTTACGTCGAAGCGGAAACGTTATTTTATCAATTTCTTCTGAAATTAACGTGAAATTCTCGCATGAAAACAGCGAAAATTACTCAAAATGAGTCGCGAGGTGGATATTAAAGCTTTGGTGTCCCATATAGTGAGAGGAGACGGCGCCGACAAATGCCGCATTTGCCTTGGCGATACGACGGATGGGCAAGTCTATCTCGGAGACACGGTCATGATGGATGGAGAGCGGCCAATAACGCTTTCAGAACTTCTGGAAACTATCACAGGAGTCAAGGTGAGCTGGTCATCTGTCAACAAAACCTCAAAATCAAATGTTTCCTCCAAAATTCCAAATTCTGTGAAAAACGGAACGGCGTCATTCCCGCCTTGAGAACAAGATGGCCGCGTTTAGTTCGACGCAATATTTTTTTGGGTTTAAATTAATAATTTATTGGTTTGATTTTGAGGTTTTAGTTCAAAGGATTTTTTTTTGGGATAAAATATAATCGTATTTGCGAAAATAATCATTAATAAATAGCAGATTTCTGAATGATTACCTAGAAAATGAGGTCGCGTTTACGGGGATAGCTATAGATGACGTAATACTATTACTATAGCAGCTGCAGCTATTGAACGCTCTTGAAATACCTTCACACTTTTCTTATTTATTTAATAGTTATTATTATAATAGATATATGGAAGCATTTTAATAAATATACTAAGTTTTAATAAAATTACGAAGCCATCTTTGTAAACTTATTAGAAATTTTGAACCTTACATCATTGATCTCCTATAAACAACTAGATACACACAGGTCTTACTAAAACAATTTAAAAAACGTCCAAATAAGGGTCTATTTTTAACGTCCAAATAATGTCCAATAAAGCAAATGAGGGTCCATTCATCCGTTTGGACCTTCAGTCATTTTTAGAAGGCAGACTGTGTATCTAGTTGTTTATGGGAGATCAATGCCTTACATTTTCAATTCTAACCCCCACTTGCAATATAAGATAAGTCCAGAGTTAGCCACTTAACCCAAGCAAAATGTATGGAGTTTTCTCGGGTTAAGTACCCAGGGTTATCTTCATATTGCAAGAGACCCTAAATATCTATTAGCCATGTACCTAGTTAAACTTCAGTTGCCTTAAACCATATTATCTATAGTCACTTTCACACTTCAATAAAAAAGTTAGGTTAGAATGAGACCGAATGTTTAAACGGAGGACTAACTTTAAGTCGCGTTTATGAAAAAAAGAATATTGAAGGAACCCTTCAAGTTATGACATGAAATCGTGGCCGTTTGACTAAATGCGGTGGTTGCAGGTACTGCAGGAAGACGACCTGCCTCCAGGCCTGTGCCCCATATGCTCAGACTCCGTTATAGCAGCTGGAGGGTTCCGCAATCTTTGCCTTCGCTCTCAAGAGACTTGGAACTCGACGCTGGATTTAATACACCACTTACCCGCTACCGACGATCTCAATAATAAACAATCTGTCTATTTAATTCTAGCGGACCAAGAAATTACTGTTATAGATAATTATATTGACGATAATGATAATAACTCTAGTAGTTCATTACGTGACTGTGAAGAAGAATCTGTAACGAAGGCAGTATTAGGACCGAAGCCAAGAGTATTCAAAGAGAACGAGGAAGATATCTACCAGTGCCCCGATTGCGGCAAATATTTCAGCCGTCTAGGACAATTGTGTGAACACTTAAAAGAATCAATGGATTTCAAAAGAGCTTGCTACATTTGTGCTTCAATCATGACGAGGGATGACTTGGTTGAGCATTTGAAAAGTGTCCATAGACGGACCCCGTTTGCTTGTGATAAGTGTCCAGCGTTGTTCCAAGATAGGAATCGGCTTAGGAGTCATATCGAGGAGGCTCATTCAGCGGGCGCGTACAATTGTGTAGACTGTGGGAGAACTTTCAAGTCCTCACACTCATTCCACGGTCACATTTCAGTCCACAGCAACAGGTTCTGCCCGGTCTGTGACAAACAATTCCGTAACAACAGATGCTATTTGCACCACGTAAGACACTGCTGTAAAATGGACAGAAAACAGTCCTACGCACCCAAAAAACCAAGCAGAGCTATTTTTGAAGTAATTAATAAGAAAACTGAGAAGAAAATCAAAGTAGGAGCCCGTGGAAGTTCGGACACAGAGTGCATTTGCGATTATTGCGGTAAAACATTTGCTGGGAAGAAGTTTGTTTGCGCTCACATACAAATAGTCCACATGAAAAACACTCATCGACCCTGTCCGTACTGTGGGAAGTTCCTCGCGAAGTCCCATTTGCCATCCCACATTAAAACTCACGGGAGACGTCCAACGTTCACTTGTGAACACTGCAATGTCTTATTTAAATCTAAATTAGGTTATATACAGCACGTTCGGCTTCACACCGGGGAGCTGCCTTACCTTTGCAAGTATTGCCCGGAGTCTTTTTCAGCGTCCTCGAGACGGTCTGAGCATGTACGTAAGATGCATAAGACTGATGAGGAGAGAATCCTTAGAAATGCTTGCGAGTTCTGTCCGGCTCGCTTCCGTCTTCCTTACAGACTTAAGAAACACATGTTGACTGTACACGGAGAGAAGTCTAGTTACCGTAAAGAGTTTGAATGCTCCCAATGTCATGTTATGTTTGCTAGTTGTCGGGGCCTCTTGCACCACAGCAGGCAACACCAAGAGTTTACTTTTCAATCTTCGAAAAAGACAAGGCTTTCAAACGCAAATTCTAAGGGAGAAGCTTAGCTGTTAACTTTTATTAAATATATTATAATACTTGTGGTGTAGATATAAAAGTAAACCTAGCTATATTATCTAGGTACTTACATGAATTATGTAGCTGTATGTTTTTAAAGAGTAATTTTTGAATTTAGCCTGCAATGTCCCACTGCTGGGCAAAGGCCTCCCCCCAACCCTTCCACTCATCTCTATTCTGCGCAGACTCAGACCACTCTCTCATAAAAACGTCAAGTTCGTCTCGCCATCGTTTTCGGGGACGATAATTAATTTTAAAATATTAAAAAAAAATACGTAACTTTGCTCTAACGAAAAGATAAACTAGATTTAGAAACCAACTTATCTTTGCCATTATCAAAATATTATGTCCATACATCGACATACTCCTGATTAGTAGTTGATCTTCTGCAAATAGAAGTTTGTAATAACCCAAAAAAATTTTTAGAGGGAAATTAAAAAATTGTTTTATATTATTAGAATTTTTTTTGTACAACTCAATAAAATATGTAATATTTTTTTTGGAGGGATGTCATTTTAAAATTTACCGTTTTCGGATTTTTTCCTTTACTTGTGCTATAAGACCTAATTTCTTGCCAAATGTCAATGCCAGATTCTGCCCCACCATCAACCGCAAGTTGTACAAGATAACGAATAAATGTAAAAGTATCTCCGTTTTTTATTAAAATTATTGGTTTAAAATAAAGTATTGTACAAGTTGAGATTCGAAAAAAATAGCTTAATTAAGAATTCAGAAAATAGTAAGAAATCGAAGCGATTTATTCATTGTTTTTGTTATTCTTCTATAGGAGTTGCAAGAATAGTAGAAAATGATACTGATTATGATTATGCAATATGAAATCTGTAATAAGTCCCCAACAAAATGATAGGTACAGCTTAAATGGTCACGTAGTTTTGTAGCTGGGGCAAAGCTCCATTGAAAAAGTGGCAATGTCTTTTCATGATTCTAAATCAACAGGAAGTACCCTATATGATTTGGTTTTCATACAAATATGCGAGAAAATGCGACCTAAATGTTACTACAATATGGAGATAATATTTTGATAAAGACGAAAGTTAAGTTGGTCTGTAAATCTAGTTGTATCTTTTCGTTAGAGCAAAGTGACGGGGTTAAGTTGCGTTGCGCGGAAGCCTCGGGGCGCGAGGCAGACTCGCACTTGGCCGGTTTTATTTCCTTTTGCGGCACGGAATCCTAAAAATAATAAATAAATATTAGACAGTCCCAGGGAAGGTTCTCACGCTAGGCTAGACATGTCCCGTGGCATAGTTACGATTACAAAGCGGCAAATGCATACATTTAAATAACTTAATATATTTTACAATAAAATTAAAGAACTAAATTTTCATAAAAGAGTATTTAATTGTAGATAAAAAGCTATGTACACAATCGTTATTAGGATAAATACTATTTTTCAATATACAATACATGGCATAATAATTATCTACCTAATTCTAGGCACGTCGTCATCTAGGCCCGTCCCGCGCGGTAGGGTGCCCAGCGCACTGTCCGCATTGCCCCGCTGTATAGCGAGGCTCAGGCGCTGGGCAAAATACTCACCAGCTCTAAGGTCCCCCGAGGCGAGGACCAGTCGAATAGATACCTCCCTAACCATTACCTATAGTCTCCACGGCCAAAGCAACAAACTCATAGTTGGCAGTAATATGCTTATAAGAACTAAATATGATATAAATATGTACGAGAAACAGTTACGAACTGACGACGAACTATTGTTTTAGGTGGCGGTCACAACTAACCTGCCAGAAAAGCTATGCAAGCGATGCACAACGCGCCTCAGAGCCGCGGTACCATTCATAAGACTTTGCAAAGAATCAACCAGACGATGGACGCAAATAACAGATTACTTCGCCAAAATAGAACCCCCTAACAAAACCATGAATTTATACATAACTATCAACGGTGATGAAATAAAATTTGTCACCGATTCCATGCATCGCAGCATAAAACCGACTAAAACCAAAAAACAAGTGTTAAGTAACTTTAAAAAGAGACTCCTTAGACTCGAGGCCGCTAAAGTACGAAACGAAAAAGAACATTTAGTAACTCAGGAAGCCTTTTTGAAATGTCCAGCATGCAGCACAGCTTTTGGGAGCACTCACAAATTAAAAATACACCTTGCAAATACAGAATTTAGACTTTGTTCAATCTGCGAGACAGTATTTAAAGTGGACGAGCTTAAAAGCCACATGAGTCGACATAATGTTCCTATTTATTCATGCGACTTGTGTTCGGAATGTTTTGAATCGAAGACCTCTTTGGCTAAACATACAAAACGGAATCATAGCAAGGGGTCGGCTTTCTGTTCGCAATGCAAGCGGTCGTTTCGAAATCGTACAGCTTTAGCTTCTCATCTAACTTCACATACACAACAAGTATGCAGAGGATGCAAGAAAACCTTCCGAAATAAACACTGCTTCGCCAAACACGCGAAGTCATGTTCCAACCCAAAAATAAAAGCGGCAGTATACATTTGCGACTATTGCTCGAAATCCTACGAATTCAAAGCGGCTATAACCGGGCATATTGTCACAAAACATTTAAGGAATTCCCAGTATCAATGCCACGAATGCGGTAAACGGTTTCAGAATAGAACAACGTTGATAGAACATGGCAATACGCATAATAGAGTCAAAGATAGGTTTGTTTGTATCTGTGGAGCTATGTACAGCACTCGGACTGGTTATAGGAATCATCGCATTGGGCATTTAAAAGATGGTTCGTTGAAACCAGATGATATTAGGGATACCAAGTCCAGAAATAAGTCTTGTCCGGTTTGCAAACGCAAGTTTGCGAGTGCGAAAAATCTTAAGGTGCATTTAGAAGCTAAGCACAACATTGTTAACATAGCTCCGTTAACGGAGCCTTTAAGTAATTTTGTTTTAACTTGCGTCTAGTTTAAGATTCGTTATAATGTTACGGTTAAGTTTATTTGTAATATCTGTAATAAATACAAGTCTAATATTCGTAATTATCTGTTATTATTATCCAAACCTATTACTATTAAGGTGCTCCCTCACCGGGAGCATTCGCGTGTAATGTAACGTTACAGATTCGAGCATTACATCAGTGAGGGAGAAAAACAGCGTCAGTCAGGGAGGTAGTATTGTAATGTAATGCTCAAAGTCGAATCTGCAACGTTACATTACACGCGAATGCTCCCGGTGAGGGAGCACCTTTAAACAAACACAGGATAATTTATAAATTGAAATTATTTCTGTATCTAACGACATCGTCTCTCCACCTACGCGGAGGTCTGCCCCGACGCCGGCGACCATCCAATGGCACTGATTATGTGCCAGTCCGGGCCCATCGGTCCGGCTGCATGCGGCACACGGGGCCCGCACAGTGACACTTGATGATAGACGATGTCGTTAGATACAGGGATGGGTGTCTGGAAGAGGCTCAGGACAGGGATGGATGGAAGAGGAGGGGGGAGATCTTTGCCCAGCAGTGGGACGATTAATAGGTTACCAAAAAAATTCTAAGATTTAAATAATTGAGTCTCACTCAGTCATCATCAGCCCGTATCAGTCCACAGCTGGACGTAGGCCTCTCCCAAAGCGCGCCAATCAACCCTACTCTCGGCCCTCTGCGTCCAGTCCCTGCCAGCCTTGCGAAGGTCATCCATCCATCTGGTCGGAGGGCGTCCCACACTACGTTTACCCGTTCGTGGCCTCCATTCGAGAACTCGTCTCCCCCATCGGTTATCAGTTCTACGACAGTGACCAGCCCACTGACACTTCAGTTTACTGATTCTATGAGCAATGTCAACCACTTTTGTCTTCTGGCGGATATACTCGTTTCTTATTCTATCACTCTGTAATTTCACCTAATGATTATTAAATGTAGGATCAAGGATATACAATGGGAATTTAATTAATAAATAAGACATCACACGCAAGGCCCGAACAAAAACTACACCCCAGTATCGGAAACCTTCAAATAATCGAGCCCAAAAGTCGCACAGTCTAGGTTAGAACACAGAATAACTAATCTGCGGCTAGGAGGTCATCAAACATTGCAATATGCAAGAACCAAGAGGAACGGACTGAATGCTGGCGTCGTTTCAGATGGAGGATGACTACGCGCGGCCTCCAGGCGTCTGCAACACTTGCATGACGGCTGCCCTCACAGCCACACACTTAAAACGGATCTGCATCGAGTCCCAACAACAGTGGTCCAGAGCCGTCAATAGTTTGTCCAAAATATACGACCCAGCTGACGACGACTGCTCCTACTACATCTTCTATGACGACGGTCAGAGTAGAGTCGTCAGAGATCAGAAGAAAATGACACAGGAAGAAGTAGTACAGAAATTAACGACTACCCAGGAAGCTTTGGAGGAGGCAATGAAGAAGCGACCGAACTTCAAGTGCAAGTGTCCTGATTGTGGAAAAGGTTACACGTCAACGGACGGGCTGAGCCACCATTTGAAAGGAGCGATGAAACAAGCTTGCGAAGAATGCGGGGAAGTGTTCACTCGAGAATTATTAGCGAAACACTTATCCAGAATACACTTTAAAGACGTTTTCGTTTGCGACGCATGTCATATGCATTTCGATGATTTTCCGGCTCTAGAGACGCACGTTGAGGTGCACTTATCAAAAAGCCAGAACTGCAACATTTGCGGCATCAGTTTCGATAATTCCAGAGCATTGCGGACGCATATGTACGCCCACACGTTATTCCATTGCGCAACGTGCAGTTTAAGCTTTGAAAATCGTGCGTGCTACAAATATCACTCGAAGCTTTGTTTTGCGAACCTCGATAAGTCGAAAATTGTTCCGAAGTTCTGCAATTTCGTTTGCGATCACTGTGGCAGCTCTTACGATAGAAAACCGTCTCTGAGAACTCATATAGTGCAGAAGCATTTGAATGTTCTTCCTTTCGTGTGTCAAACGTGCGGGAAGCGGGCTTCTACGCTCGCGCATTTGAAGTCTCATCAACAAGTTCACACGAAGGAGCGAATCGTATTTCGTTGCAGCGAATGTAGTTCCAAGTTTCGTACTGAATTAGGGTTTCAATTACACCAGCGCATTCATTCCGGGGAAAAGCCGTATCAATGTACCGAATGCGATGAATTCTTCCTCTCGGCTTCCAGACGTCTGGATCATATTAAAAGGAAGCACAAGAACGTCATTGAGAAGAGGCACGGATGCGACAAGTGTAAAGCGAAGTTTATCAGACCGTTTGAACTTAAGAAACATTATATGATGGTTCATAATTCTGGGGTGAAGGCTAAAAAGGAACTTTAGACGGGTGTGAATACTTGAGGGTTCAAAGATTCGTACTTATTCTGTTGGCTAAACGTGATTTACAGTTGTTACATAGTTTAGGCCTTCTGTTCCGTTCTACCTTAAAGTGTGAAAGAGACATCAACACGGTTTAACTAGGTGTATAAATAGCAGCATATGGTAGTTCAAGTTTCTGTGTTGGAAACATTCATCATCATCATCATCAGTCTATTTATATTGCCCCACTGCTCGGGCACAGACCTTCCCTTACATCGAGGGAGCTAGAGCCATGATCTACCACGCGGGCCCAGTGCGGATTGGCGGATTTCACATGTCTTATTTATTTTCTTTTTCTACAGCATGCAGGTTTCATCACGATGTTTTCCTTCACCGTTAGAAACATTGATCTCCTATAAACAACTCCTAGATACACAAAGTCAAAGTCACTTTATTGCAAGTAAGCACGTTGAGTACATTTTTGCATGTCAATATATTTTTTGAATTTACATTTACATCACTTTGCAAGGAAAAGGTGCCAACGGTGAAGAGAAAAAGTGGCAAAAAACTCTCAGCAACACATCTTTTAAAACAATGATAATACAATTATTACTTCCACACACACTGCCTTCTAAAAATGTCCGAGCGTAAAGAAGATCCAAACGGATAAATGGACCCTCATTTGCTTTATTGGACATTATTTGGACTTTTTTTAAATTGTTTTAGTAAGATCTTTGTGTATCTAGTTGTTTATAGGAGATCAATGATTGGAAACTAAAAGGCTCTTGCCAGTTTAGTGGTATTTCTGAGCGTTTAAGATTCGTATCTCGCTGGTTCGGTGTCCCGAAGTGAATAGTGGCCTCTGAAATGAGATGATGCCAGAAAAGATGTGCGGATTCTGAATCGACTCCAACCGCATAAAGTGTGTGTAGTTGGTTTAGTTAGATCTACTACTTCGTCTCCAGGGAGATTTATAATATTGCAAGGAAAACTAGATTGAAAATATGTTTCGATATTTTCTTGCATATGCGCTATGCGAAACTGGCCCCTGGTTCGAATCCCTGTCGTGATGCAATTTTTTCTCCATTTATCATTTAGATTGAAAATAGTTTTGTGCAAGTTATGCATAAAACTTTTTTAATATAGTTTTCCTTGCATATGTCATCAGAATATCTGCTATTTAGAATGAATATTAATATTCTTAATGTTATTTAGATATCATGGAAACCAAAAATGTCTACATTATGATTGATTTAATTAATAATTATGTAATTTACAAAGATGAATGTGACTTCTAAAATAATATACACTTACCTAGTTAATTAGTCCAGATACTTTTATTCCTAATATCATATTATGTATTGTATTACTTTGTTATTTATTACGTTACGTTCTTCAGCAGAGCAGATTCTTGGCTCGAGGAAGACTTCTGACAATCATTTTTGTTTCTTTTGGAGTTTGTTACAAGTACTATTCTCCACACGCGCCGTACGCTATCCCCTTGGACAGTCTCTCCCTCAGAGTCTAGTTAAACTCTTTCTCTTCTCAATCTCCAACACTAGTAGATAATAGATAAAAATCACTTATTGGTACATTTTTATACATGCATGATGTATAGTGATATATATATATATGTGATTGGAAATTCAATACATTCCTTGAAAGGGGAAAATTCTTAAATAAAATTAAAACTACCGTAACTCAGAAACCACTCATTTTCGACCCCTCGTTAATAGGGCCTAATTTGTTGCAAACCACCTCTAGTATCACCCCTTTCAAGGAATGAATCGAATTAACCTGTATATAGTGATCGACCAAGCGGAGGCACATGAGCAGCGGGGTTACTCTCACCTCTTATAGCGATCCAGTTTAGGTTCCTAAACTGACAATTTGCTACAATGACGTCACAAATAGCGATACGGTTCAGTTTAGGAACATAAACTGGACCGCTACAAAAGGTTAGAGTAACCCTGCTGGTCTCTCCCTCTCAAACGAGCTGAACCCATGATATAGTGGCAATGGGCGAAGGACTCAGTGTCTGCTGGCAAAGACTACACGCGTAGTACATTGCCAGCACTGGTTTTCAGACCTCTCTGTCTTGTTGAAAAAGTGAAAATATGTGTTGTAGGATACTCTCCCCTCAAAAGTCGTCATGTAGCTTAACTTGTCTATCACTACCGTTTTCTATTACAGATAACAGAAGAGACTCAATGTCCTCCAGGTTCCTGCATAACTTGTACCACTGCACTATTAGCTGCGCAGGAGTTCCGTCACCTCGTCCAGAGCTCAGTAAAACTCTGGACCACAGCCATAGAAACCATAAGCCTTATCCCAAATCCAATAACAACCGTAAAATCTCTATGTGTCGTCGTCTCCAACGAAACTCTGGGCGTCCAAATATTTAAAGACTACTACGGCGGCGATCCCAAAACTGTTGTGAATCGCTTAACAGGTCGTTCAGCTAAGAAACATGTAACGATATCTAACGATCGAAAACCTAGGAATTCTCTAGCTTTTCGCGCAGGACCTAGTTGCGGCTGCACTGATTGCGGTCAACAATTTCCTAGTCCTTATCACTTGAGCTTGCATTTGAAGAACAGCGGCCACAAAGAAGTGTGCATGATATGCGGCGAAATAGTCATGAGAGGCCAGGAAATGCAAAACCATTTGTCGGCTATCCACGAGGAGACTACTTACTTATGTCCAAGGTGTCCTTTATGGTTTAATAACGAATTAGACTTGAAGACTCACCGAAAAATGGCGCACAAACATGGTGCTTTAACTTGTGGTGATTGCGGGCGAACGTTTACGCGAAGCGGGGCTTTTGAAGCTCATTCTCAAATGCATGCTGTAAGGACTTGCAGGGCCTGTGGCAGACAGTTCACTAACAGAACTTGCTATAGACGTCACAGAGCCCAATGCGAGCCAGGCGCCAAGCCTGATAAGCAGGACGTGCCTAAAAACCGTCGCTGCAACATTAGGGACCCAGCTGTGTTTATCTGCGACTATTGCGGCAAGACTTACCAATCCCGACCTCAGTTAAAGAACCATATAATTTGGATACATATGAACGTTCGTCCTCACCAGTGCCAGTTTTGTCCTAAGCGGTTCTACACTCCTGCGAGGCTAGCTGAGCATAAAGTCGTGCATACTCGGGAGAGGAATTTTGAATGTGATATCTGCGGAATGAAATTGGTTTCTAGGATGGCCGCCATTTATCATAGACGCCGTCATACCGGGGAAAGGCCTTACGAATGCGTGGATTGTGATGAGAAATTCATTTCTGCGTCGCGGAGATCTGAGCACGCTAAGAGGAGACATAATAAGGGCTTTAGGCATCATTGCGGACAATGCGCCGCTACGTTTGTTAGGACCCATGAGTTGAGGAAGCATGAGTTGAAAGCTCATCCTGTCTCCTTGGTGGATGGTAAAACTATTTTAAATTTATGAGGGTTTACAGCTAGGTTTATTATATTTAAGTACTTATTTACAAAAACTACAAGAAGACATGTTAGCCTAGCTATTCGCTATATTTCCCATTAGTTCAGTTGTCCAGTTCAGTTGACTGAACTAGTGAGAAAATAAGCGTTGCAACTTCCTGCGGGGCTAGCACGAGTCGCGTTAGCGGTCGACGCAACGCCGCAGAGCTGTCAAACGCCTTGTAATAATCTCAGTTTGACAGCTCCGCGGCGTGGCGTCGATCGCTAACGCTGACTCGTGCTACAAGGGCTGGTGTAACACCCAGTGTTAGACATGTTTCGAAGACTTGGCAAATATGCACAAATTCAATGTTCATTGAAAACTTTTTATGGCGTCGAAGTTATAGATTTCGTACAAAGTCTTCAAGGTTAAGTAAAACTTTTCAAAGATACGCAAACGTCGTTGGCTAAAAGTAGGTTTAACTTATACCTTGGCTAGATGAGGCGTTTTACGCGCGAGTTGAGCCGCGACATCCACAATTCAGCCAATAAGATTGTGCGTTTCGCGAATGACAATAGCGTGATTGGCTACGCGTGACTCGACTCGCGCGTAACACGCCTCATCTGGACATGGTGTTAGAGCCACTTGCACTAACTACAAGTTAATTACAAAAACATATTTTTTAATGTTTATTTATATCTCTAGTCGATTGTGTCGACTGACGTTGAGCCGAATATGCGTATTATTGAGCTCTTTTAAATGATATTATAGTTATTTACTACCTACAAATGACCATAAATGTCATGGAAACTTAAAGTACAGGTCCCGGCAGCTAAGTTGACCTAAAATGGCGAAATAGTAAACAAAATCCACAAATCATTGTACGGTGGAACACAGAAAGGTGTACAGGAGTTTTTAAGGTTGAGATTATCTCAACAACTACTCGATCTATTGCAAAAATTCTTTCACTGTTTGATAGATAAAAGTTAGAACTATGTACTGTAAAATAATTATTAAATTCGGTCCAGTGGTTTTTGAGAGAACCTCGACCTTATTGAGACCCCCTGTATACTTATCTCTGTCTTCCAAAATGGACCTAGTTGTCTGAATAAATATTATTATTATTGAACTCATTGAAAGGGCAACCTTTTAAAAACTTTGGCCGTATTTATAATCTGCGTCGTAAGTTTGAAATCATACTCTTATGGTGTCTTATGTCTGTTACCGAGTCTACATTCACGAACTGACGCCATTTTGGGTCAACTTAGCTGTCTGGAACTGTACTACATTTAACAATAATTAAATTAATTGTTTTTAGACTTAAATATTTTAAGTTGTTTTGTATTGACGTATCTTCCAGAAATAAATTGAATTTTAAAATAGCAAAGTATTATTAATTCCAGCCTTGCATTATGTGCCTAATGGCCTGAGATTTTAGTATTTTCAGCAGAAAAACCATTGATATGACAAAATCCAACTTTCAGAAGTAATGTAACAATACTAAAGTATGTTATGTAAGTAATAAAAATGATTACAATATAAATAATACGTAAATTAGATATTTTAAAAGGCACTTGACTTGGTAACTTAAAACTTTAGCAGAACTTATCCAAAAAATCGAAAGATTTCTTCGGAATCGATATAAATAAATCGATATTATTTTTCATGAGTCGATCGATTTGACACTACTTAGTGTCTCCTCTATATGAGCTGTGATTTTTGACGCATAGAGATGCCCGTTGACTGTTTTTTCGTCAACGATATGATACCGTTTTAGTAACGGTTGAGTAATGGAAAATGTTGATGTATTTTTGTGCGCTTAGGTAGTTAAAAAATTATCAGTTTATCATGTTTAAGGGATTTTTGGAAGTGTTTGCGTTTTTGGAATTTATACTGTAATCCATCTATGTTTTAGAAATACATTGTTAAAACTGTTTATGTCCAAAAAAACTGTTCACCAGCAATAAGTGCGAGAGGTGCAACCCTAGTAGCGAGTTATTTTATTTTCATCAGTACGGAGGACGAATCTCGTGAATTTTCTCAAATTAATAACACAAAACCATGTCGTTCAAAACTGATTTACGGCAATTATTAAAGCCATACTATTGGGTCAACATATTGCTCAGTATTTGCTACGTAATATGCAAGAGAACATCAGTAATTTGCAGTTTTCTCTTCCCGGAGGCCGACTGTGAATTGGACAGCCGTGAAACGGAAATCCTATTTTTCCTAATTATCGTAGTGATGCTAAGGACAAGGAAGGCGGGGAGCGTGACAATGGTTAACTACTTGTCGTCGTCTTTCGTTTATACGAAGATTGCGAACTTGATTCTGTGGTTTTATGCTGATATAAGGTTAGTATCTAGATTTTGATACTATCAGATGTGAAGGAGAGGTCTATATTTGGCAGTGGACTAAGGCCGATAGTCGTAGACAGTTTTGAGCACAAGCTCAGCGTTAGCTCGCTCTTACGACTGTCAAAATTGTATGAAATCTGACAGCATCTCAGCCTATGAATATTGCCTTAATACTCCCAAAGCTCAAAAAAAGTTGGGTCAATGGACTTGTAATACGGAGGTCCCAGGTTCGATTCCCAGCCAGAGCAGCCATGTACTGATGTGTTATCCTCGGTTTTGTCGACGGAAAAACTTACGTACATTTACAGAGTGCTCTCAAAACTGTGAAGGAAAACTTCGAGATGAAACCTGCATGCCGTAGAAGAAGAAAAAAACTGATGATGATGACTCCTAATTGCCATTAAGAATAGGTGTCTATTCTTTTCTCGTGTGGTTTAGTGATTGCACCTATTGTCAGAGTTATTCAGGCCATTAACAAGTATAATACCACTAAGTGATAGACTTTACAAATACTGTGAAATGGACATATCAGCGATGAGCTGTACATAAGTAAATAATAATATTTTGACTTCAGATACGGACTCCCGTACGGTGCCATTGTGATCCTGACAGCTCTCCTGCTCCCGGAGCCAACGTACTTGGGACCGGAGTATGTCACATACTTCCGAGGACCTCAGACTTTAGATGAGGAGCTTAAGGTATGAGTATCAGCCGATCAGTTCTAGGTTAGTTTGAACCAAGTAGAGTCGAGGCCAGACCACTTACCCAATAGACATGAAATTGCAAGCAGAAAATTCTGTCACCGATGAGCGCATAGAGACGAAGCGGGGGCGAAGGGTGCCGTATTAAAAATTCAAATTCAAATTTATTTATTCATTCATAATGCATGAAACATTACAGACATTATGCCTAAATCGTCACATACATTTAATTATTTAAGTTTAATATAATACATTATGGTCATTTAATTTTTAATTATTATCTTATATCACAGTTATTTCACATATATATGTACTTATAGCTTTTATTTTATAATATCACATTTTACATCTCATTCACACACTCATACATCACATACACGTCGATTCCCTTGCACACACACACTCGCAGAACTTTAAACACTCTCGCTCGATTTCCGGCCACTCGTCCGCAAACACGTCGCACGCGGGCCGCGCGGCGAGCAGCGCGTTGGTGGCGTGCATCGCGCGACACACAGGGGACTGTTGGCGCGACACTGTGCGCGATAAAAGATGCGTCTATGTTGATACTATCTCTAGGTGCCACGTGTCACGGGCGCGCTCCTGCTACAGGGATATTTATTATCTTATCTAGATATCATGATACCTCCTTGCCACGGGGAGGCGAGGATGGTTATGTCGGACTCTTACCGACTAAAAACCCCTCGGTGTTCCGTCTCGCCGCCCTATGACGGAGTCACGGGGAGACTTGCGAATTACTTCCGCGACTCCGCCGGCGTGTGTCCGGGGGACCCTTCTCGGGGTCTTTGACCCAGGCCCAATACCTGAACCAACTAGCGTCACTAATCTTTAAAAACTAATATCTTCCGATATAATTTTTATTAAAAAAGCTATGTAAAGACAGAGATAAGTATACAGGGGGCCTCAATAAGGTTGAGATTTTCTCATAAACTACTGGACCGAATTTAATAATTCTTTTACAGTCACATATTTTTAACTTTTATCTATCAAACAGTGAAATTGTTTTGCAATAGGTCAAGTAGTTTTTGAGAAAATCTCAACCTTAAAAACTCTCCTGTACACCATTCTTTATCTTCGACCGTACATCACTGATCTGTTCGAGATTCGTACCTGAGTCCTCCGTATCGCAAGCCCAGTGGCCCAACCACTGAGCCACCGAGCTCTCACCATATGAACTCCATAAATAAGTAAATTGCAACGTATTTCCAGTACCACAAGTCCACAACTTGGATCCTATGTCTGTACGCTGCCTGGCACCCGGCCTGCGTCAACTTCGCACCGGTCTTCGCTGAGCTGTCCTCCAGCTATAGCCTGGACAACCTCAAGTTTGGAAAGCTTGACATCGGCAGGTGAGCCTTCAGCGACCTCGTTGTGGACCAGTCCAACTTCAGAGCTTTTTGGGCTTCGTATGCGCGTATTTTAAGTTTTTCTACGAAGGCTACGGCACTAACTACTAAAATTAAACGTCTGAATAAAATATAAAGCAATCTTGGGGTGTCTATTTAGAGACTGATGAATACCGATACACGATTGGACAAACTTCGCTCGATAGAAAAAAAATTTAGCAAATATACCCCTTCCATGTGTTTTAAAATGCAAATTATATCTAAACCGAAATAGTTATTCATACAAAATATATATCAAAATGTAGGGTATTATAAATACGAGAGCTTGTTTTAAAAAAATCTGATTTTTGTTAGTTGTTTTTTATTTCCCTGCCAAAATTCTTACAAATACGAATATCGAGTCACTGCGCCGTGCTCTTCACTCCGCCGCTGCGGCATCTTCTGTCTCACTCTTGCTTTTGACAACCATATAGCGCCTTAAGCGCTTCTGCCACAGTTATTATTGGCACTATTACAGAAGGTAGCCTTCTGCTACGGCTATGCTAAAATTTCCTTGCTTTTCAGTATTTTATGGCATCTTCAGGTCAGTATTACGGTTCTCAAAACGATCAAATCATATCATATCGCGTGCGACAGGGACAATGCGTTGGTATAGCGGCGTCTCTGTTCGGCGCGGCATGACATGGTATGATTTCATCGTTTTGAGAACGGTAGATAGATAGATAGATAAACACTTTATTGCACAAAGAAGCATATACATAGAAAACAGCAAGTAAACAATTTGTACAAAGGCGGCCTTATCGCTCAGAGCGATTTCTTCCAGGCAACCGAGGTCAATGGAAATTGACAAGAAATAAACGGCAGTGTATTGCATAAAATAAATAAAGAATAAGAAGAAATAAGAAGCACACGGTAATAGGGGCGCAGTTCTGCTTAGTAAAACTATAAATTATTTGCAGATACCCAGACGCAGCCAAGAAGTATAGGATCCAGGATGGTCCCACCAGCAGGCAGCTTCCGACGGTGATGCTTATGGTCGAGGGTCAGGAGAAGATGAGGCGGCCACAGCCAGACCAGACGGGGAAACTGCAGAAGTAAGTCATCATCATCAGTCTATTTATATTGCCCCACTGCTGGGCACAGACCTTCCCTTACATCGAGGGAGCTGGGGCCATGATCCACCAGGCGGAATACTATTTACTTAATATTGTACCTGGAGTCTCTTTAGCATGCAGTCCCGCGTGTCTGTGGGGCGAGTGGGTGGAGGGGCGCCTTGGGAGAGGCCTGCCAGCAGTGGACTGACACGGGCTGATGATGATGAAGCGGCATTACAAGTATCAGGAGCCCATGGCTAGCCCGGAGTCTCACTATGTCTCACTCCACACCCGCTGTGTCCACTCGGTCCGAAGCTCCGGCTCTTAGAGTCGCATCCCCAGTACCAGGGCACTATGAGCCGCCTGGAGTCTCACTATGTCTCACTCCACACCCGCTGTGTCCACTCGGTCCGAAGCCCCGGCTCTTAGAGTCGCATCCCCAGTACCAGGACACTATGAGCCGCCTGGAGTCTCACTATGTCTCACTCCACACCCGCTGTGTCCACTCGGTCCGAAGCCCCGACTCTTAGAGTCGCATCCCCAGTACCAGGTCACTATGAGCCGCCTGGAGTCTCACTATGTCTCACTCCACACCCGCTGTCTCCACTCGGTCCGAAGCCCCGGCTCTTAGAGTCGCATCCCCAGTACCAGGGCACTATGAGCCGCCTGGAGTCTCACTATGTCTCACTCCACACCCGCTGTGTCCACTCGGTCCGAAGCCCCAGCTCTTTAAGTCCCATCTCGCCTGGAAAACCATTAGCATGCGGCCCCGCGTGTGGCTGTGGGGCGAGGGGCGCTTTGGGAGAGGCCCAAGGCCAGCAGTGGACTGATATATCTTGCATCTGTAGCTACATCCAATGTTTTGTGATCTTTCAGGTTCTTATTCTCAAAAGACAATGTCAAGGCAGCATTTGACCTGGATGGTCTTTACCAAGAATGCAAGGAGAGACTGGCTGCAGCCAAGAGTAGTAAGAAGACCGAAAAGACCGAGTAGACCAGTATTAAAACTAGTATTTAGTTCACACAAACTAACTTGTTACATTTTTGTAACGTAACCGATGAAAATACCAAAAAGACCGTCAGTAGACCATTGTTCGAATTAATATTTAGGTGAGAATGATTGTTTCAGTACTAATTTGATACCGTTTTGGTGCATGAAAGGTGAAAAGACCGAGTAGACCGGGAGTAGACCAGTGCTAGAACTAATTTTTTGATGATACATCGTTTTGTCACTAATATTCAGCACTTTTTCGTCACGTAACAACTGAAAAGACCAAGTAGACCGCCAGTAGACCAGTGTTTAAAGTAGTTTTTGAGAATATTCTGTTACTAGTATACCAAAAACCATCCTAGAGCAAATTTTTACTGACATTTGATCACCGCAATACTTCCTGTTTAGCAAGCTCTTGTTATAAGCACCCAGACATTGAATTTAATAAATTATGAAGAATAAAAGTGTGAAGGATTGTTAAATTTGGGGTTAACCATAAACTTAATCCGCGGTTTAAGCCATGGGTATTTAAAGCTACTTATCGAAGTGTGAGACAGATAAAAACACGGTTTAACTGGGTTTATGGTTAATAACAATTGTTTTTTAGCCAATTAATTGCAATGTGTTCAAATTATGACATTTATTTCGTTTTAGAATACTTTATTTATTGTCATTTTATTGTCTAGTTTTATGGAAATAAAAATTATTGAATTTATTCCTCGATATTTTATTTTAAGTATTTTTATTTCATTAGATTAAGGCCCGTATTAATAAATCACTCTCAGCTCAAAAGTCCATCTTGAGAACGACCTCAAGATGGCGTTCCTATTAATAAACATAACTTAGGTGCGCGTTTAGGCATCGGGTATCACGCGAGTAACGCCGTATTAATAAACAAAACCCAGTTCCCAAGAGAACTGTCAAACTCACACTTGAGAACGTATTTGCTGATTGCAGGCGAACCGCGACTTGAGAAAGACATCACGTGATACGCCCTCAAGATTGGTTTATTAATAAATAACATACTTGAGATAGTGATCATGTTATTTGTTTTTCACCATTATTAGTACTCAATGAATTTTATCCCATAAACTTTTTGACATACTTAAGTATAATTTAGATTGTTTCTATTCGTTATTATATTAATTTAATAACACTTTTTAAATGTTATACCTAACATTAATTTGTATTCATTTTGACTAAGCTATTTACTCTATTATTACCTGACGATCATTTTTACAAATATGACTATATTTGACATAATGTACTACCTATATTATTGTATAGTATTTTATTATGTAAAAATGAAATAAAGAAATCTAATCTAAATCTGTTTTGAGAGTGCATCAGCTGAATTCGCTCTTGACGGGGCTCTTTCTTGAGTTTGAGCTCAGACTATTAATACGTGCTTTCATGGGCATCGTTATTGTGCTTTGGAGTTTTCATATTTCAAGGTAGTGTTACACAAATAAAACTAATCTTCAGTAATAAATATTTTAATGACTAGAGCATAACAAGATATAAATTATTGTACATCATGTAAAAATACACACTTTAGTTTCCTAAAAAACTCCTCGACTTTCAGACCCACATTTTTTAATTTCCCGAGGGAACCGAACAGTTTCCCGTGGATTTCCCGAGGGAACCGAACAGTTTCCCGTGGTAAAAAGTAGCCTATACTCCGAAACCGTTAGTGTAGAACGATCAGTGCGCTTGACATTTCTGTTAGATAGAATAAGAAACGAGTATATCCGCCAGAAGACAGTGGTTGCCATTGCTCATAGAATCAGTAAACTGAAGTGTCAGTGGGCTGGTCACTGTCGTAGAACCGATAACCGATGGGGGAGACGAGTTCTCGAATGGAGGCCCCCGACCAGATGGAGGGATGACCTTCGCAAGATGGCTGTCAAGGACTGGATGCAGAGGGCCGAGAGTAGGGTTGAGTGGCGCGCTTTGGGAGAGGCCTGCGTCCAGCAGTGGACTGATACGGGCTGATGAAGATGATCAGTGTGCTGGTCACAGCTGTCAAAGGACTCCCGATGTCCCAAGGTCTCCAGTGGAGACCACGCATAGTGTGTGCCGCCTCCAACCGGACTGATGCGAGACTGGGGGAGTGTGGAGGGCTTGGGAGAGATGATGAAGTGCTGGTACTGCTGCGTCCAGTAGTGGACTGACACGGGTACTTGTAATGTCACTTCATCATCATAGGAATTGACATTACAAGTACTAGGAGAACATGTCTAACACGTAGGCACTTCGTTTACCAGGAAACTGAGAGTTTTTATACATTCTATCTACCCAAATACCTTTTAGATTACATTTTACCCCGGGAAAACATCCGTTTACCGTAGTAAATTGTCAAAAAATGTTAACGACTCACAGTACAGCTGTCTTCGCATAATTATCTTCAAAACTCTTCAATACTATGTATACGGAACCTATAGGGTAACAGAATGGTTATAATTACGCTACGGAAATGGGTTAGAGCCTTCCATGAGCCAACTAGCGCCGCCAATCTTGAAAAAATAATATCTTCCAATATAATCAATTTGATTAAAAAAAGCTATTTACAAAATGTTTATTACAATAAATACTATTTTTTAAATGCTTATTTATAACGTGATTCAATGTCGGTAAGTTGTAGTTCGCTAATGGCGAGAAACGGCCGTTTTTGGCACATTTGTGAACTACAACTTAGCTTGTCGCAATTATGCCATGTATTGTATATTGAAAAATAGTATTCATGCTAATAAACATTTTGTAAATAGCTTTTTTAATAAAATTGATTATATTGGAAGATGTTATTTTTTTAAGATTGGCGGCGCTAGTTGGCTCATGAAAGACCCTTAAGGTCCAAGACAGAGATGAGTATACAGGGGGCCTCAATAAGGTTGAGATTTGCTCAAAAACTACTGGACCGAATTTAATAATTCTTTTACAGTACATAGTTTGAACTTTAATCTATCAAACAGTGAAATAATTTTTGCAATAGGTCAAGTAGTTTGTGAGATAATCTCAACCTTAAAAACTCTCCTGTACACCTTTCTCTGGGTTCCACCGTACATAAGTCAACTAGCACCGCCAATCTTAAAAAAAGTATATGGATCACTCCCCCCGGCGGCAATACGGGGACAGATCGAACTTTTTATTCCTGTAAAACTGTAAATTTGAAATTACATCCCTCCAAATACATTTATTTTTATTTTATTTTATTCGGAAAACAAACAGCTACAATGACAAAATAAATAATTAAATAATATCCATAAGTCAATTATAAGTTTTCACATGTACATATCTACAGATGCAATAATGAAAACTAATCGAACAAGGGTGAATACCATGCTATGAAATATATACACAAAATAGATACACAAATATACTATACACACAATATAACAATAAGTAGTTATTGTGCCGGAGGTTTGGAGATGATCAACTAATCAGGTCGATATATGGACATAATATTATGATAATGGCAAAGCTAAGTTGGTCTCTAAATCTAGTTGTATCTTTTCGTCAGAGCAAAGTTACGGGGTTAAGTTGCGTTGCGCGGAAGCCTCGGGGCGCGAGGCCGACTCACACTTGACCGAGTTTTTATTTATACCTAATATAAATGCATTATAATTAATGTTGTGCAGTGCTAGTTGACTTATGTCAGGTAATTAAATAAATGGAAGAACTAATTTTCAACAAATTATTACTATAAACATAAATAACACTAAATTTCTATAACCTTACAGTAAGCCAATGTAAGTCCTCGCTATCGACTGCGTAAACCACAGCCCACTTCCCCCCTAGCCATGAAGCCGGTGCAATGTGCGCGCGAACCATTCTGTCACCGATGAGCGCATAGAGACGGAGCGGGGGACAGGGGGGACGGGTTAAAGAGATGCGTCCATGTCGATACTATCTCTAGGTGCCACGTGTTCCGCGTGCGTCCTGCCAGTGATGACCTACGGAGCCGAAACGTGGACATTGACGGTGAGACTGGCACACAGGTTCAAGGTCGCTCAGCGAGTTATGGAAAGAGCTATGCTTGGAATTTCTCTGTTAGATAGAATAAGAAACGAGCATATCCGCCAGAAGACAAAAGTGGTTGCCATTGCTCATAGCATCAGTAAACAGAAGTGTCAGTGGGCTGGTCACATTTGTCGTAGAACCGATGACCGATGGGGGAGACGAGTTCTCGAATGGAGGCCACGAACGGGTACACGTAGTGTGGGACGCCCCCCGACCAGATGGAGGGATGACCTTCGCAAAATGGCTGGCAGGGACTGGATGCAGAGGGCCGAGAGTAGGGTTGATTGGCGCGCTTTGGGAGAGGCCTACGTCCAGCAGTGGACTGATACGGGCTGATGAAGATGATGTGCCACGTGTCGCGAGGCAATGTTGCGCTCATGTGCGGGCAGATACGGGCTCCTGCTACAGGGATAGGGGGGAAGTGGGCTGTGTCTCTATGTGGCACGTGTCGCGAGGCAATGTTGCGCTCATGTGCGGGCAGACACGGGCTCCTGCTACAGGGATAGGGGGGAGTGGTCTGTGTCTCTATGTGCCACGTGTCGCGAGGCAATGTTGCGCTCATGTGCGGGCAGACACGGGCTCCTGCTACAGGGATAGGGGGGAAGTGGGCTGTGTCTCTAGGTGGCACGTGTCGCGAGGCAATGTTGCGCTCATGTGCGGGCAGACACGGGCTCCTGCTACAGGGATAGGGGGGAAGTGGGCTGTGTCTCTAGGTGGCACGTGTCGCGAGGCAATGTTGCGCTCATGTGCGGGCAGACACGGGCCTCCTGCTACAGGGATAGGGGGGAAGGGGGCTGTGTCTCTAGGTGGCACGTGTCGCGAGGCAATGTTGCGCTCATGTGCGGGCAGACACGGGCCTCCTGCTACAGGGATAGGGGGGAAGGGGGCTGTGTCTCTAGGTGGCACGTGTCGCGAGGCAATGTTGCGCTCATGTGCGGGCAGACACGGGCCTCCTGCTACAGGGATAGGGGGGAAGGGGGCTGTGTCTCTAGGTGCCACGTGTCGCGAGGCAATGTTGCGCTCATGTGCGGGCAGACACGGGCTCCTGCTACAGGGATAGGGGGGAAGTGGGCTGTGTCTCTATGTGGCACGTGTCGCGAGGCAATGTTGCGCTCATGTGCGGGCAGACACGGGCTCCTGCTACAGGGATAGGGGGGAAGTGGGCTGTGTCTCTATGTGGCACGTGTCGCGAGGCAATGTTGCGCTCATGTGCGGGCAGACACGGGCTCCTGCTACAGGGATAGGGGGAAGTGGGCTGTGTCTCTAGGTGCCACGTGTCGCGAGGCAATGTTGCGCTCATGTGCGGGCAGACACGGGCCTGTTACAGGGATAGGGGGGAAGTGGGCTGTGTCTCTATGTGTCACGTGTCGCGAGGCAATGTTGCGCTCATGTGCGGGCAGACACGGGCTCCTGCTACAGGGATAGGGGGGAAGTGGGCTGTGGTTGCGTCGTACGGGACTGGTCAGTGCGTCGCCCCTCTAGCGGACACTAGCGGAACTATAATCCCACCAATCCCGTGCGTCTTAGCGTAGGTATTTACGTATACCGAAGACCAAATCAAGTGTCTTATTTTGTAAACAAAAACTGCTAACATTTTAAGCTGTTCTGTGATTTTCACATTAGATCGGATCACTTTATTTTCACAATGATGAACAGGTTGGATTAATCAGTTCCTTCAATGTTACATCTCTCTCTCGTGTGGTTTAGTGACCGCACCTATTTGTCAGAGTTATTCAGGCCGCCCGTAGGCCTTGGACGTGGCCTAACGACTGCTGCCGAGCGACAACAACCGGGACCCACTGCTGGACATGCGCCCCGAGGCACGGAGGGGCTCAGATGAAAGTATGAGTAGCGACCACCCATCCAGGTCCTGACCTCGTCCAGCGTTGCTTGTACGATCGTTTTCAACGTGTACAACTGGCCTACGATATCCTTGTTACGTCACAACAGCCACAGTCACACATCTTGTTACATCACAACAGATAATTAGACGATCATATTTGTTTACAAACTAAGGCCCGTATTAATAAATCACTCTCAGCTCAAAAGTCTTGAGAACGACCTCAAGATGGCGTTCCTATTAATAAACGTAACTTAGGTGCGCGTTTAGGAATCGGGTGTCACGTGAGTAACGCCGTATTAATAAACAAAACTCAGTTCTCAAGAGAACTGTCAAACTCACACTTGAGAACGTATTTGCTGATTGCAGGCGAACCGCGACTTGAGAAAGACATCACGTGATACGCCCTCAAGATTGGTTTATTAATAAACGACATAGTTGAGATGGTGATCACGTCTTGAGAGTGTATCAGCTGAATTCGCTCTTGAGTTTGAGGTCAGACTATTGATACGGGGCCCCAGACACTTGATTTGGGCTGCGGTATATGGTGGAAAACAAGTGAAATGACAATGCCAGATTCTGCCCCACCATCAACCGCAAGATGTACAAGATAACGAATAAATGTAAAAATATCTTCGTTTTTTTTAAATTATTGGTTTAAAATAAAGTTTTGTACATCAAGCGAGTCGAAAAAAACAGTTTAATTAAGAATTCCGAAAATAGTAAGAAATCGAAGCGATTTATTCATTGTTTTTGTTATTCTTCTATAGGAGTTGCGAGAGTAGTAGAAAATGATACTGATTATGATTATGCAATATGAAACCTGTACCCCAACAAAATGATAGGTACAGCTTAAATGGTCACGTAGTTTTGTAGGTGGGGCAAAGCTCCATTGAAATGTGGCAATGTCTTTTGTACTCATATGTCCGTTTGTCTCTCACGTTGCATCTCTAAACCTTCACAACACAAACATATCAAATATGATATCTAAAATGTTTAATAACTTCAGAAACCTTGGCTTATTCTCCTCCTCGCTCTTTCTCGCTGTGTGCTTCTCTCTCACACGCTTGTCCAAGTCTGCGGGGAGAAAGAGACAGCAGTTATTATGAACAGGTACGGAATCAGAAACGCCGCCTTGATTTTTCGCAATATTTAAATCAATTTTTTATGATCTTTCTGTCATTTAAGATGCTATCGCTATGTTTATTAAAAAAGAAATCTGTGAATGCAGTTCTACTTATTATTAAAAATCAAATGATGTCTTCTTTGAGTAAAATATCCTATCTTCAATATTTAATGTACTTTCTCTCCGTGTGGCATGGCCGTGGGACGCCCTGTATATAGGCTAGAGTCGCTTATTAAAAAAGAGATGAATCTCTATGAGTGTGGAGGATCAAGGGGTAAATTTTTATAAGTTTGCTTATAACAACTTACTCACGCCGCTAGTGCGGTAGAAAACAGAGAAAGGTGTACAGGAGAGTTTTTGAAGTTGAGATTTTCTCAAAAACTACTTGACCTATTGCAAAAATTCTTTCACTGTTTGATAGATAAAAGTTAAAACTATGTAACTGTAAAAGAATTATTAAATTCGGTCCAGTAGTTTGTGAGAAAATCTCAACCTTATTGAGGCCTCCTGTGTACTTATCTCTGTCTTCGACTGTACCAACCAGCGTTGAGTCTGAGAAGGTATTTTCGGCTGCTGGGGCTTAAAAATATGGGTATTTGTGATTTGTGTATTCATGAATGGCTTAATTAGTAAATAATTACAAAAAAATAAGGGTTTTGTTTTCCAATTATAGTTGTACCTTACTCTCATCATAATCACAACTAAGCTATTCTAATTGCATTTTAGTTACTTGAGTAAAACAATATTTTTTTTAATTTCACCCAAGATCTCGAAAATGCCGAGTTTGCGATCTCGCCTCGAGATTGCATTCCCTAGTACTGGCTGTTACTAGTCAAACTTACCAGATATTTCCTCTTCGGAGTGTGGTGGTCTCTCCATCATGAGCGAGGGCGTCTCCAGCACAGCTGATGAGGTATCCAAGAACACTTGGATGCTGTACTCGGAGAGGGAATGAGACCAGTGACCGAACACACCGATACCTGAACATAGAACAATGCTTGCTACACTCCGGGTTAGCCGGTACGGTATGGTCTCCTGGTACTGGTAATGCAACTTCATCATTATCATGAGCCCGGGTCAGTCCACCGCTGGCCCCGGGCCTCTCCCGCGGGGCCGCATGCTAATGAGCCTCCAGGCCGCTCATAGTGCCCTGGTACTGGGGATGCGACTCTAAGAGCCGGGGCTTCGGACCGAGTGGACACAGCGGCTGTGGAGTGAGACATAGTGAGACTCCAGGCGGCTCATAGTGCCCTGGTACTGGGGGGCGACTCTAAGAGCCGGGGCTTTGGACCGAGTGGAGACAGCGGGTGTGGAGTGAGACATAGTGAGACTCCAGGCGGCTCATAGTGCTCTGGTACTGGGGATGCGACTAGTTATGGGCTCCTGGGAGTTATGATGCTAATTCATCATCTACAGCTAGTGTCAGTCTACTGCTAAACGCAGGCCTCGCCCTTTTGATAGCTTGTTGAGCAACTTAAAAAGATATTGCCACGATTTGTTCAATAATGTTCAAAAATCCCACGTTTCTTGTAAAAAAACTCACCTAACGGTCTGGGAAACTCCGTTGGTACGTTCACTAAGTCGGGTCCGCATGTCTCCGAGCTGAAGTTGTTCTTGTCTATCTCGTAGCTCGGCCTGAAACCACACATGTGAGTCATGAGCATCTTAATTTTATGTATTTTATTTATAAACTCACGCCTGATTCCCGTAGGGGTAGGCAGAGACGTTGGACTTCTATCTGCTGCGATCCTGGCACACAACCCTTGCCTCCTCCACATTCATCAATCTCTTCATGCATGCTCGTCGGTTTATAGTAGACCGTACTTGACCCTTTTTCAAGACATCGCTAATTTGGTCGCCGCACGTTCTCCTCGGTCTACCTCTGCCGACTCTCTCGTCAACATTCGCTCTGTGTATTTCCTTCGTTACCATATTAATTTTACTATAATAGTACTCCTACTCATTTATTCGGCCTTAGGTACACTATGGAACACTTGGTTACGTCACGTTTCTTACATATTATATGTTTGTACACATTGATTACTTATATATCAAATCACATGGCTGGGTGATGTGAGCGCAAAGAGCAGCACAGTAACACTGCTCTTAAACCTAGTTCATAATATTTAAAGCAATTGTCACAATTGCAAGTTTCACCTAGTTTATATACTATAATAGCAGCTGTAAAGAGGCTTTGTCATTCAGTAATAGCCTCTTCATCATGAGTCTATTTATATGTCCCCACTGCTCGGGCAGACCTTCCCTTACATAGTGGGAGCTGGGGCCCGAGATGTGGGGACATACAAACAGACTGGTGAATGAATTTGAATGTATACTGCGAGACAGCACTTCCTCTCTAATAACATGGCTTCATATCACATACCGTGACGGCTTATTGGTCAGAGCACTGAGGAAAAAAGACTTAGAAAAATGTTGGTCGAAAATTTCGTCACCATGTAGCTCTCCTTTTTATGATACCATCGGAAGGGGGGTTCTTTGGGGATGATTTTTTGTCTAGGTCATTTTTTTGTCCGATCAACCCCTGTCAAATTAGGGGGTGAAACGTAAGAAATTCTGGCACTTCTCCGGCCGCTCCCGCGGCATGCTCGCTTCGCTCGCTCGGCTCGTGCGTTTGTAGTCACAAAACAAACCTAACCTAATGATTCTGGGTGTTAAAAAAACCTATTTTTTCTAAGTACTAATTTTCATTTTCAGCCCCTAATAGGACAGTGGTTGATCGGACAAAAAAATTACCTTGACAAAAAATCATCCCCAAAGAACCGACCTTCCTGTATCATAAAAAGGAGGGTTACATAGAAAAATTTTGATCGAAATTTTCGCCTCTTAAGTCTTTTTTCCTCAGTGTCTCCTTAGCGACACTCTAACCCACCTCTATTATTATTAATAATAAGCTCATGACAATATTCATGTTTATAAATACAAAACATAACCTCAAAACAAAACTCAAATTTTCTATCAAAATTTACCCGAATTTCTATACAAACCTGATAGTATCCGATACGTAAAGGTCCGCGTCTCCTGACAACGAGGTCAGCTCTATCAGCAAAGGCCCAGTATGCCCCAATTGCCAGTAAGAAAAGTTACCTGCCCCGACTACTCCGACGACAGTATCTAAAAGCACTTTATCCGTCTCTATTTGCACGTAACCGGACAGCAAAGACGAGAGAGTCGAAATAGAGATGATTCCTAATAAAACCAAAATGAATTCCCTTCGCATTTCTGTGGGAAATTGGGAAAAATCGTCATGAAAAGAAAAATCTGCAAGGATTTTTCATGAATATTTTTTTTCTGTTAATTGTAATTTTTTTCAAAAAGGCAAAGATTAATATGAACGTACAGCCGTGGCTGAGGTGGTTTTAACTATAGCTTTACAGTTTAGGAAATAAACAAATATCAGCCATTGATGAATAGGAAGAATGGCGACTTATTCCATGGTATAAAATAAGGATTTTTGTCGCAATAAGCTCAATTTATATGGAATTCGCCATATAATAATGGTTTCAGCAAGTGGTCTCACAGTTAATCAGTTTTAAATATTGCTCATTGCTTTGTTGTAAGACTCTGAATTTACTTATCTATCTAAAGAACAGTTAAGTTATTATAAAAACTATCATCGAAGAATGTCGGTCGCGGTCGGTGCTACAAAAAAGGCCCACATCCACACCACATCCTCTTACCTCTCCCTCGCACATATAAACTTGCCGATGTAAGAAAAAGAGAGGGAGAAAAAGGTTCTCAAATGCATCAGCTGTTCATCACGGTCTTGGAGTATTTAAAATAAGAAGACGCCTTTAATCTAGCGACAAACATTTTTTTTTTTTTTAGATATGTACATTTTTATATAGACTTTACATACGTACTTATAACGGTAGGCAGAAACGATGTACTTCCATCTGCCGCTTTTGGCACACAACTCTCGCGTCATAATATAGACTAACATATGCTTCGTCGTTTGTATAGTAGCAGATCGCACGTGTATGTATTTTTTTCGTGACTGTTACATTTATCCACTCTATTACTTGCACCTGTCGAGGCTACTTACTGATATTACTACTACCGATAGGCTGAAGGGGTCATAGTCCTGTTGCGAGTACACGTTGAAAACGATCGTACAAGAGCAACGTTGGGCGAGGTCAGGGGGGTGACCGCGACTTCAATCGTTATGGTTATCGTTTTCATTTCGACACTTGAACGATATACATTGCTGCGATTCGTTGTCGTTTGTTAAAACTTGCAAAAACATAGCAGCAATGTATAGCGTACATGTGTCAAAATGAAAGCGATAACGATTGGAAGTCGCGGTCACCCCACTGGATGGACACTTTCATATAAGCCCCTTCGTGCCTCGGGGCGCACGTTAAGCAGTTGGTCCCGGTTGTTGTCGCTTGACGGCAGTCGTTAGGCCACGCCAAAGGCCTACGGGCGGCCTGAATAACTCTGACAAATAGGTTTGCTCACTAAACAACACGATGAAAAAACTACTGTAATATTGATATGATTTCATGGTGTGTGTATTGTAGGGCGAAGCCCGAAGCGATAGAACACCGCGAGGCCGTAGGCCGAGCTCCGCGTAGGACTGAAGCCCGAAGCGTCCTCTTGCCAAGCAGAAACGACTCCCCACCTTCCAAGTAACTTTTGCGAGGCCGTAGGCCGAGCTCCGCGTAGGGCGAACCCCGAAGCGTCCCCACGCTACCAGAGGCTGAAAGCCCTTGCCTTTCGAATTATGAACAAAGTTATGAAAATTGTGTACAGCTAGCAACCATGCAACACCTAGTTTTATATATTAGTACCTTTTTGAAATAAACATATTTGTACTTATCATAAAATTGTGTCACCTAAATAAAAGGTCTCCATTTTGCATGCTCTAAACAGCGGATGGTGTTTTTATAAAGACAGGTTCACATCACAGCTGTTAGTTTTTTTTTGTAAAATTCCTTCGGAATTATGGATACCTACTTACATTCATAAACTCCCTCCCGTCTCCCATAGGGGTAGGCAGAGACGACGGAATTACAACTGCTGCGATACTGACATACCATTTCCAAGCTCATCGTATTTCGAAGGGGCGTTCTAACCGCTTTGCCACAGCCCACTTCCCCCTATCCCTGTAACAGGGCGCCCGTGTCTGCCCGCACATGAGCGCAACATTGCCTCGCGACACGTGGCACCTAGAGATATTATCGACATGGACGCATCTCTTTAACACGGCCCCCCTGTCCCCCGCTCCGTCTCTATGCGCTCATCGGTGACAGAATGGTTCGCGCGCACATTGGACCGGTTTTCCGGATGGGTGGGCTTTGCACACAGAGCATAGGGGGAATATGGACATGAGTTGAATGTCCTAATTTAAAATTCGTATTTATCATCAGGTAGATAAAGGTAGACATCTCCCAAGGCGACTATATTAGTTATCAACAAACATACATATTAAACTCGAAAAACAGTACACCCCTCACATCAGTCGGGTAAATAACTCCAAGTATCAAAATGACTTGATCTAATTTTAAACTGCTGATAACTTTAATACGACCAAATTGAAACGTTTGTTTTTCTGCATACAAAACAATTGATAGAAGAGACCATCTTAAATCAATAGAGTTATTTGATCCAATTAATATAATACGCAATAATGTAGCGATAATAAAATTATGTCAATACAACGTAAATGTAATGTATAGCTACAATTGCAAAACAAAGGTTTATTATTGAAACAAATAAGTCTTATCGGTCCAAAATAACATTGCCATTTGTAATAGTACGAATAAATACGAAAGTCATAGTAACGAGTTCAAATTCTTTGTATTAGTCTCAGAGAAATAAGGACGGGAGTTGCCTTACCTATCTTTAGCCGTACATATTTTTCTGCCACTTTTTGGGGGAGGTGAGGTAAACACGTACAGCACACATCTGCACATTGCTGCACACTCGCAACAAAATTTGCCACGTCCATATAAACGCACACGAAAATAATATCGTCACACAAAGATAAAACACGCACACAAATAAACATTTCGGCGTAATTACATTAATGTTTACGACAACCACAAACGAAAAATTAGTGATGTGCTATGTACAAAGAACGATTGAATTGAATGGTGAAGAAACGAATGAAATTGATATACCAAGTTTGATTATAGATTATTATTTTTGGTCTTTTAAATAGTTTGTACTAGCTTTTCTCGCGGCTTTGCCTACGTGAATTTCGGTTATAGATGTTCTATTCAAAATACATTTTTCCTAGGGAACTATACTTTTTTCCGGAACACAAAGTATCCATACGCTAATCCAGCCTACATAAATATATAAATCCATAATCCTTGAACGGTCACGGTGTGACCTTTCGATTGACTAAAAAAAATACAGTACATTTCCAAATAATATTACAATGAAATTACAGTACTTTAGACGTTGGATAAGGTATATAAAGAAAGAAAACATTATGTATCCCTTGATAATTTTGAAGAAAAAAAATGGAATTTAAAAAAAAATCACATGAACTACGACCCAATTGGAGAGAGAAAGAGTGAGACGAGGAAATAATTAATAATTTGTTCGTGTTTTCGTACATTTTTGCAGAAATCAAGTCTTTTTGGGCATAAATTAGGCAAAATAAGTTACAATGACCTAAATAAAAATTACAGTAGACCCATGTACTGTATTTTTATCATTACAGTATACAGTAAAACAGTCAAAATTACAGTAGATGCATCTGGAAGCACTGCCTATACCATACGTGTTGTCGACTGGTTGGTTCCGCGGGCATAGAAAAAAACCCACTTGTTTATTTTATAAAGTTAGGTAGTTGTCAGTGTGTAGAAATAGAGACAGGTTTTCATTTTCATTGTAATTTTAATTATTATAGTATTTCGATTCATCCCAGTTTCCATTTGCCTGATCCATCCGCAACAATCCACATCAGTAGTTGCCCCAAAAAGAACTGCCGTTTAGGTACTAATGGTAATGAACGTTTCATTGCAATGAAACAGTAATAAGTATAGGGAAAATGTATATTTTTTACTTCAAGTTAAACTTCATTCATTTCATTCACGTCATTCGTTCATTTATTGGTTTGCGTGTTGCCCATCACTACTCTAAGCAACCTCGTACCAAGAGATTTTGTATCCTCGTACCAAGAGATTTTCGGCGTTTAGACTTGAAAAACAAAATGAGTTTTATGATGTTTTAGTAGCATAACTTCATAATTAAATTGCTAATGAATGATCAAAAACACCGTCTTTTCTAAAATTTGATGTTTCTGATCGCCTTTTACATGAAACCACTACACAATTAACCATTTTCGGGAGCTGTGTTCAGCGATACGTACGGAAGCAAAATGACGGCCGGTCGCAGCAACTAGTTTTTATAAACGGCGATGAACGATTCGTGCATGTACCTCGGCAGAGGGGAACGCCAGCGCTTGCGTACTCCCGTCATTATTTCTCTGAGGTATTAGTCGTCTATTGAATTTGGTCGCGTAATGTTATTGGAATTTCGGTTTGCAATGTTGGTAGTACTGTAGAAAGCTTACGATACATGGGACTTGATGCTGATCAGTTTTATTGACCGACTTAAGAAAAAGGTGATTCTTAATTTGTTTAGCTTGATTTTTTAACCAACTATACAAAAAGGATTTGCATGTTATTGTGGCATATTTCAAACACTTTATGACTTTTATAAAGGTCCATGTTTTTAAAGCAGTGGTTTATTCTATAATTTAAGGAAATTCGTAAACATGATTAAGCCGCATAGTGAATCTACAACTGTGAAATTAAACACAGTTTATATTACTTTTCACCGACTTTATGTGACATATTTAAACAATATTCCATTAAGAAGCATGGCAAGTTAAGTAAATCAGAGTAAACAGGATAATATAAAATGAACCGAATAACAAAATATCAATCGCGGAGATCGCAGATCTCGGACGAATACATATAAACATAATTTAATTTAGTTCGAATTTTACTTTCGCTTATTTCATTAAGACCATCGCAAATTAATAGCATAACTTTCGTTTAGAAAAAATATCGCTTGGTGTTATTTTTAAGACTTCTTTGTCTACTTCAAATTTGAAACTACCACTTCCACATAACTCGATGATTAACGATTTCCAAAAATGACTTGAGTACAATAGCAGTATTAGGGCACCTGTCCGCAGTCACGTAGCTTCCAGTTTGCCTCGTCCAGTGTTTTATTTAATTATACCTGCCTTAACAAAGCCATTATTCTATTTCCAACTAAACTAACTATTGTCTATCATAGTTCGTAGTAAACAGATTAACTTTAAAGGAGTTCAACTTAAAATGTATAATGAATGGATATTGTATGCTTTAATCACCACTGGCATTTTTCACGATACAGCTGATACACCACGTTGATGCTATGCAGGATTATATTAATACATACAATCATAGCCAGTTGAATAGACTATTAGTTATTAAAAATGTAATATTTTTTCAATAATTTAGGGAACTGCTGACAGATTTTTTGTAATTTTTTTCTCTTTAAATATTCGTTAAAGACGCTTATTGTAAAGCGTATTAGAGAATAGATGATTATTTGAAGTTTAAACGATGGAAATGCGTGTCGTGCATCGCAATTTCAGCATGAATAGGTAATTAAGTTTTGGTTATTAATAATAAGAATTAAATAGTTACCTAGTTATTAAAAGGACATTGTTCAAACCAGGCCCACCCTTTATAGAGTTGTCCTGCTATTGAGACAATATTCATTTCATATTTTTATACCTCCTGTTAGATAGAAATAAATTAGTTATATATCGACTTTTATTCTATTTTGAATGCGTCATTTCCTGATCAAACTCAATATGGCTCTTATTAATAAAACTGTTTATCGATGGCTTAATTTGACAGTCGCTAAACCGCCGATTTTGTATTGCGAAGAATGACGCAAAGCACAGCCTAATCTTTAAGTCATGTTGATCGCAACGAGCCAAGAAGCATCTATACTGTGCTATACTCCTTGAATATGATTCAGTTTTAAGCAAAGAGAATGTACTACTATGTCATGGTATAAAATAGCCAGACGTCATTATTGACGACAATGACACTTCGAAGTCCCGTCACACAAAAAGGAGAAGTAACATTAGAAAGAGAAATACTCCTTGTGTAGTCTTCAAAAAATTTCATTTTGTTCTTCTTTGTGATTTTACCGTAAGGACTAAACACTTTGTTAATATTCTTCCCTTTATTTTGGTGACAGAATGTATAATCTGTGGCTAGAATTTATTTGTAGTGATGGGTAACCTAACCTAAATCTTGGAAATAAAAATGCAGGTTCATAAGAACCTCATAAGAGTTAGACCAACGACATTACACAGTCTATAAATCAAATGATGAAGACTTTACTTTCATCCCGGCCCGTCAGTCGGTTAAAAACGCTAATCAGCGCCACCGTCCCGTGTGCATGCAGCTTTCTGTGCCGTGCGCATGCGCGGCCGCCATTGCCGTATAAATAGCGCGCGCGGCGCCGACGTCACGCAGTCGAACTCGAGAGGTGTAAGAATAATGGAAAGGTGTCGTCCGTATTTTGTTTTAAAAATCGATTATCACCGAAGCTAGCAGAGCAGAGTCGTGAAAGTGAAGTGTTTCGACGTGTCATCAGTAGATCGACATCAGTACGAAGCCTTACGACGGCGCGGTTGCAAATCCATCGAGCGTCCATTTTGTGTGCTGCTTCGCCGTAAGTTATAAGTGATTTTAGAAGATGAATTGCCAAGGCCAACGGCGGAGGCGCGGCGCTAGGACTCCGGTCAGCGCCGTGGCCGCTCTGGCCCGCGGGCGGACGGACGCGCGGCGCGAACGCGAGGAGCGCTATGCGGCCAGCAAATGGGGCGCCGCCCCCGCTGCGGAAGCCCTACCTCCGCCGCCGACACACTGGCGGCGCGAGGGCCGCTGCCGACCGGAGCCCGACCGTGCGGTGTCACTCAAGCTTCTCCTCAACGTCGCGTAGAACTCTAGTTTGTAGCCGCGAGGACGCAGCCCTAGAGACGCGGGGCTGCGCCCCCGCCCGTTGTGCTAAGTTTGTTTTATGTTGTGACGCTGTGCGGCCGCGGCGCGCGAAGCCCGGCGCTTCGTGGCGCCGCTGCGGCTCGAATTACGACGTTTAGGTATTATTTTTTGTGAAAATTTTAGTGGTTAAGTTTCTGTCTCGAGCCAGCTGGAGCGTTGGTGGCGCCGCTCGGGGCGACTCCTGCTCAAAATACGAAGAAAAACACAAAAAAATATAGCAGGGGAGTCGCGGGCGGCGCTTGTAGCTCTCTGGCTGTCTCGGGCCCCCGGCACGGCGACCCTCGGGCTTCGCTCCGCGGCCAAGTCCGCGTAGCTTCAAGTTCCACCGCTGTCCGTCACTGTTGGTTCAGAACGAGACTGTTTTGAGTTGAATTCTGATCGGTGTGCATGTTGGTCTACTTAAGTTTAAATTGGGTGTGCGGACAGCGTTGGAATGTACTCGATATTACAGCTGCGATGCTTGTGACCGCGGGGCTTGACGTTGAATTTAGTTTGTAAATGACACGTTGACGTTATATTTTGCATTTGAGGCCTCGAGGCTCACCGTGCCGGGCTCAGGAGTCTCTCTCCGCTAGTCGTATCGTTTTATTTATCTTGAGACCAATGTATTTTTATTTGAAAACGTGGAGTCTCGCTTTGGTGAGAGATACTTAGAGGCACCCTACCACGTGCCGACCTCACTAAAACAGAGCTTTAAAAAAATATTTAAACTAGCGAAGACTCGACGTTCCTAATTCTAGTTGTAGATTTTAAAATTTAACGATACGGTAACATGTAACCGACTGTTAAAAGATTGGAAGATTATATATGTTTGTACAGATAGTATATTGATCTCAATGCGGGCGTCGGCGGCTTTTACCTGCTGTGAGTTACTATAGCAATAGTAAACTACGGGCCGTGTCAGAAGAACCTAGAATTATGCTGTTATGCCTCGTTTCCACCTGCTAGATAACTTCTACGACAGACCAAGACTAGCTTACAAGTGTATATGAGCAAGTGCAGAGTTTATGCTTGCAAGGGACTGTCGGACATTACTCGCAGAAGTTATCTTGCAGATGAAAATGTGTCCTTAGCCATAAAACTTACTCCACAGTTTCTAACTTAAATGTTTTAAACAAAGTGCGAATGACAGTTTAATTGCACTGTGGTTAAACTAGATTTATGGCTAGATTTGTAGGTTATGAAACCACTCTTACATCACAATAATTTTTCTTTTAAAAGTCTCTTTGATAGACAAAAATATCACATGAAAAACTTCTAACATGTTTTTCAAACATAACCTTAAATTTACTCAGAATTTTTTACTAAAATATCTACAAATTATCTCGATTCTGTTGTGCGTTTTCTAAATTTACACTAAATTTGACAATTCTAAACATACTATTCTTTTCGCGACCGCGTTGGAAAGAAAAGGCAGCATTTTTCTTTTATTTTTAAAAAGCGCACTTTAGAATTTAAAAATCTCTATTTGGCATCAAATTCTGAGAAATTTTTTAAACAAATAATGGTTCAAAGGTTCTTTTGTATCCAACATCAAGTTATAATGATAATCGTTAGATTTCTAAATGACAATAGTTGCATTTTCAAAAGATTGTCATCCACCGCTTCGTCTGCGATTATCATTATGCTTTAAGTATCCTACAAGGATGCTCTTAAAAAAACTGTGTAATTCCTAGACTGTACAGTTTACTATTAAATAACTTCGCATTTAGAAAACTGGTTGCTGTATGTTCAGCTGACATTTCTAAAGGTTATTTGATAAACTGTGACGCTTGGATATTTATTGACAGTTTTGAGTACTCTTATGATTGTCAATCTGATAGTTGTACTAAACTTAAACTACCTGGCTCTCAACTGTCAATAAATCTCGATCTTAAGTCTGTAATAGACATTGCATAGTCACATGTTTCCAAGTGTTAGCTAAACCTAATGCAACTAGGTTTTTATATCGCGGTTACTTAACCAATGATAATTCGTAGAATACTAAGTCTAGATTACTAGATTTGCCTTTTAATTGTAAGAAAACAATGTGCAATTTGGTTTTGTCTGAATACGGTTAGGTTACGCTGTTAGTCATGAACGGGACTTAAAAGTTATGCCACGGTTTAAGCTGATGTCTCTTTCTTGCTTAACGTTTTACAACGAAGTGCGAAAGTGACTGTTTAAGAGAAGTGAAGTTAAACTAGGTTCATGACTAATGGTGTTCTAGTTTTAAGTTTGATAAACCAGTGTTACTGATAAAATTACAGTTAATTCAGTTCTATATTGAATTTTTGATGGGACTTGATTTATAGATGCAATATTCTGTGTCGTTTTGTAGTTTACGCTAAAATTCTGCCAGCCTATTTATTCTACTTTGAGAGTAAAAGGTGTGATTCTATTATGGCCACCAAGTCTAATCCTAAACCTAAATAAAACTGTCACAGTCACTCATATGCGACAACGCTTAAGGGTGGATATACACTAGAGCATTTTCTTGAGCATTTCTATGTCATGTAACGTTCTTACGAATGGTACAATACAGATAAAAGCTCAGTTTCCAAAGCATTTCCATGACGTTTGGTTCGTGAAAGGGTGATACACTAGAACATATCATAGAGTGGCTCGTTGTTCTGTTACAAGTAAATGCTCTAGTCTATACTCACCTTAAGAGTGTGACGCCTCGCTTAGCGATGATTGAATATAATGTGCTACACAATGGAATCGACACATATTTAATTTTAGTGTAAATTAGGAAGCGTACACCAGAATTACTAATAGAATTGTAACATAAAATTTACTTAAAGCTGTAGACAGACTTTATAAAATATGTTGTCATTTTTGAAAGATTTTGTGACTTTTTTCAGTAACTATTTTTATCTACCATAATATGCATTTTGTATGATCAGAAATCTTGAAAAGATTTCTGTTGAATTGTCAATAGATATAACAATATTCGTTTTTAATATGGATGCTTTAAAAAAATTCTGAATAACATAAGTTTATGGCCATGCATTTTATCAATCAACTGATGTAAAGTATGGAATAAGAGAATAATTTTAAGATTGATTGATTGATGTGATAGGCTTGTGTTGCAATAGCGAGGAATGACAAAATAGTGTTAATAATTTTGAATAATCGACCATTGTTATTATATTTAAAAAAGATAATGGTTTGAGTGACAAATATAGTTCAAATTGTTAACAATAAGTGCGATTCTGTCATATTAGTCTACACTTAAAGCAAACTGTCGCAGTCACTCGTATACTAAATTGTGTAAGAGTGAGTGGGGCATACCGATGATTAAGTGGAACATATCGACACTAATGTTTTGTTAATTCCTGTTTTTGCATTATTTTAATTTTTGTGACGGAAGCGTTCGCAAGTTCTCATGAACACAGCATTTTTGACGGAGAATGAGGCTTGCGAGTGCTTTTAGCTTAGTTCGGGGCATATCTAGTATTGTTGAGTTAGATATTTTTGAATTATCTATGGTCCTAGATATAGTGATGTCATAGTGGGGTAGGTGTTTCTGTGATGTACAAAAAACGAGATATTTGGAATTTTACAAGTTTTTTACAATTAGTTTGTAATATACTTTTAAGTAAAGATGGTAGAGGCCTTGAGCTGATGACTGCCCGCAGCGTCCCATGTCCCACCTTGTCCTATCCTGATTCCTGTCCATCTCCCAGGGTTCTCCGGAACCCGCCAAATGTTTCTTGGGTTTCAATCGGTCCGTCTGGTCAATATACAATTTAATTTTAGCAGTCAAGCTCTGAAAATGAAGAAATTGTTGCGAGATATCAAGAAACTGTTGCAAGATGTCAAGAAAATACTGCAAGTTAGCAAGAAATAAAGTATTCAAGAAAACAAATCAAGAATCCCTTCAGAAGACTTTTCCTATATCCTACCTTGTCCCATCCTGTCTCCTGTCCATTTCCCAGGGTTCTCCGGAACCCGCCAAATGTTTCGTAAGTTTCAATCGATCCGTCTGGTCAATATACACATCAATATACACGCTCAATACTCTTCAAGAGCTGAGCCATTTCTTTTTATAGCACAAGAAAACTTTTAGCGGTCAAGTTCAGAAAATGTGGCAAGATATCAAGAAAATTCTGCAAGATAGCAAGAAAATGTTGCAAGAAATAAAGTATTCAAGAAAACAAATCAAGAATCCCTTCAGAAGACTTCCAATATCCCACCTTGACCCATCCTGTCTCCTGTCCATCTCCCAGGGTTCTCCGGAACCCGCCAAATGTTTCTGAAGTTTCAATCGATCCGTCTGGTCAATATACACGCTCAATACTCTTCATGAGTTGAGCAATTTCTTTTTATAGCACAAGAAAACTTTTAGCGGTCAAGTTCAGAAAATGTTGCAAGATATCAAGAAAATACTGCAAGATTGCAAGAAATAAAGACGTCATGATATCCTTTAAAAGACTGCCCATCCGTTTTCCTTTTATTCATTCGATCATCCATCACTCTTGTTTAGAAAGCGAATTTTTACGAATCATTCCTGTAACATCGCGTTCCCATTATCGCAACGTCGCGTTCCCATTACTGCAACTCCCGTAACAGCGCGTTCACCCGCTCAAATAGTTTTACAGAGTATTACAGAAAATTTAAAATCTTAAATACTTACCAACTTGTCATGCCATTTTCGTGGGTAATTCATACGAATTCAACAGCGATAAAGTCGCATGGTGGTAGGTAGATGATGGTTTTCTATCTGCTGCGGTCCTGGCAACTTTCGCTTACTTGACATTCATCAATCTCTTCCTTCATCAACTCTTCATGCACGCTCTTATTAATGGACTCGACAGTTCGTCATTTGCCAGTGTCATGTTACAGAAAATTGAATATATAATAGTCTTCTATCTTCCTCCAGGGGAGTCGCCGTAGCGTCATCACTCTGGACGAAGCAGCTCGACAGTCACGCTCACTCCCGAGCTCGGAGCGGGAACTCTTGATAAAAACTTGAAACTTCAGATCTAGCTTAAATTATCCAATAAATTCACCATACTGTCATTCGCGAACATTTTTTCATCAATTTAACGTGGTATTAAACACAATAATATAATCACTGTAGACATAAATATATCGAATAATTTTGCAACCGCCGTTTCCGGACATTTTCAAGAGAACGATGCACGCTCTTTTTGTTGTAGACCAGGCATGGTTCTTTTAGCATTGACATTAAAATCGGATTCACGTTAATAGTATAAAAATGATTCATTAATTTCATCATTAATTGAAACCTAATAAATATGACTCAGATACAAAATTGAAATCACAATACATTACTTGTAATTTTAAATTAAAATTTAAAATCCGCTACACAAAAGACATTGCCACATTTCAATGGAGCTTTGCCCCACCTACAAAACTACGTGACCATTTAAGCTGTACCTATCATTTTGTTGGGGACTTATTACAGGTTTCATATTGCTTAATCATAATCAGTATCATTTTCTACTACTCTCGCAACTCCTATAGAAGAATAACAAAAACAATGAATAAATCGCTTCGATTTCTTACTATTTTCTGAATTCTTAATTAAGCTGTTTTTTTCGAATCGCAACTTGTACAAAACTTTATTTTAAACCAATAATATTAATAAAAAACGGATATATTTTTACATTTATTCGTTATCTTGTACAACTTGCGGTTGATGGTGGGGCAGAATCTTTGTCATTTAAGATCTCGTGGCGTCTGAAAGTCAAACTCAGTTCTCAAGAGAACTGTTAAACTCGCACTTGACAACGAATTTGCTCACATCTCATCATTAAATTAGGCTAGTGATGTATAATATATATGAATTGCACAGCGCATTGGTTGAGTGACTGAAATGCTGAGCCAACTAGCGCCGCCAATCTTGAAAAAACAACATCTTCTAATTTAATCAATTTTATTAATAAAATCTAAGTATTTACAAAACGTTTATTACGATAAATACTATTTTTCAATATACAATACATGGCATAATTGCGACAAGCTAAGTTGTAGTTCACAAATGTGCCAAAAACGGCCGTTTTTCGCAATTATGCGAACTACAACTTACCGACATTGAATCACGTTATAAATAAGCATTTAAAAAATAGTATTTATCGTAATAAACATTTCGTAAATAGCTTTTTTAATAAAATTGATTATATTGGAAGATATTATTTTTTTAGATTGGCGGCGCTAGTTGGCCCATAAATAAAATAAAAATAAATAAATCACGTGATACGCTCAAGATTGGTTTATTAATAAATGAATACTTGAGATGGTGTACACATCAATTCACGTCTTCAGTGTTACGCTGAGTTCGCTCTTCAGAGTGGTATTGAGATGAGTCTTTTAATACCGGGCCCTAGTTATCTAGATCTAGAAGATTCAATCTCTTTCACTATCGCGTCGTAAACCGCAGTATCTGAGTCAAGGCTGAGCATTGCCGCGGCTCTTTGCTCCGACGGATGACACGAGAGGTAGGTAGGTACATACTGTAGGTGGGCATGTAACTAACTCAATCATTAGAGTGCTAGAAATCTAAGCTATGTACTTACTAGTACAGTCGAAGACAGATAACTATACAAGGGGCTTCAATGAATCATTCCCGTAGCATCGCGTTCCCGACCGCAACTCTCGCAGCGTCGCGTTCCCACTACCGCAACTATCTAAGGTTGAGATTTTCTCAAAAACTACTGGACTGAATTTAATAATTCTTTTACAGTTACATAGTTTTAACTTTTATCTATCAAACAGTGAAAGAATTCTTGCAATAGGTCAAGTAGTTTTTGAGAAAATCTCAACTTTAAAAAACTCTCCTGTTTTTATACAATCAAGTCATCATCATTTACCTAAAAGCACGGCACTCAAGTCTCTCGGCCAGTCTCTGCCAGCCTTGCGAAGGTCGTCCCTCCATCTGGTCGGGGGGCGTCCCACACTACGTTTCTACGTACGTTCATGGCCTCCATTCGAGAACTCGTCTACCCCATAAGTTAAACCCCCATCCTCTGTGAGTGTGGACTCATTCACAGCAGAAGCCGAGTCTTAGGACACATAATGCCACCCGAGGATATTAAGACTCTCTCACCCAAGTGCATTATACGGTTCCTGAGGGACGTTGGCCTTGGGAGCGAGATATAAGAACTCGGTGCGCGGCCACAATAGACCTTTGAGGTCGCAGTGACCCTTGGGCTTGGACCAACACCGTGATATCAAATATTAATAATAGCGTTAGCGAAACTCAAAAGTACTTTGTCTAGGCGAAGTTTGAAGGGGTCAGAACCCATTGGTCCCCTAATATTCGTCCCCCGGATTAAAGGTTGTAGATTCGGCCCCTATATAGGTGCCCATTGGTCCCCCGGCAGGAGACGAGGAAATATTAATTTACTTTTAAGATCTACTACTCGTCCCCTGCTCAGTCTTCGGCACCTGCTCAGGTACTTTTTGGTTTCCTGATAGACAACCAGCCATATTTTTACACTAGGTGTTGCATGGTGCGCGGGCCGCGCGCGGCCCGCGAGACGGCTTTGTTTTCGTGTTGTAGGCGCCGCAACTAAATAAACATTATCCGGATTGTTCGCTGTGCAAATAATTCGTGCAAGCCATCCACTAATTATATCAAGCACCGCCCGAAAGTTGCAAGTTCAAAACTCTGTGAAAAACATTTATTTCGAAAAGAGTTTGCTCATTTAAAGTAGGTTATTGTTGTGATTTTTTAATCAAGCAACGCTCGAAATGCCCGTATGCCAGAAACTTAAAAAAAGTTTTCAAATGCCAAACGTTGCTAGCTGTACACAATTTCCATAACTTTGTTCATAATTCGAAAGGCAAGGGCATCTTTTTCTTTGGTAGCGTGGGGACGCTCCGGGCTTCGCCCTACGCGGAGCTCGGCCTATGGCCTCGCAGCCCGGCTCGGCCTTCGGCCTCGCAAAAGTTACTTGGAAGGTAGGGAGTTTTTTCTGCTTGGCAAGGGGACGCTTCGGGCTTCGCCCTACGCGGAGCTCGGCCTATGGCCTCGCAGGCCGGCTCGGCCTGCGGCCTCGCAAAAGTTACTTGGGAGGTGGGGAGTTGTTTCTGCTTGACAAGGGGACGCTTCGGGCTTCGCCCTACGCGGAGCTCGGCCTATGGCCTCGCAAAAATTACTTGGAAGGTGGGGAGTTGTTTCTGCTTGGCAAGGGGACGCTTCGGGCTTCGCCCTACGCGGAGCTCGGCCTATGGCCTCGCAGGCCGGCTCGGCCTTCGGCCTCGCAAAAATTACTTGGAAGGTGGGGAGTTGTTTCTGCTTGGCAAGGGGACGCTTCGGGCTTCGCCCTACGCGGAGCTCGGCCTATGGCCTCGCAGGCCGGCTCGGCCTTCGGCCTCGCAAAAGTTACTTGGAAGGTGGGGAGTTGTTTCTGCTTGACAAGGGGACGCTTCGGGCTTCGCCCTACGCGGAGCTCGGCCTACGGCCTCGCGGTGTTCTATCGCTTCGGGCTTCGCCCTACGCGGAGCTCGGCCTTCGGCCTCGCGGGAGGGTGCTCGGCCTTCGGCCTCGCTATAGTTACTGATAGATATTTACCGCACGCCAGTAATCCTTTCGTTTCGTATAGGAAAATATATGGAAAAAATATTATGGTTTACTGCTCGTCCGCCATTTTGTTTTTCCCAAAAATGACAATTTTCTGGTATACTACATCATATATGCTACGAAGTGGAATTGGTTGGATATTCCTCATGCGCTCGTGCTAGGCCAGCTAATTCGTCAAAGTTTGGTCTGAAATGTCAAAATTTTCAATCGGCTATATTTCCGCCGCCATTTTGTTTTTCTTTTGTTTTTCAATTTCATCACAAAGTAGGTGGACCATGTGACGCGTGTTCCAAATTTAAACGAAATCGGTTGGAAAATGGCGAAGATGGCATCACGTGACCCGCCGCCATTTTGTTTTTTTCACTTCCCTATAGTTTTCCTCTGGTCCAATCACTAAACTCCCCCCTACATCACTTTCACCTCCGGGAACTCCTTCAGACAGAACGGGCGTGTCAATCAGTGAGTCAGTCAGTCAGTGAGTGAGTGGTAGTCGAGCTATATATATTAGTAACTAGGTGTTGCATGGTGCGCGGGCCGCGCGCGGCCCGCGAGACTGCTTTGTTTTCGTGTTGTAGGCGCCGCAACTAAATAAACATTATCCGGTTTGTTCGCTGTGCAAATAATTCGTGCAAGCCATCCACTAATTATATCAAGCACCGCCCGAAAGTTGCAAGTTCAAAACTCTGTGAAAAACATTTATTTCGAAAAGAGTTTGCTCATTTAAAGTAGGTTATTGTTGTGATTTTTAAATCAAGCAACGCTCGAAATGCCCGTATGCCAGAAACTTAAAAAATGTTTTCAAAAGCCAAACGTTGCTAGCTGTACACAATTTCCATAACTTTGTTCATAATTCGAAAGGCAAGGGCATCTTTTTCTTTGGTAGCGTGGGGACGCTTCGGGCTTCGCCCTACGCGGAGCTCGGCCTATGGCCTCGCAGGCCGGCTCGGCCTACGGCCTCGCAAAAGTTACTTGGGAGGTGGGGAGTTGTTTCTGCTTGGCAAGGGGACGCTTCGGGCTTCGCCCTACGCGGAGCTCGGCCTATGGCCTCGCAGGCCGGCTCGGCCTTCGGCCTCGCAAAAATTACTTGGAAGGTGGGGAGTTGTTTCTGCTTGGCAAGGGGACGCTTCGGGCTTCGCCCTACGCGGAGCTCGGCCTATGGCCTCGCAGGCCGGCTCGGCCTTCGGCCTCGCAAAAGTTACTTGGAAGGTGGGGAGTTGTTTCTGCTTGACAAGGGGACGCTTCGGGCTTCGCCCTACGCGGAGCTCGGCCTATGGCCTCGCAGGCCGGCTCGGCCTTCGGCCTCGCAAAAATTACTTGGAAGGTGGTGAGTTGTTTCTGCTTGACAAGGGGACGCTTCGGGCTTCGCCCTACGCGGAGCTCGGCCTACGGCCTCGCGGTGTTCTATCGCTTCGGGCTTCGCCCTACGCGGAGCTCGGCCTTCGGCCTCGCGGGAGGGTGCTCGGCCTTCGGCCTCGCTATAGTTACTAATAGATATTTACCGCACGCCAGTAATCCTTTCGTTTCGTATAGGAAAATATATGGAAAAAATATTATGGTTTACTGCTCGTCCGCCATTTTGTTTTTCCCAAAAATGTCAATTTTCTGGTATACTGCATCATATGTGCTACGAAGTGGAATTGGTTGGATATTCCTCATGCGCTCGTGCTAGGCCAGCTAATTCGTCAAAGTTTGGTCTGAAATGTCCAAATTTTCAATCGGCTATATTTCCGCCGCCATTTTGTTTTTCTTTTGTTTTTCAATTTCATCACAAAGTAGGTGGACCATGTGACACGCGTTCCAAATTTGAACGAAATCGGTTGGAAAATGGCGGAGATGGCATCACGTGACCCGCCGCCATTTTGTTTTTTTCACTTCCCTATAGTTTTCCTCTGGTCCAATCACTAAACTATACAACTCCTCCCTACATCACTTTCACCTCCGGGAACTCCTTCAGACTAAACGGGCGCGTCAATCAGTGAGTCAGTGAGTCAGTGAGTCAGTCAGTGAGTGGTAGTCGAGCTATATATATTTGTAATAAATAGCGCTGACACAGTACATTTGTGAACAAAACTTTAACGTTTTTCTAAAAGACTGATTGTCAATAAAACTTATTTTTGATACTAATTATCTGTGATGTGAAATAAATATGATTAAAATACCTATTTACTTTATTTATTTATTTTTGCATTTAGTACGCGACTGTACCACAACCACAGGGGCCGAAAAGAAATCTCTAAAATAGTAGAGCGCGAGGAAATATAAATTATTATAAAAAAAATAACAGTTCAGGGGACGAGTGGAAACCTCAAATATTTTAGGGGACGAGTGGGCACAGGGTGCGAATTTCAGGAGACCAGTGGGTTCTGACCCGTTTGAAGTCTTTCTCCGAGTTTAAAGTGCTATAATTTAACTAGATCGCGAATGGTTGCGAAAACAAAACGTAACGTAAGTTAGACGATACGTAACGTGTTTTTACGTCACGCTTGCCTTGAGTGGTCAAACCACGGAACTATCAGTGCACGGTATAGATAAGTGACATAGGACGGAACCCTAGATCATCTGCTGTTAAATTGTCCTAGACTAATTGTGCCTATACATGACATGCTCCCTGCTGATTTTTCTCGTCCTATTAATGTTAAACATCTCCTCACATTGGTATTTTCTCCACGTGTTAATATACTTGCTAAATTCATAAAAACCAATAATATTAAACTGTAAATCTTTAAGTGTTTGTCCATACTACTGCTTCTGTGATGTCTATCTACGTTATATGATATGCATTGTTTTGTTGTGTGTTTAAAAAAAAAAAAAAAATCCCTCTACTGTGTTTGGTATATATATTAATATTTTGTGTTGTCCCCCAGTAATGTTCTGTTCAGTACACTCAGGGAGTCCATCGCCTAATAGCTACCGGTCAAATTCTAACTAATACTCAGTGTCTCTCTCAACCAGGACATTGGCGGAATCACCGAAGCCTCGGTGGAGCCAAAATACCCAAATTGGAATTGGAATAAGTGACATAGTACTGTTACGCCCGGGCCTAAGACGATGGCGTAGTGCTACGGTTTCGGGAAGGTTCCATAATGTTCCAGAAACTTCCATGGGGTTCTCGATACTTCTCGAAGCCTCCGGAAAGTCCCAGAACATTCCAGAAAAGTGTCGAACGTTCTGGAAGGTCATAGATCGCCATCGAAGATTCCAGAAAGGCATCGAAGGGTGACCTAGGTAGGTGTCATAGATGGAATTGAATCGAGGTTTCTGGAATGGTGTGACAAGGACGGGTATTCGACACTGGGGTAGAAGAGGAGGTTGCGACCGGCCGTCGGGGAGAGTTCACTTGGAACAGCGATACGAGTTACATCGGAGCGACTTCGGAAGCGACAGTTAAATCGTAACAATACTTACAGTCATACATCTTGGACTAATTCACCAAAGGATGCGAAATGATGGAAAATGTTTGAGAACCGAATCAACCAATATTAGGAGGGATAATGTAGCGACGGATTCCTTAATTACCATTAGGTAAAATTCCAGTGAAAGAAATCGTTGCAAACTGTTAAATACCTTAAAATATTAAAACTCCAAAGCACACGAATGATGAAACATAACGATGCACATCAAATTAATAACTTTTTTGGTAGTTGAATTTATTGTAAATATTTTTTTTCATTTTCCCCAAATTGTTTAATCGTGCAAAATTAATGTATAACACAAGCCTAACCATCCATTTAATTTTGTCAAATGAATTCAAGGTCAACCTGTATAACATTTTTATAATGTTGGTAATGAAAATGAAAAATTTATTTATAACATTATGTTACAGGTCATTAGTGTAAGTTGACATACTGTATAATATAACATTACTATATAATATAAGCTAAAAATATCATTTGATTATATATCAATCATTATAATTCATTAATTTATATAAAATATGTGTATTATTATTATGTACAATTTATTTATAGGTATAAAAAAGGCATGTCATAACGTTAGTGGCAGTGACAGAAAATCACCGAGACTATAGAAGCTAAATGCGTTGATGGAAGCTGCATCTCTGATGCCCTCAGGCAGACGGTTAGATGTTGATATTCGATTAGATGTTGCTTACTAGCCCTACTGTACCGTATATTACAAACATATACTGTGGTCGATCGTGCTTCGAAGTCAAAAGGTCACATCAGAGGCCGAATATTGAATTGGTATTGTTCTTTTTACGTTACAGCTCGCGAGTTAAGATGGCCTCATGAAAGGTCCCAGGTTCGAGTCCAGGCCAGACACTATCTGCACAGGGCCAGAGCTCCCTCGTAGTAAGGGACAGATGAATCAACAGGGACTCTTGATAATTGATCTTGATAAAAGAAAAGTCAAAATATGGTTATCTTGAAAATAGCGGGAAACGACGGTTGCAAATAATTGTCCCACTGCTGGGCAAAGGTCTCACCCTCCTCTTCCATCCATCCCTGTCCTGAGCCTCTTCCAGCCACCCATCCCTGTATCTAACGACATCGTCTCTCCACCTACGCCGAGGTCTGCCCCGACGCCGGTAAAATTATTTGATAATATTTATTTTAATGTCTACAGGGACTATTTTGTGTTTAATATCACGTTAAATTAATCAGAAAATGTTCGCGAATGACAGTACGGTGAATTTGTTGGATTATTTGAGCAAGATCTGAAGTTTCAAGGTTTTATCAAGAGTCCCCGCTACAAGCTCGGGAGTGAACGTGACTGTCGAGCTGCTTCGTCCAGAGTGATGACGCTACGGCGTCTCCTCTGGATGAAGACATGAAGACGCGGCTACCCAGGGTGAAGACGCTACGGCGACTCCCCTGGAGGAAGATATAAGACTATTGAATATATTGAATTTTCTGTAACATGACATTGGCAAATGACGAACAGTCGAGTCCATTAATAAAATAAATAAACAAAGTTGCACGGAACCGATTCGCAATTGGCCGGGTTTTAAAAGTGATGTTCACTTAATTTTCACTTTTGTCATCGATCTCAGTTATTACAACTAACCGTTACATTTTCCGCACTAGTAGCAGGCATTACGACGTAACTGGTACCCGAAATCGTCATAGGAACATGTTCCACGACTATCCGTTGTTCTTTTTGCGTCAATTTTAACTTCTCAGCCATAATTAAGTTAATAATGTCCATTTGTAACTTAGTACACACGTCGCTTGGAACGGAACGTAATAACGACATCATATACGTTCCAAATTTGTCTAATTCATCGCTGGGCTGTGACTTAGCTTCGTTATTATGTAACGGTTTTGTAATAGGCTGAGTTGGCTCGTCAGACGATGTGCTAATTCGAACTTCCCGCGTTGTTTTTCGTCGTTTCTCTGCTTTTGGTTGTCTCTGGGGTTTTGGCGTTTCTTTCTTCACAATATTCAATGGGTTATCGTCTTCTAGGTACACTACTTCGGAGAATACTTCTTCCTCTTCTACCGTTTGGGTGATCTTCTCGTCGTCCGTGTCCTGTGGGAACAAGCATAAAGCCCAATGATACACTAGGGGACAAATGTCCTACGACATGTATCGGCGACATGTCAAGCGAAGCCGGCCGATTTCGCCCGACATATCTGGCGACATCGCGCGACTTAGTGTCGCCGCACACGGGCCACTCGCGACAGCCACAAACGCCGCCACGAGAAGCTAGAAGCATGTAGCGTGTGGCCGCCACCGGCGTCAACCGTGTGCGGCGAGTCCATATAAAATGTATGAAAATTACAGGAAATATGCCAGTGGCGGCGTTTTGTGGCTGTGGCCGGTGGCCCGTGTGCGGGAGCACTTATGTCCGTAGCGACCAGAGCGTGCCAGACATGTCGCGCGAAGTCCGGCAACGTCGCGCTACTTCACCCGACGTCCCTGGCGACCCGTGTCGCGCGATGTTGCCAGACATGTCGCGCGAAGTCCGGCAACGTCGCGCTACTTCACCCGACGTCTCTGGCGACACGTGTCGCAGGACATTTGTCCCCTAATGTATCCTTGGCTTAGATCATTTCAAAAAACAAAAAAACGCGACTGCAAAAAAACCTATCCCGTGTTGACATTGATCTCCTATAAACAACTAGGAGCTCGGTGGCTCAATGGACTTGCGATACGGAGGTCCCAGGTTCGATTCCCAGCCAGTGGTGTGACCGCGACTTCCAATCGTTATCGCTTTCAATTTGACACATGGACGCTATACATTGCTGCTATGTTTTTGCAAGTTTTAACAAACGACAACGAAACGCAGCAATGTATAAAATAATAAAGTACCTATAATAATATAATATCGTTCAAGTGTCAAAATGAAAACTATAACGAAAACCCCCTGTCGTGACGAATTTTTTTCTCCATTTTATCCAATTTTATCGTTTAGATTTTCGTTTCGCATAGCGCATATGCGAGAAAATATCAAATAATCATTTTTGATATCCATTGCTAGGTTGCTGTGCAAAAGAAATGTTACTAATGAGACTCGGCAATGGCTATTAAAAGTGAACATCTTTTTTATTATTATGATATTTTAAGGTATGGGCTAATATACGTATGGGCTATATTTTGCGCAAGAAGCGTACAATAGATAGTACATTCCGCGTAAACAAAAGAGACGCAGCGATAATCGCTCGGCGACATAATAATTATACAACTAAACCAACCAAAACCAACTATACCAAGCGGGTCCAATCTCATCATCATCATCAGCCCGTATCAGTCCACTGCTGGACGTAGGCCTCTCCCAAAGCGCGCCAATCAACCCTACTCTCGGCCCTCTGCATCCAGTCCCTGCCAGCCATTTTGCGAAGGTCATCCCTCCATCTGGTCGGGGGCGTCCCACACTACGTTTACCCGTTCGTGGCCTCCATTCGAGAACTCGTCTACCCCATCGGTTATCGGTTCTACGACAGATGTGACCAGCCCACTGACACTTCAGTTTACTGATTCTATGAGCAATGTCAACCACTTTTGTCTTCTGGCGGATATACTCGTTTCTTATTCTATCTAATAGAGAAATTCCAAGCATAGCTCTTTCCATAGCTCGCTGAGCGACTTTGAACTTGTGGGCCAGTCTCACCGTCAATGTCCACGTTTCGGCTCCGTAGGTCATCACTGGCAGGACGCACTGGTTGAAGACCTTAGTTTTTAGGCATTGTGGTATTGAAGAAGAAGGTCCAATCTCATGGTTCGGCTCATTGTCCGGCGAGCTATGCCTGGATAGAGAAGAATTTAGTGAACAGTCGACCCCTGACTTAGAACGTCGCCACAGCCTCCAACGAAGAAATCCTCACACTCAATCATTTCCTCTTGGGAGACTCTTCAGGCGCTCCTGCTCCCATAGCCTTGACGGATAGAGATTTGCTAAGTCGCCGTGACTGGAAAAAAGCTATCCATCTTGCCGACCATTTTTGGAGTCGCTGGGTTCAGGAATTCCCTCAAGGCCCGCACTTCTCCCCTGAAGTAAGGGTTGAAAAGAGCCGGTCGTCAACCCCGCCACATACCTCAGCGATAAGCTTAGGGTGCTTCTCCTTGAGGTGTGTGGACGCCTCGTCCTCGTCCCGCGCCACGCTCACCCCGCACACTACGCACTCCACGTGGCGAGAGTTGTCCGACTCGCCTCGGTAGTAACTCCACACGTTGGTCGAGTTGTCTTCGGAATATTCTGTAACAGACAAAAGGGTTGGTATCATACAGGCAAGTCATTGACGAATCAGGGGGGTGACCGCGACTTCAATCGTTATGGTTATCGTTTTCATTTTGTAGGCCAGTCATTAAAGGAGTTGACCCTAGCAGTAACTCATCTATCTATGAAATTTGGCACAGTGATAGAGTACCATATGTAGATTGAAATTGACATAGAATCCAATAATTTGTAGAAACGGAAGTTAGGTATTTTCAAGGTCAAACTTAAATTACGTGGTATCAATTACAGGAAAATTGCTCTATCCAAAATTCTTTTTTTACAAGTTCTAGTTACCTATAGGCATGTGTCGACAGAATATCCAACCATATTTCCATATGGAAATATATATATTTTAATAAAATGTGTTTTTTTGCCGTAATTTCCAAGGGATAATTACTCACTCCAATTTCTATTTAATTATGTATTTAAAATATTACTTTCGAAAGTAGTTATGAATATCCAATAAAAAATCCAGACCGAAAAGCGTTATCCAGAAATTGACGAAAAATGGGGGTTTCCAAAAATGCTCAGCCCGATTTTTCTTGTCATTATGAACAGACTATCTTATTAAAACTGCTTTTCAAGTTTTCCAATAAAAAATGCAGGCGAAGCACAAAATATCAAATAGAGTTGTATTCAAATATTTCTAATCAACGCGGCGGTGAATGCGCCACTGCGCGCGGATCGCTACTGCGGCCGATTAACAACCTTATTCCTATTACACGTACAGAACAGCGGGAACGCGGACGAGAAATTGGACGGAGCGGAGGAGATATTTGGAGATGGGATTCTGTTGTCTACTCATATACAAATAAGGTTAATTGTAGATTAACTCTTTACTAAAGTCCAGTAAAGATCCATGCGGACAAGTGTTTTCTAGAAATCGACGAAAAATTAGAGTTGAGAAAAATGCTAAGTTCGATTTTTCTTATCATTATGAACATACTTATGATCTTAGTCGAACTGTTCTTCAAACTCAAAGTCAATTTATAATAAACCTTATTCCTATACAAGTAGAAAATATCTATCGCATCGGTAACGTCGACTGAAAGTTGAACAAATATTTTGGAGATAGGATTCTGTACTCTACCTACAGTTATACGAATAAGGTTTATTTTAGGTTAACTCGTTACCGAGTGGTGAAAGCTCGACCGACCTACGCCAACATGCACAAAACCATTCTAATCTAGCCCGTATCATCGGCGCATAAGTACGACAACATTTCAAGGTTAGTACGGACATAGCAAAACAAATGGTAACACTTGCAGTACGATTTCAACTCTTACGACGCAGATAATAAGAACGGTTCAAAGTGTTACACTTGATCTGATTTTGGAATGTTTTAAGTAAGCTCGACCGACACAACAGTACCTACGCCAACATACACAAAACCATTGTAATCTAGCCCGTATCATCGGCGCATAAGCGCAACATGTCAAGTCAAGGTAAGTACGGACAAAAGCAGATCAATAGTGACACTTTCAGTACGATTTCAACTCTAACGACGCAGATAGATATATAGATTGGAGCGGCCCAAAGTGTTACAACTTGATGTGTTTTTATGTGTACTTACTAGGTACCTACTACGTGGAATGTTTAAGTAAGCTCGACCGAGACGATAGTACCTACGCCAACAAACACAAAACGTAATCTAGCCCGTATCATCAACGCATAAGTACGACAACATATGTCAAGGTTAGTACGGACAATGGCAAAACACTTTTTTTTCGCCGTGGGATCTCGTTTGGTGTGCGTGTATCAAATTATTTCTTAAAATTATAATTATCTGTTATATAAAACCCTACTGTATTGTGATATTATAAGAATCAAAATAGATTACCAGTCAATAAGTGATTCAGCGGAACGGTGCGCCGTGCTACATGCGATCGGACCCCCCTCACCCCCTCGAGTAACAAAGACAGCTTGTTATTTTTCAACTCGCTCGCACATCGACTACGGGTATATTTGCGTGCGGCATAGGTCTTATTACTTACGTCATACTGACGACTACAGCTAAGCAAATTTAAATTCTACACTTGTACGATGAGCGTGAGATATTCACCTACTAATAATATGTAATCGCAACTGCAACCACAAAAATCTACAAGTGAGGGTGATCTGCCTAATATACTAACCAAATTCCAAACACAATTATTTTTTCAATTCCACGAATTGATAACCTCCTCCTTTTTTTGGAAGTCGGTTAAAAATACAAAAAAAAACACGAAACAAAATACAAAACAAAAAATAAATAAAAAAACAATAAAAAAAATATATTTAGCTAAGGATCGAACCCGGAACCGCGTGCACGGGAGGCGACCGCTCCAGCCACTAGACCGATTCGTTCGCTGTTTAGCCCGGCGAAATTAGCAAGCATATCTCATGCACCAGCGTGAGACATGAACGGACCGCTCCGTCTAGATTTCGACAAAATTGCAAGTAATCTAGTACAGACAGATTCCCAGCTCTCCTAATACACCTACTTCGGTATTCGAGTTCAGAGTTTATGCTCAAATAAAATTCAAAGATAATTACAACAAAATGTTTGATAAAATACTAACCAAATTCGAAACACAATTAAAATAAAATACAAAATAAAACACGAAACAAAACAAAAAACATATATTTAGCTAAGAATCGAACCCGGAACCGCGTGCACGGGAGGCGACCGCTCCAGCCACTCGACCAATACGCCCGCTGTTTGGCGTGGCGAAATTATCAAACACTATCTCATGCACCAGCGTGGGACATGAACGCGACTAGATTTCGACAAAATTGCAAATAATCTAGTACAGATTCACAACAGGGGCGTTTCTTAAAGCTGGAAGTAACATAAAAAAACACTAAGCGCCCAATTAAGTTAAAGACACTCTAAAGGAATCTCTGGGTTAGTTTATCCTAGACCCCGTGTCGCGAAGAAAACACACACTATATACTCAACTTATACAAGGCAATACGCATATTACATTTACTGCGTTCGTATGTTTCGAAACGATGACGATAATAATAATTAAATTGCGATGTTTAGATCAACCTCCTACATACATACATACATACATACGTATAGTACGGACAACAGCAGATCAATGGTAATACTCGCTCGCATTCGCACGATTTCAACTCTTACGACGCAGATAATAAGAACGGTACTTAGTCCAAAGTGTTGATCTTCTGTTGGCTGTACCTATTAACCTACTTGAAGAAACTCGCCCGCCGCTCGACCGGTTTTCGACGCCCCTCGCCCGCCTCGGGCCCCGCGCTGGCCTGCGCTTGATAGGTATTTCGAAATAATGGTGTTCCGCCTGGATATTTTGTTGGTTTCTTTTGAAATCAGGTTATTTGTGGGTATCTCATTACAATTGTAAAAAATATCTGATAGAGTAATTTTCCAGAGATAGTTAAAAGACAAATTATGTATAATGAATTGTTTCATTTGGATTTTTTTGTTGGATTTTCGTACTTATACTAGAAATAATAATTTGAAGGCATATTAAAAACAGAAACCCGGCGGAGCAATTATCCTATGGAAACTACGGCCAAAAAAGACATTTTATTAAAATACCTACACTTTCGAATTAAAAAGTAGTTTTACTTATGAATGTACAGAAGCACACTAATAAAATACAATTTATAGAAAAAGAATTATGACCATAACATTGTGCCAGAAAAAGATACGGTATAATGTTGAATTTCAATTAAAATAAGTAACTTCCGCCTCGAAATATTATTGGATTCTCTGACAAATGTTCTTATAAATATGCTATTAAGTATACAAAAAAGTTTCATCGATAGAGGAGTTATTGTTGGGGTCTCCATACAAACGCTCGCCAGAATGACTGGCCTATTGACACTTGAACGATATACATTGCTGCGTTTCGTTGTCGTTTGTTAAAACTTGCAAAAACATAGCGGCAATGTATTGCGTCCATGTGTCAAATTGAAAGCGATAACGATTGGAAATCGATTTTCCAATCGTTATCGTTTTCAATTTGACACATGGACGCTATACATTGCTGCTATGGTTTTGCAATTTGACACATGACTTCCGTCGCGGTCACCCCACCGTCACTAATGTACTAGGTAAGCATTTTGCGCTGCGCTGTGGCCCGCTCCGCCCCGCTGCGGCCCGGAATAATGTGCTCGGACCTTATTTGGAACGCACTAGTCTTGTGTAGTTCGTGAACGAACTAGTTCGTTAGAGCGCTCCGACAGACGACCTACGCGAACTAGCTCCCAGATCCCTCGCTGTTTAGTTCGTTAGTTCACTCAATTGTCATAGAGAGAGTGAGCGAATGCGCGGTACCCTGCCAATTGTCACATCATAAGATATTCTCTCTGTCGCATTCGCTCTTACCAATCAACGCCTTTGAAAGAGCGTGACAGAAACCGTGATATCATATCAGGTTTTTTCGTGAATTGGCTTCGTGCCTTTCTTTGGTGCGGAACGTGACTTCTTCTTCTTCTTATGGTGCCGTCTTCTTACGAAGGTTGGCGATCATTATGTCACTCTGCACTCTCGACAACGCCGCACGGAACAGAGACCTGGTACTCTTGCCGTACCATTGGCGTAAGTTCCTGAGCCATGATATTCTCCTTCTACCTGGCCTTCTTCTGCCCTGGATCTTTCCCTGAAGAATCAGTTGTAGAAGATCGTACTTTTTATTCCTCATTATGTGACCTAGATACTGGAACGTGACTGGAGCTGACGAACTAGAAGAGCGAACTAGGTCGAGGAGGAGCGACCTAAACTGACCGCTCCTGATCACGAACTGGGAACTGGGGATCGCGATAAATAGTGATGTGTAAACATCGTCAATGTCTTACTTTTAAATCGCTGCTGTGAAGGCCTAGAATACGGATGGCTACGGTTCTCCGGCCGCATACTTTTCCCGAGGAAGAGTGATTCAAAAGTTGCAACATGTTTTCTTTTTAAGTGACTCTTTAGATTCGCTGTTGTCGAGCGGTATGATATAATCTCATGGCACTCGTTGCATTCAGCTTTGCCAGGATTGTCGGTTTTTTCGAAACAACTCCACAATAAACTTCGTCGCGACATTTTTTTTGGTTTGCGAGAAAAACTGCTAAACGGTGGATAAATGAGGGGTTTTCAAAACGACAGTTAAGGGCCTTCATAGAGCCAACTAGCGCCCGCCAATCTTAAAAAAATAATATCTTTCAATATAATCAATTTTATTAAAAAAGCTGTTTACGAAATGTTTATTACGATAAATACTATTTTTTTAAATGCATATTTATAACGTGATTCAATGTCGGTAAGTTGTAGTTCGCATAATTGCGAAAAACGGCCGTTTTTGGCACATTTGTGAACTACAACTTAGCTTGTCGCAATTATGCCTTGATGTATTGTATATTGAAAAATAGTATTTATTGTAATAAACATTTTGTAAATAGCTTTTTTAATAAAATTTATTATATTAGAAGATATTATTTTTTTAAGATTGGGGGCGCTAGTTGGAAGCAAATGCCGAGGAGAAAAGGTGACAATTTTCAGCAGCACGTGCTTTAAAATAGTATCAATATTTGATAAGATAAGATATTTATTTGCATAAATGTGGTTACAGTAGTTCTTAATTTCTAATATAGTTCAACACATTTAGCCAATAAAATGACATGCAAATTTCACATTATACAACAAACACAATCACAAACAGTAAATTCAATCAGTGCTTAAGTACTCCTGAACTGAATAAAAACATTTCTCTGCCAGCCATGAGTACACCGCAGATTTAAATTTCTTTCTTTGAGTATTTGACGAAATGCGCAATTATTTTATTTATTTATAAACTCACGCCTGATTCCCTTAGGGGTAGGCAGAGACGATGGACTTCTATCTGCTGCGATCCTGGCACACACCCTTGCCTCCTCCACATTCATCAATCTCTTCATGCATGCTCGTCGGTTTGTAGTAGACCGTACTTGACCCTTTCTCAAGACCTCGCCAATTTGGTCGCCGCACGTTCTCCTCGGTCTACCTCTGCCGACCCTCCCGTCAACATTCACTCTGTGTATTTCTTTCGTTACCCTTCCTTCACTCATCCGCAATTAACTAGGCATATTCTTCTTTTATAGTAATCTAAAATTGGGGTTCTCTTGAAAATGGCGGGAAACGACGGTTGCGAAATTATTTGATAATTTTCCTTTTAATGTCTACAGTGGTTATTTTGTGTTTAATATCACGTTAAATTAATCAGAAAATGTTCGCGAATGACAGTACGGTGAAGTTATTGGATTATTTATGCAAGATCTGAAGTTTCAAGCTTTTATCAAGAGTTCCCGCTACAAGCTCGGGAGTGAGCGTGACTGTCGAGCTGCTTCGTCCAGAGTGACGACGCTACGGCGACTCCTCTGGAGGAAGACATGAAGACGCGGCTACCCAGGGTGAAGACGCTACTGCGACTCCCCTGGAGGATGATAGAAGACTATTGAATATATTGAATTTTCTGTAACATGACATTGGCAAATGACGAACAGTCGAGTCCATTAATAAAATAAATAAATAAATCTAAAATTGGTTATTCAAGCGAAACTGACATGTCACCTTACATTTGCAGCGTTTTGTCGTCGTTAATTTAGGCTAGGACCCAATGTTAATTGGATCGGAGGTTACGTTAACTCGTTGACGAAATCAACTAGTTGATGCAAGCATGCCTGTTCGCGGCCGCGCGGCCCCTGACGCGCACGCAACGCGCCCACCGCGCGCGCTCGCTCGCTGCTCGGCGATATTCTCGCTGCTCGCGTTTAATTGATTGAAATGAATTTGGTATTGTGATTGTTATTATAATGACATGTAGTGTTTTAGAGATAATATCTCTGTAAGCTATATAGTATGTGAATAAATAAATGTTGTTGCATTAAAAGTATAAAATTGTATTGTTTAAAATTACCCAAACCAATAAATAAATAAATTAGCTGACATTAACAACATTTGTTACAAGGTTCCTGTGTATTTTTACGGTCTCACTCGACTTCCTGTCACGCCATCTATTAATCAACTTAGAAAGCTACTTTTTTTCTTCGTTTAAATGTCACTTCGAAAACCTCTCATTTGCCGAAAAATAGAACAAAAAGGTCGTTGGTGCACACTTTGACATAGAAACTATTTACATCTTAAATTTATGTTTTGACAGGACTTCAAGGTTGCTAGATTGGCGGTTTCTCGCAATTTTTGGGGAAAAAGGTTGTTGGGACATTTTGGGGAAGTGGAAATGCTGGGGAATACATAGTAGGCACATAATAGGGCTTAAAAGCCCGTGGCGGATGCTTAAAGTTTGAGCAGACTGCTAAAATTCAACTCAGATAACGTTAATAAGAGAAGCCAATATAAAATGTAATCATGTATCTTCTAGACAAGTGGGCTTCCGTATTGTTTTTTTTTTAAAAAGCACCATAAAATGTACTTAAAATATTTTTTTCCTTGATAATATTTTTGGGGATTTTTTTGGACACTATTAGGGGAAAAATATTATCAAAACGGGAAATTTGAAATATCTAATCTGGCAACCCTGCAGGACCGCACTGATGCGGTGTGTAGGCGAAATGCAGCGTAAATCCTTAAATTGTGACTAACTTTAAGTCACTTATATCGCTATAGACCACATTATTTCAACTGCAAAAGTAGTGCCACATATTTTATAACTTTGGTGTAGTAAAAGAAAGCATAATTATAAACCCCGTCACGTTATAGGTTATTTTTTTAAAACCCAAACCAGTATAACTCAAAATATTGCACTAAGTATTGAGATTATATCTACTTTCGACTAAAAACACTGTTTACATTCAAATATTAACATTTCAGACAAACGTTTTATTGGATTAAACTAAGTAACGTAAAAATGCCAAAACGCAAATCGTAGCAACGCAACGCAAAACGGTTTATTTAATCTTTATCGACGTTCTACTCAAACACAGCAACCGTGCACTCTCTTTCACACTTATAACACAGTTATATATTCATCCCTCTCACCATAAATGACAATATAATAGACAAGACGTAACACACTAAAGCGCCCATTCAAAAATCAAACCAATACACTCAACTCAGAGTTCAAATTAGTTTGACCATCGCGGCCGTGGACAAGTTTAATAGACTACTAAAAACGAAGTACGTAGGCTTGTATTATACGACTAAGTTGAAGTGCCCTTGTCGCGTTGTGTTTAAAACGAATGTCGTGGACTCTCCGTTTAGCCGTATACGAATCCAACTTAGTAAAACCGTCGAAGAATTGATTCTATGTCAATGTAAATGGTTAATTCTAGTCCGTTTATTTTATTTAACATCACTAGTGGTTCTCTTGAGAATGGCGGGAAACGACGGTTGCGAAATTATTTGATAATTTTACTTTTAACGTCTACAGGGACTATTTTGTGTTTAATATCACGTTAAATTAATCAGAAAATGTTCGCGAATGACAGTACGGTGAAGTTAGTGGATTATTTATGCAAGATCTGAAGTTTCAAGCTTTTATCAAGAGTTCCCGCTACAAGCTCGGGAGTGAACGTGACTGTCGAGCTGCTTCGTCCACAGTGATTGAAGCTACGGCGTCTCCTGTGGATGAAGACAAGAAGACGCGGCTACCCAGGGTGATGACGCTACGGCGACTCCCCTGGAGGAAGATAGAAAACTATTATACATTGATTTTTCTGTAACATGACATTGGCAAATGACGAACTGTCGAGTCCATTAATAAAATAAATAAATAAATAAATAACATCACTAGTACATTTCTATGGAAATGCAATTCTGAAATAGTAGTTGCAGGGTCAGTCGTAAATTAATCAAAAAATGCTGCATCCCTTTCTTATATTACAGTCATGATAAGGATGACACTAGTTTAAGAAACCCAAAAGGCTTGTAATTAGAAAATTATAAGTATATATTACTAGTATTATTTATTTATTCAAAATTAGGAAATACTATTTACAAATAAATACAAATTAAATCTAAACTACCTAAACCTACCTAACGTGTAAATATATTACTTACCTACTACTTCTGGAGCACTAAACCCATAAAATGCTGGACTAATCTTATTATAAACAGCCCTATGAAAACCTTTTAAATGTTGCACGAGTTTGGTCGTACTTCTTTCGTAAGAACATTCTATTTCGCAGAATTTACATTTCGCTATTCTATCATCAACCTTATCAAATAAACTCCATAGCATTGCATTTCTGGCCTTTCTTATCATTTCGTTGATTTAAATATACACGGAATTATAACGAAAAAGAGTTAATTATTAACGTAATCCAAATTGACACTAAACAGTTTTTAGGTTATGTCGATTCTAGAGTTCACGAATTTCACAATCACACCCTACTTAAATTCGTTGAAAAACCGTTACGTTATCGACTTATTTATTAATAAAGAATTCAGAAAAAACATAAACCAAACTAAATCTAACAATTATGTTACGTTATGATTTAGTAAACAAACATTGGAGACACAAAAGACTCGCTACTCGCTCGAAGCGATTCTTTACTTGTTTTATGGCCTGGTTACCGATGTATTTTGATAAATTTTGCCTATATTAGATAACTAAACTGCAGGTAGGGACGTCGTTACCTAAATACTAACTTTTTTGGAAGAAACTAGTTTCAAACGGTCTAAATATCGGCTTCTTTAAAAAAAAGTTAGTAAAGTACCTATATATGAGAGAGAATTTTAAAGCAATATGAGAGCTCGGTGACGCAGTGGTTGGGTCATCGGACTTGCGATACGGAGGTTCCATGTTCGATCCTCGGCCAGGGCAGCTGTGGCATTTGGAAGTTTAACAACAAAATTGACGGTTTTGAGAAAAAAAAATTCTCATTATTAAAACCAACAAAGTATTTATTTATTTTATTAATGGACTCGACAGTTCGTCATTTGCCAATGTCATGTTACAGAAAATTCAATGTATAATAGTTTTCTATCTTCCTCCAGGGGAGTCGCCGTAGCGTCATCACCCTGGGTAACCGCGTCTTCATCCACAGGAGACGCCGTAGCGTCAATCACTGTGGACGAAGCAGCTCGACAGTCACGTTCACTCCCGAGCTCGTAGTGGGTATCTTGACCATGGCGCCAAACTTCGGATCCTGCTTGAATTCTCCAATAACTTCACCATACTCTCATTCGCGAATATTTTCTGATTAATTTCAACACAAAATAGTCCATGTAGACGTTAAAAGGAAAATTATCAAATAATTTCGCAACCGTCGTTTCCCGCCATTTTAAAGAGAACCACCAACAAAGTATATTCGTATTTAGGCGCCATGTGAGACAGAGAGATCAATAGAAAACATATCTATCTTCTTCTAATTACGTTTCATTACACTACGATCTATATTCCGTGACACAACCAGTACCAATGCGTGAAATGAAAGGTATTCTCACTGGGCTCGCGTGTTGGATCATGGCCCGAGCTGCCTCGATGTAAGGGAAGGTCTGTGGCCGAGCATGGACACACAAATAGACTGATGATGATGAAATAAGACACTTGATTCGGGCTTCGCTATAGTCGTATTTACTTGGAATAAAGAAAGATTCTCCTTTTGCGACGTAATTGCCACTTTAAGAATTGGGTCCTAAATGACAATGCCAGATTTGGGCTGCGGTATATGGTGGAAAACAAGTGAAATGACAACGCCAGATTCTGCCCCACCATCAACCGCAAGTTGTACAAGAAAACGAATGAAAAATTACTCCGTTTTTTATTAAAATTATTGGTTTAAAATAAAGTTTCAGCTTAATTAAGAATTCAGAGAATAGTAAGAAATCGAAGCGATTTATTCAATGTTTTTGTTATTCTTCTATAGGAGTTGCGAGAGTAGTTAGAAAATGATACTGATTATGATTATGCAATATGAAACCTGTAATAAGTCCCGGTCGCCGGCGTCGGGGCAGACCTCGGCGTAGGTGGAGAGACGATATCGTTAGATACAGGGATGGGTGGCTGGAATAGGCTCAGAACAGGGATGGATGGAAGAGGAGGGGGGGAGACCTTTGCCCAGCAGTGGGACAATTTATAGGTTAACCAAAAAAAAGTCCCCAACAAAATGATAGGTACAGCTTAAATGGACACCTAGATTTGTAGGTGGGGCAAAGCTCCATTGAAATGTCTTATAGATTACCTGACAGACGCCTTTTCCTCGGCGGAACAGGTTCCGGAGACAAATCCTTCTTAAGCAGGTTGTTGAAGACATTTCTGTGCTTCCTTTTCAAATGAGTCCAGAGATTGCCGCTTGACGTCTTGAACGATAAGTCCGCATCACAGAGATTGCAATTTGCTTTTTTACCTACTCTGTCAGTCTTCGTGAATGCGCCTGCCCATAGTTTTGACGAATTCTTTCTCGACATTTCGAAAACTGATTCAACACCTAATTCGCTGTGGGACGCGACCTGTGTCAGTATGGCCGGGGCAGCAGCCGCCAGGAAGCGCGAAAAGTATGCCGCTCTCCAGCAAAATTATCTGTTTGTTCCGTTCGCGGTGGAGACGACGGGTTGCTGGGGGGCGGATGCCATACAATTTGTCGCAGACATTGGCCGTCGCCTTAGAGAGAGGGGTTGTGACTCTCGCTCCGGGTCCTACCTGGTGCAAAGGTTAGCCATAGCTATACAGCGCGGTAACGCCGCAAGCGTTATGGGTACCTTTGCACCGGGCATGACAAGGGGCGGGTTATTTGACTGACGAAGGTTTACCGGATATTTTAGTTTTAAGTTTGACATTGTACTACTATAATTCGCAAATAAACACCTAATTTAAGTTAAAGTTTAGTTATAACTAGCTGTACCCCGCAACTTCGTTTGCGTAGAGGAGATCAGGAGGCAGATCTTTCTCTCTGGATCCTTGTTTCCACACCACATACCGCCATGGCTTATAGCCTATGAGCTGTCCGGATATTTCAGCTATCTCATAGTGAAACTCCCATCAAAATCCCTTCACTAGTTATGGCGTGATACTTGCACAAAGTCACAGACAAAAATTCTAAAAATTCGTGTTTTGGCATCAGTATCGATCCTAAAACACATTACGATTATTCTTTTCAAAAAATATCCAATGTACAGACACAACTTTTTTACAGTCTTATTATATGTATAGATATAAGATATCTCTAGTAGCGCTCCATGTGACTATAATAATATACTTAGTGTGATAAGTTATTGGACTATCAGATTATTCTGTCCCAATCCAATTTTGCGAGACATCTTTATTCATAAAATTTAAAATAATTAAAATTAAAATACCTAATCAATTTGGCAAGTAAATAAAATATTATAAAAGGTACACGTCGTCGTGCAGCTCCCCTCCACAGGGCATCGTGCCGAGGACGCTGGCTGCATCACCTCTCTGTATGGCCAGGCTAAGCCTTGGCGAGAGGTAAGCGCCAGCACTCAGGTCGCCGGAAGCGTGGATCAGATAGATCAATTTTGCGTAAATTGTGCGTATTCATAAACATGATTCAAGGGAAGCGAGGTTTAATTACGTTGAAAGCCAACAACAGCCGTTGACACTCCGAGTTATCGAGCGACAAAAGAACAACTAAAACCCAAAAAATATTCTCGCTACGGCAGTCGGGTAAAATATAACTACAAATCACATCATAATCACTTCATTCCATCACGTAAAACTGGTTTTTTAGGTTATGCGATGTGGCTCAAATAGCTGGATTTCAATAGCACCTTTTGATAACGATACCACAACTAAAAAACTAAATTGAATAACGAAATTTAATTTTATTACGACTATTAGTTCGCAAACTGCTTTTAGAACACCGAATGTAACCAAATAACAACGCAACTTTTTTGGGTAAAATTCTTCCCAGAGGCAAAGGCAAAGCCAACTAGAACATACAGTCTGGTCTAATATTAATAGAATGTCTGAATTCTTACGAATACATACATATACGAAGCTACCTTACCAGGAACCTACGCACAACCCTCCCAAACCCCTAAACGAAATAACTCGACGATCCACGCAATCATCGATTGTTCGGTTCGGCAGGTATATCGATTGGTGACTATGTCATAATTTTCTTTAGTATTACAATGGATCTTCTGGTGTACTTCGAGGTGAACATCCGAGTTCAAAATTAATAAGAATACAGTTAGTATGTGTTGTGATTGTAACGGTATCGAAATATCTCATAATTCAGTCTAAATAGCTGTAAGAACCTGCTAGTAAAATTGCCAATTGACGTTCAACCAGTCCGCTGAGCGTCGTTTAGCTGTAGTGTGAACGTTGTGTCAAGCCACTCCGCTAATTGACACTTAGATGTTTGGTTGAATGGCGTCGTTCAATTAATGTGCTAGCTGTTCAATCAAACATCTATTTCAACCAGATGACTGCGACAGATACACTCGACATTACTCGAGGTAACGCATGCGGCACGATTTCAACACTTACGACTCAGATAATAAGAACGGGTCAAAGTGTTACACTTGTGTAAGTATCCTCTTCCTTCCGGTAATCGTTTATTAAAAGCGGTTTCAAAAAAACAGTTTTTGAAACTAGTTATTGGTTAACGTTCCTTTTCCAATAAAGGGTTTTCGAAGTGACAGGTTGTAATAAAAAAGAAGTTTTTTAAGTTATAAGTATAGATGGCGTTGCACCGAAGTGCGATATCATCGTAAAAAAACACAGCACCATGAAATAAAACTTCAATGTCAGCTGAATAATTTATTTTTGGTTTGTTTGTGTAATTTAAACAATCCAGTACAACTTAATACTAAATATGGAATACGACACGACAGTTCGTCATTTGCCAGTGTCATGTTACAGAAAATTCAATATACAGGGTGTAACGTAAATGGTATATGAAGCCGAAGGGAGGGTGTTCGGTATCGGTAACTGAACAACTTTTGTTCTACGACTTTTCGATTTTCGCGAATTTATTTTTTGACTTTTCATACATTTCATACCGGTCAGTTGATCGATTTGTATGAGACATTAATTTATTTTTATTTTTTAATCGAAAAGTCGTAGAACATAAGTTGTTCAGTTACCGATACTGAACACCCTCCCTTCGGCTTCATATACCCTTTACGTTACACCCTGTATAATAGTCTTCTATCTTCCTCCAGGGGAGTCGCAGTAGCGTCTTCAGTGAAGACTCTTCACCCTGGGTAGCCGGGTCTTCATGTCTTCATCCAGAGGAGTCGCCGTAGCGTCATCACTCTGGACGAAGCAGCTCGACAGTCACGTTCACTCCCGAGCTTGTAGCGGGAACTCTTGATAAAAGCTTGAAACCCCAGATCCTGCTCAAATTTTCCAACAAATTCACCATACTGTCACTCGCGGAACATATTCTGATTAATTTAACGTGATATTAGACACAAAATAGTCCCTGTAGACGTTAAAAGGAAAGTTATCAAATAATTTCGCAACCGTCGTTTCCCGCCATTTTCAAGAGAACCAGTTTTAATATAGTTTCTTTGTCCACAGATGTGTTGGGAAGCGGATATACCTAAGATGTTGTTAGTGATTGTAACTTGTGATTTTGTTGGCAATTAATTTACACATGATTGTTTTGTTATACATGGTGGTACATGTCCCTTAGTCATGGTCGAACATATTCTGATTAATTTAACGTGATATTAATCTCAAAATAACCACTGTAGACAACAAAATAAAATTTGCCCTTTTCAAGAGAACCTTTTACGTATTTGCTATTTCTTCGTCGCTGACATTCTGTACATCAGTACTAATGGTTACCGAATACTCGTTACCGTCTGAAGCTGTTACATGTTCAGTCTTCTGCTTACATTCACTAATTAACTGGGCATTCATAATTTGTTTTACAAAATCACTTTGTAACTGATTAGACATATCTTTGGGTAACTGTTTCAATAACGACGCTATATATCGTCCAAAATAATCGACGCTATCAGGTTTTTCTTTCACATGTTTATCTAAAAACGTTACTTCGTCGTCGGAACTAGTATCATAAGTGTTATTTATACGTTGCTTGATACTAGGTTTGGTTAACTTTGGTTTTTTGGATAAGGGTTCTTGGACTATTGAGTCGAGGTCTTCTAGATAGACAGTTTCCATATCCATGCCATCGATCTGAAATATAAAATGATCACTATACAAGCTGTGTCTGATCGACCGCGACTTCCAATCGTTATCGCTTTCAATTTGACGCTATACATTGCTGCTATGTTTTTGCAAGTTTTAACAAACGACAACGAAACGCAGCAATGTATATCGTTCAAGTGTCAAAATGAAAACGATAACTAAACGATTGAAGTCGCGGTCACCCCCCTAGTTGAAGACCTGCGATTACCTGGTCATCATCAGCGGTTTCGTCGTGTTTGTCATTGGTCTCCACTTCATAGAGTTCACCACCCGCTGACAGGAGTACCCTCTTGCTCTGCAAGAAAGGAACCTGTCAGGAATGGTGACAACCCGTCATATAACCTACTTATTTATTTATTTTAGTAATGGACTCGACAGTTAGTCATTTGCCAATGTCATGTTACAGAAAATTCAATATATAATAGTCTTCTTGTCTTCATCCAGAGGAGACGCCGCAGCGTCATCACTCTGGACGAAGCAGCTCGACAGTCACGTTCACTCCCGAGCTTGTAGCGGGACTTTTATCCAATAAATTCACCATACTGTCATTCGCGAACATTTTCTGATTAATTTAACGTGATATTAAACACAAAATAACCACTGTAGACATTAAAATAAATATATCAAATAATTTTGCAACCGTCGTTTCCCGCCATTTTCAAGAGAACATCTAACCTACTTATTCCTAAATTACTAAATGTATGACAGTTAGGTCAAATTCCAGTGAAAGAAATCGCTGTGTAGAATTAATGTATGTCACACACAAGCCTAACCATCCACTTAAAAGGCTGGTTTGACAAGTATCGAAAATGAAATGTTTTTCATTATTATTACAAAATAGACACAAATTCATGATCAACTGTGAAATCAAAATTAAAATTAGTTGAAAAATTAAGTAACTACAGGCATTTAGAAAAGTTGTGTTAGAGAGAGACAGAAACAGTGCACGATGTATTGTGGCTGTGACGTCATACCGTGGTAGCGACATACAAACTTCATACTAAAGACCGTTTTGCTAAAAAGAGATGGAGCATCCCACCACCACTTGACTTAACCGCTTAATATCTTCGGTATTAATTGAGATATCGCAAAACTGATTTCACAGTTCTCTTCAGCAGGAGCATGAGAGTTGAGTGATGGAATAAAAAAGAATGTGTCAACTAACCTAAGGCTACCCTGTATAAAAGTGCTTACCCCATCACCCCTGCCCGGTATCTTTACATTAGGATGTCGTCTCTCTAGGTGCTTCTTCAGATTAGTTGTCGTAGAACTATGGGACAGAACCTTCTTGCAGATGACACACTGCGCGAGCTTCGCATCGTGGTCTATGGTCTTGAAATAGAGCCATATGATGGAGCGCTGACGACTTTTGATGTAATCTGTAGTAAGCAGGCTGGAAGAAAAAATACTAGGCTGTATGGTTTGGTGTCCTGTCGGAGGAGGTTTCAAAGTGACAGTTGTAAGGAAAAAAACAAGCTTTTTAAGTTGATAATAGATGGCGTTGCACCGAAGTGCGATATCATCGTAAAAACCACACACACATGGTACACAGTACCATGAAAATAATTTCAATGTCACCTGAAGAATATATTTATTATTTATTTTATTAATGGACTCGACAGTTCGTCCTTGCCAATGTCATGTTACAAAGTATTCAAATTAATATCATATAGTCTTCCCTTCATCCAGAGGAGTCGACGTAGCGTCGTCACTCTGGACGAAGGAGCTCGACAGTCACGCTCACTCCCGAGCTTGTAGCGGGACTCTTGACTATAGCGCCAAACTTCAGATCCTGCATGAATCCTCCAATAATTTCACCATACTGTCATTCGCGAACATTTTCTGATTAGTTTAAAGTTTAACGTGATATTAAACACAAAACAACCACTGTAGACATTAAAATGAAAATTATCAAATAATTATTATTATTTAATTATGTCCCGGCAGCTCATCGCTGATATGTCCATTTCACAGTGTTTGTAAAGTCTATCACTTAGTGGTATTATTCTTGTTAATGGTTTTTAAATAATTGTCCAATTTGTTTTTGAATGCGTTAACTGAGACGGCAGAGACAACGTCGTCTGGAAGTGAGTTCCAGGTCTGAACCACTCTGTTGCTCAGGAAGTGACGAGCGACATTGGTGCAGAAGGTGGTGCAGTCTAATGTCATGTGGTGTCCTCGCAGCGGTCGCGTGTCTGTCATACTAAACATTGCCTTATTGAAGTCTGGGAGGTTGTATAACTGTCGTTTCCTGCCATTGTCAAAAGCCGTACCTGCTATTGGTCTCCGTATCAGTCTCATCGTCACCGTCATCACTTTTCTTGATCCCAACGTTATGCCTCCTCCGGACATGCTTCAAGAGGTTGGACACAGAGGTCCGGTACGAGCACACGGCATTGCAAAGGAGACAGACGGCCAGCTTAGCCTTGTCATCGGTCAAGTTGAAGTATTGCCACGCTGCACTGGGCTTCAAACAAGACCTAGTTGTTGTGTAACTTTGACTGAAGCAAAGAAAATATTATTTAGAATTTTTATGACGACTTTTGACGTAATCTGTGTTAAGCAGGCTGGAAGAAAAAAATACTAGGCTGTATGGTTTAGTGTCCTTTGCCGGAGGGGGTTCAAAGTGACAGTTCTAAGAGGAAAAAAAAGCTTTTTAAGTTGATAATAGATGGCGTTGCACCGAAGTGCGATATCATCGGGAAAAAAAAGAGTACCATGAAAAAAAAATTCTGTGTCAGCTGAATATGGCTGAATAACGTATTTATTATTATTATTATTTATTTTATTAATGGACTCGACAGTTTGTCATTTGCCAATGTCATGTTACAGAAAATTCAATACAATATAATCGTCGTCTATCTTCCTCCAGAGGAGTCGCAGTAGCGTCCTCACCCTGGCTAGCCGCGTCTTCATCCAGAGGAGACGCCGTAGCGTCATCACTCTGGACGAAGCAGCTCGACAGTCACGTTCACTCCCGAGCTTGTAGCGGGACTCTTGATAAAAGCTTGAAACTTCAAATCTTGCTCAAATGCAATAACTTCAACATACTGTCATAATAAATACACTAAATGCAAACTCACGGGCCAGATGGCTTCTCCTCGTCATCCTCGTTTTCCGTCTCCTCGAGCACCTCCTCGTCCAGATGCTCAGTCTTCACCGGTTCCACCTGGTGCTTCCGCTTCAGGTGCTTCCAGAGGTTGGTTGTGGTTGACTGGTACGACAACGTACTATTGCAAAGATTGCAGGTCGCAGACTTCGAGATTGGGTCTTCGATGCTGAAGTGTACCCAAACATCTTTTTTAGACACATGCTTGACCGTTTCCCTGCAATTGAAAGTGTGTTTAGAGCACAAAAGGCAATGTTTAGTATAACAGACATATATTAGACTACACCACCTCCAGCACCAATGTCGCATCACTTCCTGAGCAACAGAGTTCAGGCCTGGAACTCCCGGGCGACGTTGTCTTTGCCGTCTCAGTTAAGGCATTCAAAAACAAATTAGACAGTTATTTAAAAACCATTAAATAAGAATAATATCACGTGATAGACTTTACAAACATTGTGAAGTGGACATAGCACTAGCAGCGATGAACTGCATGTCCATAGATGAATAATAATAATAATTGCTAACGGGACACCAATCACCAGGAGGACACCATTTTTGATCAAAATTTTTGTCATTTTTCCTCAGTGCCCCCTTAGCGACACTCTAGACCGGTTGGGTTGACGTAGAAGTTTGATTTTTTCACGGCTGTATGAGGTTGCAGACCTGAGTATTTGGTATTAATTCTAACTTAATCCGTCCACGCATTTCTGAGATATAGATCTTGACAGACAGACAGCAAACTGATCCTGTAAAGGTGCTCCCTCACCGGGAGCATTCGCGTGTAATGTAACGTTACAGATTCGAGCATTACATCAATGAGGGAGAAAAACAGCGTCAGTCAGGGAGGTAGTATTGTAATGTAATGCTCAAAGTCGAATCTCCAACGTTACATTACACGCGAATGCTCCCGGTGAGGGAGCACCTTAAGGGTTCCTTTTGAGGCCCGGAACCCCAAAAATTGTACAGAGCTTGGAGTTTTCATGTCAGTTGCTAATTCCCTTGTTTACTACCAATTGCAAATGAGCATTAACGTAACGTTTAACGACGTGACCAGCTGCATGTCCCATTCTCCAAGCTAACAAAGTCACACAAGATGCTAAAAATAATGGCTCCCAAAGTCTACAACGCAATCCCTGATGAAATAAAAGATGCTCCCAGTCATACCACATTCATAAAAAAACTTAAAGATATGTTAATGGGCACGGCGGGTTACACCGTTGAAGAATTCTTCAACGGTGTACTTGATGTAAGCTTACCTATACAATTGACTTGTAAATGTGTTATTTTATCAATAAACGATTGTATTGTAATGAATAACATTGGAGATGGGACTTAACTTGAGTTATCTCGATATTTTTGGCATTGACACTACAATATGCGACATTACAACCCGATTGGAAGGCGTTAGCATCCGTAATACAGTTTTTTTAAACTAGTACGGTTGCTATCGTTTCACATTCTTGTAAATTGTTTTCAAACAATGCTGTTATAGCTATAAGTTTTCAATCAAGAAACTCTGTTCTTAAATTCTTAAGTCAATAAAAACCTTATTATTATTATTTTAGTTTAGATTATAAATTACAAATGGCAAAAAACAAAAGGGATAAACTTACTCTTTCTTTTCACTGTCGTCTTCTTTGGGCAAAGCGAAGTTATGTCTAACTCTCAAATGTCGATTTAAATCACTCACAGAAGTTTTAAACGATATGCTTTCTTTGCAATAATTACACAAAGCAGTGCAGTTATCCACATCTTTATTATCGAAATGCGACCAAGTATCATTCGAACGTGGCTTGCCTTCGCTAAAACATAATTTCACATTCAATTTACGTATAAAAGGAAATAAATACAAATACGAAAATTAGGTTATGATTACAAAAGTAAAATAATAACGCAATACTAAAGTAGCAAGTATTTTGGAGCTAGTATTCAGTAATTTTGTAACAAATACGCACCGTTTGGTCGCCATGTTGCGAAAAGACGCGGGACAGTACAGTGTTGCCACCAAATATGTATTTCGCTTTTCTACGGTTTTTAATATTTCGATTCAGAATCTCAAAAAACGCTCGAATTGGCTGGCTTTAAAACTCGGGTTTTCGCTGAGATTCTGTATCTAGCTCTGTAATCTAGCTACACGAAGAAAATAATAAATATTTATTTAAATTGTTTAAAGACAATGGACCCCAGCTAAAGTATTTGCTAAAAATAATAACTTGATGAAGCAAAATCAAACGGAAGGAACATTCGGTCGACAGCACATAATTCAAGAGTAGCACATGGATACTGTATCTTACAGTAATACGGCATACTTAGATTGCAACGGTTTGATTTATGAGCTGTAAACTGTCTCTGTACAATATACATGTACTTCCTGCCTAAATTAAAAGAAATATGAAGTATGAAAAAATATACAAATATAGCAGAAATATTTTTTCGTGGTCACACTAACTAATGGATTTTTCTGATACGTTCCGTTTTACACATAACTTTTATATTTAATTATTTTATAACCCAAGGAACATAAAACATTATTATTATTAGAAGGAAATAATAAAAACACATAATAATACAAAACGTTAATTAATATTTAATACTTTATTATAATAAAATATGTACACAAAATCTCACTATAATAGTGATGGCAAGTTATTAACTATAACGTAAATATACCGAAACAACCTGTTGTAACTTAATTTAAACTTGATGGGAAATATTTCGAAATTCGTTATTAGAAAGTATTTCTTGATTTTACAAAAAGCTCGAAGAGTTTTTAGAAGGAAAATCTGGCGAACATTTACCGAATGCTCTCAAAACGGCGAAGAAAAACATTGTGAGGAAATAACAAGCTTGTGTGATCCACCAATCAGCTCTGGGTGGATCATGGCCCGAGCTCCCTCGATGTAAGGGATGGTCTGTGCCCGAGCAGTGGCGACCTAAAAACTGACTGATGATAATTTAAGTAGACTGGCCCACAAGTTCAAAGTCGCTCAGCGAGCTATGGAAAGAGCTATATGCTTGCAATTTTTTGATGGATAGAATAAGAATATGACGTATATCCGCCAGAAGACAAAACTGGTTGACATTGCAGTGAGCTGTTCACATCTGTCGTAGAACCGATAACCGATGGGGGAGACGAGTTCTCGAATGGAGGCCACGAACGAACGGGTAAACGTAGCGTGGGATTAGCGCTACCAGATGGAAGGATGGCCTTCGAAAGGTGGCTGGCAGGGAATGGGTACATAAATAAGGCCGAGAGTCTGGTTAAGTGACGTGCTTTGGGAGAGGCCTACGTCCATCAGTGGACTGGACTAATAAATAATAATGGACTGAGACGGGCCAATAATAATGATGAATGTAATTATGTATGTCATCATCAGTCTATTTATATGTCCCCACTGCTCGGGCACAGACCTTCCCTTACATCGAGGGAGCTGGGGCCATGATCAAACACGCGAGCCCAATTCTGATTAGCGGATTTCACATGTCTTACATTTTTTCTTCTTCTACGGCATGTAGGTTTCATCACGTTTTCCTTCACCGTTATGAGAGCACTCTGTAAATGTACGTAAGTTTTTCCATCGAAAAAACCGAGGATAACTCATTGGTACGGCCAACAGCAGATCAATGGTAACACTTGCAGTACGATTTTAAATCTTACGACGTAAATAATCAGAACGGTCCAAGGTACAAAGTGTTACACTTGATCTGCTGTTAGCTGTACATGGCTGCCCTAGCTGGGAATTAAACCTGGGACCTCCGTAGCCCAAGTCCATTGACCCAACCACTGAGACACCGAGCTTTAATCTAATTATGTATGTAATATTGGGAAATTACTACTACATAGCATTTATTGCGTGTGATGTAAGGATGTAACTTAATGGTGCTTTGGGTTTATCGTATTCAAATTGGCCAATCCGAACCGGGAAGTCCGTTTTCGAATTGCGACATAGCGTGACGCATGTTATGAGTTTGCGAAACGTCTGTCGCGACGATGATGATGCGTCATCTTGAAGTCAACGTCACGATATGACGATTATTCTTGAACCATGATGTTTGAATGAGCGTAATCGTGTGTTGAATTGTGTTATAATAAAATGGAATAGTCATTTGGATGGAATTTTTGGACAGCATATACATTTTAGACTTTAGACGATAATTTGTTGATATATGTCGCAAAATACCATCAAAATACCTAATAAAATGAGGGGTTTTCAAAGTGACAGTTGTAAGAAAAAAAACAAGCTTTTTAAGTTGATAATAGATGGCGTTGCACCGAAGTGCAATATCATCGTAAAAACACAGCAACATGAAAAAAATTTCAATGTCAGCTGAATAATTTATTATTATTGGTTTGTTTGTGCAATTTAAACAATACAGTATAAATTATTAATTTCAATGGATACAAGAAAAAACCATTCAATTCATAAACATAGTTAGCCCGTGACCACAGAGCACCCCCAGTGGGGGTGCTCTGTGCCCGTGACGGAAGCATTGTAAAAATATTGGCACCCACCCACCTGTGGGGTGACCGCAACTTCCATCATTATCGCTTTCAATTTGACACATGGACTCTATACATTGCTGCTGTGTTTGTGCAAGTTTTAACAAACGACAACGAAACGCAGCAATGTATATCGTTCAAGTGTCAAAATGAAAACGATAACCATAACGATTGAAGTCGCGTTCACCCACCTGCATCCACGTATTTCCTAAGAAAGAAATACGACAAGCCCAAGTTACAAGCAATACCAACGCAATTAATGTTGACATCAGACCAGTCAGTTTGTTAGCTACTTTACTGATTGCTTTTCTAAAAATGTGGGTACTGTGCGGTCGGTGTCGTATCGGTGGTGTCACGTTGACTATCTCATGCCTCCATAATTACACATATTAAGAACTCTATTCAAGTTCAACGTGTTACCACTGATGTGTTGTCGGCGGTACATTGCCTGCATTCACTCTTATGCTCCACGATATACAAATCTCAATGTGTACACATATTTTTGGATTACTGTCTAGACCATACATTTAAGACTCTGATATTTCAATTATACAATGATTGTAATCTGTTTTGTGTACCAAATAAATAAATAAATAAATAAGTCAGTGCCATCTACCGGGGCTAGCGGTACTTTCTTTTTCTCTTAAATGTAACCTTAAAACCCCCTTATTAATTAGGCAGGAACACGTCTTATCTCTGTCTTCGACTGTACAGACAGACAACATTTTAAACTGAGTCATTGAGCGTCAGAGCGATGTTTCCAGATACGAAATTAATATAAATACTATCTTCCGGCGCCCGCCAGTCGCGCGGGCGCGGCGGCCGAGGCTCGTGAGCGTGCTAAGAGGGGCAAATACAGGTGTCTCGGCGCCCAATACGACTTTGTCCCCTTTGGCGTCGAGACACTTGGTCCGTGGGGCCCGAGAGCACACGCGCTCCACAAGGAGCTCAGCAAGCGCCTGAGGGAGGCGACGGGTGACCCTCGTGCTGCTTTCTCGCGCAGAGGCTGAGCCTAGCCATCCAGCGCGGGAATGCCGCCAGCGTGATGGGCCTCCCAAGAGGGCCAAGTTTTTTAGAATATTTTTAGTTAGGTAGATTTTTAGTTTAGTTTTTAATGTATTTTTAAGTAGTTTTTTTGTTTGTTAACCTATATATTGTCCCACTGCTGGGCAAAGGTCTCCCGCCTCCTCTTCCATCCATCCCCGTCCTGAGCCTCTTCCAGCCACCCATCCCTGTATCTACCGATATCGTCTCTCCACCTACGCCGCGGTCTGCCCCGACGCCGGCGACCGTCCAATGGCACCCATTCTGTGACAGTCCAGCCCATCGGTCCGGATGCATGCATTTAAGTAGTTTAGTTTTATTATATTTGTGTAAGATTTATTGAATAAAGTTAATACTGTAATCTTCACACAAGGATGAAGTAAACAAGTCATCAACGTAAGAATACATTGAGATGGAAATAGAACGCGAGGGCGTAAACGGCTTCGGAATCGTTGAAGACAAGATTATGACTGCATGTGGATACAAATAGCTCTCTTTAGTTCGCTGCCAAATATGTAGATAATTGAAAATTGAATTTTTATTGTTTAAGTATCCAGTGTTGCGGTGCCCTTACAGGGTTTATGTGAGCACTTCCTGTACTATCTAACAACCATGTTACCACATAATTATAGCAATGAAGAAATGAATTATAAAAAATAATAAAAATAAAAGATCATTTATTTGCCACATAGTCAAGACATACATAAGTTTAAATAATAAATATTAACTTAAATCATACTGTCAGACTGTAGCAAAAAGGCTGAGAGTGGCTCAGCACTAAATGTAGCATGTAATGCTATGAATTAATGTATAATTTATGTTATGAATTAATATTGAAAGTATGCAAGAGAGTAGGGTATTATTGGGCATTTCAAAACACATTCCATTCCTTCGCAAACGTTCGTTGACACTCACGTTGCTCGGATAATCATGCGTTTCGAAAAACCCAAAAATACGCTACCGTAGTGTGACAATTTTCACGTTGAAAACGCTAATGCACAGTATCGCAACATGTCATGACTGTCTGCAGGTTAACGTAACACAATAAGACAATAAAAATACAAGTACATAACGGATTCGTTATGATTTATAAACACAAAATTCTTATCTAATGTATAAAAACATTCGGAAATTTACACTCCCATCATTTTGCGTAGATCATCAAGCTGTTACGTACTTAATTCACGTAAGCTATCTGTTTAAATGCAAACATGAAATTTGTGAAACAACCTCATTCTTTGAAGCTGGAGAAAATTTGTGTTCAAGCCAACAGAAGCATAGCCCGTCATGGAAAACTTTTACCTAATTCAATTCGGTGTATTATTTCTGGACCTTCTAACTGCGGTAAAACTAATTTAATGCTTGGACTACTTTTACATGAAAATGGATTACATTTTCGAAACGTGTACCTGTATTCCAAGACTTTATTTCAACCAAAGTACGTGTTTTTAGAAAAGGTGTTCCAAAATGTATCAGAGATATCTTTTATAAAATATCGTGATAACGAGGAAGTTTTGAGTCCTCATGAAGCCGCTCCTAATTCAGTTATAATTTTTGACGATGTTGCATGTGAAAATCAAAACAACATACGTGATTATTTTGCTATGGGCAGACATAAAAATATAGACTGTTTTTACTTAAACCAAACCTATTCAAAAATTCCGAAGCAGTTAATTCGTGACAATGCTAACCTCGTTATTCTTTTCAAGCAAGATGATGTTAACCTTCATCATGTATACGATGAACATGTTAATACAGATATGACATGGACTCAGTTCCGAGATATGTGTTCGGAAATATGGAGCAACCCTTACAGTTACTTAGTAATAAACAAGGACTGTGAGAAGAATAAAGGCTATTATAGAAAGACTTTTGATACATTCATAAATTTTCAATAGATGTTTATAATAAACATGTTGTGGTTTTTACGGTCATTGATAATTTCAACGCTGTAAAGTATAGTGCTAAAGTATAAAGTATGAACGAAGAGAAGGAGTTGAAAAAACAGGTTCTGAAATCTACCCAATCACTTAAAAAGAAAATTCAAATAATGCGCGACATCAAAACTAATAATGATATAGTCATGGAGTCCGTTTTAAAACCGATAACAGATCCATTAAAACAGTTATCAATTAAAAATTCTAAGACATGCGATGAAATAGTAACTCCAAAAATAAATAAAATTATGAAGAGAAAGGTCAGTCGTACCCCTACACATACAGTAAAAAAAGGTGTTCGCGATCATGTATCAGAAGATGATGATTATCCTTATGATGGAAATAGTAGTTCTAATGACAGCAATTATTATGATGCTCCTGTAAAAGGTAATACGTCTGATGTTCAAACTGAGGAGGATGACGAGTTAAGTGATAGTGATGATTCCAAACATGATACAAGCGGTACATCTTTCAAAACTAGCAAAAGTATTAGTCCACGTCCTTCATCATGGTCAATGTCAGATATCGTCGATGAAAATATTCCTTTCGGTGTCAGAAGAGAAAGAGGAAAACTTATGATGGGAATGTCATCAGTGTCTTTAAATGATTACCATATTATAGTTGGTGGAAAACCATACGTTAAAACTTTAGGGCTAATGGAACTGTTATTTAAAAAATCACCAGATTTAAGTGTAATAAAAGAAGATGACAGACTTAACTATAAGAAAATGTTAATAGTTACTAATGCTCATCGTCGTGATTACGATCCCTCAAAACCAATTAAAAGTAACAAGGGAAGAAAGTATACGCATATAATTAGACCTCTATTCATAAAATTAGCTAAAAATTGTGTTAGCACGGAAAGCATGTCGCAAGGATCCGGATTGTCTGTAATTAAGAAACTTAATCCAAACGTGGATTATGTTTATTGGGATGATCCCAATGAATTGGTTAATCGGTTAAAGTTATTGGTAGCTTCTCGAGATGCTGGTAACACTGGATTAGATAATGAAATAATATCCATCATTGAAGAATTACGTGAAAGTGGTTTAATTAAATAAATATTTATATGTCGGATTTTTCTATATTAAGACAGTCAACTATCAACTATCGGTTAATGCAGTTCTGAGGGGAATGAATATCGATAAATTCGGTCATCACGTTCATAAGCGTTTGCGTACATCAGTACAATTGAAAACTGATGATTTATTAAAAATCGAAGATGGCGAAATTAATATAAATTCAGTGAGATTAAAAGGAGTTAGCATCCCATTAGAAGCTGACGATGCTGTGAATAAGGAATATGTTGATAAATTTATTAATCAATTTTGGACAAGTCAGAAAGTAGTAGACGAACTGAACAAATTAACATTTACAATCAAAAAATATCTGCAGACTTACTATTATACGAAATCTGATATAGATTCAATCATTAAGATCCCAAAAGTGTAGGTAATGAAATGAGTAAACAACAAGTTGTAGATGAAATTCATAGAGCAGCAAGAAAAAACTTCATTCGACGGTATGTGTGTTTAAAAGGTATTGATGATTTATGGCAAGCTGATTTAATTGATATGCAAAGTTTAGCAAAGGACAACAAAGGTTATAAATACATTTTAGTTATAATAGATGCCTTCTCTAAATTTGTTTGGGCAATGCCATCTAAAACGAAAACTAAGTCGGAAATTTCGAATTTATTTAATATAATACTTGTTTCTTCTGGTCGAATACCTGTTAATTTGCAGACTGATTTAGGTAAAGAATTTTATAATAATATATTTCAAAATCTGATGGCTTCAAACAAAATTAATCATTATTCTACATACTCAACTAAAAAAGCTTCCATTGTGGAAAGAGTGATTAGGACTTTGAAAGGCAGGCTTTATAAGTATTTTAGTTATATTGGTAATTATAATTGGTTTAGAAAACCTTTAGAAAACATTGTTAACTCCTATAATAATACTGTACATCGAATAACTCACTATAAACCTATAGACGTAAACTACAACAATGAATCTACTATCATGAGTAACATTAAACTGTCACAGAAGATGTCTATCATAAAAAAATGTAGTAAATTCAATGTTGGAGATCATGTTCGTATTAGCAAATATAAAGGAGATTTTCAAAAAGGATATACTCCAAATTGGTCCGCTGAAATATTTACAATTACAAAAGTAAACAATACTAATCCGATTACTTACCGAATTGAAGATCAGCGAAAACAAATGATTTTGGGTACATTTTATGAACAGGAGCTTCAAAAAACGATGAATGGTGACATATACTTGGTGGAAAAGGTTTTAAAAAGGAAGGGTAATCAATTGTTTGTAAAATGGTTGGGTCTTAATGATACTGAAAATAGTTGGATTAATAAAAAATCCATTGTATGAAACCTATATAACGTGTATGTATTTATTGTAAGATCATTATATTTGATGGTTATTGAAGGAGGAGGACTTCTCAATAGTGTAATTAATAATTTACCATTTGAATTACATTTACCTGGATACAATTATTGTGGACCTGGTACTAGACTAAAAGAAAGATTGTTACGGGGTGATAAAGGTATTAATCCGTTAGATAACGCTTGTATGCAACACGATATAGCATATTCCAAGTATTCGAATTTAGAAGACCGTCATAAGGCGGATTTAGAACTACTAAACATGGCTAAACAAAGGGTTAAGTCGAAAGACTCACGCACAGGAGAAAAAATTGCCTCGTGGTTAGTAAACAAAGTAATGAAAACTAAATTAAAAGCAGGTGCAGGTATTACGGGATTTAAAACCGCCGTATCAAAAATACGTAAACAATTACGAAAGCAGAAACCTAAGAATCACAGATCTGCTATAAAATATGCATATCTTGCAGCTAAAAAACTACTTTCAAAAACATCAAGAGTGAGGTTACCTCGTGTAATACCCATTCCAAAAACTGGAGGTATACTACCTTTAATCCCCATATTTGCTGGTTTGTCGGCTTTAGGTGCGCTAGCGGGAGGTGCGGCAGGTGTTGCGAAAGCTGTTAATGATTATAAGTCATCTAAACAGAACCTAAGGGAATCGGAACGCCATAATAAAATGATGGAATCTATTGCCTTAGGAAAAGGTCTATATATCAAACCATATAAAAAAGGAAGTGGATTATTTCTAAACAATTTAAAAAAAAACTGAATCATAGGCTACCTAGGCGTGCTCTTACCAATATAGATATTATTGAACATGCTACAAAAATCCCTTACTTTAGAGGTGTTTATATGAGAGATAAGTTGCCGCATAAACCAAAGAAAGTAGAGTGTGCTATCATCAATTTAGATGATCATAACAATAATGGAACGCACTGGGTAGCCTATGTTAAACTAAATAATTATTGCGAGTACTTTGATAGTTTTGGGGATTTGAAACCTCCGTTGGAACTTGTTAAGTATTTAGAAAATATTAGTGACATCTTTTATAATTACAATAATTACCAAAGTTTCGATTCCGTCAACTGTGGTCATCTATGTCTAAATTTTTTAAAAAACTTTTGGAAAAGACATTTAAAATGAAGTTATCATATTTATAGTTATCATTACAAAAATGAACTTCACGCTATCAATATCTGACACCAAGTCATCTTTGACAACTAATTATTCCCCTGCTTTACAACTCGATGGTGATTATGAGTGCGGTCTTTTATATTTTTCGGCATTCAACTCAATACCAAATATAGATAGCAGAAATAATAAAGTATGGTATGGTGAAAACGGAGTCGTAGAAATTCCAGAAGGTTCGTACGAACTTCAAGATATTAGTGACTACTTAAAGGAACATATTAAGGATTGTGTATTTAAATTGAAATGCAATAACAACACATTAAAAACAACTATTTTTTGTTCAAAAGATATACATTTTGAAAAGGAAGGATCGTTAAATAAAATATTAGGTTTTGGAAAAGAAACTCTAAAAGCTAATATAATACACGAATCTAGTTATCCGGTATGCATTCTGTCGACAACCGTGCTGAGGATTGATTGTGATATAGTTAGTGGATCTTATGTGAATGGAAAAACTAGCCATATTATTCACGAATTTGCACCAAATGTTCCTCCAGGTTATAGAATTATCGAAGTACCTAAAAATATAATATATTTTCCTGTAAATCGTAAAAACATAAGCTCTATCAATATTAGAATATTGGATGTAAACAATAACTTAGTTAATTTACGAAACGAAGAAATTCAACTCTATTTACATCTCAAAAAAAACAATGATCGATTTTCTTAAATACTCGCGATCTGTCATTAAAAAATATAGTACAAATAGTGCTGTTGAGGGAATAACACCTTCTAAACAAATTAAGAAAAATATAAAACCTAAAAAAGGTCTTACAAAAGAAAACGTGAAATTTCTCAAACTTATTGGTTTAAAATGAGTATCCTAAATATAACAGAGCAGCCAACTTATGACAATTCCATCGAAAGTTATGAGTTTCATTCGTATAATCCATACGTCACCAGTTTTAATATTAACGATGAGATCCGCATACCCATTAATCAGCAGGACTTATATGTTTTACCTTCTGCCAGTACATTATACATAGAAGGAAATGTACAGGCTTATAACAGAGAATCCAAAGCAAAATTAAGTCATATTAATTTTACAAACAATCATGTACTTTTTCTTTTTCAATCGATTTCATACCAAATCAATGGAGTTGTAATTGACACAGTTCGCCAACCTGGAGTTACTACGACTATGAAAGCTCTATTGTCAATGAGCGAAGGGGAATCTAAAATATCTAAATGTTGGGGGTGGAATATCGATGGATCATCAAACTCGGGAAATAAATTTGCGGTATCATTACCTCTTAACAAAGTTTTAGGTTTCGCTGAGGACTATAATAAAATAATTATGAATTGTAAACATGAGCTCATCCTAATTCGTAGTAATACTAATTTGAATTGTTTAAAATTAGGCGCTGGAGAATATGTTCATGATATTGAGATTACTAAATTAGTATGGCGTGTTCCTCACATAAAAGTTTCCGACCGTGAAAGAATTAACCTGCTTAGACATTTAGAAAAGGACCGTGCAATTAATTTAGTATTCAGAAATTGGGATTTGTACGAATATCCTTTATTACCTCAAACTTCAAAACATACTTGGTCGATAAAAACATCTTCACAGATTGAGAAACCTAGGTTTGTAATTTTAGGCTTACAAACTGATCGTAAAAATCAGATACTTAAAGATATGTCTCAATTTGACCATTGTAATTTACGTAACGTTAAAGTATTTCTGAATTCAACTTATTTTCCATATGAAAACTTAAACATTGATTATGCTAATAATAATTATGCTTTAATATATGAGCAATACGCAAAATTTCAACAGTTCTATTATGGACGTCGACCTGATCCGTTGCTAAGTTATAACGATTTCAAAACTAAGGCACCCTTATATCTAATAGATTGTAGTCGACAATCTGAAATAATACAAACAGGAAGTGTGGATATACGGTTGGAATTGGAAACAGATACTCCCTTACCAGATCAAACTACAGCTTACTGTCTTATATTAAACGATTGTATTATTGAATATAAACCCTTAAGTAATATTGTAAAAAAGATATCATGAATCAAGATTGCATAATTGTTGATATACAAGGTTTTTCTGATTGCAATAATAATTTTATAATTAAAGAACTGGCTCTGGCTACACAAGAATATACCCAGGTATTTCTAGTTAAACCTCCTTATTCTTTTTGTAACTTATCTTGTGAAGAAAAAAAGGGTATTCTCTGGTTAGAAAGAAACAGAGGTATTTTATGGAGAGAAGGTTACATCGACTATCGTGAGTTTAAAAGAATAATTTCACCTGTATTAGCTTATAAAAAGATAATAGTTAAGGGTGAAGAGAAAATTAAATGGATTGCTGATTTATGTCAAAATTGCTCAATAATTACAGACGTGGGTGAAAATGGATGTCCTAATTTATTAACGTTGCATAAAAAATACTGTAATTCTACAACTTACTTAAACTGCTTAACTCATAAAAAATATTGTGCTTTAAAAAATGCAATATGTATAAAAAAATGGTGCATTGATAACAATTATCTTTGGTAAATACCAATATTGCATATTATTATGTTTAATGTAGCGTAAGTTTAACTTTGTATGTTTTCCTATATTAAGTTAAGTATAGATAATAAAACCAATTTTTTTAACAACATTTTATTTCATTTAAGTGAACTAAGAAATTACAATTACCTCTTACATTTTTTACTAATTAGTTACTACAGAATATCACTTCATATTAATACTAATGTCGAGCTATTTTTTTTCACACTGCTGTTCGTAGACTGTGGCTACCTGAAACAAGAGATATTAACAATTACTATATAAAACATTACAACCCACATCGCTTCATATAAAAAACCTGCAATAGCATCTATAACAATACTTCCGTTATTAAAACAAGTTAAGTTTAGAAATAGGATACTTACATAGTTGCTGTCTGCACGTTCTCCCAATTCCCTTGTTATTAAAAATAACGTATGCGTGGCGGACTGCATTACTTGGTCTTCGTTATCGTAGACGAGGTAGTTGGCTCGGGTTACGGTGCGGTCTTCAATAACTGTTTCCTTCTCCGTGAATTTGCACACTTCAATCTTTATAGAGAACTTAGGTAGTCTTGTATCTGACAGTGTTGTTATATAGTTTGCTTTTGGATAATAGTTGCGAGTTGAGTTAGCCGACATTATTAATTATCGTCTCTATGTATCGTCTCTTCGAGTGTTAAATATTGACTACTTAAATTAATTTATTAGCACACACCAATCGCGCGAATGAGCTTCGTCATCAAAAACTTGTCTAGACATGCCAAGGTACTCGCAGCGAGGCTCTTCGCAAAGCGTCAGTGATTTTATTTTGATGTGGTTTGCAAATTATTGTTGTGTGTGATTATATTACTGAATGTCATGAATGGTTTAGAATAGGTTTATATAACGAAAAAAAATACTGAGTACCCTTTAAAATAATATATTTATCAACCATATTTTACATTATTTAAGTAATACTTATAGAAATCTTATCGTTAAATTAAGTACTTATAATTATTATAGTCAATTGAATACAAATTTTGTGAACCAATCAATTGCTAGAATAGCCATTTCTTTTTCAACCAGTGAATAATCGTTAGTGTAATAATCCAATAACGTCTCAATATTGGATGGCGATAAATACGTATTCGTAAGCACAGATTGAATTTTGTTCACAGTTGGCTTTACCTTTAGGTATTCTATTTCTAGACTTTTCAATCTTATATCTATACAGTGACCATACATATTAATAGCAGAAAATACTTGGTGTACATAATAATCAGGACATCGTTTATCACAATACATGAGTCTATACAACTTATACTGACATGACTCATAGTTACTTTTATATTGTCCGATCATTTTAAACTCATTATAAATAGTTTCCCATTCTTCTGGAGACCAAAATATACAGTAATTTTCAAGCTTCACATAAATTTGTGGTAAGAAGTCATTAATTGGCCAGAGTCCGCTTGTTATTTCAATATTAGAGTAATAATAAGAATGTTTCAGAATTATAATATCGGCTAAATATCCCTCGGCCATCTTAGATAATTATAATACAATTTTATTAGTGAAATACGTTATGCGAATTCAAAATGTGCTCTGATAATGACCCCAAGAACGGGTCGACGTTTTGTTTTTTAATATAATGCGTTTATCATCGTTAGCTGAAAGCGCTATTTTATTTAATTCCTGTGTGAATACTTCATGCTTCAACGATTTAAAATAAATGTTTTTTCTTCTAATGACATCGTTGGTTTTTAAAACTTTATTATAGTCATTGTGTGTTAAACCTTTAACAACACATTTTTTTACACCCTTTGCTTTCTTAATCTCGGAATTTTCGGTTTTTATAGAATATAATTTGGATCGTAAGCCTACGAATTCAGCTATATTTTCTCCGCCGAACTCATCTTTAAATAAACCAGGAATTTTGTTGTTGTCACATTTGATTCCGTACAAATTATTAACCGAGTAATTACTGGTATCAAAATATGGTTTGAATTTCATGTTAATATCCTTATATATATCTTCTGTCTCTATAGAATATAGAAAGCTATCTGTATCTGTATAACATAATTTAATATTGTCTTTGTAGTATGGTTTCATAACAGTGTAATGGAAATCAAACATATGGCTTTTGGATAACTCTAGAACGGTGAAACCGATGTAAATCGGTTTGTCTAAAACCACTCGTTCAGGTTTCATTTGAACAGCTACGAAATTTTCTGAGAAAATTGTCACACTATGAAAATTCGGTCTCGATATGTATCTATTGGCTGTATATTGTTTTTTGGTGATATTGGTACTGTCCTGCCATTGATTGACTAACTTTACATCAACCCGATGTTCTACATTTTCCAAAGTTTTGCCAAAGATACTATTATTCAATAATTTAAAAAAGTCTTGTTCGAAAGCCGAGCGTGCACTTTGCCTTAATTTTGTATTTAGATCAATATATTCCTTCAAATATGGACTTTGCTTGAATTTTATTACCCTGTGTATTTTTTTTAATATTAATCCATTTGCTATACACGTTTTTAAATGAATATAATGAATTACGTATCTATATTTATCGTATAAATTTGGAATAAGTTTAGAAGAATTTGAGCCTGGAGGTTTGAATTTTTGTGGGCAAAAAGGAAAATCATTATGTAAATTATGGAGGTATTCTGGATATTCTAAGTCCACTTCTAAAATATAACCATGCATGGAATCATTTGGCACTGTTAGAATGTTGAGGTTATTAATGTCTAACTGGTTCATTAAAACAAAATCAGAATGTGGTAAATAACCACACATAGCAAATCCATATAAATTATTGCAGTCTATGTATATTAAGTAGCTACTACGACTGTCCGGGTCATAGTGAGATAAATATTTGTTATTTGCCTTAGCATACCGAGTTGAACATAAACAAACTCCTCCGCGTATACCGCTCTGTATCATACGAATTATCTCTAAATCATCAATAAGATGTAATTGAACTTTAGTTTTAAGTAACATAGCATCAAAACTTAAACTTGGAGCTGTTAAGTAAAACGATGGGTCCAATTTATAATTTTTTGTGCAAGTTTTCCTGAAACTTTCGAAGATATCTGTTAGTAATAATACGTCACTTTTTAAGTACAAATCGGTATATTCGCCTAAATTGCGTAAACCAAATATGTTCCATACATTCAAGGCGTGTTTATAGTCAGACTCAGGTATATCTTCATTCATTAACTTATTAAAGAAACGTTTTCGCGGTGGTAGAGAAGTTTCTTTGTATATGTTCCAGCCAGTTATATATTCATACGGATACACCCCTTTACATCGCATTAAATCAAATTGCAGCGGATCTGAAAAAAATCGTGATAGATGTATAAAATCCTCTTTGTTTAAATTTTCTGCGAGTTTTTGTAAACTAGTAGCTAAAAAATTGAATGAATCAACGAAACGAACAGGTACTAGCCCTCCGTCCTCTGTAATGAATAGTTTTGTAAACGATATGTACTTTTCTTTATTTTTAGCTACCACTTTCAATGGACCTTTCATATCACCTAGTTCCTTTATAAATAAATGACAGTCGTAGCCTGATAGGTTATGAAAATAGACCGGGATGAATTTAGGTAAAGCAAATCGAATGTTACAGTAGGTGTGCGTTGCGCCTCTGTACACCCCTGTCAGGTGACAGTGATCGCGGACTCGTTCGTCAAAAAGCATTTGCGAACATATATGACAGACTTTTGCGTTATTAAAATTTTGTAAATCGATGTCGGTAAATACAATTGGTTTGTTAGTGTTCAATATCTTATGAATCTTTATAATATCGATTTGAAGATACTCAGTGAATTTTTCGGCACAATTAAGACCTCTGTATGATCTGTATCGGTTGAGGGTATTGTCATATGAGCACACAATGTAATAACCAAAAGCTGCTGGAACATGTTTTTGAGTTGTAGTTGTGAATGTAGAGGTGGAAGTGTCGCTCGTACAAGGCTCTAAAAATGACTCGAAGTCAGCGTAAATAACAAAAGGTATATGCTGCATCCTTTCAAAATGCTTAAATTGAATTATGGTCCCCTTGTTCGGAAGAACTGTCGCGACACTACCACATACATGTGAATTTAATTTACATTCGCTGTCAAAAAACATCAGACAGTCATCGCAAAAGTATATTTTACCATGATGTTTAGTTAACTGTGTTCTCAATAAAATGTTCAAATGTTTAATTAAACAATAATGTGAACGAGATCCGTTTTCTAGCAGTAATAAATTAACATGATGATTTTGCCGACAGTGCGTTTTGTAAAGCGGTCCGACAATATGTTTGTTATTACTAATACCATACACGTTCACACTCACATTACGATTATTTTTTTCGAAAGTTTTTATATCAGAAAGGGAAACCGGAAAACTCATATTTTGCACATTTAGTATATCCTTAAAATGAGGATAAGAGGATACTCTATTCGGGTTATTTTTTGCAGGAAAAAGAGATGCTATCACACTCCATAAGAAGCAGAAATTATCATAATTTTTTATATTGACACATGATCGCTTATGTTTTAAAAATTTCGGCAAAGCGATAAAACTAGAAGCCCTCAGCGGAGTGTATTTGTTAATATTTACTTCAAGATACAGATTTCTTAGAAAAGTCCAACCGCTATCTCGTTGTTGAAACTCATCCATTTTTTTACAAATAATATTTTTCATGTTCCGAAATACTTCTTTAAAATCATAATTTCGACATAGAACTATATTTTCCGTATTGAAAGACTTTGTTTCCTTTGAATCATTTTTTGGTAAAGCGTATTCAGAAAACAGCTCTAAATTTACCTTTATCGCATTGTAAGAGCTGATTCTAGCGTCGAATAGCTGACGTACTAACGAACTGAGTTTATTTAGATATTCAACTGGCAAACAACTAGTTGTCTCGTTTTCACTCCCACGTCTAGTAGGTGATGGATGTCGCAAACGGTATGATGCAATGCGATTTCTAAATGCAGATTGAATTTTATCAATGTTTTCATTTATTTGTACAGCATTATTGTTCTTATGTTGTATGCTTTTTAGATGACCTGAAAAAGCCTTGCTTTTAATTGATTGATCACAAACCGTACAATAAACGGATTTGTGGGCCATAATGGTATAGGTTTAATATAATGATATTATAATGTACAAATAGTATGAAGTAATATTTATTTGAATTTTAATTTATAAATACTTGTACGGAAATATAAATTATAGTAATTTTAGAGTTCTTCATCTATTTTCGATCTGCAAAAAATTTTCCTTCTTCCGTAAACTTTTTCTTCACTTCCTTCATAAAGTTTCTTAGTGATTCCAACTCTGGGCTGTCATCACTTACGCGATATTTCAGGCTTACGCTCGCTTTTTCGTGTCGGTTCCTAGGGTCCACTTTCGCAATATCCGCGGTGTTGTACACCCGAACCTCGACAAACAAATTACCCTCCAGTTGCTGGTATCTCCGCAGAACCCCGTCGGCAACCCTCCGCGACAGCGCTGACGTAAGGTTCGCTCTCTCCAACGCGATACTTCTCGCACTCCTAGCCTCACTTTCGTCACCGCTGTCAAAGACCTCGGTGAAGGCTTGTCTTTCGTTGTCAAGGGTAGCACGTTTAGGAGCAGGAGCAGGAGCGTTGCTTGCTTTTGATTTCCGCTTCGGAGCAGCAGCGATCTTCTTTGTCACCGATTTAGACTTGGGTGTTCCGCGAATGCTTCTGAAAGGGGTAACAATAAATTAATTAGACATAATGGATTCGAATAGAGCATATCGAAATGATGATCACGTAATGTTTACATTAACATAGCACCTAATATATTTAATGTAAACTTACACTCGTTCATCGTCATCGGAGTCGAGGGTTGCGAACCGATGTGCAGGTTCTTCGTGGCTTGACTTCGCTGTGTTCACGTTCTTGCGCACGTAATATTCAGAGTCAGACCTGTAAAATGAAATAAAATGTAAAATAAATAATTTAATCTCTACATTCAGAGAGGTGCTGTGTTTTATTAGGAATATCAGTGTTCGATCCATGAGTTATCCCTGATTGTTCGTCAGCGACATATTTACAAGAAATAAAAAAATAAATCAGTAACAGTAGTAGGATTTACGTACTTACATGATTTAGATGCACCGGATTCTGAGTTTCACAAAAAATACTTAGTTAGGTAGGTACTAGGTCGAGCACTTCTTCACTTTAGGGTAGAGTAACCTTGCTGAAGTTCACTTGAAGACAATTTGGATGAGCTAATTCGTTAGCACCATTTAAACACGAATTTCGGGTGACGCTGACAGGGGTCGTCAACATTTTATTGATCATACTTTTTTTAAGTGTAACACTTTGGACTTTACATCGTTCTTATTATACGCGTAATTTTTTCTGCGTTTGAATGGTTAATTAACTCAGGGCAGATATTACATACGAGTTTGCTAGCTAGAGATTTATTAGGATCTTTTATAATTCTAAAGGGATGATCCACTTTGTAAAAAGTCCAACCCTATTTTGCACGCACACAAGAATATGCTGTGTTTTGTTGGTTTCCTCACGATGTTTCCTTATATCGCAATAACTTATTGATACAATATTCATTTATAGGTCAACATAGAGCTCATTAATAATATTAAGAACAAGTAATGAACAGATAAACGTGTTATGTTACAACCGTACTCAGAGAAATAATGACGGGAGTACGCAAGCGCTGGCGTTCCCCTCTGCCGAGGTACATGCACGAATCGTTCATCGCCCTTTATAAAAACTAGTTGCCGCGACCGGCCGTCATTTTGCGTCCGTACGTATCGCTGAACACATCTCCCGAAAATGGTTGGCTGTGCAGTGGTTTCCTGTAAAAGGCGATCAGAAACATCAAATTTTACAACACACGGTGTTTCTTATTATACGTAAGTAATTTATTTATCAATTTATGCAACTATAACATCAAAAACTGCATTTTATTTTACAAGTCTAACGGCCAAAAAACGATAAATTAGCGATACAAAATCTCGTGGTACGAGGTTGCTTAGAGTAGTGGTGGGAAAATAATTGAACGAATGAAGTGAATGAAGTTTACCTTGCAGTATATTTTAGCATTTTTTTTGTTTCATTATTATTAAAATGAAACGTAATGAACGTTTCCTACCTACCTAGTTTTTACAATTATGTACCTAACCGTTAAAGAAGGAACTTGAAAGAAAGGTGAGACTTTGGCGTCTGTCTGTCGCTCACAGCTGGTTTCCTCAACTACTAATGACATCGACTTGAAATTTAGCACAGTTGCAGAAGTTACATGCATTATGTAAAATAACTTTAGAAATATTTTATTGTTTTTTTTTCTGAATGAGATAATAAGTATTTTTATATTGAAATGATTTCTGTAATAGGACGTCGAAATCTGAAAGTGGGTCAAGTTGGCCAAGCGGGTGTTACATGAAAGGGCTTTAATTGCACTTAAAAAATATTTATTTTACGCGTCATAGTTTTTGACTTATATCCATATATCGCCAAAAATGCCCGAATAAAGACAGTTCCCCCTTATCGGTTGTTGGACTCGCGCACCGAGGTTTCCGCACAACGCAACTTATCCCCGTAATTTTGCTCTAATGAAAAGATAAACTCGATTTAAGGACAAACTTATCTTTGCCGTTCCGAAACTAATGCCCGTACATCGACATACTCGCAATTATTCCCAACTATTGGGTAGTCAAGAAGATAATTAGTTTTGCTCACAGCGCCATCTAGTAACATACATCGAACTAGTGTTTTTAACAAATGCATCCTTTCTTTTATTTTCTTAAAAATGTAATACTTCGGAAATGCTTGTATGTTCATAAACTTTTATTAAATCATAATTATTTTATACAAAATGTGTAATTTTATACCCGCAAAAAATCCCTCAATCCCACTAAAAATAATAGTTCTATATTGTAATATGTATTATAATTAGTGTGAAAGTATGGATGTTTTGATGTCAAAATTAATCAATCACAAGGAGACAGTTCAGTTGGTGATTAAATAGGCTGGATAAAACATTATTTGGTGATTGCGTAGGCTGGATTAAAACATGGGTACTTTTCATTCCGGAAAAAATGTAATTCCCTAGTGAAAATGAATTTTGAATAGAAAATCTAAAAAGGTAAAGCCGCGGGAAAAGTTAGTTAGTACACACTAAAAAACTAAACAATCGAACTTGGTATATCAATTTCATTCGTTCCTTCACCATTCAATTCAATCGTTCTTTGTACATACCACATCACTAATTTTTCGTTTGTGGTTGTCGTAAACATTAGTGTAATTACGACGAAATGTTTATTTGTGTGCGTGTTTTATCTTTGTGTGACGATATTATTTTCGTGTGCGTTTATATGGACGTGGCAAATTTTGTTGCGAGTGTGCAGCAATGTGCAGATGTGTGCTGTACGTGTTTACCTCACCTCCCCCAAAAAGTGGCAGAAAAATATGTACGGCTAAAGATAGGTAAGGCAACTCCCGTCCTTATTTCTCTGAGCAACCGTATATCGTAACCAGTCAAGTAATCTTATTCATTCGTTTCTACTTCTTAATAATTCATTTCTAATATTTTAATTATTTTGACTTTGACTTTGACTTTGACTGAATTCATTTTTATGAATAAAAGGTTTACTACACCTTACATGGTGCTAAATAAGCATAATTTATATTTTAAATATATTGAAGGAAAATGTGTCGCAATGACCTAATTAATTTAAAACCGTACACTAAACGCACATCGTATTGCACTTCCGTCAGCGTTTTCTTTGAGGATACAGTCGAGCACATAATTATGTATGTATAAAATATTAAAATAATATATTATTTATTTATTTAATCTTTGTTACATTTTATGTATCGAGCGAACTTAATGCCTTGCGGCATTTTCTTCCAGTTTACCTTAAGGCATGCAGAAATTGTATATTACCTATTATAGATCTATTAGAGAATTCGTGAAATGTATTTTATACTTTTATCATCACTAATCAATCTTCACAAATGTTTCAAACATGACTGTGTTATTACCGAAAAATTATATACAGTCCTTTGAAAGACTTTATGAAACAAACATTATTGATAGGTAATTAATTATAGAAGAATTTGTGTCTGCATTTGAATAACCTGAATAACAATAAAAAAAATTATTTTGCAAGAATGCTATAAAAAGATTTTATGTTTGACTGTACTTATAATATGTTGCAATGATTAAACCGTTTACATATCATAACATGAATACCTAAGGGATATCGCACATGGTGATGCTATAATATTTTATGTTACGATAATATATTAAGAAATCAGAAACAGATAAGATAAGATAACAGGTATGAAATCTTATCAGTCTCTTGAAAGCCTGCTCTAATACGCCTTTTGTTTGATTTATAGTATACAGGTATACCGCTTTACTATTAGATGCATTAGACAGCTCATCAGATGATGATTCTGTTCAGCAAGATGAAAATGTACATTGTCTTCACCATTTATGCGATGATTCATGTGGATTGTATAGTAAGCGATATTTTATCTTAAAGTAAAAATAATTATAACATCCGCTGTACAACATGCTTTATGCATAACCGTTTACTTAGCAAAAATGGTTTGCGCAACATGCGTGGCAAAAGGTTGTCGCACATGGTGATGCTATAATATTTCTGTTACTATATATTTTAAGTATCACAAACAGGTAAGATTATGTTAATGTATTATGAAATCATTTCAGTCTCATAAAAGCCTACTAGTACAAACTTTTTGATCGATTTATATAAATACAGGTAATACGACTTCACTATTAGATTTATTAGACAGCTCATCAGAAGATGGTTACTTACTTTCTGTAAGATGAAAATGTACAATTGTTTTCACCTTTTATGATAATCTATTTAAATCCTATAGTAAGCTATGTATCGTATATAAGTATATTATCTTAATGTAGACATATATTATAGCACCCACTGCACGACATGATTTACACGTACCTAACACGAGGTGCGCCAATGTTGATGCAGCAAAAATAGTATAGGCAGCTTACTTATTATAATGTCTGTCAGCAATTTTGATCTAAGGATGTACAGTCAATTGGGAAAATATGTAACCTTGTAATAAAAACTCAATGTTTTTATTTAACTTTTTGATTCATTTTGATTATTATTATTATCACACTTTAAATGTGAAGCATAGAAAATACTTTCTCTGTGGGACTCGCGCTCAAGACGTTCAGCTTATGCGCAGCCTAACCTACCGCACATTTGGTTAGGATAGGTCTGATGTTATGAATCTAATTGAGTTTACTACTTCATAGTTAACTCTTTGCTTTATATAATTTAGTGGTGAATGGGTGAATTGTAATTAATTAAGTTACCATCGTCGACTTGGGTGAAAACCTGTAAAGGCGCTGGGATTTTGATCTTTAATGAAATAAATAAATAAATATTATTATTACAAGTATTATTGCAAATATACATAATACATTTATAATGATTTTAAAATGTAGTCAAATAAATTGTTGTATGTAGTATATACTCGTATTCAATTGAAAATGTATTCAACAATATACCTTGTTTATACATTTTTACGTTTGACTGTACTTAGAACAATCGCTGACAAATTGTTGTTGTCAGTGACAATGCTTACATTAACTATAGATGTAATGTTAGGGAGCTGGGGATAGTATAACAAAAATTGCACTCCAAACTCTGATAGTGCAATCTACTTGTCCTAATACATATCAATGTGATGCTTGTTACAGCTTTTCAACATTCATTTTTGCAGATTTTCGCATTAATGTTGATGGCATACAATTTGAGGACCCTCACATATACACAGTAATATTTTACCATATGTTTTAGTGCAATGTTCAGTGTGCTAATATCTATAGTGTTTTTAGACAAATATTGTATAAAACGTTCACGCAACCAAACTGGTTATTGAATCGTATTTTTAATTTTTCAGTGTAGAGTCCGCTTACAAAGTGCAGTTAACTCAGGATGAAGAACTTAAAATAATAATTAGATAATTTGAAATGTTTGTGTTGTATGACTAGAGTCGACGGTCTAATCATAACCAATTCAAGAAGGTGATTGTATTTGAGGTTGAGTAGTTCGATGGAAGTCTAGATATCGGCAGATCGAGTCCGTGATGGAATGATCCTTTATTATATCTAGACTATCCGTATTCTAACGAAAAACTAATAAAATAATCATCGACTTGGGTCTCGGTCACATTATAGACATTGTGAAAGATCTAGTGAAACAAAGCAGTTATGTTATACGAATAAGACTATAAAAGTGTGTGTTATGTGATTAGAGTATAGGTCTAACTCTTCCCAACTCGAGAAGGTGGTTGTCTTTGAGGTAGTCAGATGGAGTTCTAGACATTAACAGATCGAGTCCGTGATGGAATGATCCTTTATTATTTCTAGACTATCCGCATTCTGACGAAAAACTAATAAGATAATCATGGACTTGGGTCTCGGTGACTTTATAGACATTCTGAAAGATCTAGTGAAACAAAACAGTTACTTTATAGAACTCTAAAGTTTGTGTTGTGTGACAAGAGCAGAGTTCTAAAACCAACCAACTCGAGAAGATGACCGTCCTTGAGGTTGAGTAGTCAGATGGCGTTTTAGACATTGGCATATCGAGTCCATGATGGAATGATCCTTTGTTATTTCTAGACTATTCGCATTCTGACGAAAAAACTAATATGGTAATCATCGACTTGGGTCTCGGTGACTTTATAGACACTCCATCTAGATCGGGGAGTTTTTAGTCCGTAGGTCACTGAGTCACCTTCTCAGTGAAGTCGGGCATGCTATCGCGTACGGGCGCGGTGTATCCATGAGGATTTTCTCCTCGCACGGAAAACAAAAACAAAAAAAGATCTAGATGTTGTAGTTATGAACTTGTGAATCAATCAGCAGAGAAATTTGGGTATGTTAACATTTTATTTATTTCTATCACCTATATCCTACAACCAACACGTCTGTTAACAGTGTTACGTTAACGAACATGTTCCATAATAGCGTATGCAACGCAAACGATATCCGTTAATCTGCAGACATTCGTAACATTTTTACGATCCCATGAAAATTGTCATACTACGGTAGCGTGTTTTTGGGTTTTTCGAAACGCATGATCATCCGAGCAAAGTGAGTGTCAACGAACGTTTGCGAAGGAATGGAATGTGTTTTGAAATGCCCAATAATACCCTACTCAAGAGGGCTCAGAGCTAGTATCGCAATTAATAAATTTAGGACAGCGCAGCATGAAGATATAATAATGTACTCGCGCATGAGCGTACCCAGGTTCTTGGGGGAAGAAAGAACGAAAGCGAACTAGGTGCTTATAGAAAGAACGAAAGCGCCCGCGGATTTTTTTTTCTTAATTTTTATCGATAAAAGTACTAGATAAGATACTTAGTAGGGACGTCAACATTATCCAGGGGTGGGGGGAGGGGGGCAGCTGACCCCCCCCCCCCCCCCACCCCCCCCCCCCCACCCCCCACCCCCCCTCCTACCTGGGTACGCCCATGTACTCGCGTGTATAAGCAAATAAAAACGCGCCCTAATATGTTTTGTAATTTGACCAAATTGGACTCGTAATATTTTTAATTTTATTAGTTATGCCGCAAACTGAAGTATCAGTGGGCCACGACAGGGGGGTGACCGCGACTTCAATCGTTTTCATTTTCACACTTGAACGAAATACATTGGGAGAGATATTCTCGAATGGAAGCCAATATGGAGCGAAGCCACGGGTGGAAGTTATACTTAACTATTTCCGATTGCATAAACAATGTAATCGCCAAGACTGTTTATTACAGCACGAATTATGTTTTCGTTTAACAAAAATACTATCGCGTTTCGGTTACATGTGAGTTTTGTTATTTAAAAGGGGCCGAGTGATGTCACCCTAGATTAGTTCATATCACAAATCGCATTGGATTTAAATTACTTTAGGGAGACTATTACGGACTGGAGCCAATAGAAAATGCCTTTTTCGTAGGTAAAACGTATAATAGAAGAAAAATAGATCGCGATTACAATAGAGTGAAATAACAAGTGAAGAACGGTGACAAAAATCAATTTTATCAAAAGAGTAAAAATATTAAAAATTAACGTGAACTGGCCAGCACAGTGACATCAGCCCATACTCCTTCCAGTTTAACTATGGTGTCCAGAGGGGTGACCGCGACTTCAATCGTTATGATTATCGTTTTCATTTTGACACTTGAACGATATACATTGCTGCGTTTCGTTGTCGTTTGTTAAAACTTGCAAAAACATAGCAGCAATGTAGCGCCCATGTGTCAAAATGAAAGTGATAACGATTGGAAGTCTCGGTCACCCCTCTGGTAATTGTAACGCAACTTCATCATCATCAGCCCCTGTCAGTCCACTGCTGGCCTTGGGCCTCTCCCGCGGCGCCCCTCCCCCCACTCGCCCCACAGCCACACGCGGGGCCGCATGCTAGTGAGACTTCAGGCGGCTCATAGTGTCCTGGTACTTGCGATGCGATTTAAAGAGCTGGGGCTTCGGACCGAGTGGACACAGCGGGTGTTGAGTGAGACATAGTGAGACTCCAGGCGGCTCATAGTGCCCTGGTACTGGGGATGCGACTCTAAGAGCCGGGGCTTCGGACCGAGTGGACACAGCGGGTGTGGAGTGAGACATAGTGAGACTCCAGGCGGCTCATAGTGCCCTGGTACTGGGGATGCGACTCTAAGAGCAGGGGCTTCGGACCGAGTGGACACAGCGGGTGTGGAGTGAGACATAGTGAGACTCCAGGCGGCTCATAGTGCCCTGGTACTGGGGATGCGACTCTAAGAGCCGGGGCTTCGGACCGAGTGGACACAGCGGGTGTGGAGTGAGACATAGTGAGACTCCAGGCGGCTCATAGTGCCCTGGTACTGGGGGTGCGACTCTAAGAGCCGGGGCTTCGGACCGAGTGGACACAGCGGGTGTGGAGTGAGACATAGTGAGACTCCAGGCGGCTCATAGTGCCCTGGTACTGGGGATGCGACTCTAAGAGCCGGGGCTTCGGACCGAGTGGACACAGCGGGTGTGGAGTGAGACATAGTGAGACTCCGGGCTAGTTATGGGCTCCTGATACTTGTAATGCCATTTCACCATTATCAGGCCGTGTCTGTCCACTACTGGACGCAGGCCTCTCTCCAAAGCGCCACCACACGCCCCCAGTGCCAGCCTCCGTCCGGTCGGAAGGCGGCACATACGCACCCGTGCGTGGTCTACACTAGAGAACTCGTCCCCCACGTTGTCTGTTTACACAAACAAAAAAATAAATTACTTATTCAACTGAGCTGTGGGGTGACCGCGACTTCCATCGTTATCGTAATCACTTCCAATTTGACACATGGACGCTCTACATTGCTGTTTTTTTGCAAGTTTTAACAAACGACAACGAAACGCAGCAATGTATATCGTTCAAGTGTCAAAATGAAAACGACAATGTAAACCATTGAAGTCGCGGTTACCGGTCGCGGTGACAATGACAAATGATTTCATGTTGCTGTGTTTATACGATGACACTTGACTTCGGCAACGCCATCTATTATCAATTTAAGAAAGCATTTTTTAAATGTAACTTTGAAAACGTCATATTCAACTATATTGTGACGTCATCGTGCCGCGCACCAGCCGACTATGTTTACAACATTCGTGCGCCCACGCAGATAACGCTTGTTTTTTATTTACATAACGTTTTATCGCCAGATATTTGTACATACCTATCTATACATATGAACGATAAAATGAGTATGTAAATTCTTATATAGGGGGAATTAAGAGCCGTATACAGAATGTTATATCGAAAAATAATGATAATTAATAATAATTATTAATCATTATTTTTCGTATTATTAAATAATTGTCCAGTTGCGAGTACACGTTGAAAACGATCGTACAAGGTAAGCAACGTTGGGCGAGGTCAGGACCTGGACGGGTGACCGCTAGTGACACTTTCATCTGAGCCCCTCCGTGCCTCGGGGCGCACGTTAAGCAGTTGGTCCCGGTTGTTGTCGCTCGGCAGCAGTCGTTAGGCCACGTCAAAGGCCTACGGACGGCCTGAGTAACTCTGACAAATAGGTTTGGTCACTAAACCACACGAGAAAAGAAATCGAAAAATAGAGCGACATCTCGTTTCCTCTGAAAGCAGGCATGAGGCAACATAGAATCTTGAGAAAATCATTCATTGATTAAATCTAAGTACTAGAGAATATGTATTTTATGTAATATCTTATTTATTTATTTGGAAAATTCTAAAAATTACATGTAACATTAAAACCTATATGAAATAAACTAAAAATGTACAAATAAAAATTTTAAGATAGAAAACTTGCCCCAGGTCCCTCACAATTGGCAGCGTGCCCAACAGGCTGGCCGCGTTGCCCCGCTGTATGGCGAGGCTAACGCGCTGGGCGAAGTACATGCCAGCCTTTTGGTCACGCGATGCCTCGACCAGGCGCCGCGACAACTCTTTGGCGATGCGGTGTGCTCCCGGCCCCCATGGTCCCAGCGTCTCCACACCAAACGGCTCAAATATGTAGTTATCCCCGAGCACTGCATATTTGCGCCGTTTGAGATTTTCCGCATTTGTGTTTTATAGACATAAATATGTCAGAGTATAAAAATGTATTTGTTTATATCATAATGTACAAAAGTTAAGTTAGCCTATAAGTAAGGCATTGTATATGCATGTTAGTGAAATAAGAATTTAAACTCTGTTAATTACGGTGTCTCGTTGGCTTCCACTAGGCAGGATTTAAACAATATAACTTTTTACTTTTGACAGTTCTTATTATTTGCGTCGTAAGACTTGATAAGAGAGCTCGGTGGCTCAGTGGTTGAGTCAATGGACTTGCAATATGGAGTTCCCAAGTTCGATTCCCAGCTAGGGCAGCCATGTACCAATGAGTTATCCTCGTTTTTTTCGACGGAAAAACTTACGTACATTTACCGAGTGCTCTCAAAACGGTGAAGGAAAACATCGTGATGAAACATGCATGTCGTTGAAGAAAAAACAAAGTCATGTGAAATCCGCCAACCCGCACCGGGCTCGCGTGGTGGATTATGGCCCGAGCTCCCTCGATGTAAGGGAAGCCCGAGCAGTGGGGACATATAAATAGACTGATGATGATGAAGACTTGATATGGTACTGAGTGCAAGTGTTACCATTGATCTGCTGTCGACTGTACGAATCAAAGTAATATTTCTTTAAGATGAAAACAATGTTCCTGTAACCTATTCCGCTAAGTTATTATTTGTATAAGGTCCGGCCCTAAGTAACATCGTTATTCGTAAAATCCTAATAATTATCTTAGCAGAATACTGGCTGGAGTCCTGTCCGGGATCCCTGGACGATGTTATAAAATACTTTGATGGAATGTGTCCGGTACGCGACTAAAAGAGAGCATGTTATTAATAGTTTAGGTTTATGTAAATTAGATGTAGGTATATTCCACGGCATTTTAGCTGAGCTAACTTCAGGCCCAGCTAAAATGTTGTTCTCGATGTTTTATATAATTTAAGTAGATAGGTTAATTTAGGATAGGTACGATAGGATTGGCATCGTCACTTTATGTTTACATCCATAAACAATTATAGATAATAATAAAAAATACGGCTTTTTGAAAATGGCGGGAAACGACGGTTGCGAAATTATTTAATAATTTTCAGTTTAATGTCTACAGGGACTATTTTGTGATTAATATCACGTTAAATTAATCAGAAAATGTTCGCGAATGACAGTATGGTGAAGTTATTGGAGAATTCAAGCAGGATCTGAAGTTTGGCGCCATGGTCAAGATTCCCACTACGAGCTCGGGAGTGAACGTGACTGTCGAGCTGCTTCGTCCACAGTGATTGACGCTACGGCGTCTCCTGTGGATGAAGACAAGAAGACGCGGCTACCCAGGGTGATGACGCTACGGCGACTCCCCAGATTCCTGGAGGAAGATAGAAGACTATTATACATTGAATTTTCTGTAACATGACATTGGCAAATGACGAACTGTCGAGTCAATTAATAAAATAAATAAAAAAATAAAAATAAAAAATACTTAGTGTATTGTGTAGATCTGTAGATTAATAAATGCAAATGACTAGACGAAATTGAATTCGTAAAATTCCGCTACGTAGTTCGTTATGCGTGAGTTCTCGGCCAGACAGTGAACTGAGGAAGCACGGTTTCCTCGTACGTAGGGAAGGTCTGTCTGTCTGCGCCGGTTTCCTTGTTTAATGGGTAGGTAAATATTTTATTTTACAATTTTAGGAAGACCAACAGCTTCATACATGAATATGTGACATAATAGTATCGGAGAGCCAATAATAGGTCCTCGCTAATAGATCTGGTATAAGTTACCATGAGGCACTGTAACACAGCGTCTTAAGAGCTAACACAATAAAATATAAACTAATAATAACATAATTAACAAAATACAAATAACAGAATAATCAATCAGTCATCAAAAAACAGATTACTTAAAAGTCGCTTCGCCTTGCTACAGCCAGTATTAAACAGATCAATATCAAGATCTTCGGATAAATGATTGAAGTTATCGCCCGCCCGCAGTAAGAATGAGTTTCTCCTGTACCTAGTCGAGGCTAGTGGGGTAGAGATGATGGGATTGTGCCTGAAGGTCCTAGATGGGATGATATGTTTTGATCGACTTCCAAAAAAGAGAGGAAAACGTTCAGTAGTGTTACCTACTATTAGTTACTTATTCTGTGGTTGTTGCTAAACCATCGATTTTGTATAACAATATAAATACAATATAAGCTCACGCCGTATTTCCAGCAGGGGTAGACAGAGTCGGTGGATTTCCACCCGCCGCGATCCTGGCATACCATAGCACACATAGCGATCCTGGTATATAATAGCACGCATATCCTGCCGAAATTCGGGAGTCGAGGTTTATCTAAAATCGTGCTATTTAAGGGCCTTCACAGAGCCAACTAGCGCCGCCAATCTTAAAAAAATAATATCTTCCAATATAATCAATTTTATTAAAAAAGCTATTTACAAAATGTTTATTACGATAAATACTATTTTTCAATATACAATACATGGCATAATTGCGACAAGCTAAGTTGTAGTTCACAAATGTGCCAAAAACGGCCGTTTTTCGCAATTATGCGAACTACAACTTAGCGACATTGAATCACGTTATAAATAAGCATTTAAAAATAGTATTTATCGTAATAAACATTTCGTAAATAGCTTTTTTAATAAAATTGATTACATTGGAAGATATTATTTTTTTAAGATTGGCGGCGCTAGTTGGCTCTAGGAAGGCACTTAACTTATGATGCTGACTCTATTGTACTTGTACTATGTTACGTAATGAGCACATTGTAACCATTAATTTTGTGAAATAAATTATTATTATTATGGTTGCACTTATAAGAGTAAGTATTTAATTTAAATCATGTTTCATGTTTAACATATAGGTAATTAGGTTAGTAGAATGTTGATATGTTACAGCACCCCATAGTGCAAGAGAAAATCAAGTAAGTACACCACTAGCTATATCCAGTCAAAAACAGGCCTAAAACCAGTTACTAGCTATAGCAAGCAAGTAGCTGCATACGGCCCGAGGGAGAGAAAGGCGCCGTTGCCGCTCCGTGCAACAAAACAAGTGACGCAAGCGAGTTGACGGCTGGTCAAATGGGACGCCCGTATTTATATGGAGAACTGAATAGTGTAACGAGTTGGATTGTATAATGTATTTGGGTAGTGGTAGGTTGTTTCTTGTTTTCTCATTGATCTCCTATAAACAACTAGATACACAGTCTGCCTTGTAAAAAATGTCCGTGCGCAAAGAAGGTCCAAACGGATGAATGGACCCTCATTTGCTTTATTGGACATTATTTGGACGTTAACAATGGACCCTTATTTGGACGTTTTTTAAATTGTTTTATCAAATTTTATTAAAAAAGCTATGTACATAATGTTTATTATGATAAATACTATTTTTCAAATGCTTATTTATAACGATGCACATAAAATTAATAATTTTCCTGATAAGTACTTAGTAATTGTTTTAGTAAGACCTTTGTGCATCTAGTTGTTTATAGGAGATCAATGTTATTTCTATACTAATTTAGGGATATTCGTGCACATAGTGGCAATGTCCCAGGACCATCGTACCTATTTCTAAATTATCTACTTAAATTTTACAAAAATGCGAGAACAGCATTTTAGCTGGGCCTGAAGTTGGCTCAGCTAAAATACCGTGGAATATACCTACATCTAATTTACATAAACCTAAACTATTAATTGTTTAAACAAACTATTATTTATTGGGCACCCTCCCAAGAGGGCCGAATTGGGCACCCTCCCAAGAGGGTCGAATTTTTTAAATTGTTTTTAGTTTTGTAAATAGCTTTTTTAATAAAATTGATTAATTTATAAAGAAAAAAAAAACTATTAATAATATGTTCTCTTTTAGTCGCGTACCGGACACATTCCATCACAATATGTTGCAAGTCTTTCTTGGTCCCACAATCTTCGCAGTTAGGAGATTCAACTGAATGCTAGATTTCGATGTTTTATTAAAGCTAATTTAGTCTGCAAAATACTCTTAACTTTACATTGTCCGCTACAGAATCACTAACACCTAGCATCTACAACTTAAAAGTAAAAATGTGACTATTTTTTAATCAATTCATAGGTCTCACCCTCATTTCATAGCAAAAACAATCCCTGGTCCCTTCATGCATGACTTCACGAGTCCTTTGCACCCTTTTATGAGCGAGTGACGAATTAATAATACTTTTTCATTTAGAAGTCATCTATAGGGGATAGGGGCTTTAGAGTATAACTTCAGTGAAGGGTCACGGATCACATATAAATACGCCTAGTCGGGTTCTCTTGAAAATGGCGGGAAACGACGGTTGCGAAATTATTTAATAATTTTCCTTTTAATGTCTACAGGAGCTATTTTGTGTTTAATATCACGTTAAATTAATCAGAAAATGTTCGCGAATGACAGTACGGTGAAGTTATTGGATTATTTATGCAAGATCTGAAGTTTGAAGCTTTTATCAAGAGTTCCCGCTACAAGCTCGGGAGTGAACGTGACTGTCGAGCTGCTTCGTCCAGAGTGATGACGCTACGGCGTCTCCTCTGGATGAAGACATGAAGACGCGGCTACCCAGGGTGAAGACGCTACTGCGACTCCCCTGGAGGAAGATAGAAGACTATTGAATATATTGAATTTTCTGTAACATGACATTGGCAAATGACGAACTGTCGAGTCCATTAATAAAATAATAAAATAAATAAAATACGCCTAGTCGAGTGACTTCTGTCACAAGTTGCCTAAAACACAATATAGAATTCTTTAGAGAGGTTTTTTGCCAATTTTTCCTTGCAAAATGGTGTAAAAGACATTGCCACATTTCAATGGAGCTTTGCCCCACCTACAAAACTACGAGACCATTAATAAAGCGTAATTTTTACTTGTAAAAATATTGTATTGCAAACAAATGAAACGGTACGATGCTCCTCTATAGCCAATTTGGAGCCAAGGTGTAGGCTGAAAACCAGCGCTAACGCACTCTGTGTCAGCATCAGCTGAAGCCTAAACCTTTTGCCTAAGTTATATGTTTGTTAATTGTCACTGTAATTTTTTATTTCTTATATGTATATACTTAATAGGCAATAAATGTTATTCTATTCTATTCTAAATGGTAAAAAATTCGTTTTCTTAATTTTTTTCGATAAAACTACTAGATAAGATACTTAGTAGGGACGTCAACATTGTCCAGGGGGGGGGGGGCAGGGGAGCTACCCTCCCCTGCCCCTACCTGCCTCTAGTATCACCACTTTTAAGGAATGTATCGAATTTCCAATCATCCTATAGAATGACGATGATGATGAATCTTATGAGTCATTATAATACCTTTAAATCATACCATACCCTATTCAAATACTTATAAGTTTAAAAAAATCCCTAAATAAAACTTTATCAATGTGTTTTGAAAGGATATGCGTCATATTACTATGATATGATCCCACTATCATTTGTTAATGTAAAATTTATCATTGTTATTGTTTAAAACGCAATAATACTATAATCTAGATCTGTATTATTTTGCAAGCATTTCAGCTGTATAAACAGTTTAAATTTGACAAAACAAAAAATGCTTTTAAGCATAATATTATAATAGTCACACGATAATTTTCTATAGCCTTAGTCTAGAGACACATTATGCGGAAAGTACGCGACGGAATTCACAAAACTCAAGTCAAAAACAGAACTTCTGCTTATAGCTGTAACGCTGCTTTTAGCCTGTAGCGGTGAACCGCTTTTGTTTTGACGCCCGACTCATTCCTGCCAGACTGAAAGCAGGGTTATGGCTATGAGCAGAGCGTCTGATTTTGACTTCAATTTTGTGAATTCCGTCGCGTACTTTCCGCATAATGTGTCCCTAGGCTTATAGTTACACAGAAATATTTTTATTATACTGCGTAGTAAGTTAAGTAGGTACCATGTAAGTACGTACGTTAAATAAAGCTATGAGCCATTACTACAAATTTATATTTGTAATATGAACGGGTATCACTCACATTGTTGAATTCGGCAATTATACCGACAGTTTCAATCGATATAAGTGAGTGATATCCGTATATATACCTATTATTCTAATAATATGATACCTACGTTTAGAAAGTTTCAAATTTTACACCATCTCCTAGAAACTAGTTGTAAATGACATTGTCACACTTCAATGGAGCTTTGCCCCACCTACAAAACTATGTGACCATTTAAGCTGTACCTATCATTTTGTTGGGGACTTATTACAGGTTTCATATTGCATAATCATAATCAGTATCATTTTCTACTACTCTCGCAACTCCTATAGAAGAATAACAAAAACAATGAATAAATCGCTTCGATTTCTGACTATTTTCTAAATTCTTAATTAAGCTGTTTTTTTCGAATCGCAACTTGTACAAACCTTTATTTTAAACCAATAATTTTAATAAAAAAACGGAGATATTTTTACATTTATTCGTTATCTTGTACAAATTGCGGTTGATGGTGGGGCAGAATCTGGCATTGTCATTTGTAATACAGTGGTGGTCATAGACAAAAAAAAACATAAAAAAATAGTTATGCTGTATTAGCTTAGTGACATTGTAAAAACTCAAAAAGGCAGTATTTCTAGTCCAAATACTAGTAGAATACCTAATACAGGATTGAATACCTAAATCCCCTCAAGTCTCCGGTATCCAGGTAGACATCCAGGCCTTTCCATTTATAGAAATGATCAATAAACAACTCGGCAACGCGACGTTGCCGCTCTTCTGTTCAAAACACGGCTCTCTACTTACGTCTTTTTTCATATTTACGCTAAGATCTTCAGCTGTCGTACACTAAAATAACCTTTACTACCTTTTAAGTAGAGAAGAAATTGCTTTGTAAACTCAAAGTCGCTTACGTCCTTTTTTTACAATAAACCTATAATATAAACAGGCCTACTTGATCAACACTAAACTTTTATTCGTACTAAGTGCAATATCAAAATTTACAAAAAGTAATCTTCGAACAAGGCAACAAAGTCGAAATTTACTCAAAACATTATTGTAGCTACGTCCTTTTAGAATTAATCGTCAATGTATACAACAGTGTTGCCAAGCGATTATATGCTTTTGTGATGTTGATGTAAAGGTCATAATGAGATATGCTATGTATGTAGAAAAACAACGCATATTGAGGTATGGCGTGAAGGGGATCACGTATTCGTATAGGAATCAGGAATAATAATACTTACGTTATTTTGTTGTGCTATAAAAAGCCGAGGTCGATAATTCATACAAGGTGTTTTAGAAAGCAGTATCAGAATCAGAATCGTTTATTGACACTGTAAGGTATATAATAAAGTAGCAGTTACAGTTGCTTAGGTGGTACTGAAACACTTGCAGTGTACCCAGATCGGGCATTCAATAAATTATATAAATAATAAAAAACATGCAGTCATTTGTGAATAGGTACTACATACAATATACGTCAAATAAATGCATTTTCTTTCTTTCTTCTTTCTTTTCCACAATCAAGTTCCACAATTACACATATTCAAATATACGACAACAGTCATGTCAGGGACTCACACTTTGCAAAATACTCATTTAAATCGTAGAATACATTATTTATTAACCATTCTTTGAGGCAGTATTTAAATTTTGTATTGTCTTAATGATGAAAGAATAAGGCCGATAATTATAGACAGTAGGGTACTCACCTCTTATAGCGATCCAGTTTAGGTTCCTAATCTGACTGAACCGAATGATTCCGAAACAATTCTCCGACAGTCGATTCAACTTTGGTTGGTTTGATCATCGAAATCGCTGGCGCACCGCCGCTCTATTGCCTGCCTATCGGTGTTCTACAGGTTACATTTTGGTGAGTGTGCGATGGAATTGCACGAATTAATTCCTGCGTCCCCATTCCACCTCCGAGCCACCAGGCGTCGGCTGGGGTTCCATCCGCATGTCGTAGATATCCCGGTTGCCCGTACGAAGCGTTTTTCTTCATCTTTCATCATACGAACGGCTAGGGAATGGAACGCCCTGCCGGCGTCGGTGTTTCTGGACACTTATAACCTTGGGATCTTTAAGGCAAGAGTGAATAGGCATTTACTAGGCCTGCGTGCTTCATCATCGGCCTCATCGTCACTTACCGTCAGGTGAGATCGGGGGGGGGGGGGGGGGGGGGGGGGGGGCTGGTTTAGTCAATCAATAATAATAAAAAATGCTACAATGACGTTTGACATCATTGTAGCAAATTATCAGTTTAGGAACCTAAACTGGATCGCTATAAAATGTGAGAGTAACCCCGCAGTTCTGAGCATGAACTCAGCGCGACTTAAGACTGTCAAAATTGTAAGTAAACTGACAGCTGTAAGACCGAACTCAAGCTGCACTCATACCCAAAATATTATGTAACTGACAGTGACAGTTAAATTATTCATAATAATAACAAAACCGAAATTGCTGAATTTTTAGTAAATTGATGAAAAAAAACCGCTTTAATATTAATTACTCCGCTGAATTCTCTAACCTAAGGTTGTCTGAAAAAGATCACTTTAAGCGAAAAGACCGCCAATTGTGATACTAACATTCGCATATTTCTTTTGTGTACTTCCTGTTATTTTGCAATAAAGAATATTTATATCTTATCTTTTTACACAATATTATATGCATCAATTATACAAAAAACAGCATGGCATACAAATATTAAAAATTGTCACGTTTACTGAAAAATATTTTAACAATGAAAACAGACCTAGTTAATACTAACTGGTTATCGTTATTTCCCAACCCTAGACTAATTTTACTTTACACAGCAGAATAAAAAAAACCTTGCAGATAATGATGAACCATTATGTACTGGGTTTCCTTAGCAATATTATAATTTGTTACACAGCAACCGAGCAATCGTGGCGCTCCTTCTAGATTGGCGTGAGACGTAATGTTAAATTCACAATCACAGATAACTTTACGGCCTATCAACGGACTTCATTGCCAACGGTTAACGCTAATTTTGGCGTGAAGTAACCTTTACACGTCTTGATAATGTTTGTTTTGAAAATATATTTATTACTTAAGTACATATTATTACAATACATTTAACACTAATAAAAATTATTAAATGCATTTTAATTAATAAACCTAGATAAACCTCACTTCCCCAAAAATGGCGTTGTTGTCCTTTTCACACTTCGTTACAAAACGTTAAGGTAGAAAGGGACAGAAGACCTAAACAGTGGAATAACTTTAAATCACGTTTGTTTGTTTGCTGGTGTATAATTTTTTTTACAATTTACAATCCCTTATTGTCACAGAATATATAATAGTACAAGTACAGAAGAGTCTCTCCTAAAAACCGTTAAAATAAATCGCGAGTCTCGCAGCGACGCAATAAAGTACAATTCAGCTCGCGCAGCGCGAAGTGCCTACAATTATATTCACCTACAACGTGCGTCTCTTTCTATCGGGTAGCTCTTTACTCTTCTGACACGATTAGGGCTGCCGGCTTGTGAAAGATAAATACTCTGAATATTTAATGAACATATATTATTATACCACTCTATTATTCTACTTTTGTAAACAAACTGATATTTCAAATATACCTACGGTATTAGAGCACAAAAGACCATAGGCATGCTATCTTCTTACACTTTAATGGGTGTCTACAATACTAAACATAACTCTTTTAGGTTTTAGCTAGGTACAATCTAGTCCGGGAGCCGAAACTCATATTTACATATTTAAGATGCAAGAACTAGCCTTGCGATTTATTATATAAATCTAATCTAATTATTCGTTCATTATTCATTCAATTTCATTCAATTATCTGCAACTATTCTCTAGATTGCATGGTAAAACTACTCGTAAGATAATGGAGAATAAAATCGGGGAATAAAAATAACCCTGGGATAGTTACTCCAGTATAAATTGAAGTTTGGTCGAATCCACCCTAAATAAAATAAATTATTATGGTAGGTACTAAATTGTATGAAAGAATATTTTAATAATTTAGACCAAATTCTTGTCACGATTTTTTTCTTCCGATACAATGAAAGACGGCTAAATACGTCGCAGCGCGGGCGCAAAATAGCGGGCTACGTGCAATCAATCTGGCGCGCAGCAGCCCACTGAATAGCCGCGCCGGCGCGGCCCAAGGCCGCCCGCCCGATGTCATCATCATCATCATCAGCCCGTATCAGTCCACTGCTGGACGTAGGCCTCTCCCAAAGCGCGCCAATCAACCCTACTCTCGGCCCTCTGCATCCAGTCCCTGCCAGCCATTTTGCGAAGGTCATCCCTCCATCTGGTCGGGGGGCGTCCCACACTACGTTTACCCGTTCGTGGCCTCCATTCGAGAACTCGTCTACCCCATCGGTTATCGGTTCTACGACAGATGTGACCAGCCCACTGCCACTTCAGTTTACTGATTCTATGAGCAATGTCAACCACTTTTGTCTTCTGGCGGATATACTCGTTTCTTATTCTATCTAACAGAGAAACTCCAAGCATAGCTCTTTCCATAGCTCGCTGAGCGACCTTGAACCTGTGGGCCAGTCTCACCGTCAATGTCCACGTTTCGGCTCCGTAGGTCATCACTGGTAGGACGCACTGGTTGAAGACCTTAGTTTTTAGGCATTGTGGTATTGAAGACGAGAAGATATGACGTAGCTTCCCAAACGCTGCCCAGCCCAGCTGAATTCTCCTGTCACTCTCTTTCTCGAAGTTGTTCCTACCCAGCTGCAGAGTTTGTCCTAAGTAGACATATTTCTGAACAACTTCGAGGACCGTGGCATCGACTACTATTGGTTCCGGGACGACCAGATCATTGAACATGATCTTGGTCTTATCCAAATTCATCCCGAGTCCGACACGGCGAGAAGCAGCATTAAGGCTATCCAGCATTGTCTGCAGATCCTGCAGCGACTCAGCCATGACCACTATATCATCGGCGAACCGAAGGTGTGAAATGTACTCGCCATTTACACTGATGCCACGTCCATTCCAGTCCAGTGTTTTGAAGACATCTTCCAGCGCGTTTGTGAAGAGTTTCGGTGATATAACATCTCCTTGTCTCACACCTCTACGCAACTGGATAGATCTTGTTTGCTGGTTCTGGATTTGGACGGTCATTGTGGCGGCGTCATACAGGCATCTCAGCACCTCGATGTATCGCCAGTCTACTTGGCATCGCTGCAAGGACTGCAGAACAGCCCAGGTTTCGATAGAGTCAAATGCTTTCTCATAGTCCACAAATGCAAGACACAGGGGCCGATTGTATTCCTCTGTCTTTTGTATAATCTGCCTCACTGTGTGGATGTGGTCTATGGTGCCATATCCTCCGCGAAACCCGGCCTGCTCCGGGGGCTGGAAGTCGTCAAATCTCCGTCCAAGACGATTCGTAATGACTCTCGAAAACAGCTTGTATACATGACTCAGGAGAGAGATAGGTCTATAGTTTTTCAATAGGGTTTTGTCCCCTTTCTTGAAAAACAGGACAACGATGCTCCTGTGCCATGCCTTCTGAGTTCTCCCACTCTGTAAGACGGAGTTAAAAAGCTTCTGTAGCTCCATCAGGACAGGAGTACCACCTGCTTTCAGGAGCTCAGATGTAACCCCGTCTTCACCGGGGGCTTTTCCATTCTTAAGCTGTTTGAGAGCCAGTCCGATTTCGTCAAGACTCACATCAGGCAGGTCTTCGGTAAAATGGCGTGTTAGCGTGGCTCGGGGATCATCGGTACTAGGCTCAGGTTGCGGTGCGTGAGGTGCGTACAATCGGCCGTAGAAGTCTTCGATGTCAGCGAGTATCTCTGGTTTGGAAGTGACGGTTCTGCCATTCGCCGACTTCAGTTTGGTCAGATGGCTTCTCCCCAACTGCTGCATGAATACTTTTGACCCTCGATTTTGCTCAATTGCCTCTTGTATGCGGCGTGTATTGGAGCGACGAAGGTCACGACGTATAAGCTTCCTTACATGCTTGTTGAGGGTCCGCTGTTCTGTCTGAGAGATTTGCGTAGCCTTTTCACGTCTTTCCTTCATAAGATCCAGAGTCTCCACTGAGAGCTTAGACTTCGTGCCAGTACGTTGCGACCTGCAAAACCTTACGCCTACGTCCCTGATGGTCTTCACCACTGTGTCAAACGCCTGGTCAACGTCAATTGTGGTTTCCAAGACATCGAATCTATTCTTCAGCTCCAGCTGAAATTTATCGGAGCCGGTTATGATCTGTTGCAGGTTAGGTCGGAGCGTAGACCTCATCATACGGAGTCTTTCTAGCTTAAAATCGATATTCAGGGTGCCTCGCACGAGTCGGTGGTCACTACCAGTGTTAAACCGGTTAAGTACAGAGACATCCCTGAATATATGCCTTTTGTCCGTTATGATGAAGTCTATCTCATTTTTCGTCATAGAGTCGGGGCTTTGCCAAGTCCACTTCCTCTGAGGCTGCTTCTTAAAGAACGAATTCATTAAGAATAGCCCCTCTCTCTCCAGGAAGTTAACTAGCATTTGCCCCCTATGATTCCTGCAACCAAGACCATATGGTCCGATTTTCGATTCGATGTTGCTCTGTACTCCCACTTTAGCGTTGAAGTCCCCCATGACAACGTTGAAGTGTGTCTTAGTGGTGTGATTGAGGGCTTTGGCTATGTCTTCATAGACAGCCTCCACTTCTTCATCCGAGTGTGCCGACGTTGGTGCGTAGACCTGTACTACCTTAAGAGAGTATCTCTCGGTAAGTTTCAAAATGAGGTACGCTACCCGTGGCGACACACTGGAGATCTCCATTACGTTGTCTACGAGGGCCTTATTCACCAGAAAACCTACCCCGCCTTGGGAGAGTTGATCGCCCTCTCGAAAGTAGAGTAGATGGCCCGATTCCAGGGTCAGTGTGTCCTCCCCCTCTCTTCGGACTTCACATAACCCTAGGACGTGCCAGCGTATCCTCTCCAACTCTACTTCGAGTTCCGTGACATGATCGTCCAGCCGCAGAGTTCGTCCGTTGTACGTAGCCAGGGTCAATTTTGTTTGGCAGCCTCCCGTAACCCGGGGATTCTTAGCACCCCCTGCCCCGCCGTTACCGTAGCCGCTGCCTTGGCTAGGAATAGCGGGGCGGCCGGGAACTGGGGGCCGGGGCCTTGTGGTGTACATCATGTTTGGGAGGTGATGCCCGTAATCGCCACGCTGGGCAAGCGGGTTGGCGATCGCAGAGCCGGCCACCTCGCGCCGGTGACGCTGCTGCCCGTCACCGACCTGCTGCACTTGGCGCCGGCACGGTGCGAGCTGGTTATACCGCCAACTGTCGGTCGCCAGAGCCCCGTCCGTTGGTCGGCAGGGTGCACCACGTGCCGGTGAGGTTGGCATTTGGGTGGCCAATATAGTCGGTCCCCACCCCTTACACCCCCCGCCCGATGTACCTGTAGATTTATACCTAAAGCGCGGAGTGCACCAGGCCTGTTATTGTACAATTTTTTTATATAAAAGTAACCCTGGACAAAACACAGACAGAAACTAAATTAATACAAAGGCAGACTTATCCCGCTCAGAGGATTTCTTCCAGTCAACCTTTGAGTAGTTGAAAAAAGTATTTGTATGCGGGTGTCGCTATTTATAACGTGTATGGTTTCACGCCTTAGTTTACATTCCTAAGTAACATGACCCAGTTTCCAGGCTAGCAGCATACTTAAACTTTGCAACGTATTGACAATAGTAGCTCAAATAGTTATAATTTAAAACTTACCGCCATCCGAAACTTCTAAATACACTACTTCAGCATCAGCGTCGTCATCATTTGGCATTTGTTCATCATTATCATCACATTCTGGCGTCACGACACAGTCATTATCACCGATATAATCATCTTCACTCACAGAATCAATGTGAGCTTTCATCAAATGCGTCCACAAATTGTGAACAGTCGTCTTGTACGAATAAATCTTGTTACAAAAATGACATATAGCTGTTTTGGCTTCAGTATCAACTTTCGTAAAATATTTCCATGAACTATGATAGCCTTTACGCCGTCTTAATTTATTAACACTAGCACTATCCTCGATATTAACTTCGTCTCTATGTTTCAATTTCAAATGGGTTTTTAGGTTATGAGATGTCGTACAACTAAGAACTTTATCGCAGAAACGACAAATAGCTTTTTTGTCGTCCGAATAGCATTTATCGAACAAATCCCAAATAGTAGTCTCTTCCATTTTAAACGTAACGGCGAATTAACGAACGTTATTATTATTTTTAACTGGTTATTTTAATAATCAACGCGACGAGGTTATAACGAGTAAAATGGCTGACATGACACTGCGTTCTTATAACGCGTTAAAAATTTTGACATCACTAAAGTAATTTTTCATTATATTTCAAAATACAGTAAAATTAAGTAAACAGTCGATGAATTAATACTCTATGTTGATTAATTAACTATAATTTGTCGAAAAGTACAATTTTCATACTGGATTTGTTGTAATTTTCAAGTGAAAGGATTTCGTAAACATTGAAAATTGGGACGAGTAGCGCCATCTAGTTAATTTTAGCGTTAAATTTTTCTTACAACTTGTTCTCATGTAGTTCTTCCAGTTACCGTAAGATGTCACTATTCCTATTATTACAAAGTACTAATCGAAATCGAAACGACGGTTGCGAAATTATTTGATAATTTTCCTTTTAATGTCTACAGGGACTATTTTGTGTTTAATATCACGTTAAATTAATCAGAAAATGTTCGCGAATGACAGTACGGTGAAGTTATTGGATTATTTATGCAAGATCTGAAGTTTCAAGCTTTTATCAAGAGTTCCCGCTACAAGCTCGGGAGTGAGCGTGACTGTCGAGCTGCTTCGCCCAGAGTGACGACGCTACGGCGACTCCTCTGGAGGAAGATAGAAGACTATTACATACCTATTGAATTTTCTGTAACATGACATTGGCAAATAACGAACTGTCGAGTCCATTAATAAAATAAATAAAACCAGCTAAAATCCTTAACGAAGATTAAACCCCGCACTTTTATGTATGACTAACAACCATTGGATGGAAGATAGAAGGCTAGAATAAAAATGATGCGGTCGACTCAATTATAAGTACAGAATGTCGAATGCTCTCAAAACGGCGAAGGAAAACGTCGTGAGAATACCCACAAATCGAGGAATTAAAAAGGCATGTGTAATCCACGGATCCGCACTGGGCCCGCGTGTTGGATCATGGCCCGAGCTCGCTCGCTGTAATGGCACAATTTCATTAGTCGATATCTCGGTCGATATACAGCAAAGTCGATACGCGTTCGTTACACCGCCTGTGCGGGTCGAGAGTCGAAGACAGCTTGACCATATTTAGTAGATTTCTATTCTTTTGGTAGATTTTGAGGAATTTGTAACAGTGTCTAGTAAAAAAAAGGTGGTAGATTTTAGTAGATTTCTTATTCTTTTAGTTTATTGTGTGTTTCTCCGCCACACCCCGCATGCAGGCCTCGACTAATGAAAACGCTTCCCCGAATGCGGGCCCTATGGCATGCGTTCCAGAAATCTCTCGCACCCCGAATACGGGCTCTATCGACTAATGAAATTGCGCCATAAGGGAAGGTCTGTGCCCGAGCAGTGGGGACATACAAACTAATAATGACGATGAAGGCACATTTATTTATTTTACTTACCTACCAAAACGAGTATATCCGCCAGAAGACAAAAGTAGTTGACATTGCTCATAGAATCAGTAAACTGAAGTGTCAGTGGGCTGGTCACATCTGTCGTAGAACCGATAACCGATGGGGTAGACGGGTTCTCGAATGGAGGACACGAACGGGTGCACGTAGTGTGGGATTAGCCGAGAGTAGGGTTGAGTGACGTGCTTTGGGAGAGGCCTGCGTCCAGCAGTGGAGGCTGATGATGATGGATGATGAACTACCAGAAAAACAGTGTATTTAAAATAAAAAGCTTCAATCATGTGACTTGTTTATTTTGGATTTAATATATAACATTGTTTACTAAATACTTACCTGACATGAGCCAACTAGCGCCGCCAATCTATACAAAATAATATCTTCCAATTTAATCAATTTTATTAAAAGGCTATTTACGAAATGTTTATTACGATAAATACTATTTTTTAAATGCTTATTTATAACGTGATTCAATGTCGGTAAGTTGTAGTTCGCATAATTGCGAAAAACGGCCGTTTTTGGCACATTTGTGAACTACAACTTAGCTTGTCGCAATTATGCCATGTATTGTATATTGAATAATGGTATTTATCCTAATAAAGATTGTGTAAATAGCGTTTCTAATAAAAATGATTATATTGGAAGATATTATTTTTTTAAGATTGGCGGCGCTAGTTGGCTCATGTCAGGCCATTAAAAATAATTGAGATTACATAAGGTTACTTTACATATTATAAAACAACAAAATCTAATTAGAAAAATGGTTGTTTATAATTTTTAATGTGCCGTAAATTTGATGATATAATACAAAATATACTTATTAAAATATTATATCTAAACGGATATCACTCACTTATATAGTTGAAGTCGGCAATTAGACCGACAGTTTCGACCGAATTCGACGGTCTTTTTCAAGGTGAGCGCGCCAGGCCCGCCTCGTAAGTGAGTGATATCCGTTTATAGGGTGTAACGTAGACGGTATATGAAGCCGAAGGGAGGTTGTTCAGTATCCGTAACTGAACAACTTTTGTTCTACGACTTTTCGAATAAAAAATAAAAACAAATTAATGTCTCATACAAATCGATGTATGAAAATCTTAAAAGTCGTAGAACAAAAGTTGTTCAGTTACCGATACTGAACACCCTCCCTTCGGCTTCATATACCCTTTGTCCTTGAATTGATTCGACAAATTGAAACTGGGGCTTGTACTCATGATAAATATGAAATTAGTAAGGTCAAGGTACCGCAGCCCAAATCAAGTGTCTTATTTTGTAAACAAATATGATCGTCTAATTACCTGTTGTGATGTAACACTGAAGGAACTGATTGATTGAACCTGTTCGTCATTGTGAAAATAAAGTGATCCGATCTAATAATGTGAATATAACTATGCAATAATCACAGAACAGCTTAAAATGTTAGGGTTTCCTTGAGAAGCGCGCGAAACGCCATTAGCTACTTTTTTGTAAAAATTCTAATTAAATAGTTTCCGTGGTATTTAGTGATTAATGATCACGTTAAGTTAATCAGGAGATGTCCGCGAACGTTTCTATTAGTTGGAGTGCTCGAAAGAAGTCGTGTTTGTGAAGTTTTGTGCTCTTAGCAAGGTTTCCTTCCATAACTCGATGATTGCGTGGATCGTTGAGTTATTTCGTTTAGGGGTTTGGGAGGGTTGTGCGTAGGTTTAGGTTAGGTTATCTTCGTATATATGTATGTATTTACAAGAATTCAGACATTCTATTAACATCAGACCAGGCTGTATGCCCTAGTTGGCTTTGCCTTTTCCTCTGGGAATAATATTACATAAAAAAATTAAAATGTTAGTAGGGTAGGGTAGTTTGTTTACAAAATAAGACACTTGATTTGGGCTGCGGTATAATAATTAAACAAAAAGTCTTATAACAATTCTAAATCGTGAACAACAGTGACTTTTAGCTTGTGTCTGGGCCACGTTAGAGTGAGAGGCAGCGCGGGGATAGCGCTGTCTCGTTCGCTCTCGCCTTCGCTGTCCGATTCGGAGTCTGTTTCGCTCAATTTAGACAAAATCGAGACTTGTTTAGACATTTCCTGGACCAAGTCTTTTGGGATCACCATCTGGGAAAGAAAATTACGATACGTCAATACTTCATTTCTCCAACCTTATAAAAAGCTACGTTCACATTGTTTATTGCTATAAATATTATTTTTAAATGCTTATTTGTAACGTGATTCAATGTAGGTAAGTTGTAGTTCACAAATGTGCCAGAAACGGACGTTTTTCGCAATTATGTGAACTACAACTTACCTACATTGCATCATGTTACAAATAAGCATTTAAAAAATAATATTTATAGCAATAAACAATGTGAACGTAGCTTTTTTAATAAAATTGATTATATTGGAAGATATGATTTTTTTAAGATTGGCGGCGCTAGTTGGCTCATGGAAGGCTCTTAATGACGTGGCCACTTTACAGCCGACTATTATTTTTATGTTATTTAAATTAAATTCATTTATTTTTACAGAAACTTACTTTGACCTTCAGTGCAATTGATTATATTATTGTGAATTCATTAAAAACTTGCTCTAAATTGTAAAACATTGCCAAGGCCTCTTTACAGCCGCTATTAGATCATTTTGTTATATCCCATGGGTCGGTTCTTTGCCCTGTTTCTCTGTTCGTACATCCAGCCGTAACCTAGTTTGTATTCTGCACCTTATATTACTGTAAATTATTACATTATGTATGACACAACCAAGTGTTCCCTAGAGCTCATAAGGTTGAATAAATGAAGTATTGAAGTATAATATAAGGTACAGAATACAAACTAGGTTACGGCTGGTTCACAGACCACTTACCCCATAGACATGAAATCGGTACTGGCATTGCCACATTTCAATGGAGCTTTGCCCCATCTACAAAACTACGAGACCATTGAAGATGTACCTATCATTTTGTTGGGGACTTATTACGGTTTAAGATATTTATTTCTCTAAAAAAGGATATAATCCACTTAACTTACAGGTTTCATATTTCATAATCATAATCAGTAGGAGTTGCGAGAGTAGTAGAAAATGATAACAAAAACAATGAATAATTCGCTTCGATTTCTGAAACATTTAAAATATAGCTCGGGAGTGAACGTGACTGTCGATCTGCTTCGTCCAGAGTGACGACGCTACGGCGTCTCCTCTGGATGAAGACAGGACTATGATATCTTGAATATTCTGTAACATGACATGGCAAATGAGGAAATATCGAGTCCACAAACTAAATAAATAACCAAAGTACCTGTAGCCATCCTCCCCTGGCGACATACGGTGTGGTGACGGTAGCGACGGCGCCGGCGACGGCAGGCGACAGCACGGTGACGGCACGCGCGCCGCAACGCCACGTGAAGTGACGCCCGTGGGACACGCGACCGCTGTAAGGAGGACTTAGATAGACTCCAGGCGGCTCATAGTGCCCTGGTACTGGGGATGCGACTCTAAGAGCCGGGGCTTCGGACCGAGTGGACACAGCGGGTGTGGAGTGAGACATAGTGAGACTCCAGGCGGCTCATAGTGCCCTGGTACTGGGGATGCGACTCTAAGAGCCGGGGCTTCGGACCGAGTGGACACAGCGGGTGTGGAGTGAGACATAGTGAGACTCCAGGCGGCTCATAGTGCCCTGGTACTGGGGATGCGACTCTAAGAGCCGGGGCTTCGGACCGAGTGGACACAGCGGGTGTGGAGTGAGACATAGTGAGACTCCAGGCGGCTCATAGTGCCCTGGTACTGGGGATGCGACTCTAAGAGCCGGGGCTTCGGACCGAGTGGACACAGCGGGTGTGGAGTGAGACATAGTGAGACTCCAGGCGGCTCATAGTGCCCTGGTACTGGGGATGCGACTCTAAGAGCCGGGGCTTCGGACCGAGTGGACACAGCGGGTGTGGAGTGAGACATAGTGAGACTCCAGGCGGCTCATAGTGCCCTGGTACTGGGGATGCGACTTCATCATCATCAGCTCGTGTCAGTCCACTGCTGGCAGGGCTCTCCCAAGGTCCTTAGAGCTCCTAAGATTGAATTTGAAGTATTGATACTCACTCAATGGCCAGCGGCAGTAGACTGGCTGCTTCTGCGTTCAGTATGAGATGCACTCTATCCAAGTATTCGATACTATCCTCACTGCGCCACGAACCCTGCGCAGTAGAGGGTTGAAGGTCAACAAGACATTTCAAGAGACAACCCTTGAATGACCTTATTGACTTTAAAAATACTTTTTGACCCCATTGGTCTCCTATAAACAACTGGATACACAAAGGTCTTACTAAAACAATTTAAAAAAGCGTCCAAATAAGGGTCCATTGTTAACGTCCAAATAATGTCCAATAAAGCAAATGAGGGTCCATTCATCCGTTTGGACCTTCTTTGCGCTCGGACATTTTTAGAAGGCAGACTGTGTATCTAGTTGTTTATAGGAGATCAATGATTGACCGTCAAATTATTCTATAACCACGAAATCTAAATGATAAATGGAGAAAAAATTTCATTACGACCGGAATTCGAACCCGGGACCTCGCCATTCCGTGGCTCTATTCCAACAGAGCCACCGTGCTATCGTACACAGGTCGTTAATTCTGTCTCCATATTCTCGTCTTAGGGACGGTAGCGACATCTATCCAGTAATTGTGCAATTACTCAAATTAAATTTTTCTCCAGTTTAGATTTTCGTTTCGCATAGCGCATATGCAAGAAAATATCAAAACATTAGAAGGTTATCAATTAAAAAGGTCATATGAATCTATCAATTACCAAGACTCACTCAAGCGCACTCACTATACACAATCATAATACATTATTATAATATGTACGAGAATAACCTCAATACACTACCTACCTATATTTGTAAACAAACACAAACTGATCCTCAATTATATTGTTAAACCCTCATTCTTTTCTTAATACTGTACAGTCATGAGTATAGAAACATCCTTAAAATTCAAATTCATGTAACAACTTTAAATCGCAAAAATAAGTATGCTAAACTGTGGCCAATAATTATGTAAACGCTAAATTGTATCAAAATAAAGTACACACCCCTTGTACAACATTTGCTTGGTGGGGTGTGTACTTTATTTTGATACAATTTAGCGTTTACATAATTATTGGCCACAGTTTAGCATACTTATTTTTGCGATTTAAAGTTGTTACATGAATTTGAATTTTAAGGATGTTTCTATGTTATTACTCATGACTTTGGAACCCCACTGGAAGGCACTGGTCTCCACAACACAGGGAATCCTAGTGGGGAGACCAGGAACCAAACATACAAACATGAATAATACATTTTTCTTGTATCTTGTACTTATTTTATGTTAAACTGTTAATTTTAAATTACATTACCTGCATGAGGTCTGGTATCTGCGGCAACGCCCGCTCAATGCTGGACATCTCAAAGCTGTCAGTAGACATTCCCGTGTGACCTGCACATGAAATCTCATATAATGTCACGCACGTGTCCCATAGGAGTAAGCAGAGAAGATGGAAATATTTATTGAGGTATTTTTTAAATGGTTTATTAGCGATCTTCGAGCTATTTGTATTCAATCCAATTCTCGACTTCATCAACCCAATTCTTGCCTTTATCCTACCCAATTGTAGCCTTAATTCAATCCAATTCTTGCATTTATTCAACCCAATTATAGCCTTTATCCAACCCAAGTCTTCCATGTATCCAACCCAATTCTTGCCTTTATTCAACCTAATGCTTGACGATATTCAACCCAATTCTTGCCTTCATTTAACCCAATGCTTGACGATATTCAACCCAATTCTTACCTTTATTCAATCCAATTCTTACCTTTATTCAATCCAATTCTTACCTTTATTCAATCCAATTCTTACCTTTATTCAACCCAATTCTTGCCTTTTTCCAACCCAAGTCTTCCCTGTATCCAACCCAATTCTTGCCTTTTTCCAACCCAAGTCTTCCATGTATCCAACCCAATTCTTGCCTTTATCCAACCCAAGTCTTCCCTGTATCCAACCCAATTCTTACCTTTATTCAATCCAATTCTTACCTTTATTCAATCCAATTCTTACCTTTATTCAATCCAATTCTTACCTTTATTCAATCCAATTCTTACCTTTATTCAACCCAATTCTTGCCTTTTTCCAACCCAAGTCTTCCCTGTATCCAACCCAATTCTTGCCTTTTTCCAACCCAAGTCTTCCCTGTATCCAACCCAATTCTTACCTATATTCAACCTAATTGGTGCCTTTATTCAACCCAAGTCTTCCCTTTATCCAACCCAAGTCTTCCCTTTATCCAACCCAAGTCTTCCCTTTATCCAACCCAATTCTTGTCTTTATCCAACCCAAGTCTTCCCTTTGCCCAACCCAATTCTTGCCTTTATTCAACCCAATTCTTGTCTTCATCCAACCCAATTCTTGCCTTTAACCCACCTTCCTGCCCCGTCCTGTCCGTGCTCATAGTGCTCAGCCCTCGTTGCAGGGTGTCCTTGATCTGCTGCTCCGTGCCGGGCGGGAGCTGCGGGCTGGCGGCGGCGGCCGGCTCGGCCACATACTAGGTAGGAGTTTTGACGCAATTTTTTTATTGCATCATTATGCACATATTTTTTTTAATGCATCATTATGCAAATATTCATGCTTCAATGTTGAATTCACATATTTAATGAGGGGTTTTCAAGGTTACATTTTAAAAGCCAGTCCCGCTCGCCCCGGTAGATGGCACTGACTGGTCTGATGTCAACATTAAATGCGTTGTTATTGCTCGTAACTTGGGATTGTCGTATTTCATACCTAGCATTAATTTGTACTGTATTGTTTATATTACACAAACAAACCAATAATAATAAATTATTCAGCCGACATTGAAAACAAAATCTCATGTTGCTGTGTTTTTTTACGATGATATCGCACTTCGGTGCAACGCCATCTATTATCAACTTAAAAAGCTTGTTTTTTTCTTACAACTGTCACTTTGAAAACCCCTCATTGAAATACACTTTATTGTATATAAAAGACACAACAAATGCACTAAAATAAATACAAAACATAATGTACAATTTTGGCGGCCTTGTCGCTAAAAGCGATTTCTTCCAGGCAATCAACATATATTCATATATACCAGAATATTCATGCTGCAATGTTAAGTATGAATGTTGAGTGTGATTGTTAAAGTTTGAGTGTGATTGTTGAGTGTGAATGTAAAGTGGAAATGTCGATTGTTGAGTGTCAATGTTAAGTGACAAAGTTAAGTGCAATATGTTTACCGTGACAGCAGCGTTTGATTATAATGAGTGTTTAAGAGGTTATTTTGGCTTCAGACACCCAAGATCCACGCTAAACCAGCAGCCTAAGAGTCTCACCGTATCGCTATAATGAGCGGGAGCGGAGTGGGTTGTATCTGAATGTCAAATGTAATGTGTTGTGAAAGCATTACAAGTAAATGTTAAGTGTGAATGTTAAGTGTATATGTTAAGTGTAAATGTTAAGTGTAAATGTTAAGTGTAAATGTTAAGTGTGATTAAAAATAAAACAGAATGTAAAGTGTGGATGTAAATGGTAAGTGTAATTATTTAGTGTGAATGATAACTGTGACTGCCACGTTGGATTGTAATGAGTGTTTAAGTGTTTTTTTGTCTTCTAACACCTAAGATTGACATTGAATCAGCTGAGTAAGTGCCACAGTAGTATAGTATCATACCGTGTCGTCCCTGTCGTGTACGGTCCACGGCATCCACTGCAGCCTGGCGGAGACCCCGGCCAGCTGCGCGGGCGCGGCGTGCGGGGGCGCGGCGCGCACGCGGCGGGCGGACGCGCGGCGGCTCGCCCGAGTCACGAGCCACGGGCCGCCGCAACTGACGCGGACATAATTATTTGATTTACTAGTATTATATATACATTCTTATTCACTAGTGTCCGTATTAGGCTGCCCGCACACGTCATACTTTTTGTAGGACCGATAATCGGGCAGATTTCTCTTCCGATTCTTATGACCGATTTTCAAATCAAATCAAATACACTTTATTGTACATAAAACACATTACAGAATAATACAAACATAATGTACAATTTTGGCGGCCTTATCGCTAAAAGCATTTTCGATTTTGTAACCGACTTAACGCACACGGCCGTCACTTTGTCTGTATCCGGTCTGTGGCCCTGGCCAGTGGCCCGTGCCAGCGGCCGGCTGTCGGTGAGCAGTGTGCGTTAACGCATACATTGCCGGACGTTCCATTATTCACCGATCGGTCGGGATGCACCGATTTCCAATCTGATTGCAATCAGTTATTATACTATTGACGAGGACGTGATTGAGTGGCTGGACAGCCTCCCACTCACGGTCTGACCTCCTGTCACGTCGCCGTGACCATACGAAAAATAAATAAATAATCAGTGCGTTCTATTTTCCTCCTACAAAAAGTCGGTCACCGATTGTCGGACGTGGGCGGGCACCCTGATTGCAATAGTATAACGCACCGGTAAATCTCAACCTTATTGAAGTCCCCTGAAACTTCACATCTGAGTAACTCACTTGGGGTCTTCAGCGATGAGCTTCAAGACATCGAACCCGGATCCCCTCTGCGCGGCTCGCAACTCCCGCCCGGTACAACCAACCAACTGAAATAGAAAACAAGATGGTCCGGGACCGATCTACTGAGACCCTCATAGTCTCGGTTGTAACCGTTGAGACTATGAGGGTCTCAGTAGTTTGGTGCACGTGTACAACCGAACCGTTGAGACTATGAGGGTCTCAGTAGTTCGGTGCATGTGTACAACCGAACCGTTGAGACTAAGAGGGTCTCAGTAGTTCGGTGCACGTGTACAACCGAACTGAGGAGACTAAGAGGGTCTCAGTAGTTCGGTGCACGTGTACAACCGAACCGTTGAGACTAAGAGGGTCTCAGTAGTTCGGTGCACGTGTTCAACCGAACTGAGGAGACTATGAGCGTCTCAGTAGTTCGGTGCACGTGTACAACCGAACTGAGGAGACTATGAGGGTCTCAGTAGTTCGGTGCACGTGTACAACCGAACTACTGAGACTAGAGGTCAAATGCCGGTGCTGTGTGTACCTGTATGACTGTGACCGTGCCATGAGGAGTGTGCATGGAGTGGAGCTGCAGGTCCTCGGCCATGAGGAGGTGCCTCAGCGACGCGTACCACGACCCCGGCTTGAGACTTGCAATGCCTACCTGTATGACTGTGACCGTGCCATGAGGAGTGTCCATGGAGTGGAGCTGCAGGTCCTTGGCCATGAGGAGGTGCCTCAGCGATGCGTGCCACGACCCCGGCTTGAGACTTGCAATGCCTACCTGTATGACTGTGACCGTGCCATGAGGAGTGTCCATGGAGTGGAGCTGCGGGTCCTCGGCCGTGAGGAGGTGCCTCAGCGACGCGTACCACGACCCCGGCTTGAGGCTTGCAATGCCTACCTGTATGACTGTGACCGTGCCATGAGGAGTGTCCATGGTCTGGAGCTGCGGGTCCTCGGCCACGAGGAGGTGCCTGACGCGCGAGTGCGCGCAGCCGTCCAGCGACGCGTGCCACGACACGTGGTCGCCGGCACACAGCTTGTTGCCTGCAAGGTTATGAAACCTCTTACACCCGTAGTCTTAGTTTGTCCCTCCACTCGTCCTCGACTCAACTCGAGGAAATTGGTATTATTAGTTAACGAATGTCTCCGTGATTTGAGGGATTTCCTCCGGTGAGATGAGGAATGAACTGTCAATCTCGAGCTGGCTCGGGAACAACCTTACCAACCTTTCCCACTAGTTCAGTTGACAGAACTAGTGGGAAGGAGGGTAACCGTTAAGACTATGAGGGTCTCAGTAGTTCGGTGCCGGACCATCTTGTTTTCTATTTCAGTTGGTTGGTTGTACCGGGCGGGAGTTGCGAGCCGCGCAGAGGGGATCCGGGTTCGATGTCTTGAAGCTCATCGCTGAAGACCCCAAGTGAGTTATCATCATCATCAGTCTATTTATATGTCCTCACTGCTCGGGCACAGACCTTCCCTTACATCGAGGGAGCTCGGGCTAGTGGGAAGGAGGGTAGGAAGGAGGGTAGTTTTGGTTTACAGAATAAGACACTTGATTTGGGCTTCGATTAGATACCTATATAGATTTTGTGTTTGTCATGTATTTCGAATTTAAGGCATATGAAATCCGCCGCACCGCAGTGTGCCCGCGTGTTGGATCATGGCCCCAGCTCCTTCGATGTAAGGGAAGGTCTGTGCCCAGCAGTGGGGACATATAAATGTATTTCGTTGACGTTGACGATGTATTTCGTTATATTCTGACCTTTTTTTTTTACCCAGGTAAAACATGCAAATCATGTGGCACCACGCCCGGGGGAGCGTGTTGGTTATGTCGGGATCACCGCCCTGAAGGGGCAGCATACCGACTAAACATCCTGGGGTGTTCCACCTCGTGCCATTCTTGCCGAGCCACGGGAAACTGTGATACAACTGCGACCCGACTGGCGCCCGAGCAGTCCCCATTGTGGGCTGTACTAGCCCACAATGTATAATCCAGTCATCTCTTATATTCTAACCTGTAGTGAGCACGTATCTGGCTAAGGCCTGCAGCAGCGCGGCCGGCCAGAGCGGCGGCGCGGCGTGCGGCGCGCTGAGGCGGAGGCTGAGCTCCGTGCCCGTGCCGGACGGGCCGGGCGCGCCCGCAGCCAGCAGGACGCGGTCAGGCGCCGCGTGCACGCGCCCGTCGCCGTGCAGGTCGGACAGACCGAAACTAGATAGGGTATAAGATATCTAAATAGAAGCGTATTATATACCCCACGGTGGGCGCCAATGTAGCTACATTGGCGCCCACCGTGGGGTCAGTGTAACGTAGCCCAGTCGGCGGCACAGATATAGATAATCATTTATTCGTTAAACATATTGTAAAGAAATACAAACAAAGATGTATCACTATACGCCAAGTCCAACTAGTCAATAGACTACATTAGTATGTAAGTTTGGAAACAAAGGATATACGACAATTAAATACGCGAAAAAAAGAGCTCGGTGGTTCAGTGCTTAAAAAGAGCTCGGTGGTTCAGTGCTTAACAAAAGAGCTCGGTGGTTCAGTGCTTAAAAAGAGCTCGGTGGTTCAGTGCTTAAAAAAAGAGCTCGGTGGTTCAGTGCTTAAAAAAGAGCTCGGTGGTTCAGTGCTTAAAAAGAGCACGGTGGTTCAGTGCTTAAAAAAAGAGCTCGGTGGTTCAGTGCTTAAAAAAAGAGCTCGGTGGTTCAGTGCTTAAAAAGAGCACGGTGGTTCAGTGCTTAAAAAAAGAGCTCGGTGGTTCAGTGCTTAAAAAGAGCTCGGTGGTTCAGTGCTTAAAAAAAGAGCTCGGTGGTTCAGTGCTTAAAAAAGAGCTCGGTGGTTCAGTGCTTAAAAAAGAGCTCGGTGGTTCAGTGCTTAAAAAGAGCACGGTGGTTCAGTGCTTAAAAAAAGAGCTCGGTGGTTCAGTGCTTAAAAAAGAGCTCGGTGGTTCAGTGCTTAAAAAGAGCACGGTGGTTCAGTGCTTAAAAAAAGAGCTCGGTGGTTCAGTGCTTAAAAAGAGCTCGGTGGTTCAGTGCTTAAAAAAAGAGCTCGGTGGTTCAGTGCTTAAAAAAGAGCTCGGTGGTTCAGTGCTTAAAAAGAGCACGGTGGTTCAGTGGTTAAAAAAAGAGCTCGGTGGTTCAGTGCTTAAAAAGAGCTCGGTGGTTCAGTGCTTAAATTACTTACGTACATTTACCGAGTGCTCTCAAAACGGTGAAGGAAAACATCGTGATGAAACCTGCATGCCGTAGAAGAAGAAAAATCTAAGGCATGAAATAGGTAGAAAGCAATCGAAATATTCTGTCACCGATGAGCGCATAGAGATACTGAGCACCGAGAAGCGGGAGGGGTGCCGTATTAAAGAGCTGCGTCCATGTCGAGGTGCCACGTGTCGCGAGGCAATGTTGCGCTCATATGTGTCATTGTGTGTGGTAGACACGGGCCCCTCCTGGTACAGGAAAAGGGGGGAAGTGGGCTGTGTCTGGTGGATATTTACCTGACGTAGTGCCAATGTGGTGGAATGTGCTCCTCTGGTCTCCCGGGGTTCCAGTACATGCTGATGTAGTCCAGGGGGTCTTGGCCACCCAACCTGGTAACATAGAATAGCTTAGGAAATGCGTAATTACACTAAAGAGTGATGATTCTGCTTACTGGATAATGCTAAAGAAGTCTGGAGTTTATTGAAAAAAAAACACTCGTACTTAGTTGAACTCTTTCAACTAAGAAAATATTATTGCGGCGATGATTTCAAATTTACAGGTTTCGGATATTTTCCTTTACTTGTGCTATAAGACCTAGCTTCTTGACAAATTTCATGATTCTAGGTCAACGGGAAGTACCCTATAGGTTTTGAGTTTTTTGCGTTTTCATCATTGGTCTCCTATAAACAACTAGATACACAAAGGTCTTAATAAAACAATTTAAAAAATGTCCAAATAAGGGTCCATTGTTAACATCCAAATAATGTCCAATAAAGCAAATGAGGGTCCATTCATCCGTTTGGACCTTCTTTGTGGTCGGACATTTTTAGAAGGCAGACTGTGTATCTAGTTGTTTATAGGAGATCAATGGTTTTCATACAAATATGCACCTAAAATGCGATATAAACGGCCATATCTTTTGATTGCGTTGACGTAGAAGGTTGATTTTTTCACGGTTGCATGAGGTTGCAGACTTGAGTATTTGGTAATTTCAACTTGATCCGTTCACGCGTTTCTGAGATACGGGTCTTGACAGACAGACAACAAAGTGACCCTATAAGGCTATTTGTTGAGTTCCAATGAGGCTGGCATGGTCACCAAATGACAAAAGCCTAAAAAAAACGCCGTTGGACCCACTAAGTTGACCCACTAGTGGGACCACGATGGAGACTTATTTCTCGTAGACCCACTGCGTCATCGGTCTGAATTGGATTACTGTTGATAAAGGACAAAGCACAAGGTGTGACTACGGATCGGTCAAGGTATACTTCCCAAGTAGTTAAAGAGCTGAATTTATCAAGAAAATGGCCTAATGATATTTCTCCGTGAATAAGTTGGAGTTGGTTATTCATTATATTATCATCTTGTTCGATATAAAAAAAATAGGGCTATAAGGGGGTGTCTACTCGTGACCATGATGGCTGCAATGCTGTCGAAATATCGAGACATCAATAATAAATGTTTAACACGGTAATTCCCGTTTTATCTAATTAATATGTATAAACTAAAACTATATGTACAAATATATACAAAAATTAGAGATAAAAAACTTGTCCTAGGTCCCCCACTATTGGCAGCGTGCCCAAAAGGCTGGCCGCGTTGCCCCGCTGTATAGCGAGGCTAATGCGTTGGGCGAAGTACGTGCCAGCCTTTTGGTCACGCGATGGCTCGACTAGGCGCCGCGACAATTCTTTGATTGTTATAGTTTGTTTAATATCCCTCAATAAATATGTATACAAACCGTGAAAGTTTAAAAAGTGATAAGGCTATAAGGGTTCCTTTTGAGGCAGAACCCTAAAAACCCTTTTCTAATGGTAATAAAAGGCTTTGAAATTGAATATAGTGTTACCAACCAGTATTTGAGCCTAGTCGTGACTTGCAGCGGGTTTGGCTGGTCGGGGTAGAGGCGGGAGTACGCCTCGCACAGAGCCTTCAGGCCAGCGGGCATTAGACGCTCTGGAATAATGCGGAGAGAATCAGAAGTCAGTGCAATGATTAAGGCGCTGACATGAGCCAACTAGCGCTGCCAATCTTAAAAAAATGATGTCTTCCAATATAATTAATTTTATTAAAAAAGCTACGTTCACATTGTTTATTGCTATAAATATTATTTTTTAAATGCTTATTTGTAACGTGATTCAATGTAGGTAAGTTGTAGTTTCTGGCGCATTTGTGAACTACAACTTACCTACATTGCATCACGTTACAAATAAGCATTTAAAAAATAATATTTATAGCAATAAACAATGTGAACGTAGCTTTTTTAATAAAATTGATTATATTGGAAGATATGATTTTTTTAAGATTGGCGGCCCTAGGTGGCTCTAGGAAGGCTCTTAAGATAAAATTATTCAATTATGAACAGGCAGCTCATCACTCATAATCATTTATTAAGATCGTAGGAACAATTTTAGGGAGAAATGCGCGTGCCTGCTTGCAGTCTTAACCAGATGCACAAAGTTAAGCATTAAACAAACCTAACATAACGAAAATGATTATGGTTGGTCTATATTTGTTTTAATAAGTACTAATTTTCATTTTCAGCCCCTAATTTGACAGGGGTTGATCTTACAAAAAAATTACCTGGTCAAAAAATCATCCCCAAAGAGCCCCCCTTCAGATGGTATCATAAAAAGGGGGGTTATATAGACACGAAATTATTTTCGATTAAGAAATTTCTAAGTCTTTTTTCGAGTCTTAGCGACACTCTAACGACTATTTAGAGACATATAAAGCTCTTACCTGATTGATTCAAGTCCCCACCATCCTCTTGAGAAGTGTCCTGGACAGGCTGCGCAAGCGCAGGTGTTTCTACGAACGATAACGCGCTATTACGGACCACACCGCTCGAAGGATCGCCCGTACCACTCGCGCCTGCCATTATTAAGAAATTTAAACTGCAATTTATATAGAATTACTGCACTTTTAGTTGAAAATTCAATCGAAAACGTATCATGTTTTCTCCATTTTTATTTACGTGAAGCGTTTTTGTAGTTTTTTTTGTTTACTAATTTATCTATCTGTCTTTGTTTGTTAGGTGTGAATGGTCTTAAGCTATCTCTGTCTTACATTCGAATTTAATTTGCTACTGGAACACTCGTTATTGTTGTATCTGTGGATATTTCCCAATACAATTTTTGAACGAAAAGTGATAACTACTTAATTTTATTTATATTATTCTGAGATATTATTCGATATAAATAAGGAAAAGTTAGTAGTTATTATTTTACAGCTAAAATATTTAAACTATTTGTTTATTACGGTTTATTATAATGCAAAATAATTCAATTAAACTTCTTCTTCTTTATTGTTTTATCGTGAAGCGAAAGCGAAATAAATGACAGTTTATTTCATACACTTGTTACTTTCTGATCATTCAGATTCTGAACGAAACTGAAAAATCTGTCACTGAAAAATCCGGCTTTTCTTTGTTGCTCGAAAAATTTCACTCGAAAATTGTGTTTTTATTCTATTTATAAATACAAACAGTCCATTCCATTCGATTCCATTGCTATAAATAACTTCCTAAATCCCTCTGTGAATCATATAAACGAAATACCGAAACTACGGATGCAGATTTCTATCAAAATGCGTTACATTTTCTTGACAACAATTTTCAGTGTAGTTTTTGCGAATGATAAAGACATAACTTTTACTGTCCAAGGCGGAAGTCAGGAGTGTTTCTATGAGAAGGCGACTCCGGGCGACAACATCGATTTTGAGTACCAGGTTCTGATTAATTTCTTATTATTTTGTAAGGTAGTTATAACCTCTAAAAGCCCAAGCACCCTCCATATGAGGAAAGACAGTGATGATACAGGCGCTGGTTCAGGATTGTTCTAGTATTTTCTTCGTCTTTTCAGCCCCCTGGGTCGACCCAAACGTTGTAGGGAGTTTAACGCACACTTTTCACCATAATTGAATTGATTTGTGGAGAGCACAAAATGTAAGTGTTCATGACACTGGCTGATAAAGTTGAAGTCCAATGGACTTGCGATTCAGAGGTCCCACGTTCAATTCCCAGCCGGGTCAGCCAATGAGTTATCCTCGTTTTTTCGACTGAAAAACTTGCGTACATTTACCAAACTCTCTCAAAACGGTGAAGGAAAACATCCAATAAAAAAAAGCCTATCCGCAGTGGGCCAGCATGTTGGTTCATGGTCCAACCTCCCTCGATGTAAAGGAAGGTCTGTGGCCGAGCAGTGGGGACATATAAATAGACTGATGATGATGAATCCTTTCTCCGACAGGTTATAGATTCGACACACGGAGACCTAGTGATATCGTTCCACCTCGCCGACCCCGTCGGGCTCACCATCATCAAGGACTTCAAGAAGCCCATTAACTCACACCGGCACGTAGCCAAACTGAACGGAGACTACAGATTCTGCTTCGATAACACTTTCAGCACTTTTAGTCGGAAAACTGTGAGTAATGAATAAAACCACTAAGTAGACTTTAGAAACACTGTGAAGTGGACATTCTGGACATATCAGCGATGAGCGATACGGTCCTATACCCACTAAACCCCAAGGTGTTCAACGTATCGCGTTTGGAACGAGGTTGTGGGAACGCAGCGCCTAATACCACAACCTCGTCCGCGGCCGCCCTCGGGGGCCCTTCTCGGGGGTCTACCCCTATACCTCCGCTTAAGGCACCTCGGAACACAGGACGAGACGCCTTACTGCTCGGGACCTCTAAGCGGGCGCCGGACCCCCCGACCCGACGCCCGCAAGTCCCCGTTAGGGCGGCAGGCGGCGGACATACGCCTGTCGCCTGCGGCCCGTTTTTTTTTGAGGCTTTTGTCACTTGGTGACCATGCCCGCCTCATTGGAACTCAACAAATAGGCCCATCAGACCCCCCTACGACCAGGAAGGGGCTCCCTGGACGCCTGGACATAATTAAATAATAATAATCAATAAATAATAACGGTTTATTAGCGAAGAGTCTCGACCAACATCTCAAGAGACTCTCGCTATACAGTCGGGTCAAGAGCCGGCTGCAGAAGGCAGTGCTGCTGGACACGGCACGCATTGTGAGGAGGTTCCTCACTCTGGGATCCTAACCTCCGGCAGCTTGGGATGCACATGCATCTATTTTTTATATTAATATATATATTTTTTTGAAAGGTATTATGTATTTCATTAAATAAGAATATGTTTAAATAAAGAGATCAATAATCAGAGGGCTTAAAAAATGGTTATTTCGTGTTTAATATCACGTTAAATTAATCAGAAAATGTTCGCGAATGACAGTATTGTGAATTTATTGGAGGATTCATGCAGGATCTGAAGTTTGGCGCTATAGTCAAGAGTCCCGCTCCGAGCTCGGCAGTGAGCGTGACTGTCGAGTTGCTTCGTCCAGAGTGATGACGATACGGCGACTCCTCTGGAGAAAGAGAAGACTATGATACTTTGAATAATCTGTAACATGACATTGGTTATATCTCCATCACCCGGTTGCCTGGAAGAAATCGCTTAAAGCGATAAGGCCGCCTGTCTGTACACTAGCTAACTTTGGTTTTATATGTAACTGATGTATTTTCATTTGTGTGCAAATAAAGTATATTTGAATTGAATTGAATTGGTAAATGACGAACTGTCGAGTCCATTAATAAAATAATAATAAAAATTAACTTCACAGGTGTTTTTCGATTATATGATTGAATCTGAAGACGAAGATTGGACGGATTATGAGGACACCGAAATGCAGCTAGGTAAGAATGGGGCTGGTCCAGTGGAGAGTACAGTCGTAGACAGAGATAAGTATACAAGGGGGCCTCAATAAGGTTGAGATTTTCTCAAAAACTACTGGACAGAATTTAATAATTATTTTACAGTTACATAGTTTTAACTTTTATCTATCAAACAGTGAAAGAATTATTGCAATACGTCAAGTAGTTTTTGAGATAATCTCAACCTTAAAAACTCTCCTGTACACCATTCTCTGTGTTCCATCGTTACCAATGAGTTATCCTCGGTTTTTTCGACGGAAAACTTACGTACATTTACCGAGTGCTCTAAAAACGGTGAGGGAAAAACATCGTGATGAAACCTGCATGCCGTAGAAGAAGAAAAATTCTAAGGCATGTGTAATTCGCCGCACCGTAGTGGGCCCGCGTGGTGGATCATGGCCCGAGCTCCCTCGATGTAAGGGAAGGTCTGTGCCCAGCAGTGGGGACATATAAATAGACTGATGATGATGAATCAAATCTCCCATCAACTTTCATCTGACTATTTTCAGGCAACTCAGCGGAGGCCTACATGATGAGTGTGAAAGACATATCTGAGTCTGTGTCGCGACTGAAGGACCACGTGTCTGCGGCGCGGCGGCTGCAGGAGCTGCACTCGGCGCACGAGGCGCGCGACCGCAACGTGGCGGAGGACGTGTGCGCCAGGTAACACAGTGGCCAACGGGTAACATAGTGAACACTCGGTAACATAGGAGAGACTGGGTAACTCAGTAGAGGGCTGAGTAACTCAGTGGAACACTTGGTAACTTAGTGGAACACTCGGGAACTCAGTGAAACACTCGGGAACTCAGTGGAACACTCGGGAACTCAGTGGAACGCTTGGTAACTCAGTGGATCGCTTGGTGACTCAGTAGAACGCTGAGTAACTCAGTTTAACGCTTTGTAACTCAGTGGATCGCTTGGTGACTCAGTAGAACGCTGAGTAACTCAGTGGAACGCTTGGTAACTCAGTGGAACGCTTGGTAACTCAGTGGAATGCTTGGTAACTCAGTGGAACGCTTGGTAACTCAGTTGAACGCTCAGTAACTCAGTTGAACGCTCAGTAACTCAGTTGAACGCTTGGTAACACAGTGGAACTCTCAGTAACTCAGTTGAACGCTTGGTAACTCAGTGGAACGCTTGGTAACTCAGTGGAAAGCTTGGTAACTCAGTGGAACGCTCAGTAACTCAGTTGAACGCTTGGTAACACAGTGGAACGCTCAGTAACTTAGTTGAACGCTTGGTAACTCAGTGGAACGCTTGGTAACTCAGTGGAACGCTCGGTAACTCAGTGGAACGCTTGATTACTCAGTGGAATAACTGACTTACATTTACGAAATTGATTAAAAACTTAGAGGAGTAATAATATATGTAATTGTATTGATGAATGATTGTTTTGTTTCAGAGTGCTAACTTGGTCGCTGTGTCAGATAGTGTTAATGTTGGCGGTTGGAATCACACAGGTACGATGTTATAAGGTTAAGATTTTCTGAAAAACCTGTGGGGTGACCGCAACTTCCAATCGTTATCGTTGGTACCAGTAGTACCAGTTAGTATTTGTTTATTTATTGATTGATATACCTATGTAATGTTATGAAATTCACAGTGCTTTAGTTTTAATACTGTAATGCTGTGAAGTATATTTTGAAATAAATAAATCGTTATCGCTTTCAATTTGACACATGGACGCTATACATTGCTGCTATGTTTCTGCAAGTTTTAACAAACGACAACGAAACGCAGCAATGTATATCGGACAAGTGTCAAATTAATTAGTCGCATTAAAGGCCTTAGGCCGGATTAATAGTCTGAGCTCAAGCCCTCAAGAGCGAATTCAGCTGATACACTCTCAAGACGTGATCACCATCTCAAGTATGTCGTTTATTAATAAACCAATCTTGAGGGCGTATCACGTGATGTCTTTCTCAAGTCGCGGTTCGGCTGCAATCAGCAAATACGTTCTCAAGTGTGAGTTTGACAGTTCTCTTGAGAACTGAGTTTTGTTTATTAATACGGCGTTACTCACGTGATACCCGATTCCTAAACGCGCCTATGTCACTTTTAGGCCCGTAACTTGGGTTTGGGTACGTTTATTAATAGAAAACTCAGTTCTCAAGAGGACTGTCAAACTCACACTTGAGAACGTATTTGCTGATTGCAGGCGAACCGCGACTTGAGAAAGACGTCACGTGATACGTTACGTTTATTAATAGGAACGCCATCTTGAGGTCGTTCTCAAGATTGACTTTTGAGCTGAGAGTGATTTATTAATACGGGCCTAGGAGTGACATAGGCTGTTGACAGTTAATTAAAGGTGGTAAAATTTTCTACAGTCGGGTTTTTTGTATTTTGGAAAAAATACAAATGGAATTTAACCACTAAAAATTAAGTTTTCAATTTTATATTTCAGAATTTAATTGGAATTTAAAATTCAATGATATCATTAACAGTAATATACCTCTTTTTGGTTTCAATTAATAAATAAGGAGTATTAATATTACTCTTTCTTTTAAGTACTATAATTAAAAAAAGAAATTGATCTAATTGTGTAAAATTGAATACCTACCTTGAATTTTTTTGTTAAAAAATGGTAAAATAATTAAAAATAAAATAGATATAATTAAAGCGATAACTCCTCCTAATTTATTAGGAATAGATCGAAGAATAGCATAGGCAAATAAAAAATATCGATTGTTATTTATTCATAAAATTTAAAAAAAAATTTTTGTTTGTTAACCTATAAAGTGTCCCACTGCTGGGCAAAGGTCTCCCCCTTCCTCTTCCATCCATCCCTGTCCTGAGCCTCTTCCAGCACCCATCCCTGTATCTAACGATATCGTCTCTCCTACGCCGAGGTCGATTTTAAAATAATTAAAATTAAAATATATATTGGCTAAGTAAATAAAATATTATAAAAGGTACACGTCGTCGTGCAGCTCCCCTTCCCAGGGCCTCGTGCCGAGGACGCTGGCTGCATCACCTCTCTGTATGGCCAGGCTAAGCCTTGGCGAGAGGCAAGCGCCAGCCCTCAGGTCGCCGGAGGCGTGGATCAGCCTGGTCGAGATTTCATGGACTATTTTTTTGGTGTCAGAGGACCACGGGCCCGTCGTTTCCACGGCAAGCGCCGCAAACTCATGGTGGTCGATTGTTTAAGTATTTCTTATTGTCTCCAGGTAGTTTTCGTGAAGAGTTTGTTTGAAGAGGGCGGCTCTGGCTTCAAGCGATTGGTGCCGTCGTTCGCGCAGTGATATGTGACAATTAACAGTGTTAAGATGTGATGGTGTGTTTAAGAAAGGGACCGGTAGCTTTAGACCGTGGAATGTCTAAGTCACGTTCATCGCTAAGAGCCCATGGCTTTACTCGATTTAGGGTTAGATTGTAATGATTTTGAATGCGTCGATGTCGATTATACTATATCATGGGTATAGAGGGTGATTGGAAATTCGATACATTCCTTGAAAGGGGTGAATGTTTTTGTGAACAAGTCTGAAAATTCCTAAATAAATTGACATTGCCACATTTCAATGGAGCTTTGCCCCACCTACGTGATCATTTAAGCTGTACCTATCATTTTGTTGGGGACTTATTACAGGTTTCATATTGCATAATCATAATCAGTATCATTTTCTACTACTCTCGCAACTCCTATAGAAGAATAACAAAAACAATGAATAAATCGCTTCGATTTCTTACTATTTTCTGAATTTTTAATTAAGCTGTTATTTTCGAATCGCAACTTGTACAAAGTTTATTTTAATAATAAAAAACGGAAATATTTATACATTTATTCGTTATCTTGTACATCTTGCGGTTGATGTTGGGGCGGAATCTGGCATTGTCATTTAAAACTACCGTAACTCAGAAACCACTCATTTTCGACCCCTCGTTAATAGGGCCTAATTTGTTGCAAACCACCTCTAGTATCACCCCTTTCAAGGAATGTATCGAATTTCCAATCACCCTGTATTATAATTATCAATACCAAATATAAATTAATTTTACAGTAAGAATTAAGATAAGCAATTTCACAATGTTATCACTTTTTAAACTTTCACGGTTTGTATACATATTAATTAGATAAAACGGGAATTACCGTGTTAAACATTCATTATTGATGTCTCGATATTTCGACAGCATTGCAGCCATCATGGTCGACTCGTGACCATCTAATTAATATTCACAATGTTAGTTGACAAGTATCGAAAATCAAATATTATTCATTATTATTACAAAATAGACACAAACTCATGATCAACTGTGAAATCAGAATTGAAATTAGTTGAAACCTGAAGTAACTACCGGCATTTAGACACGTTGTGTTAGAGAGAGACAGAAACAGTGCGCGATGTATTGCGGCTGTGACGTCATACCGTGGTAGCGACATACATACTACATACTAGAGACCGTGTTGCTATAAAGAGATGGAGCCACCGCGTGACTAACCGCTTAATATCTTCGGTATTAGTTGAGATATCGCAAAACTGATTTCACAGTTCTCTTCAGCAGGAGCTTGAGAGTTGAGTGGTGCAATAGAACAAATTGAGTCAAATACCATATTCCTACTTATTTTTGTCTATTTCATATTTAGATGTGATAAATATTTGTAGTTGAGGGCCTTCCATGAGCCAACTAGCGCCGCCAATCTTAAAAAAATAATATCTTCCAATATAATCAATTTTATTAAAAAACGCTATTTACAAAATGTTTATTACGATAAATACTATTTTTTAAATGCTTATTTATAACGTGATTCAATGTCGGTAAGTTGTAGTTCGCATAATTGCGGAAAACCGTTTTTGGCCCATTTGTGAACTACAACTTAGCTTGTCGCAATTATGCCATGTATTGTATATTGAAAAATAGTATTTATCCTAATAAAGATTTTGTAAATAGCTTTTTTTTAATAAAAAATGATTAATTTGGAAGATATTTTTTTAAGATTGGCGGCGCTAGTTGGCTCATGGAACCTTAAGTAAGAAACCAAAAATTTTGTTCCTAATATTTTACTTTGCGTCACAAAAAATAATTTTAGAATTAAAACTATAGTGAGCCATTACTACAAATTATTATATATAAACTGATATCACTCACTTATATTGTTAAAACCGTCGGTCTAATTGCCGACTTTAGCAATATAAGTGAGTGATATCCGTTTATATACAAAAAATAATTATTTTGTAAGAAAATTGTGGAAATACATTTTAATATGTAATTTCTTGCCATAATTCTAAAATGTATTCTTTTGATATTAATATATACTTTTATTTATAGTTGTACAAATATTTGAAATGCACAATGAGTTTATATTATACTTTAATTTATAATAAAATGAATTTTTACAAAGTATTTTTATTTGTTTGTTTGTATAGATAAGATAAGATATTTTTATTTGCTTAAAATGTGGTTACAATAGAAGGTGTTAAATACATGAAATATGTCCAAAGCACATGCCATATAATAATGACATGCAAATATTACACTATTAAAGCATTGTTACTACATTATTAGGTTGATATTACTTAGTCCAAAGATACAATTGTCAACTTATTTAATATGAAATTTCTATCTAAGTATCATATTTAAATTAAAATGCATCAATAATAATAATAATAAAATGCCATATATACAACAAGAGTACATATGTAACGGCAATACGAATATATAATCGGATACCTAAGGAAATAAAAAGTTTACACAAAAATAGATTTAATAATGTCCTAAAAACGTGGCTAACTCAAAATGTTTTCTACAGTCTAAATGAGTTTTTTCTTTAATACATACTTACCTAAATAGATACATTGACTGCTTATAATTGAAAATTGAATTATTGGAATGTACTTATAAAATTGGTGGATATTGGTTAATTTTGAATTTGAACAATGACTTTTAATAATTATTGACATCGAATAATTGTATGCCTGATAAGGTACTTGAACTGTGAAACTGTGATGAAACATTTATACCAACTGTTTATATTACCATGTTCATACAATAAAAATTTCTGATTTCTGATTTCAATTATTATATTTATATTATTATTATTCCTACATTACTGTTATATCTTGTCAATTGTAGTATACACTTTATTGTATTATTATTCCTTACAAAACTGAATACAAATTACAAAGAGAAAAAACTTAAAAATAGGTACAAAGGCGGACCACGCAGGGGATCTCTTCCAGTCAACCTTTGAAAAGGTCTAAAAATAGCGCGTATGCAAGAGTAAAAATTAAATTCCACTGGTATAGGTATCTACTTGAACATACGTATATACATACCTATCTTAATACAATATAATTTATTCGTATAACAATAATAAAAATTAGAAATAACTATTATAATATTAAGCTAAAAATATGTATATATATATATATATATATATATATATATATATATATATATATATATATATATATATATATATAACTAAACTAAAAACTATATGTCCAATAGGTCGGTTGAACTATCTGAATGACTTAGCATTACAGATACCTAGTTCAACCGATCCCCGTTGTCCGGCAACGTGCCCAAAATGCTGGCGGCATTTCCCCTCTGGATCGCTAGGCTGAGCCTTTGGGCGAAATACAGGCCAGCATTTCGGTCACGTGTGGACTCCACGAGCCGCCTTATATATAATAATATGATACATAAGCCTAATATACCTACTTACATATAAATAGATAATATTACAACATACTTATTTATAAACTCGCCTGATTCCCGTGAGGTAGGCAGTGACGATTTATTTATTTATTTAAAATATGGTAACACAGCATTACAGTTAAAAAACTAATTCACTGTAGACTTAATAGGTAACAATATAATAAAATTCACATAATTAAAACTAACAATGAAAATTAAACTACGATTAGGTATACAATAAAAATTATAAAATACTGGACTCCCTATTATCCATCCCCTCGCAGAGTCTCAAACATTCCCAGCACAAAGTCGCCCTCCACTCAAAAACACGTCGCACTCTGGTGCTGATGCCAGGAGTGCATTGAGCAGCATCAAGGCACGGAGCAGGGGAGAGAGGGCACGGACAGCAAGTCGCGCGTACGAGGTCTCAGGCTGTTCCTAGGGATGTCCGGTACAGACAGCCTCACCAGTTGAGAGACCAGCTCAGGGCAATCCGACTCCCCGCGCAACACGCGACAGACGGACACCAGCAGATTGTAATTACGCCTTACTTCCAGAGAATTAAACCCTAAGGTGCCGAGCAAAAACTTCGTAGACATATCAGATCTAATAGACTCAGTCACTACAACTTCATCATCATCAGTCTATTTATATTGCCCCACTGCTCGGGCACAGACCTTCCCTTACATCGAGGGAGCTGGGGCCATGATCCACCACGCGGGCACACTGCGGTGCGCCGGATTACACATGCCTTAGATTTTTTCTTCTACGACATGCAGGTTTCATCACGATGTTTTCCTTCACCGTTTTGAGAGCACTCGGTAAATGTACATAAGTTTTTCCGTCGAATAAACCGAGGATAACTCATTGGTACATGGCTGCCCTAGCTGGGAATCGAACCTGGGACATCCATATTGCAAGTCCATTGACCCAACCACTGAGCCACCGAGGTCCGTTTTTCTCCTCAGCGTTGGCACCTTTTCCTTGCAAAGTGGTGTAAATGTAAATTCAAAAATATGTTGACGTGCAAAAATGTACACAACGTGCTTGCTTGCAATAAAGAGATTTGACTTTGACTTTTTACATTTCCAGTTAGAATCAAATATCTTAAAATTGGAGGCCGAAAAAGCGACTGAAGTAGACATGTCGTGGGCAGATCGTTAAATTGAGCATTTCATGAAATCGTCAGTCATTTCATGAAATGGTGGCATTTCATGAAATCGTCATGTTGTGCTGGGCATATCGTTTAAACGTCAACGTTCGTCGATTTGTCCAACGACGTTTGGTCAGATCATTAACGTAGGGTGCCCATTAAGGATGTAAGTAATAATAATTCGAAATATACTTATTACAAACTTATTTATTGTTCTAGTCAGTACCAAATTAAATAAATATATATGTTACAAAAATCTTACAAGCATTTCAAACCAATTGTCCACTGGAATTAAATATACGAAATATTCATATTGAACAAATTAAAAGGACAATAAAGATGTTTTTATTAAATGTTTTTTTATTATTATATAGGTATTTATTACCTAATAAAATAAGTACAAAATTGTATTATAATATTATAGAACGTTAAAACGTTTTCGTTTCACATACGGTATACCTTTTTGAAATTCCGTTAGTATTTCAAAATATTTCTCCATCGTAATTATACGAATAGTAAGATCATCAATGCATTCATTTCTTCTTGTATATTAAAAACTTGTAATTCCAGTTTTTCCATGATGTAATATTTTGTAATCCAGTAAATTATAGTCCGTCGACTTTCGTTGCCTGGTCACCCTACTTTCCTTTATTTGTTGTATAACCTAAAAATGAAAATTATGTATGTTAAATTGCTAGGATTCAATTATTAAAAGTAAATAAGTACATTTTAGATACTTAGATGAGATTTTAAAAGGATATAAACTAAATATTGTCATTTAAATAGGTACTAACCTGTGAAATGTATTCCCAAGTTTTTTTTTGTAAATTGAGGTTGGTTTTTGCGTGACTGTCATAAAATTCACACCGTTTCGTATAGTAACACTTATTCGAGTTTTCAACACACTTTCTTATATAATTTGCACATTTTTATTCACTTTTCAACATGAATCCGCATTATTTACTTACGCACACAACATAACCAATGACAAAGCGCGCTTTCAGCGCCTCTAGCGGTAGTTATTGCTATTTTTCTACGATATGGTCAATTGTGTTTGGTCATATCATGAAATAGCCGTGCGTTTGTTGGACATATCGTAAAACGTTTTCTATTCATTGATCTGGCCAAGCTATTTCATGAAATGACCAATAGACATTTGACGACTTCGTGAAATGCCACCATTTCATGAAATGGTCGACTATTTCATGAAATGTTCAATTTAACGATATGACCACGACAGACATATCAGATCTAATAGACTCACTACAACTTTGCTTGTCGCAATTATGCCATGTATTGCATATTAAAAAATAGTGTTTATCCTAATAAAGATTGTGTACAGTCGAAGACAGAGATAAGTATACAGGGGCCCTCAATAAGATTGAGATTTTCTCAAAAACTACTGGACCGAATTTAATGATTCGTTTACAGTTGCATAGTTTTAACTTTTATCTATCTAACAGTGAAAGCAATACGTCAAGTAGTTTTTGAGATAATCCCAACCTTAAAAACTCTCATGTACACCTTTCTCTGTGTTCCAACGTACATAGCTTTTTTAATAAAAAATAATGTGTAAATTATTATTTTTTTAAGATTGGCGGCGCTAGTTGGCTCATGGAAGGCCCTTAAGCGCCAAAGTTCGGATTAACTAACAATGCATGGGGTTTATCTCGATTTTCGATAGTAATAAAAAGAAACATGCTTTTCGAAGTCAATTTAATTCCCATTATAATAATTTCTATACTAAGATATTTTACAGTTTTCTTTTAAAGTATTATTTACAATTTTGTTAATAAATTATATACAATTATACACTATTGAGGATCACATAATTAAAAATTAATTTAAAATACAAAGAAACTGTAAAAAATGATATTGCCACATTTCAATGGAGCTTTGCCCCACCTACAAAACTACATGACCATTGAAGCTGTACCTATCATTTTGTTGGGGACTTATTACAGGTTTCATATTGCATAATCATAATCAGTATCATTTTCTACTACTCTCGCAACTCCTATAGAAGAATAAGGAAATGAATAATTCGCTTCGATTTCTTACTATTCTCTGAATTCTTAATTAGGCTGTTTTTTTCGGATAGATGTACAAGACTTTGTTTTAAACCAATAATTTTTATAAAAAACGGAGATATTTTTACATTTATTCGTTATCTGGTACATGTTGCGGTTGATGGTGGGGCAGAATCTGGCATTGTCATTTTCCATCATGAGCGGTATGTCTAAAACTCAAATTACCTAAGAAGCTATTTGCATGACTAGCAAAAAGCCTAAAACTCAAATTACCTAAAACTTCTAACCTAACGTTAAGGCTGTATGCGTGAATTTTCAGTTTTTCGATGAAGGCTACGGCACTAACTACTAAAATTAAACGTCTGAAAAAAATATATATCAATCTTGGGGAGTCTATTTAGAGACTGATGAATACCGATACACGATTGGACAAACTTCGCTCGATAGAAACAACATCGCAAACATACTCTTCCATGTCTTTTAAAATGAAAATTATATCTAAACCGAAATAGTTATTCATACAAAATGTATGTCAAAATGTAGTGTAATATAAATACGAGAGCTTGTTTAAAAAAATCTGATTTTTGTTGGCGTATTTTTATTTCCCTGCCAAAATTCATAAGAATACAAATATGGAGTCATTGTGCCGTGCTCTTCACTCCGCCGCTGCGGGACATCTTCTGTCTCGCGCTTGAGTTGGACAGCTGGCAGCCTCTTAGCTTAGTATTTCTTCAGGCACCACATCGACAGCTACCTGAAATATAACATAGGAATTATTACAAAATAGGAATTATTACAAAAACTTGACTGATTTTTAGAATTCCGTGCATCAAAAGGAACAAAAGAAAAAAAGGAACCCTTATATCCATGGCAACGCCGTGGCTCCTTGCTTAGTCTAATGCAGGCGATGCAATACCCGGAATACTCCTATGTTGCTATCAACTCACCTCCACTCTCTCTATAATCTCCAGGCAACGCCGTGGCTTCGGGCGAGGTGTCAGTCTAATGCAGGCGATGTAATACCCGGAATAATACCCGGAATGTTGCTATCAACTCACCTCCACTCTCTCTATGATTCCCTGGCAACGCCGGGGCTCCTTGCTTAGTCTAATGCAGGCGATGTAATACCCAGAATACTCCTGCGTTGCTATCAAGTATCAACTCACCTCCACTCTCTCTATGACCCCCTGGTGTTCCCTGGCAACGCCATGGCTGCGGGCGAGGTGTTGCCGCACGTTGCCAGGCCGCGTGAACGTGTCGTGGCATACGGGGCACAGGTACCTGATGATGCCAAGGGTATTGATTGTTTAAAAGATGATTTTTAAAGTGACAGTGAGTTTTCAAGGTTACATTTAAAAAAGCAAGTTCCGCTATCCCCGGTAGATGGCACTGACTGGTCTGATGTTAACATTAAATGCGTTGTCATTGCTTGTAACTTGGGCTTGTCGTATTTCATACCTAGTATTAATTTGTACTGTATTGTTTAAATTACAGAAATAAACCAATAAAAACAAATTATTCAGCTGATATTTTTTTTTTCATGTTGCTGTGTTTTTATACGATGATATCGCACTTCGGTGCAACGCCATCTATTATCAACTTAAAAAGCTTGTTTTTTCTTACAACTGTTACTTAGAAATCCCCTCGTTATAAGAAAAAAATAAGCTTTTTAAGTTGATAATAGATGGCGTTGCACCGAAGTGCGATGTCATCGTTAAAAAAAACACAGCACCATGAAAAAAATTCAATGTCAGCTGAATAATTTGTTTTTATTGGTTTATTTGTGTAATTTAAACAATACAGTACAAATTAATACTAGGTATGCAATACGACAAGTCCAAGTTACAAGCAATAACAACGTATTCAATGTTGACATCAGACCAGTCAGTGCCATCTACCGGGGAGAGCGGGACTTGCTTGCTTTTTTAAATGTAACCTTGAAACCACATCATTAGGTAGTTATTCAGAAATTGAATTGTTATTTTAAAAGATGTGCTGCTGAGAGTTGTTTGCTACTTTTTCTCCTCAGCGTTGGCTTTTCCTTGCAAAGTGGTGTAAAAGACATTGCCACATTTCAATGGAGCTTTGCCCCACCTACAAAACTAAGTGACCATTTAAGCTGTACTTATCATTTTGTTGGGGACTTATTACAGGTTTCATATTGCATAATCATAATCAGTATCATTTTCTACTACTCTCGCAATTCCTATAGAATAATAACAAAAATAATGAATAAATCGCTTCGATTTCTTACTATTTTTTGAATTGTTAATTAAGCTGTTTCTTTCGACTCGCAACTTGTACACAACTTTATTTTAAACCAATAATTTTAATAAATAACGGAGATATTTTTACAGTTATTCGTTATCTTGTACAACTTGCGGGTGATGGTGGGGCAGAATCTGGCATTGTCATTTACATTCAAAAAAATATGTTGACATGCAAAAATGTACACAACGTGCTTACTTGCAATAAAGAGATTTGACTTTGACTTTTCCTTCTTTTAAATGTCATTTTAAAAACCGCTCATTAGTGTCCCACTACAAGCTCGGGAGTGAACGTGACTGTCGAGCTGCTTCGTCCAGAGTGACGACGCTACGGCGTCTCCTCTGAATGAAGACACGAAGACGCGGCTACCCAGAGTGATGACGCTACGGCGACTCCTCTGGATGAAGAGAAGACGATATGATATTTTGAATATTCTGTAACATGACATTGGCAAATGACGAACAGTCGAGTTCATTAATAAAATAAATAAATAAAAATAGCTCATTAGTGTCCCGCTACAAGCTCGGGAGTGAACGTGACTGTCGAGCTGCTTCGTCCAGAGTGACGACGCTACGGCGTCTCCTCTGAATGAAGACACGAAGACGCGGCTACCCAGAGTGATGACGCTACGGCGACTCCTCTGGATGAAGAGAAGACGATATGATATTTTGAATATTCTGTAACATGACATTGGCAAATGACGAACAGTCGAGTTCATTAATAAAATAAATAAATAAAAATAGCTCATTAGTGTCCCGCTCCAAGCTCGGGAGTGAGCGTGACTGTCGAGCTGCTTCGTCCAGAGTGACGACGCTACGGCGACTCCTCTGGATGAAGAGAAGACGATATGATATTTTGAATGTTCTGTAACATGACATTGGCAAATGACGAAATGTCGAGTCTGTTAATAAAATAATTACCTGTATCTGTTCTCACGGTGATATTTGTACTCGTGAATGGCGAGCAGTTTACGAGATTTCTCTCTTTTCGGGCAAACGGAGCACTGTGGAGACATCATTGATTATAGTATGACCGTCTTAAATCAGTCTTCGCCTGCGCGGTACAGGGATGCGGGGGAAGGCGACAACGTTCCGCATGAGGGATAAACTTACTAACAATAGTAATAGTTACGTATTGTATAGTTATTAAGTAATCATTGTTTTAAAAGATGTGTTGCTGAGAGTTTTTTGCCACTTTTTCTCCTCAGCGTTGACACCTTTTCCTTGCAAAGTGGTGTAAATGTAAATTCCAAAAAATATATTGACGTGCAAAAATGTACTCAACGTGCTTACTTGCAATAAAGAAATTTGACTTTGACAACGGGGACCGAGAGAGGTGCGGGGGCGGGCGCGCGAACAGAAATGCGCCTGCCGCCCGCACCTCTCTCGGTCCCCGTTGTCGTCATACCCCCGCGTCCCTGTACCGCGCAGGCGAAGACTGATTTAGACGGTCATATTATAGCTACTTACGCAAAATGGAATTACATAAAATAGCAGCCTTTGTAGCACGAGTCAGCGTTAGCGATCGACGCAACGCCGCGGAGCTGTCAATGTGACATTACAAGGCGTTTGACAGCTCCGTGGCTTAACCGCTAACGCGACTCGTGCTAGCCGCGCAGTAGCATGCAGGATAAAGTCCAGGGTCCTTACCATGAACTCTTAGAATAGAATAGAAACTATGTTTATTGCCATACACCAATTACATAAGCTTACAAAAAATCAATCAAGTAGTAAGTTATAATCCAATATAGTTATGCTAAGTGGTGCGGCAAAAGGTGCATGTTTCAGCTGAGCTGACACCGAGGTGTGCAGCGCTGTGACTCGACATGCACCTCTTCCCTGCCATGTAGACCTGATATTCGGTATGATGACGAGCTTGAACTAAGATAGCCTAGTGCTATCTTCCCTTAGAATACTAGGGTGGGTGACTGGGTGTGTAGGTGTGTAAGGTGCTCTTATAGCACGATTACTTCAATAATACTTTGTTATTTCATACCATGACAGAACGTCATGTATTAAGCTTACTTGAAGGTCGTCATGGTAAGGTAAGGGGGCTGACTGTTTATAATTAGAATAATTAGGGGCCATCCATAAAGTACGTCACACGTAAAGTGGGGGGGGGGGGGGGGGAGGAGGGGGTCGACAAAGTGTGACATGGTGTGACAAGGGGTGGGAGGGGTCCTAAGTTTCGTGACATCACATTTCAAAATATAATATATCTAGAGACTGAAGATTATTGAGTTTCTTTCTTCTTCTCTTTCTTTATATTCAATGGTTCATTCATAAAAAAAGTACTTAATTTAAATGGAAGTAAAACTAATTTCGGAACTGCTGTTTTAATTTAATAATTTTTCGATGTGAAATTGCAAAACATGTGACGTCACACTAGGGGGAGGGGGGACTCAGTGACCACCTGTGACAAGGACGGGGGGGGGGGGGGGGTGTCAAAAAATCATGAAATTCGTGTGACGTACTTTATGGATGGCCCCTTACGTAATTATCTACTTATGCTGTTATTCATAAACATAGTTAAACCTCAGTTCCTTTAAATCGTGTTGTTTTCACACTTCGTTAAAAAAGGTTAAGATAGAAAGGGTTGTCCCTTAACGGGGCCTAAACGGTGGCGTAACTTTAAATCGCGTTTATAAATAGCAGCCCTGGTAGCCGCCGGACAGACGACTCGTAGGAGAATACTCTGAACAATAGGCTGGTTGACAAGTATCGAAAATTTAATGTTTTTCATTATTATTACAAAATAGACACAAATTCATGATCAACTGTGAAATCCAAATTGAAATTAGTTTAATAATGAAGTAACTACAGGCATTTAGACAGGTTGTGTTAGAGAGAGACAGAAACAGTGCGCGATGTATTGCGGCTGTGACGTCATACCGTGGTAGCGACATACACACTACATACTAGAGACCGTGTTGCTATAAAGAGATGGAGCACCACGTGACTAACCGCTTAATATCTTCGGTATTAGTTGAGATATCGCAAAACTGATTTCACAGTTCTCTTCAGCAGGAGCTTGAGAGTTGAGTGATGCAATATAACAATTGAATCAAACATCCTATTGTACTTATAAATAAATCTAAAAAATAAATAAGGTATAGGCACTAGTGTTTGTCATAATAATAAGTTGACGTATTAGTATTTAATCAGTTAATTATTTTTATTCAAAATTTAGTTTCAATTCACTAGCAGTTGACAATTTAGAGTAACAAGTAGTGTGTGCCGCCCCCGAACCAGACGGAGGCGAGGCTGAGATTAGGGGCGTGTGGAGCGCCTCGGGAGAGGCCTGCGTCCAGCAGTGGACTGACACTCGATGATGAAGTTGCATTACAAGTACCAGGAGCCCATGGCTAGCCCGGAGTGTCAATGTCTCACTCCACACCCGCTGTGTCCACTCGGTCCGAAGCCCCGGCTCTTAGAGTCGCATCCCCAGTACCAGGGCACTATGAGCCGCCTGGAGTCTCACTATGTCTCACTCCACACCCGCTGTGTCCACTCGGTCCGAAGCCCCGGCTCTTAGAGTCGCATGCCCAGTACCAGGGCACTATGAGCCGCCTGGAGTCTCACTATGTCTCACTCCACACCCGCTGTGTCCACTCGGTCCGAAGCCCCGGCTCTTAGAGTCGCATCCCCAGTACCAGGGCACTATGAGCCGCCTGGAGTCTCACTATGTCTCACTCCACACCCGCTGTGTCCACTCGGTCCGAAGCCCCGGCTCTTAGAGTCGCATCCCCAGTACCAGGGCACTATGAGCCGCCTGGAGTCTCACTATGTCTCACTCCACACCCGCTGTGTCCACTCGGTCCGAAGCCCCGGCTCTTAGAGTCGCCCCCCCAGTACCAGGGCACTATGAGCCGCCTGGAGTCTCACTATGTCTCACTTCACACCCGCTGTGTCCACTCGGTCCGAAGCCCCGGCTCTTAGAGTCGCATCCCCAGTACCAGGGCACTATGAGCCGCCTGGAGTCTCACTCCACACCCGCTGTGTCCACTCGGTCCGAAGCCCCGGCTCTTAGAGTCGCATCCCCAGTACCAGGGCACTATGAGCCGCCTGGAGTCTCACTATGTCTCACTCCACACCCGCTGTGTCCACTCGGTCCGAAGCCCCGGCTCTTAGAGTCGCATCCCCAGTACCAGGGCACTATGAGCCGCCTGGAGTCTCACTCCACTCCCGCTGTGTCCACTCGGTCCGAAGCCCCGGCTCTTAAGAGTCGCATCCCCAGTACCAGGGCATTATGACACGCCTGGAGTCTCACTATGTCTCACTCCACACCCGCTGTGTCCACTCGGTCAGAAGCCCCGGCTCTTAGAGTCGCATCCCCAGTACCAGGGCATTATGACACGCCTGGAGTCGCACTCCACACCCGCTGTGTCCACTCGGTCAGAAGCCCCGGCTCTTAGAGTCGCATCCCCAGTACCAGGGCATTATGACACGCCTGGAGTCTCACTATGTCTCACTCCACACCCGCTGTGTCCACTCGGTCCGAAGCTCCGGCTCTTAGAGTCGCCCCCCAGTACCAGGGCACTATGAGCCGCCTGGAGTCTCACTATGTCTCACTCCACACCCGCTGTGTCCACTCGGTCCGAAGCCCCGGCTCTTAGAGTCGCATCCCCAGTACCAGGGCACTATGAGCCGCATGGAGTCTCACTATGTCTCACTCCACACCCGCTGTGTCCACTCGGTCCGAAGCCGCGGCTCTTAGAGTCACATCCCCAGTACCAGGGCACTATGAGCCGCCTGGAGTCTCACTATGTCTCACACCCGCTGTGTCCACTCGGTCCGAAGCCCCAGCTCTTTAAGTCCCATCACAAGTACCAGGGCACTATGAGCCGCCTGGAGTCATATTAGCAATTTACAACTCTTTTATATTTTGTAAAAACTTGTCAACTACAGTATTAGTAAACCGTAAATCTTATGTCAACCACTAGTGCCTTGAAAATTACATTAAAAATATTATAAATAGGTAATTGAAAAGTTTAGTTTGAAGCGAGTTATACTATTTATAAGAGAATGTCTAGTAGCGCCGTCTACTGACGGTTATAGAAAATAACCGTCTGCAAAAAAATACTATCCCCTTTTGATTGATTTATTACTAGCTGTACCCCGCAACTTCGTTTGCGTTGAGGAGGAGGATGGAGGAGATCAGGAGGCAGATCTTCCTCTCTGGATCCTTGTTTCCACATCACATACCGCCATGGCTTATAGCCTATGAGCTGTTCGGATATTTCAGCTATCTCCTAGTGAAACTCCCATTAAAATCCCATCAGTAGTTATGGCGTGATACTTGCACAAAGTCACAGACAAACAGATTAGGCTGGATTCGGCTGGATTGTAAGAGGGACATAGTATATACCAAAGTAATGATGCTTTTTAAACATGGATCTCCTATAAACAACTAGATGCACAGTCTGCTTTCTAAAAATGTCCGAGCGCAAAGAACGCAAACGGATGAATGGACCCTCATTTGCTTCATTGGACATTATTTGGACGTTAACAATTGACCCTTATTTGGACGTTTTTTAAATTGTTTTAGTAAGACCTTTGTGTATCTAGTGGTTTATAGGAGATCAATGTTTCTAAATTAATAATTTCGACTTGTTTTAAAACTATTATTAGTTCAATTAACGCCTGCAGGTGGCGCCGATCAACATTCTCATATAAAAAAAGGTCAGAAAAAAGGTGCATCATTAAGAGCCTTCCTAGACCCAACTAGCGCCGCCAATCTTAAAAACATCATATCTTCCAATATAATCAATTTTATTAAAAAAGCTACGTTCACATTGCTTATTGCTATAAATATTATGTTTTAAATGCTTATTTGTAACGTGATTCAATGTAGGTAAGTTGTAGTTCACAAATGTGCCAGAAACGGCCGTTTTGCGCAATTATGTGAACTACAACTTACCTACATTGCATCACGTTACAAATAAGCATTTTTTTTTTTTTTTTTTTTTAAAGCTTCTTTTCTTGCCGCAATCTGTCACAGGGACATTCAGCTGCACTTCATGAATTTATCCATTGGCTTGCGCGGTACGAGTCCAGTGACTAGTCCGCTGTTGAATTTCGCAGCAAATCTTGTGGAGCTTTCCTCTTCAATCTCCTGAAGACTCTCCTACTGCGCATTAGGCCAGTTGCTAATCTGTTTGGGTGGTTCTCAGTTCTGGTTGCATAGGTTTTGGCTCTTGCTGTAATCTCCTCACAGACTGTTTGGATTCTTAAATCATGATGCAGTTGCTTGTTTGTGATGTACCACGGAGCACCAGAGATCATACGCAGCAGTTTAGACTGGAATCTCTGTAGGATTTCAATGTTGGAATTGGCTGACGTTCCCCAAAGCTGGACACCATACGACCAAATGGGTTTGAGTACGCATTTGTATAGAAGAAGTTTAGTCTCCAGAGACAGTTGTGACTTAGGTCCCAGTAGCCAGTACATTTTCCTTTGTTGTAGACTCAATGCCAGTCTTTTAGTAAAAATATGTTTCCGCCAGGTTAGTCGACGATCCAGATATAAACCAAGGTATTTGGCCTCACAAGCCTGTGGTACTTCTACATTATTTAGTTTGACTGGCGGGCAAGTTTCTCGCCGCGTGGTGAATGTTACTTGCACAGATTTCGTTTCATTGGCCTTTATACGCCATTTTCTAAGCCACAGTGAGATATCATCAAGACATTTTTGTAGTTTAGCAGATGCTTCATGAGGGCAGTTATCTACAGCCATAGCCGCAGTATCATCAGCAAAGGTGCCTATTACCACTCCATCTGTCTGTGGCAGGTCAGCCGTATATAGCAGATATAAGGTTGGTCCGAGCACACTGCCCTGAGGGACGCCTGCCTGTATTTTATTGAGGGCCGTTGTGTCTTCTCCTTGTTTCACTAGGAATAGACGATCGCTTAGGTAGGATTTTAGAAAAACAAAGTAATTGTGCGGTAAATGTTTCTTGATCTTGAATAGGAGGCCCTCGTGCCATACGCGATCGAACGCCTGCGATATGTCCAAGAAGGCTGCTGAGCAATATTTCTTCTGCTCGAAGGTGTCATTGATATTGTCGACAAGTCTGTGTATCTGCTCAATTGTACTATGCTTTTCTCGGAATCCAAACTGGTGGTCTGGAATCAGTTCTTTTTCTTTAATTATTATTTTAAGTCTCCTTAAAAATAGCACTTCCATGATTTTAGAAGTTATAGGTAATAAGCTTATAGGTCGGTATGATTTGACATCATCGGGGTTCTTGCCTGGTTTTAAAATCATTATTATTTGGGCTGTTTTCCATTGTTCCGGCACAAATCCTCTCCATAATATGGCATTATATAGCTGTGTAAGGAATCTTATCCCTTCCTGTGGTAGCTCTCTGAGCACTTTGCCTGTTATCAGTTCGTATCCTGGAGCTTTGTTTTTGGCAAGATTATTTATGACGGAGATAACTTCAGTATCGGTACATTTTTTAATTGGTAGATCAAGTTGATGTGGGTAATTGAGAAGCTCATTAACTTCCATTGCAACCTCAGGCGGGCCAAGGTTTTGATTTGGTGTGAATACCTCAGCTAAGTGGTCAGCAAATGCCTGTGCCTTATCCTTGTCACTAGCAGCCCATTCATTATGTTTGTTGAGTATCGGTGGTTGTGAAGTGATAGGACGTTTAATTTTCTTTGTCGCCTTCCATAATGAATACTCAGTAGCAGCTGTTGCGTCCAAATTCTCCAAATAGTTCTTAAGTCCCTGGTTTCGCTCTTTTATTAGTAGCTGTTTTAATTGTGCGATTAGGAAATTAAGATGTTTTTTGTCTGCCGGAGATCTAGTTTGTTGCCATCTCTTTCTTGCTTTTCTTTTCTCTTCTATTTTTGCCTTAATCAGAGGTTGGCAATGGGTGTTATCAATTGTTGCAATTTTTGGTGTGGATATCCATCCAGCCTGCTGCACACAGCAGTTAAAGTGCTCCACTGCCTCTGTGATATCTTTATTAGTTTTAAGAGGTACCTTTAGATCAAGGTTCAGAGTAACAATATGGCGGAAATATTCCCAATCTGTTTTTCTATTGTGCAAGCTGCAGGGTCTTGCATTTTGTGTTACTTTCTTATCTAATGTGATAATAATAGGTGAATGGTCTGATGATAGTTCAAGGCAGGATTCGCATTTTAGATATCTTGTAGGGAGGCCTTTTGTAACTGCTAGGTCAGTTAAATCAGGAGATTTTTTTCTGTCTGTAGGCCAATAAGTGGGTTCACCGGTTGAGACAGTTTCCAACTTTAACATTTGAGCGGCAAGCAACAGTTGCCTTCCCTTAGTGTTGATCTTTTGCGAGCCCCAGTGTGTGTGTTTTGCGTTATAGTCGCCTCCTGCAAGGAATCTGTGGCCCAAGGTAGCAAAGAAAGCTTCATATTCCTCTTTTTTAACTGTGTGTTTTGGAGGGGTGTACAATGCAGTAATGGTTATTGGTCCATTCCAATCCTCAATAACGATGCTAGTCGCTTGGATTTTAGGTGTACAGAAAGCTTTTCCTTCATGGTGCTTTATATTATTTCTGATCAACACTGCAGAGCCCGCATGCGCAGTACCATCTGGGTGGTCTGTATGGTATAGTTTATATTTTGGCAAACAGAAGTGACTTTTCTTTGTAAAGTGAGTTTCTGATATTAATAGTATATCAATGTTGTGGGTTTCCAAGAAGGATTTAACCTCTAGGGTATGTTGTGGCAGCCCATTGGCATTCCAAATGACTATTCTTACGGGGTTGAATTTTTAGTCATAGTCTGGATTAATTGTAACAGAAGGTTTGTCATAGATGTAATTTGCTGCATGATTTGGTGGAGCATACTTGTGAGTGCTTTCATGTCATTTTGCTGGCTAATTTCTGGTTCGATTGTTGTAGAGGGGTTCATATTACTGGCCACTGAGGCATATGAGACTCCTGTTCGAGTTTGGTTATGGTTTACAGGTTTATGCAGAGGTAACTTATCACTGTGTGTAGTTGTTGTAGTATCTTTAGGATATATCTCTTTTTTCCGTAGTTGAGGGTATTTAATTTTCTGCAGTTCTTTATAAACTGAGCAGCCTTTATAGTTTGCAGGGTGATTTCCATCACACAGGATACACTTCACATCGGTAGATCTATCCCTTCTCTCACAGTTAGCAGAGGCATGATCACCTGCACATTTAATGCATTTTGGTTGTCTGCGGCAATAAGATTTGGTATGTCCATATTGTTGACAATTAGCACACTGTGGGATGTCACGTTGTGGCCGGGGAGCCTCGAAGTTGATTCGACAATGCATTAGTGATTTGATCTTATAAATATCTTTATTATTGGAATTAGATTGCAATTCTACTACAAACATTGGTAATGGTTTTTTTGTTCCTCTTTGTTTAATGTTCCAAATATTGGCAACAGTATGGCCCAACTCGAGTAATTCTGCTTTAACTTCATTTGAATCAGTGGACGGGTGCAAGTTTTTCAATATGACCTTGAAATTCCTTTCCTGTTTCGGTTTATACGTGTAAAATTCAGTTTTCCTTAATTCAAGTTGTTTGACTATAATAGAATAAGTCTCTGGTAGTTTTGGCTGTATTTTCACTTGTTCATTGCGTAGCACTTTAATTTCATAGTTGCTCATAGCATGTTCATCCAACAGTCTGATGAGTGGTTGGATGCAGCTGACCTTGTCCACAAAAATTGGCGGCGGTCGGGTCGTTTTTTGTTCTGGTGGGCTGTCGTCAAGCATTACATCATCATTCAGGCCAGCAAAACTGTTTGAACTCAACCAGTAGTTCTCATTAATTTTTTGTTTTTTTTCGGTTTTATCTGGGCTATTTCGTACCCTCTTCTTTTTATCATTGGAGTTTGTAAAAAGGCTTTTGTGAAACACTTGTTGTACGTAATTTTTTTCTTTCACTGATGTCCCTGGAGACGGCGTATTTGTTGTATTTTGATTCGACATTGTATTTAGGTTATAATTTCACAACACGAATTTATCATAGCGGGTACAAAAATCCGTTACGGTATCACTCGCGCGATTGTAATAACGAGTGTTTTACACGCAAATAACACTTTCACACGGAACACAGATGTTAAAGTTCACTTTGAAGTGGATTATTCCGGGCAATTCACTGTTTTGCACATTAAATAAGCATTTAAAAAATAATATTTATAGCAATAAACAATGTGAACGTAGCTTTTTTAATAAAATTGATTATATTGGAAGATATGATTTTTTTAAGATTGGCGGCGCTAGTTGGCTCATGTCAGCGCCTTAAGAATGAGATTTTCTCAAGAAGTATACGAAAATTCTTCACAAACGAAGTTGCGGGATACAGCTAGTATTAATAATAAGTTATTACGTCAACAATTAGTGCCTATACCTTACCTTTTGATCCTTGACGAAGAGACCCGCAGGGCGAACGTATATCTCAAATCATTATACCAATTTATTTGATATAGTATATTTAAGATACTTTTAAGGAAAGCTGTAGTTTGGAAGCATTTATTGTAGATCTTGTTTAGTATTAAAACTATAGTGATTGACATTTTATTATTGTGTTGTACTTGTTATTATTTATTGTATATAATTTAATTTAAATGACTTTAAATATTATACCTATTTAATGGAATAATGAGGCATGATAACAATATTATAACTGTAATACATATAATTGAATTAATATTCTAATAATATAATTTATATAATTAATAATTAAATGAAATGTATAGTGCATAGGTGATAAACTGTAATGCTATACTTTTTAATAAATAAATAAATAATAGTGAACCATTACTACAAATTATTATACAGGATGTAACGTAAAGGACATATAGAGGCGAAGGGAGGGTGTTCAGTATCGGTAACTGAACAACTTTTGTTCTACGACTTTTCGAATAAAAAATAAAAATAAATCAATGTCTCATACATAGCGATCAGCTGATCGGTACGAAATATATGAAAAGTCAAAAAACAAATTCGCTAAAATCGAAAAGTCGTAGATAAAAAGTTCAGTTACCGATACTGAACACCCTCCCTTTGGCTTCATATACCCTTAACATATAACCATATATATTGTTGTGTTTTATGTACAATAAAGTGTATTTGAATTGAAATGAATAACCGGATATCACTCACTTATATCGTTGAAGTCGCCAATTAGATCGACAGTTTCGACGTTTTTTTCGAATTCGGTCGAAACTGTCGGTCTAATTGCCGACTTCAACAATATAAGTGAGTAATTTGATATTTTCTTGCATATGCGAAACGAAAAGCTAAATGATAAATGGAGAAAAATTATCATCACGACCGGGATTCGAACCAGGTGGGTGACCGCGACTTAGATCGTTATGGTTATCGTTTTCATTTTGACACTTGAACGATATACATTGCTGCGTTTCGTTGTCGTTTGTTAAAACTTGCAAAAACATAGCAGCAATGTATAGCGTCCATGTGTCAAATTGAAAGCGATAACGATTGGAAGTCGCGGTCACACCACAAGGCCCTCGCAATTCCGTGGCACGCTCTATTCCAACAGAGCCACCGTGATATCGTACCCAGGTCGTGAATTCTGTCTCCATATTCGTCTTAGGGACAAAAAAGGAACTCGTCATCAATTAAAAACATGATTTCTAACTGCAATGTTACACATGAATTTGAGTAATCGCTACAATTGTAAATATTTTTTTAAAAACGAGTCATAACATAATTTTTTTTTAGCCTATAGATAAATATTGCAATTATCACTTACTAGTATATAGTATTAAATGCAATTTATAAAATAATTGAATGTACGGTGGAACACAGAGAAAGGTGTACAGGAGAGTTTTTAAGGTTGAGATTTTCTCAAAAACTACATGACCTATTGCAATAATTCTTTGCGCATCAGTTGGACTGACAAAATAACGAACGTCGAAGTCCTGCGACGGATGAACAAAAAATGCGAACTTTTGCAGACCATCAAGAAGCGTAAAGTGGCGTACTTAGGACATGCTCTGAGGCACGAGCGCTATGAGTTGCTTCAACTTATTATGATGGGAAAAGTCGCCGGAAAGAGAAGAATCGGTCGCAGGAAAAAGTCGTGGCTGCGTAACATCCGGGAATGGAGTGGAATCGCGAGCGCCGCAGACCTGTTCCGTCTCGCGAGAGACAGGCATAAATATGATGAGCTGATTGCCAACCTTCACTAGTTGGAGAGGCAACCCCCAAGAAGAAGAAGAAGAATTCTTTCACTATTTGATAGATAAAAGTTAAAACTATGTAACTGTAAAACAATTATTAAATTCGGTCCAGTAGTTTTTAAGAAAATCTCAACCTTATTGAGGCCCCTTGTATACTTATCTCTGTCTTCGACTGTACAATAATAATACTTAATTGTATTTTAATAATCCTATTATAATTTAATCTATAATAATATGTATTGTATTATTTATACAGAGATCATGGCTATATTTAATAAGATTATTCGAATGATTTTTAAATAATAAAATAACTATTCGATAACGAAGTACCAATATAAAAAGTGTTTTATACAATAACCTATATAAAATGATTGTATGGGCGGGACCCATACCTATTTTTGACTATGCCTCAACCATTCTTGACGCGTAGTCTTTTTGCGTACGCGTTTTTGACGAAGAGTCCTATTTTCGTCAACTATTTTTGACTATTCGTCAAAGCGGATATAAATTACAGATGTGTGTGTTCTCAGGCGACGCCTTTACGAATAGCCAAGTGAAGTTGGGAGCATTAGACAATGCGACAAACATCTTTGACCATGCGTCCATTTTGACTGCGCTTGCATATAATTGTAGTACCTATTCACAATGACTGTGCATGTCTTTACGTAGTTAGATGGTGTGGTTCGGCGCTTTACGAAGTGTCTAGCCGGGCCCGTCTGACTGCGACATATGTACACATAGTAAAGTGAGTGCAAATGTTCGCCAACAAATTGTTATGCAATTTGGCGAAGCTTAGAACTTAGTAAAATGTGTAAAATTATTGTTGTGTAAATAAATTTAAAAAAAAATTATTTGTAACTTTTAACTCTAATCTAATGAATGTCCACTCTGGGTACACTGCCAGTCTTTTAATGCAACTGTAACTGCTATTTTATTATACCTTACAGTGGCAATAAATTCTGATTCTTCAAACATTTTTAACTATGTGCCAAATATTTTCACTGCGCTACAAACATTTTTAACTATGCGTCTAATATTTTTAACTACGCGTCAACTATTGACTAGGCGTCCAGTCGCCAAACCAACGCCTCCAAACTACAGCTGCACCCTAACAATGCGTCCCTGCTGGTCGTCGGGCAGGCCGTGCACGCGGCGCGTATGCGCGCGCACTTTGTTCGGTTTCTCGAAGCGGTGCGCGCACACTGGACACAGATAGCCGTACCGCTTGCCCGTGTGAGCGTTGTGCTTGTGGATTTGCAGGAATTTGCGCGACTTGAGACGCTTTGGACACATGTCGCACTGTAGAACAATACTTACTTCACTTAAATGTAAATATACAGTAACAAACTGGCTCCAAACAACGCTGTTAGCTATAAGTTTTCAATCAAGAAACTCTGTTCTTAAATTCTAAAGTCAATAATAACCATATTATTATGAATAGTAGCATAAACAAAGTGTATGAACAAACCGAAGCACTACTCAAATGTTAGGTGATAAAATGATACTGAACACCTCTCAGAGCATGCGCTCACTCACACCAACTTACTCACTAACACGTGCTCACTCACTCACACGCACAAGGATTTGACTAAGCGTCAGGATTTAAATATAAAAAAGGCAGTGTTATGAATAAAACACAGTGGACAATACCAGTATTTGACTACGAGTCAGGACTCAAATACAAAAGAGAGTGTTATGTAAGTTAATGTATGTAATAATATTCGATTAAAGAGTTTATGGACATGTAATATTAATATCTCTTGGCGTTGTTAATATTTATACTTATTTCTTTTGGACCTGAAATCATTCTCACTTATTTATTATTTGTTTTGACCATTATTAGTACTCAGTGAATTAAATCCCATAAACTTTTGACATACTTAAGTAATTTAGATTGTTTTTATTCGTTATTGATTTAATAACACTTTTTAGATGTTATATCTAACATTAATTTCATTTTGACTGAATTATTTATTACCTGACGATCATGTTTACAAATATGACTATATTTGACATAGTGTATTACCTATATTATTGTATAGTATTTTATTGAGTACAAATGAAATAAACAAATCTAAATGTATAAAAGAGAGTGGATAATACCAGTATTTGACTACGCGTCAGGACTCCAATACAAAAGAGACAGCGTTATGTATAAAAGAGAGTGGATAATACCAGTATTTGACTACGCGTCAGGACTCCAATACAAAAGAGACAGCGTTATGTGTAAAAGAGAGTGGCTAATACCTGGAAGTTCTTCTCTGGCAGGTGTATAGCAATGTGCTGGACGAGGTTGGAGCGCCGGTGGAAGGTGGCGCCGCAGTGGTCGCAGATGTAGGGCCGCTCGCCGGTGTGGCGACGCTCGTGGATCTAAAGGGACATGTATGGATTTTATAGTATCTTTTATCGCTCGCGGTTGGCTGCCGGCTCAGCGGGCCACCGGCAGCGCTGCTGCAATATTGAAAATACCGACAGCGGCGTACGGACGCACGCTAATTGTGTGCCAATTTTATTTTTTAAATCGTTGTGCGGTTATTATTAACAGCCATCGGATAAGGAGTTCTACTGGAGCAGGCTTCACGGAATGTATCCTCAGGATAATATAAGAAATATTCTTAGTTTTAAAGTATTATACAAAACGGCTAAATACCATCATATTTGTTTAGAAAATAAGACACTTGATTTCGGCCTCGGTATACCAACCAAGGCCCAATGGGTCCCTAGTGGACCTATGGGTTCTGCCTGGCAATCAGCGCCGCAGCCATGTACCGCGTGGCTGTGGCATTATGCTGAGGCAGCTGACCCCGCCCGGCGCTGCACATCAATGTCAGATTACGTACTTATATCTAAATAATTTAATGTTTAAATAATCTCTATATTGTAATAATTGTACCTACATATTATAAATATTTGTACGCCGACAGGCAGGATTTGGTGCAACACATTTTTTGTCATTTTTAACACCGTTGTATGTAAACAATTACCCAAATCTACAAATAAAGATTCTGATTCTGAGGTTTAAAAAAAAAAAAAATAGTTAAGAAGTTTGTAATATTTGTATTTGTGTATGTGCCTGAATAAATGTATTTTCTTTCTTTCTAATCAAGTTTGTCTATAGGGCAGAGATTCTCAAACTTGTTTCGTCTACCGCCCGCTTTGAAAACTCCAATTTTTTTACTACTTTACCATTTGACGCTCAATCCTACTGAGCAAGTAAGAACAAGTATCGATGAACCAGCCGATTGATACAAATCGCGTTATTTAACTAAACCTTGTTAAAACTTGATTCTCACTTTGTATGAGCAAGCATACATGAATTATATAACAATATCTTGCCAAATATGTATCATTAAAAGAGCAGTGCAATAAAGGCATTCAACCTGAACGGTCGTTTAATTAGCAGAACGGTGGTTTAGGTAGCAGACGTCAGGCAGTCGTCATTGAGATAATACTATCTGTAGGATATACATCCTACAGATATACCTCACCTCATAGCATTAGCATAACTGTATGGACATCACCATACACACTTGCTATCCTACGAAAGCTAAGTTAAATATTTTAAGTATTTTATACAATCAAACCGGGCAGAAATATAGACCAACTAAATAAAATAAATGATTAGAACATGATGAAAAAATTCTTGCCGTGGGCAGGACTTGAACCTGCGACCTTGTCATTCTGTGATACGTTGTCAGTTGGCCTGTGGTGGCTCAGTTGGTAAGAGCGTGTCACGGAATGACAAGGTCGCAGGTTCAAGTCCTACCCACGGCAAGAATTTTTTCATCATGTTCTAATTTATTCACTGAGCATGAATAATGCGTAATTCAAATTCTGAAAATAAATGATGTTGTGTAGTAGGTAGGTTTTAATTTCAGTGAATTTTAAAATATTTTTTTTTACCTCCTCTAGGCCTCCAGCGCCCACAAGTGGGCGTTATTCCCCACTTTGAGAAAGACTGGTATAGGGTATTTGATTTGACGTAGTGCTGACATTTTTTCTCTATGTAATATTTAAAGTCTGATATGACATCTCAATAACTGTAATCACACTCACAGTAAGTGCCTCCTTAGTGGCTGAGCTGTATTCGCAGTAGGCGCACTTGTGAATGCGGCCAAGCCCGTGTCGGGCGCGCTTGTGTTCCTGGAGCTGGTTGTTGTTCCGACATCGTTTGCCACATGACTGGGAAGAGGGAAAGCAGAAGCAGGATTAACCCCCAGTTTTTAGTATTATTAAACTTTTTACACAAGTATTCTACTTCCTACGTTCCTACTCTCTGTGAATACCATTTATTTTTTGATTGTTTTTCTTTTTATTCTTCTTGCATTTCTAGCTCTCCCTCTCGCTATTTAAAATTCTTAATTTCCCTAATTAGTTGGTTGCCTGGAAGAGATCGCTTTTAGCGACAAGGCCGCCAAAATTGTACATTATGTTTGTATTATTCTGTAATCTTTTTCCGTAATTGTTGTGTTTTATGTACAATAAAGTGTATTTGAATTTGAAGTATTATATAAAGTCGATATGTATAAAGGCGAACTTAATGCTATGCGGCATTTTCTACCAGTTAATCTTCGGTGATGCGGAGAATGATGAGGCGAGTGTAACGATTGGTTTTATATGTAGAATAAAATAAAAATAAAACACATGACCCGAGGGGTACAGTCGACAGCAGATCAATGGTAACATTTGCAGTACGATTTCAAGCCTTACGACGCAAATAATAAGAACTGTCAAAAGTAAAAAGTGTTACCATTGATCTGCTGTCGACTGTACATGACTCAATTTGAACAAAAGAAATTTTATAATTGACAAGGTCATTTTTTACGCAAAAAAAAACTGATACAGATGCGCCAAAGTATTGGCGAAATCAGTATCATCCCCTAATCTATATTTATATATGAAAATATAGGGTAAGGGACCAATATTTTTCATTTTCCCCCCTCAATTAGCGACGTTTTCATTAATTAAAAAGGACGCGCCACGTTAGCGCTGTGTCAAAACCGATGGTTAGGAACGGTAAGTAAATACGATGTCCTTGGTGGATGCTGCTGTCCATTCACGTCCTATTGTCTTCAGAAGAGTGCTCCCAGTGTTGAAGTGCTCACATAACAAATATGTATTTCGACTTGTATAGAGATTGAAATAATATGCGGGACTTACAAGGATATCAAAACATTTGTACTGTGAACGTGTTAAAATAAAAGTATAGTATGACCGTCTAAATCAGTCTTCGCCTGCGCGGTACAGGGACGCGGGGGTAGGACGACAACGGGGACCGAGAGAGGTGCGGGCGGCAGGCGCATTTCTGTTACACCCCCTCCCGCACCTCTCTCGGTGCCCGTTGTCGTCCTACCCCCGCATCCCTGTACCGCGCAGGCGAAGACTGATTTAGACGGACATACTATAGTAGTGTTGACCTCACCTCACAAACGCAGAAGTTAGTATGGAATCTCATATGCGCCTTGTATGTGGCCTTCATACGAAACTCCTTGTTACACGTGATACACTTGTACGGGCCTCCGGGTGGCAGCGCCATGCGTTTCCTCTTTACAGTGGCTGCGGGGGCTGGCTTCTGAAATACAACATTTCATCATCCATCCGCCCCACAGCCACACGCTGGGCCGCATGCTAATGGGACTCCAGGCGGCTCTTAGTGCCCTGGTACTGGGGATGTGACTTAAAGAGCTGGGGCTTCGGACCGAGTGGACATATTGAGGCTCCGGGTTAGCCATGGGTTCCTGATACTTGTAATGCCACTTCATCATCAGCCTATATCAGCCCACTGCTGGACGCAGGCCTGTTCCAAGTTGCCACTCCAGCCAGACGCCCCACAGACACACGCGGGCCGCATGCTAATGTGACTCCAGGCGGCTCTTAGTGCCCTGGTACTTGTGCTGTGACTTAAAGAGCTGGGGCTTCTGACCGAGTGGACACAGCGGGTGTTGAGTGAGACATAGTGAGACTCCGGGTTAGCCATGGGCTCCTGGTACTTGTAATACCACTTCATCATCAGCCTGTGTCAGTCCACTGCTGGACACAAAGACGCCACTCCAGCCACTCGCCCCACACACACGCGGGGCCCCATGCTAATGGGACTCCAGGCGGCTCATAGTGCCCTGGTGCTTGTGATGGGACTTAAAGAGCTGGGGCTTCCAACCGAGTGGACACAGCGAGTGTTGGAGCATACTATACCGTGTCATGACACTCCAGATTACCCATGGTGTCCTGGTACTTGTCCTGCAACTTTAGCGTCTTCATCAGCCCGTATCAGTCCACTGCTGGACGTAGGCCTCTCCCAAAGCACGCCACTCAAACCTATAGCATCCAGTCTCGGCCAGCCACCTTACGCAGGTCAGGTCTCCATCCCTCACACTTGTACGTACGAATACACAATACGATATTTTTATATTTATATAATTGGCTGTCAGGACTGGCTGTTATGACTATTAGTCAGGACATGAAGTTATGACTGGTAGTCTGGACTAGCAGTTATGACTGGTAGTCAGGATTAGCAGTTATGACTGGTAGTCAGGATCGGCGGTTATGATTAGTAGTCAAAACTGTCCGAACTATTCATTTAATGGATTTCAACTCTTTTCAAATAATTTCGTAACAGTCCCGTCATTTTCAAGAGAGCCTGGGCTGTACTTACCTGTTTAACCTTAGTCTTAGGTTCTTTCTTAACTTCACAATCATAATCATTCTGAAAATCTTCTCCATAGAGATTGTATTCAAAAGAATAGTCAATTTCCAAGTTTTGATCAGAATATTCTGTTTCATTATAACTTTTAGCTGATGTTTTCGATTTTTTAGTTGCTCTTACAACTTTGGATATCTTTTTCTTAGGGTTTGTTCCGTTGAGCATTTCTTTTAGAGTTTTCTCTGCCTTTTTGCTAGTTCTTCTAAATTGTAAAGCAACGTTCATTGTTTCAATGCAAGATGTACATATTTTCTGTGATAGCCCATCGTTCGTTGTGATCTGGAAATCGAATTTTTGTTTACAAAGTATACATGTCGCAGTCAGCTGGTTAAAACAGAAGATTGATTGAACAGCTAGCTGTTTAATTGGACGACGCTATTCAATGTAAGGGAAAGTCTGTGCCCGAGCAGTGGGGCAATATAAATAGACTGATGATGAGGATTCAACCAAACATCTAAATGTAGATTAGCTGAGTAGCTGAACACAATGTTCAACACTACAGCTAGTTGATGCTCGGCTAACTAGTTGAATAAGATAAGATAAATATTCTTCATTGCAAAAAAATAAAAAGTATTACACAAAAGAAATAGGCTAATACAGTTAGTATTACAATTGGCGGTCTTATCGCTCAAAGCGATCTCTTCCAGACAACCTTTGAATATCAATTGGCTGGGGGAATCATCAAGTAATGGCAGGAATAAATATAAAGTAGTTGATATTTATTCTTGGATCAAAGTTAAGGACCATAATTTTGATAAATTAAGTAATATTATGAGTATTATAATCCACTATTGCACAAAATAATTGCAAACTTAAACAACTAATGAAGTCAGTGGCAAAAATAGTACCTTAGCAACATTTCAAAAATACTTATTTTGATTTTTTTCCTGGACAAAACAATTCGCAACGATCCAAAAATACCAGCTATAGACACCATCTATCTTGTAAACAAAACGAAACTATCGCCACCGTGGCGGAAACACATACTAGTTCCATGTGACTGTGGCTTACGGCAGCTTTTCAGTCAGCTGTGATGTTGAACATTTGAACAGCATAATGGTTCAATTACAAAACTAAGTGTGTGATTGAATGGCGTCGTTCAATTAAACAGCTAGCTGTTCAATCAAACATCTATTTTAACCAGTTGACTGTGAAGCTGCATGTTTAAAAAAGCAGCAGATACTAGGTATTTGGTATCAGTACGTATCAGGGAGATCTATGACGAAAGCTGAGCGGTCTGCATACCATTGAGTATGTATAAGAGAAGATTGAAAGGGACAAATACGATCTACAATAAACAGACTAGCGTGTATGAAGATTGATGAAGCGAGAGTTGTGTGCCAGGATCGCAGAATTCGTTTTAGGGGATCCCAAAGCGTAAAAACAATACAAAAGAGTTACCTCTAAACCTGTAACGAGTCTCAAATGTTCGGACCTTTTCTGCACGTTTGCTTTATTGTAAAATATAGATACCAGGTCGTCAGAACCCAGGCAGGTCCTGCAGTGCTCCTGGTTCAGGTTTTTCTCCGTTTTCACACATTTTACCCTCGGTTTTTGGACTGTTTGGACGACACGCCGTTTTGCGCTGATGCGGTTCAGTAGTAGCATCGCGAGCATTTTAACGACTTTCCTGAGAGAAACTGTGGCTAGTTTTAGAGATAAAAGCTTTGTTATTCATTGAAATGCAGTATATAATTATCTTTTTGAAGAAAATGTAGAATAACGAAAGCGAAAATCAACAAACATCGACCATTTTTTTTTCGTAATTTTTTTTTTTAAATTAAGGATTTATTTAATCATGAAACGAACGGGACGTTACTGATTTATTTTGCGGTCGTCTATCGATTTGAATTTTGTTACTCAAAATTCTAGGCATATATAATTAATTCAGTTTCAAATATAAATATACGATAATATTAAAGATTTTCAGTATTATTATATTTATATTATTTTGTTTTTGACGATGAAACGAACAGCCATTGTGCGTTTTGATTTTCCTAAGCTTTGTTCAAAGTCAAAGTACTTTATTAGCTGTAAATGTGGTGATACAGGATGGTCCTACACATTGCAAAAACCAAACGCACACTGTCAAAAAACATTTATTTTGTTTGTGTTTTGCTTTAGCGTGTATTAGTTTTAATATTTTTCGCTTAAAATAGCAATATTTACACGAAATGAGACTTCCATGAGATAAATTAATATTATTACTAAGTTAATTATCTAATATACACTAAATATGTTCCCTTGGAGCTGCTGTAGGAGTTGTCTTAACACAACGACATTGCATCCCATATTTCCGAAGGCAGAACATTGTGAAAAATACACCAATATTATACTCACGGCTACAGGAATGCAGGTAATATCATAAGCTTTCGATTTGTTAATATAAATTCAGTTAAAGGACATCCTAATAAAATTTGTTTTGTTTGATACTACATGATATACTTTACACGTCATCGCGTATTAAGTCAAAGGTTCCGGGTTCGATTGGATGCTTGTACAGTCGAAAACAGAGATAAGTATACAGGGGGCGTTTTACAGTTACATAGTTTTAACTTTTATCTATCTAACAGTGAAAGAATTCTTGCAATAGGTCAAGTAGTTTTTGAGATAATCTCAACCTTAAAAACTCTCCTACACCTTTCTCTATGTTCCACCGTACTGTCGCAAAGAACTATATACAGGGGGCCTCATCATCAGACCACTCCCCCCACAGCCACACGCGGGGCCGCATGCTAATGTGACTCCAGGCGGCTCATAGTGCCCTGCTACTTGTAATAGGACTTAAAGAGCTGGGGCTTCTGACCGAGTGGACACAGCAGGTGTAGAGTGAGACATATTGAGACTCTGGGGCAGCTATGATCTCCTGGTACTTGTAATGCAACTTCATCATCATCATAAGCCTGTATCAGTCCACTGCTGGACGCAGGCCTCTCCCAGATCACACTAGTCACCTGGCTCTTGGCTTTTTACATCCAGTCTCTGCATCTCTCCATCTGACTATGTATCCAGTTATTCCAGTTCATTTCAAAGGACATTGTTCAAAGCGCCATAGAGCGCAGGCTCAAAAAAATGATTTTTTTAGCTAGCTCAAATTAGACACTAAATAGGAGAGGATTCAAAATGGAATAAAAGTCGATATATAACTAATTAATTTGTAAATATGAATTGTAAAGAAGAACAGAGAGTCCAAAACTCAATACTCAGGGCTATATCAAACGCACCATGCTTCATCACTAATGCTGAAATACACAAACATCTGGGCATCGCCACAGTGAAGGAGGAGATCCGCGTCACAGTCACCAAATACAGGGAGCGACTATTCAACCACCCAAACACTCTTGCCGTTGAACTGTTGCACGCCCCCTACCCAAAGCGCCTAAAGCGCCACACCATAATGGAGCTGGATGAATGAGCCACCCAATTAAAGAGGATGGCAGTCTCAATGGAGGCTGTGAATCGAAAGCCAAACTTCGCTCATCGCATTCGCTTATGGTCCGAAGACTGATCGCGGATAAAACCCAAAGAAAAAAATAATATGAATTGAATAATTTCCCAGTACAATTTATATCTAACAGGAGGTATAAAAATATGAAATGAATATTTTATATTGTCTCAATAACAGGACAGCCCTATCAAGGGTGGGCCTTAGATGGTCTTTCTCCTTTTATACTATCTTTTCAATTTATTTCAGGTAGAATCAAATGACACACTACCGCAAGAGATGTGTTCTCTCTGCATATCGTTTGTAAATGAAACGGTAAGGTTCAGGAAGCGATGCCGGGACTCTCAGAAGTATTTACTGGAGCGTAATAACGATAAGGAGGTTCGTCATATCAAGGTAAGGCTGATACGGAAGAATGAGGTGAAATTAATGTTCAGATTATCTCAAAAACTACTCGAGGGATTCATAAAAGTCCCTTGCAATTAGCAGCCTTGCCTCACGCTGTCATTGCATGGTCTGCTCAAAGTCAAATTTCTATATTGCAAGTAAGTTCGTTGAGTACATTTTTGCATGACAACATATTTTTGGAATTTACATTTACACCACTTTACAAGGAAAAGGTGCCAACGCTGAGGAGTAAAAGTGGCAAAAAACTCTCAGCAGCACATCTTTTAAAATAATAATAATAACACAATATAATAATAGGTAATAACTATGTATTATACAACTATTACTATTGTTAGTAATCTACACTCTATCCCTCATGCGGACCCGGCGACACACACCATGCATGTTCATCGTTTAAACAGTCATCTATTCTGTAATAGGCCTTCCTAACAAATGTGCCTTTAAAGAAATTTTTAATTTCTTAAATTTTTAGTGAAATTCTTAAATTTACTCTCTCTCTCACACTCACTCGCGTCCCTCCCCCGTACGTCTGTAACCCAAGGCGCTGTACAGCGCTTGCGGTCAGGCTATACCCGTAGATAACTCGCTCCCTCCAAGTTTATTTATAGACTCTATTTACATTTCCAGTTAGAATCAACTATCTTAAAATTGGAAGCCGAAAAAGTGACTGAAATAGACATATCAGATCTAATCGACTCAGACGACCAATTCCAAGATTACGACGACCACATACCATTAGACGCTTTACAATACACAAATAACTGTATAGAGAAGTCTGAACAAAACGATATACAAATAGAATTTGAGACAAGGGTCCAAGATATTGAACGGCCAATGGAACTAATACTTAATAATAAAAAGAAGAAAATCTCAAGTATTTCGAAAGGGACTAAAGCTACTAAAAGAAAGACTAGATCTAAAAAAGAGAATAGGACAGAAGATAAGAAAGATAAGGGGGAAAGAAAGAGAGAGGAGATAGAATGTGAATATTGTCATAAGATTTTAACATCAAAGTTGTCTTTGAGGAATCATTATAAAATACACACTGGATTCGATGTAGTGTGTGAGGTAAGTTACTGTTTATGGTTATTAATTTATGACTTGTAACCAACTCTTAAATTTGTAACCAACTCTTAGACTTGTAACCAAATCTTAACACTTGTAACCAACCCTTAAGGCTAGAAACTAATTCTTAAGACTCGTAACGAACTCTTATACTTGTAGCCAACTCGAATTATGCATAACTGAATCTTGTGACTTGTAACCAACTCATAAGACCTGCAACATAATTTTAAGACTTGCAAGCTACTCTTAAGACTTGTAACCAACTCTTAATGCTTGTAACCAACTCTTAATGCTTGTAACCCACTCTTAATGCTTGTAACCAACTTTAATGTCTGTAACCGACCCTGAAAGCTTGTAACCAACACGTGCAATGTTTATTTCCAGCATTGCGGCAAAAAGTTCATAACGCGACGGTTGCTGCTGATGCACTGTAGAGCCAAACACGGTTACGAAAAGACGGACAAATGTTCCTACTGTGATTATAAAGGTTCCAACGCAGAGCAAGTCAAGGTAATTATCACAAATATGTCGTCTTGCTTCCTACCAGTGATGACAGTACCAGGGCACTCTGAGCCGCCTGGAGTCTCACTCCACACCCGCTGTGTCCACTCGGTCCGAAGCCTCGGCTCTTAGAGTCGCACCCCCAGTACCAGGGCACTATGAGCCGCCTGGAGTCTCACTATGTCTCACTCCACACCCGCTGTGTCCACTCGCTCCGAAGCCCCGGCTCTTAGAGTCGCATCCCCAGTACCAGGGCACTATGAGCCGCCTGGAGTCTCACTATGTCTCACTCCACACCCGCTGTGTCCACTCGGTCCGAAGCCCCGGCTCTTAGAGTCGCCCCCCAGTACCAGGGCACTATGAGCCGCCTGGAGTCTCACTATGTCTCACTCCACACCCGCTGTGTCCACTCGCTCCGAAGCCCCGGCTCTTAGAGTCGCATCCCCAGTACCAGGGCACTATGAGCCGCCTGGAGTCTCACTATGTCTCACTCCACACCCGCTGTGTCCACTCGGTCCGAAGCCCCGGCTCTTAGAGTCGCCCCCCAGTACCAGGGCACTATGAGCCGCCTGGAGTCTCACTATGTCTCACTCCACACCCGCTGTGTCCACTCGGTCCAAAGCTCCAGCTCTTAAAGTCCCATCACAAGTACCAGGGCACTATGACACGTCAGGAGTCTCTGCATCAGATCCACGAGCGGCTTCACACGGGCGAGCGTCCCTACGTGTGCTCGGAGTGCGGCGCCGGCTTCCACCGCAAGAGCAGCTACCTACAGCATGTGGCCATTCACTTGCCGGAGAAAACGGTGCAGGTATGAATACTTACGTCATTAATACACTAGATGGAACCCCCCCCCCCCCCCCCCCCCCTCTCTTATGCGTAGTCGCTTGTTACTACCACAGACTAACATCTAGTTCCAG